>CM070563.1:18355021-19555021 GCA_036346405.1 Phyllostachys edulis | reverse complement strand
GAACGTACACATTTGTGCTTCTAGTGCTTCTTGAGCCTCTTTTGCGGTGATATGGTTTACCTGACCTCGCCCCAGGAATGACGTTGTCCTAGGTGTTTCCGAAGCCGGGGGTCTTCTGATGAGGACATCAACCCTATGGATACGACCGCTACTAAACGTACCAAGCAAGAGTTCAAACTGGACACATACTAGAATCCAATTCGGCATCCGGAGACAGCACCAACTTCAAATGTGCATAACTTTCAGATACGGAGTCCGTTTGAGGTCGACGAGTACTTGATGGAAAGCTTATCTCGTTCTCTTTCCAATGGATCTGGCCTCGCGTCCAAATTCCTTCTATACACACCGTAATCACCAAAAGAAGGTGCTGCATAACCTATTTGGGCCAAATTGGGCCTTGTAATGTTTGAGCCCAAGGGGAAGGCGCCCCCTCTCTTGGGCTGTACTGTCCACGGTCGCACTGTTCACATGGACAGTGCTATGAATAGTACCACCCCCTATTTTGTTAGCTATGTACGGCTCCCCATCCACTATTTAAGGTGGCCGCACCCCTCTAGTTTCCTTGGATTTTGTTTAGTTAAAAATTAGCTTCATTGCAACTTCGTGTATTGACTTGTGTCGATTAGATCAACCATAATACCGCTACAGAATCCCAACTTTATCAAATATTTCAATCCTATTTGTAATTTTAGATTGCTTATTATCTTGTTTTTACGTGTTCTTCAATTGCATGCAGGAATAGACTTTCGTGGTCAGGTCAACCACGTTCTTCTCACGGTTGATAATGACTCGAGTGTGGTTTAACAATTACTCGGTGTTCTAGTCGTGATCAGTTAGAAGCCTGCATCGTCAAAGTCGTTCTCCTCCAGATCAAAGTTATCATCCTATTAGAAGATCGGGACTCAACTTCCTCATTAGGTGGTATCGAGGTAAAGTTCACCGGTAGGAATTCTTGTATCCCTAGTTTTATTTCGGTTTTTAATACCTATAGTCCAAAAAAAATTAACCTACAAAAGAATTAATCTCCACTGTCCAAACCCTATTGTGCCTTTCAATCTGTCAATTTTGGTTTGCTAAATTAAATTTGTGTCCGTTTTAGTTTTGTCTAGTTGCTGATCATATCTTTGTTCCTATAAAAGTCCCAAAGGAAAAAAAATCTTTGAACCCTAGCCCATCCATCACGTCCTAAACCCAAAAATAAGCTCCAAAATAAAATTCCCATGTCAAAATCCATCTGGAACCAATTTTGGCCAGAAGACTCCCTTTCTGCCGCCGCCACAAAAATCATCATATCTTTTGATTACCTAATCCTTTTTGAGTGAAACCACCGCCATTAGATCAAAAATTTGATTATCCATTAAAATTTCACCTCAATTAGCCAGGCAGTCAAATTTCATTTGCGGTGAAAGTTGACCTAGTTTTCTGTTTGAATCTGAAACTGTCTGCACTTGTGATTTTTGTGTGATTTTTTCAGTCAGTATTAAGAAAGTAGCCCCAAAATAATAGGCAACACAAAAAAAGAATAATTGAAAAATAGGCAACTGACAAAATGTTACAGCCAAAATACCGATGTACTGTCCGGTGGACAAAAAACTACAGTTTTCAGTGTTGGGTCAAGACTTGTGCTATTCAATCCAAATTTCTTTCTATTGAATTATCTTGTGTCTACCACTCCTTTACATTATTATACACTTATTTTAGCCTTCATCCATCCTTGGTTGATCAGCAACATAGGCTAAGTACTAGATACGAACTATAATTCAATTATGTGCCATTTCTGAAATTAACTGATTGTTCTCCTTGCTACCTAATATTAAGCCTGTCCAAGCTCCACTTTCTACTAACCGAGCAGATCACGTCGAACCGGCTCTTGCAATCGCTCTACTCATCACTTGAGTCAAGTTTATCACGAACCAGCCACCGGTTGCACCACCTGTTTGCATTGGTAAGAACTTACAAGAGCTTGAGCGTGTGTGACTTGATAAACTTCACCTCCTAGTAGTTGATAGGAACATATATTTGTGATTTGTTTAATTGTTTGCTACTAACAATGATAGGTTTGTGGAAGTTGGTAGATTACGATGACATCGCAGGCAGATTTGAACTCAAAGGAAAACAACTACCGGCATACATCTTGCCATTCACCGCTGAGAGTACGTTGTTGGACTACTTCCTATGGGTTACTATGTTAGATAGCTACTTTGAAAGACATAACCTTGATCCTTATGAGAAGATGAGCATGCCAAGGATCACGCTGATCGGGGATGTTCAACATTGGTTGTTGAATCTTAAGTACCACTACATATACACATGGGAGGAGATGAAGAAGAAATTGCGATGTCGTTTTGTACCTCCACCACCACGGCCACAAGCGAGGAGCAACCTAAGGTAACTGAAAATGCTAACATTGTTTTGGCTCCTATTCTATCTACAAATACCACCGAGATGCTTGAAGAGATGAAGGATGATCTGGCGCATCTTATGTCATTAGAGAAGAAGTTTGAGGTACCTACAGTATCTGATGAGGACGATAATGACAAAGGTATTGATTTGATACTACAGCAAGACATAGAGCAGGCTTGTGAATATATACTTGTTGTAGTGCAATCTTTTGATATTCCTTGTGTTGATTTGAACGAACCACGTGCTGATCTGATTCATATAATTTCGCACATGTCGAATTAATTACACATGAGGAAGTACTTGATAGAATATCCACTACTGATGCGTTGTGTTATATCATGCTTAATGGGCCTGTTAGTTTGGAATGTGCTATGAAGAAAGTTTCCGAACTTTCATCGCTATATTATTTATCTAACACCTACACCTACTGTTTTAAATTAATTGGAAATTGTGGTGTAGACAATCAATTTCAGGTATATCGAATATGCATAACTTATGATCACATAAATGAATTGAAGCTTGCTGTTTTGAACAACAATTCTTGTGTGATGAATAACTCTACTATATACTTCACTTATACTTGCAAATTAAGTTGCACACTGAATACTACGAGAAAATGTATCTTTGTTGATTTGATGCATACACACTCACCTTTAATTTGTAAAGTGTTCCGTATTTCTTTGCCATCTGCTATTGCTAATAATTTGCAGAAAGATGAGCATGCGTTGTTACAAGTTTTCAAGCTTTTCTTGGAGCGGGACGATGAGCTTGAGTCGAGGACGACTCAAATGCGAGAAGGGGAGGATGATGAGGACATCAACTCTCCGGAGACGACCGCTACTCCACGTACCAAGCAAGAGTTCAAGTTGGACACGTTCTGAAATCCAATTCGGCCTCCGGAGACAACACTAACTTCAAATGTGCATAACTTTCAGATATGAAGTCCGTTTTAGGTCCACGAGTACTTGATGGAAAACTTATCTCTTCCTCTTTCTAGCAGATCTAGCCTCGCATCGAAATTCCTTCTATGCATACCACAATCACCAAAAGAAGGTGCTGCATCACCTATTTGGGCCAAATTGGCTCTTGTAATGCTTGAGCCCAAGGGGAAGGTGCCCCCTCTCTTGGCCCATACTGTTTACGGTCGCACTATTCACATAAACAGTGCCATAAATAGTACCACCCCCTATTTTCTTAGCTATATGCGCCCCCTCCCCTATTTAAGGTGGCCGCACCCCTCTAGTTTCCTTGGATTTTGTTTAGTTAAAAGTTAGCTTCATTGCAAATTTATGTATTGGCTTGTGTAGATTAGACCAACCATAATACCACTATAGAATCCCAACTTTATCAAATATTTCAATCCTATTTGTAATTTCAGATTGCTTATTAACTTGTTCTTGCGTGTTCTTCGATTGCATGCAGGAATAGACCTTCGTGGTTAGGTCAACCGCGTTATTGGCACGGTTGATAATGACTCGGAGTATGGTTTAGCGATTGCTTGGTATTCTGGTCATGATCACTTAGAAGTCTGCATCGTCAAAGTCTTTCTCCTCCAAATCAAAGTTATCATCCTATCGGAAGATCGGGACCCAACTTCCTCATCATCTTCCTATTATTGCTGTCCCGGGGGGTGGATGGTGGTCATGTTGGGGTGTTGATGTTGAAGCGAACGGGAGTCACTGGTTGTTGGGGCAGTTGCGAGCATAGTGCCCGGTCCTACCACAGTTGAAGCACACCAGGCTGGTAGGCAGAGTGCCAGCCTACTAAGGTTGACTTGGTCGAACAGGAGTGGCGTATGAGGCACCACTGGGCTAGTTTGCTAGAGCCGAGGCCCGGGGCGGAGCGCCACTGCTGGAAGGGGCAGCATAGAATGGCCGATGACTAGGTGTTGGCCCCCTTGAGGTACCCATCTTCCGTTTATGACTGGTTCAAATATCTTGCATTCATTATCAAGGAGCAACATTTTGGTGACCAGATGCTAGAAATTTTAGAAATCCTGAACAATTAAGCTGCACTCGCAGTCCATCGCGCAATCCTTCGATGAAACGATCTATCTTTTCTCCCTCATCAGCTATGTCATTTTGCGCATAGTGAGCCAGCTGGTTGAACCGAGTTAGGTACTCAGCCATTGTGGAGTTGCCTTGTTTGAAAGCCCTGAACTCGTTTCTCTTCATGCGCATGACACTAGAGGGGATGTAGATGCTTCTAAATGCCTCTTTCAACTCAGTCCATTCCACTTCTGGTGCAGTCACCTCTACCGCAGCCTATACTTTAGCTTCCTCATCTTCAGATACTTCTTCTTCCTCCTCCTCTTCATTTCCTTCGACCATTGTCAATTCAGGTTCCTCGCCGACTCTGGTGGCCAAATAATTGTCCCACCAGTCGTCGGCTGGTCCCGCAAGCTGGTGTGTCACAAATATCATCTTGTCTTCCTCACGACATCGAGCCAAGATCAATTTCTTCTCAATGGTGCAGAGCCAATCTTCGGCTTCGAGTGGCTCATCCGCGCTAGAGAAAATTGGGGGCTTCGTGCGCATGAATTCCCCAAGCTTCGACCCTTGACTAGCTGCCTCAGAGTGCTGATTGGCTGCTATTTCTCTTAACAGCTGTGTCTGCTGGGCCATCACTTGTGCTAGTGTGGGTGCTCAGGTGGTGGAGGCGGCGTTAGGCCACGTCCACGATCCCTTCCCCCAACGGCTCTTCTTGGAGGCATCTGTAATGCAAACACTATTTAGAACAAAGCAGTGCACTAACAGGTTGATACTTTAAGGCAAAGGAGACTAACACAATCACAACATAAAAACAATATGATCAAAGCCAACTGGTGGAAATCAGTGAAGTGCATAAAAATAAAAGTGAGTTCATGACAAATGTCAAACATTTATAACAAAAGCATACACCAACTACGTATACTACTAGTACTCTGTACAACAAAAGGATAACTGCTAGCTAATCTCCAAAATACTACTCTAGCTAGCCCTATTGCTCCTACTAGCTATCCCTACTCTACTGCCCTCTCTTAGACGGCTTAGTCATCTCGCTGAGGTACCCTCCACTACCTCTGTGAGCAGGTGGGGTGCGGGAGCGAGAATGGCTAGGGCTGGAGTTTGCCACAACGATGGAGATCGGGTGCTTACGTGCTTACGCGTGGTAGTCCTCAGGCAAAGGGTGTTGCCGCTGCCTGTCGTGGGGCCCTGAGGCGTGGTGAAGCCTCCATTCGTGGTAGTGGTGAGTCTTGTAGCTGCGGGTGTTCCTGTCATGGTCACGGTGGTCATAGTCGCTCTGGCAAGCTCAGAGACGGATGCCGCCTTCTCACGCTCGGCTGTCGCTATGATGGCATTTTGCGAGTAAATATCAGTGAACTCGAGGGGCAAATAAGGAAGAGGGGTGGTGGGAAGCCGCGGGATCTCGCTTGAAGAATGCTTTCGCTTTCTCCCATTGAAACGCAGCGGTTTTACGGTGGCGCGAAAAAGCCAACCCGTTTGTTTCGACTTCCGATTTTTCCGGCCGAAAGCCAGAAGCCGAAACTGAAACAAACAGAGCCATAAGCCAATTAAGCTAAAAAGCTGGCTTTAAACCATAAACTAAAAAGTGTAAGCCTAAACAAACAGGCTTAAGAAATAGCTTTCTACAAACACTGTAACAACAGTAACAAAGTCAAACGGTTTCTTTGACAAACTGTGATGTACGCAGGAAAAATACTACCCGTACTCAAGATATTGGTTCTGTTTAGAGGAAATCAAGATATTAACTTGGTCAGGGACAACTGAACTCGCGAAGCCGTCCGGTTTTTCTCCTCCTCCTTGCCTAGCCAGACGACTACCAGACAGGCACTAGGCATCCTTTCACGGAGATAGGGACGAGAAAAGAAGGAATCAAAAGGCAGCACCAACACCTGGACGGGCCCTCACAGGACGAGGAAACCAACAAAAGCAAAGCCGTGCAACCCACGGACACTTGCGAGCGATCGAGACGAGCGGAGACTGTACAACAGCCAGCGCGTGCGTTGCGGCGTCGCGTTCGGCGACCTGACGCGCGCGGTTGCTCAGAGTTGCGCTCCCTGCGTGTGCGGATGTTAGATGTACGCTCAGAAGAAAGCGAGGAGCTGGCCGGTACGCCGTCGCGTCGGGCTAAACGGGTCGATGGCGACTGACTGGTAGCGGCATGAACTGCTCTCGGGAGCTCGAGCTTGCTGAAGGTGAGCTATATGTACGAGCAACTAATGGCCGTTTCCCTTCTTTTCTTCGCTGGAGCTAATAGCTGCTTTCGCTGTTCCGCGGATATATATAAAATGTGTGGAGGAATAAGATTCATTTCTCCACGCAATTTATTTAACAAGAGAAAATTTAAATTGAGATTAGTTAGTCCATCACCTATATTGCTAACCAACTACCAACTGTCAGGGAGAGACTCCTCCATCTGCGGATGTATGTCTGCCGCCCGTACGTGCACTCCAAGCGATGCAGTAGCTGGTAATGAATGCTACTATGCATTCAGGATCTCTCTACAAGTCTACATTGCGTAATGGAATCAAGGTTTTCAATGGGTCATACATATCAGATCAGGTTTAATTATGACAGCCATTTTTGCTAGTGGGGATGTGAAAGTTTGATTTAACGACCCCGTTTCCTTTTCCGCCTGCACCAGATCAACCTCTTATACAGTGACCAGATCGTGTTTAGTTATGCTAGCCCTTTTTGCTAGTGGGGATGTGAAAGTTCGATTTCGGTTTCTCAAAGAGAACGACCCCGTTTCCTTTTTAGCCTGCACCAGATCAACATCTTAGGGTATATACAATGCGAAATACTTAGAGCATGTACAATACAGATGCTTAAAGAGATGTTTAGTAAAGAAAAACTGATTTTTCTTACCACGTAGAATAGATAAAGTGCTTATTTTGTTGCATCGACGCTTGATTAGGCACCGGTGCTTAAGAGGTACTTATGTATATGACTATATATAATTAATAGATAATACAATCATCTAAACGCCTACAAAACAAATGCTTGTATTGGAGGAAACGACTTTTATATAGGTACTTGATGCTGTGACTATATTCTTTTTCTTTAAGCACTTGTATATAAGCATCTCACATTGTACATGCCCTTATATACGAGGGCTTAAAGAAAGATAATATAGTCATGTCATCAAGCACCTATGTAAAAGTCATTTCCTCTAATGTACGCATCTCTTTTGTAGGTGCTTAGATGATTGTATTATCTATTAATTATATATATTTATATACATAAGCACATCTCAAGCATCGGTGTCTAATCAAGCATTAATGCTATAAAATAAGCACCTTATCTGTCCTACATGGCAAGAAAAATCAGTTTTTTTTTGTTAAACATCTCTCTAAGCACCTGCATTGTACATGCTCTTATACAGTCGGGGCCGAGCTAGCTTAGCCTGAATTAATTATGGATTGCAACTGTTAGGGTATGTACAATGATATAGACAACTGTTGTCTATAGTATCTATCTATGGCATCTATAGACAGCATTAAAGACAGTTTCTACATTGGATTATCTTTTTATATGTCTCTATAGACAGCTCATCTATATACAATGTGTCTTGTTTCTCGTGCTACAGTTGACTACTGCATGAGAGATGGTCCTATTCTCTATGCTCCGTCTCTCTACTCTACATCATCAAGCGTCATACATGGCAAGGTTTACAGACAACTAACATCACACCATTATACATATTCTCAGTTGTCGCAGTGGTTTTCTCATAATTCTTTTTTCATCTGTGTCTACTACCATAAAACATTTTTCGAGGGCTTATGAGTTATGATCATAAAACATGTCCACATGGTTTTCTAAAGTTTACTCTGTTTTAAAAGAAAAAGAAAAGTAAAGTGGCTGTTGATTTAGCAAGGGAATACAAACTTTTTAAAAAAGAAAAGAAAAGAAAAAGAACAAACTGAGAAACAACGTTTGGAACCGGATCAAGCTGACAAAGCTACCTTCCTGAGGTTACCAACTTACCATCAGTGGTTGTCATTGTTTTCTTTCTTCATAACAAAGCAACTTGTGCTAGATAGCTCTTCTCCACCTTGTTTTTTTTTAAAATAGAAAACAACAACTCTGGGAAGGTCCGACACGTCACTTGAAGAGGCTTTCGCTCTCGAAAATATTAAATTTCAATGTTCATATATATATATATATATATATATATATATATATATATATATATATATATATATATATATATATATATATATATATATTATACTGATGATGCTAGGCGGACCCACCCTTGGGACCAGATCAGACTGCCTCCCGAGCTCCTCTAGCTAACACCTCACCCTCATGGCGTGAGACAGCCCAGCAGTCCAAGAAAAGAGCCTAGCCTAGCACAATAGCACTTCAAGCCATCAAGCCTTCTCATGGCTAGGGCTCTTCAGCGCCACGATGGAGCTCTAGCTCCTTGCCTCCCTCCTCCTCCCGCTAAGGCGCTAACCTAGCTAGACCACGAGAGAGCAGTCTTGTGTGCTGGCGAGGCGAGGCGAGGCGCCGAGGTGAGAAGTGGCAGCAGGCGGGCGTGCGGGCGACGGGCGAGGCCGCGAGGCAGTGAGGTGGCCAGGCAAGTGCGTGGCGATTCAGGCCACTCCAGCTCCGCAAGGCAAAGAAGGCAAGAGGGCTAAAGGGCAAGGCGAGGAGCACGTGGCGTCGCCGCACGGCCTCTGACGTCGGGTGGCGGCTTAGCAAGGCAAGAGACCGGCCGGCCGGCAGCGGCATGGCGGTTCGCTCCGACTCCGGCCTCCGGTCCGACCTCGCTCTCCCACTCGGTTCATCAGACTCTCCCACTCCCAGTGAAGTGATTGTGTATTTGTGTTCAATCAGGATTGTGAGTTCAAGTGTTCAACTATTCTATTCAGGTGTTTAGTTGAAGTGTTGAACATTGTGTGATACTGTGATTCATTGATTGATTGATTCAGAAATTGTGTGATGATTTAGTAATTGTGTGAATTTGTGTCGAGTCAAGATGAGCAAGCAAGGCACCAATAAGATGGGGAAAAGCTCCAATAGTAAGTATCTAGGTGATAAGTCTTTATTCTTTACCATTCAATGTTGTAATCAAATGGAGTATTAAAATGAGTTGTCGTTCGTTACTTGTTTAATTTGGTAGAAATGGATTTGAAGAGAAATTGAAATGTGTTGCCATTCGTGACACTATTAATCTATTTATTTTTGACAGGTTGTTTCTTCTATGTTTTATCTTTGTGCAAATTATTATGTTCAATATCTTTGTGGCAAGTTCTTAATTAAGCTTCATTAATGAGGTATTTATCGATATCCTATCTTTATCTTTACTTGTTGATACCATTTAGTGCGTTACCATATACTCGTATTAATGCGATTATAATATAATTTGTATTGTATATGTATACTTTGGTTCACGCTTACGACAGAGCTATACCTAAAAATATATCCTAGGTGCGCCCCTGAATGCTGCGCTACCCAAATCAAATATCCAAATTACGTACACCTATATATTTTACGCTTTTTCCTGCCCAAGAAACGGGTGGAGAAGACGGAATATGGTCCATCACAATCCGTCGATCACAATCCCCAATATACGCTTTTGACTCGCGCGGATTCGATCGTCCATGTACACTGCTCTCTGGAGCCTCCGTGTCATCAACGAAAGGGTTGTAACCGGGACATTTTGGCTTTTCAACTTCCAAGTACCCATACAGAAATCAATGGAATTCACTGACCAAACAGCACGCACAGACGAACAATAGTACCCATACAGAAATCAATGGAATTCACTGACCCAACAGCATGCACAGACGAACAATAGGCATATGTACATCCTTCAAAGCTTTTTAGGTGGCTGAATTGAAACCGAGTCACTTTTCGAGAATGTCTAATAAAAGTATTTAAAAATATATTAATAGTTAGAAAGTTTGGCCGTACCTAACTCAAAACGGCTTTATTATGTGACTGAAGTGAGTAATAGGCTTACATCAGCTATCTATAGTGTCAATCACGTAGAATTTAAGCTGATGTGGATGAAAGAGAAAAAGATAGAGAAATGTGATGTCTACAATCCTGTAGCTGACTGTAGCACTAATATCAAGGAAAATATTAGAAGATTGTGTGTTGTCTACAATTCTGTAGCCGACTGTCTCACTACATCCTATTGTATGAGCTATCTTTAGTGTTGTCTACAGGTGATATTAAGAGTTGCTATAGACAATAGCTGTCTATATCATTATACATGCCCTAAGAAATCAGAATTCCAACGCCGTTTAGTGCCAGCCAGGAGATAATCTAGAGTTTTTGACGCTCTAGAGACACGCTGCACTTGAATTCCTTCCTGAAGAAAATGCATGGTCTTGAAAATCTAAGCATGCACAGGAGAAAGGAGAAACTCCAAAAATCCCTGTCCAAGGGTGCTGCTTGCTTCGGCTCGTTTAATTCGTCGGCCTGCCGCGCCGCGCGCTTCGGCCCCATCTGCACGTCCTTCTCCGCGGATTTTGACAAGTCCGAGGATCCCCCGCCGAGCCTGCAGAGTTGGAGACGTCACCGCAAGCTTTCGACGAACCGCGCGTGATCGGGTGCGCGCGCGGCAGGTGGACGGGTGGCCGGGTCACGTTTTCCGTGCCCGTTAGCCCGTTTGGACGGGCCGGTCGTGGCCGCCGCCGGTTTCGGACTGGTCTGGCGGCTAACAGCTGCTGCCACGAATGGTCGTATGGACGATCATGTGTTGCGGGCTTGCGGCCATGCCATGGCCACGGGGGCTCATGACATTACGGGCATGTTTGATTTGTTACCTACGTAGTTAAACCATATTTTGGTAACGCTAATAAAAGTTGAGTACCGTTTGATTTGCTATTAATATTTCATCATACCAACAAAAATTTAGTAACGCCAATAAAATTCAATGTTAAGCACGAATAATCTAAAGGTGAGAAAATCGCTCACTAAAATTTAGCTTGACTATCCAAATAATATTCATTTTACCAAATTTTAGTTTTTCCTAAGTTTTAACTATACTAAATTTTGACTTAGTTCGTTAGAGTCGTGAACCAAACAACCCGACTTAGTTTGTTAGAGTCGTGAACCAAACAGCCCCGCAATGTCTCTCTCCCTGCCATCATCATATGATACATGATGGCTAAGGGCATGTTTGGTTCGAGGCCTGAGAATCGTGCCTGAGAAAAAGTGGTGACTGAGAGTAGCCTGAGAAGCAGATGATTTTTGCCTGGTCAGGCAAATCTAGAGATATGGTGTTTAATTGATGATACGTGTTTGGAGATGGAAAAAGGAGAGAGAAGGAACTACAGAAAGAAACAAGAGAGAGCTACCTGTCAGGTGTTCATTTTTCACGCCTGGCTACCAGGCCTCCATCCAAACGAGCTCCCGGCCGCCACCCGGCGTAGCTCCTGCCCAGGCAAATCCCCTCAAGCTTCGAACCAAGCAGGCTCTAAGGGCTTGTTTGGTTCTAAGCCTGGAAGAAAATTGCCTGGCCGGGATGGACACTGGGAGCTGCCTGGCCCTTGTTTGGTTCGCTACCTGTAGTCATCCCTAGCCTATGCAGTACTACTAGGCACAGGCAGCAAAAACGAACGACCGAGAAGAAAATTGCTAAGCCTGGTCTCTTTCACTCTAAAAAAAAAGAATCTCTTTTCTTTAGTTCTTTATTTCTCCTTTTTAATTAGACATGCTAAAAAAACTAAAACTTATATAAAAAACATTTAGATAATCTATCTTCAGGCATGTATCATCAACCAAACACTACATCTCTAGACTTGCTTGACCAAGCAAAAATCATCTACTTCTTAGGCTACTCTTAAACAGCACTTTTTCTCAGACACGAGTATCAGGTCCTAAACCAAATAAGCCCTAAGCTCGTGGCGCCATGGGGCATGCATGGCTGGCACGTGGCACGATACATCCGTGCAGTGGTGCAGCACACCAGCACAGTATGCCTAAGGTGAAAAAAATCTTGTGGAAGAGCTGAGTCGAGAAAGAGGATTCGAGCGGCAGGCACAAGGTGTGGATCGTTTGCAGGCAGATGCAAGAGATAATACCCTCGCAGCATCGAGATGAGCTCGACGACGGCGCGCAGGCTGACGGAGGCGGGCCGGTGGGCTCCGCGGCCTTGCAACGTCGTGTCCGTCAGCTTGGGCCTCCCCGCAAACTTCGGCCGTGCAGCTCGCCGACTCGCTTGCTGGACTGGCCCACACTACATGGGCGTGCGTCACATGATACAGTGCTTCCATCCTACTTGTCCTTCTTTGTTTCGGCCTATCATGCACGTGGTCCACGAGTCCATGGCCCATAGTAAAAAAACTGAAAAATCTTTGGAAAATAATTACCACTGTATACGGATACGATACGAGTACAAGTGTAGACGACCAGACTCGTACGCCCTCCCTTGCTTTTCATGTAGACGAAGGGGAACTGGAACTGTGCTTGCGTAATGCGTTACCGCTACGTGTCCCCGGGCGGCCCACCGCCCAGCCAACAAGTTGCGAGCGAGCCAAAAACCACCCGCTTCTCCGGTTCCGCCGCCCGCCGCCGCGTCCTCGTCCCACCGCCTTAATCCGCCTCCGGCCCCGCGCGCCGGCCATGGGCTGCTCCTCGTCTCTGCCAGGTCGTCCCCCTTCTCACATACAAGCCAAAAGAACCTCTATTTTTTTTTGTTTACACTTTACCTCCTTGGTCCTTGGATCTTTTCTATTCGTTCTGCTGTGCTGCTTGTGGAGGCTTTGGGTATCGAAATCTCAGAGTAGTAGGATGTTTCTGTGGGGATGGATGGTGTGATTTGGGTTTTCGATTAGCGGTTGGGGAGGCAGGTCAATGCTGGTGTAGTTTGGGGGTAAATCTTGGCCGCGACGGCGGCCCGGCAACAAATTTGGTTAATTTATATGGTTTATTGATTTTGATCCGTATTTAGTACACTGGTGTCTAGGATTTTTTTTGGAGCTGAATGATTTGTTCCGTAGAATCAGAGGGGCTGTGGATTTGTGATCGTGGAGGCTGTTGGAGCTTGTAATGGGGAAAGTTTGTTCTTTGTAGGTTGGCCAGCTACTCAGCTTCCAATTTTAGTACACTAGCACTGACTGGAGTTGGTCTCATGTTAGATGTGAAATTGTGGTTTTTTGCAACGGCAAATCAAGTTAGATTGCTAGGCGGTTGTACACAATGCCAAGTTGTTTTTTGTTAGCGTTGGATTGTTGTTCTATCCTGAATGCTGCTGCTGTAGAATCGCATCACAACACCATGTAGGATCAAATATCAGTTATTATCGTGGTCGCCCGGTCGTGTTAATTGCACGTGAGCAATCACACACAATGGGTAGACATCTGCATGTTTGGCGGGTTGACGTCTGAGGAAGAAGGGTTTTATATCCGTCGGGGTCACCGAATTTGGATCTTAGTCCTGTCGATGTGCCCGCCCCAGCGCATGCTGTCAAGGGAGCCCTCAAGGTGTGGGGTTCTCCAAGTGACTGGCACTTGTATTGATATGAAAAGTGTTAAAAATGAGGGGTACAGATGTGGTATTTATAGGTCTTCTCTCACATGAAAGATGAAAATATCCCCAAGTGGAATATTAATCAGTGCCTCATATGTCCATGTCGATGATGAATGGGCCCTGAGTCAGGTTCCTCTGAGTGCAGTTACCTGTCTCTTGGGCTCATTGGATGCTTGTCCAGGTTGGGTCCTTTGACTCCTTTCTCTCTGAGGGGAAGACCGAAGACCTTAGCCTGGGGGTGCCTTTGGCGAGCTAGGGGTCAAGGGTTGCACCAAGTGCACCCCTCTGGGAAGGTCCAATGGGCACCCATAACATTGCTAACTCCCAAGCTATATTGATTGATTGGACTATGACTTTCCAATCTTGATTCATCGGGCTTTATAGTGGTATGTAAAGTATGAATGCGGAATTTGGCCTCATCTAGCAAAATTTGTATCCAATTTCTTGCTGTCCATTGGATAGACCACATCCAGCTTACTAGTCATTAGTAAACTAAGAAAGAAAATATCTTGATTCCATCTATCTAAACGGCTAAACCTTCTTTATTCAAAAGTACCCGGAATTAGATCTCTTTAAAATGTACTGAAAAGAAATAGCGCATTTAATGATTGACATACCAATAAATGGGGTATGCTTGTACCTATCTTGTTCAAAATTTAAATACTAGCTATAGAAGGTCTGGTCGAGGCTCATGCTTAGGAGGAACCGAGGAAGAAGATTAGTGTGAAGAAGGATGCTTAGGCTATTTCTTTCACCACTGTGAGCCGCATGTAGGCTGTAACATAATTCTTGGGAAACTTAGTGTTATGGAGGTTTTAAAAGTCTTTAGTCGACTTATCTTTTCTGTCTTAGTAGTGTAGCATTCTATTAAATCTCACCTGGTATTGACAAGCTCAGTTAATTTGCTATAGTTGCTTCAATGCAGTATTTTGCATTAACTAGCTCTTCAGTTTTGTTTGCGAGGTATAGATTTTTTGGATTATTTTATTCTTTGGTTGGTCACTTTATGTGTCTTTAGAATTCAACATTCTTTTCATTCAGCACTGCTGGGAAGCGAACAATTTTTGTCTCACATATTGATGCAACAATGGTTTTTTTTAAAAAAAAATCAGCTAATAATGCTGGAGGGGTGGGCAATATCAACAACGAGAATTCTGCAACCGATTCAAAGAACTTGAAAGTGAAGGTTTGCATAACACTATCCTCTATGGATCATATAATGGTTCAAAAGTTACGTCATTATGTTAATATTATATTTGTCACCTCCTTTGTTGACATCAAGTTGAATTAAAATAAAAAACTGTGCCCTACGTTTTCTTTTTCCCTGTTGTGTAGTTGGTGTTGCTGGGAGATTCAGGTGTTGGGAAAAGCTGCATTGTTCTTCGCTTTGTCCGTGGTCAGTTTGATCCCACTTCGAAGGTGAAACAAACACTCAACTTTTTAAGTTTTCCTGAACAGTAGAAACAATTTTCGTTCTCCCATTTTACATGTATTATTTCCTTAAACTTGTATTATTTACAATGAATTCAGGTGACTGTTGGTGCATCATTCTTGTCACAAACATTGGCATTGGAGGACTCCACAACAGTGAAGTTTGAAATATGGGACACTGCTGGCCAGGAGAGGTACAGAATCGAATCTTTGGTTATCTTTACCTTTAGTGCATCCTTTCATTGATCTGGAGTATGAAATTCCAGTACCACCTAATGCTTCCACATACATTTTCTGCTTACTTGATTTATGTTGTTTGCAACCATTTATGATGCTTTTCTTACCAAGAAGTCATGAGAACTGGTCAATTTTCAGGTATGCCGCATTAGCACCTCTTTACTACAGGGGAGCTGGTGCTGCAATTGTTGTCTATGACATAACAAGTCCAGAATCATTCAACAAAGCACAATACTGGGTGAAGGTATATCATCTTTTCCCTTCTGCTCTGCCATGATTGTTGATTTTGTTTTGTGGAACTGGAATCTGCTTTAGGGGTATGGGCAAACGAGTTTAATGCATTCACTCCAAAGCGTTTATGCTTTGTAATGAATTCTTAATAGGATTTCTGGTTGGATTTGCGTTTCTGCTTCTAACTCAGCATACCAAGTTTTTATTTTACCATGGGAATGCTTCTAAACAGTCAATCTATTAGATATCCAGTATAATTGGAGAACTTGCCCCCCTTGCTTTTTATTATCATATTTGAGTTTTCTGTTCTAACTCGAAGGTTGTGTTTTAGTATGCGAACACATCTAAACAATTACAAATGTGTTGTCCATGATCAGCAATTCAGCATTCTATTTCAAAGAATTAGACATTTATGGAGTATAAGATTTGTGAGATGCATCATGACCAGGGTTCACATAACCGTTTCCGGGAAGTTTCCCGCTCCCTGGCCGGTACCGGTAACCGGCCGGTTACCGGTCAAACCGGGTTTTATTCGGACGAAATTCACTCAAATTTGATAAAAAAAACCATCCAAAATTCAAAATTCGAAATTTGAATTTGCAAACCCAGCCGGGATTTGGGATCCCGCCAACCCACCGGGAACCGGTTACCAGTTGGTAACCGGCGGTTACCGGCCGGGTTTTCAATCCCTGATCATGACAAATGCAACCTAACTGATCGCAGGTTTTCAATCCCTGATCATGACAAATGCAACCTAACTGATCGCCGTTTAATTATGCATGTGTTCTGCAGCTTTTGTTTATTCTGTGCAACTGCGTGAGTAATAATAGTTTTGCTCTTACCAGAGCGAAGTGTATGATGATTCCCCCTTTGGCTTTGGTACAAGGAAAATGCAATTTTACAAAATTCCTTTTATGTTATTCAGGAACTTCAGAAACATGGCAGCCCGGATATGATCATGGCTTTGGTTGCAAATAAAGCTGATCTACATGAAAATCGCAGTGTATCTTCTCAGGTGTGCATATTGTTATGGAAGAATATGTCACTTCGTTAAATTGGGATATTAGGTGCTGAATGTACTATAAGGAGATTTTTTACTATAAGCTTTGGTTTCTGAAGGATGCACAAGAGTTTGCAGACAGGAACAATATGTTTTTCATCGAGACATCAGCAAAAACTGCTTATAACATAAACCAACTATTCGAGGTATGCATCAGGATTCAGGGTTATATTAAGCTATTTGCTTTTGCATATAGAGAGGTGGTGACAAACTGGGCAGAAACATAAAAAAGCATCTAGAGTAAATTTCGGAAAACCCAATAAAACAAATAGAGGTGGTTTTCTGCAACTACGACTGTAAAACCCGGGGTTTTCTGACATTTACTCAACCATCTAAGCTCATCAATTTTTCCCGATGGATGTGAAAGTGCTGGTCTACCACCCTACACAATGAAAAGCCTATTAGCAGGGAAACGGGGACAAGATCAATGCATGTTTTGGCTAGTAGGTTTTGCACTGTTTTCTAATTCTTTTAATCCCAAGAAACCCCTGATTCCAACTGGGGAGCAGGAACAGGTCCATATTATGGTCAAATTTTCCAAAAGGTGGCATTTGCAATTTTCTATTCCCCCCTAATGCGAAACCTGGAAATTGGTGGTGTGGCTGCTGGAATCTGGCCATCCAAATGGAATTGCGAAAACTTTTGGTCTTTATCCTTTTGATATGCTGATTATCTTGTTCTTAGCAAAGCAGCTTTTGGGTGAATTAATAATAAAGAAAGGGGACTTGTGGATAAATTGAAAAATGTGGAATTATTTTTTATTCCAATTAGCAGGCCTGAAATAGTTCTGAAGTAACTTCTCTTTGGAAAAGACCTTTTGCTTTCTTGTTGTTCCGAAATTCCACTCACTTTCCTAATCCAACCACCATTCTAAGGTAACTTTTCCAGTTCAATGTTCTGACCACCACACTGAAACCTTGAACCCTGTCCTTTAGAGGTTCTTCTTGCTATACATGCAATACTGTATTAGTTATATATCCATTGTATCTGTTTCCTCGAAACAAAAGAAGCTCACTGCAGTAGCTTCACAATAACTCCTATAATAACAATTCAATCCAATGTTTTGGCGACACGGTGATCTTAGGACATCAGTAGTCAATCTCATCATGTTATTTTCTGCTACTGATTCTTAACAAAGAATGCTGCCTTTTTTATATCTTGAACTTGAATGACCAACACTTGTTCTCCCATGCTTAACTTTTGGCACATGTCGTCCTTTCGCTGTTCCCAATAGGGATACTTGGGAAATCATCTTAACAGATTGTATTCCAATTACAGGAAATCGCGAAGAGGTTGCCCAGGCCAACACCATCCTGACCAATACTATCTGTTTGCATGCTAAACAGCCTGGTCAATGTGTAATGTACAATAGCAGTAAAAGCTTGAACCTTGTGACCGATGTAACGTGCCAGGTCAAGCAATCTGTATGCGATTGTTTGGAAATGTAACTCTCATGTAAAGCTTGTCCATTATGCTAACTGTGTTGAAACCTGGAGATATCTGCTTCCAGCTTGGTTAAGTTAAATGAGCTGAGGGTTGTGCTTACACATTGACAGGCCATTACTTATGGAACTCATTTGAACTGGTTGACAAAGCTGCTAGTTTTTTCCAGTGCCAAATGCCCAAATCAGTTCTGTTACACTTGTACTCCTGTCCTATCTGAAAGACGGCATGGACTAGTGAACTTCATTGCTGAAACCTGAACCATTCTGGAAACTGATGTGTTCTACCCATGCTCAAGCTCCTTTCACTAAACAGTGAACATGATGCTCAATTAGCATAAGCCCATGACTTGTTCGTCTCACCTGAGTCTAGCCAAAACATCTCATCAATGCTTTGCTTTGTTTTTCAGCATGACTTAACTGTTGAGTCGCCATGTACTGTACTGAAGGGTCTAAATTCCACAACAGCCCTCGTACGTCGATAATTAAATCGCCTAAAGAAGTAGGGACCGTACAGACCAGGGCATCTGGCCCCAGGATCTGTACGTATGGGAACAGTATTAGACAGCGAAATATTTACCGCATAAAAAAGTACCTATTGATCCGAACTTTTATCGGCTAGCTTCTCTGTAACCTTTCCCTCGTCACGATCCTTCCTCCGTTGCTTTCTTTGTCAGGGTGGTCACTCAGTTGACTTTCTGGCTGGCTCGAATACGCACTGCATTAATTAGACACGTATCGCAATCCTTTTTTATCGGCTAGCTTCTCTGTAATCATTCCCTCGTCACGATCCTTCCTTCTTCCTTGCTTGCTTTCTTTGTCAGGGTGGTCACTCAGTTGACCTTCTGGCGGTCTCGAATACGGCACTGCATTAATTAGACACGTATCACAATTCTTAAATTGCACATCTACATTGGACTCCCTACGGAAATGATAAAGGAGGAGAGAAATATTTCTCTTTTATTTGTGCTATTATAAGAGAAGTCCTAGTGTTGCTTGGATTCTGTTTGTTTTGTGATAATATGAGAAGACGAAAATGGCCAAGTGTTGTTTGCTTCTACCTAAAACTAAAACGTCTACATGGTTGCTTGCTCGGCTTAATCACCTTGCTAATCACAAACAAATCTACTAATATCATATTACCTACCTAGAATTGTTTAGGACACGGCAACTCTGCTTTGCAAGTTGCAACATTGCTCCAAGACTCCAGCTGGCACAAGCCACAAGATGCATCGCAAGCATATCTCCATCGTCTCCTTCCTTGTGCTGCTTCTCCTCCACTTCCTTGGCCTCAGCCATGCGGCGGCGGCGGCGGCGGCGGCGGCGACCGGCGGTGACAGCCAGTTCATCTACAACGGCTTCGACGGTGCGGGCATCGAGCTCGACGGCATGGCCGTGGTCGAGCCGGACGGCAAGCTCATGCTGACCAACGTCACGTCCCAGCTAAAAGGCCATGCGTTCCACCCGGCGCCCTTCCGCTTCCACGCGCCGTCGGCGGCGAACGGCACCGCGGCCAGGTCCTTCTCGACCACCTTCGTGTTCGCCATCGTCTCCGACTACGTCACGGTGAGCGGCAACGGGCTCGCCTTCTTTGTTGCGCCGAGCAAGAACCTGTCCACGGCGTCGCCGAGCCAGTTCCTCGGCCTCTTCAACAACCAGAACAACGGCAACGCGAGCAATCACGTCTTCGCCGTCGAGCTCGACACCATCCTCAACCCGGAGTTCCGGGACATCAACAGCAACCACGTCGGCGTCGACGTGAACGGCCTGGTGTCCGTCGCCGCCAAGCCCGCCGGCTACTACGCCGACGACACCGGCGCTTTCAAGAACCTGACCCTCTTCAGCGGCTACTCCATGCAGGTCTGGGTGGATTACGACAGCCGAGCCACGCTGCTCAACGTGACGCTGGCACCGTTGGGCACGCCCAGCCCCAAGAAACCCCTGCTCTCCGTCACTGTCGACCTCTCGCTGGTGGTGAACGGCACGGCGTACGTCGGGCTCTCGTCGTCGACGGGGCCGTTCCACACGCGCCACTACGTGCTCGGCTGGAGCTTCGGCCTGGACGGATCCGCGCCGCCGCTGGACTACGCGAAGCTCCCCAGACTGCTCCGCGTCGCCGCCAAGCGACGGTCCAATGCGCTCGACGTCCTCCTGCCGGTGGCCACGCCGATCCTCGCGCTCGCGCTGGTCGCCTGCGTCTTCCTGTTCATGTGGCGGCGGTTCCGGTACGCCGAGCTCAAGGAGGACTGGGAGGTGGAGTTCGGGCCGCACCGCTTCACATACAAGGACTTGTTCCGCGCCACCGGCGGCTTCGACGGCAAGCACCTGCTCGGCGTAGGAGGGTTCGGGAGGGTGTACAAGGGCGTGCTCCCGGTGTCCAAGACGGAGGTCGCCGTGAAGATCGTGTCGCACAACGCGAAGCAGGGGATGAAGCAGTTCATCGCCGAGGTTGTCAGCATTGGCCGCCTCCGCCACCGCAACGTCGTGCAGCTGCTTGGCTACTGCCGGCGCAAAGGTGAGCTTCTTTTGGTGTATGACTACATGCCGAATGGTAGCCTTGACAAGTGGCTGTATGATCGGAATGCGCCGCCTCTGAGCTGGGCTCAGAGGCTTCGCGCCATTAAAGGCGTCGCGTCTGGCTTGCTCTACCTCCACGAGGACTGGGAACAGGTGGTCATTCACCGGGATATCAAGGCGAGCAACGTGCTCCTCGACGGCGAGATGAACGCCCGGCTGGGCGACTTCGGCCTGGCGAGGCTGTACGACCGCGGCGCCGACCCGCAGACCACGCACGTGGTGGGCACGATGGGGTACCTCGCGCCGGAGCTGGCGAACACGCGGCGGGTGACGCCGGCCACCGACGTGTTCGCGTTCGGGTCGTTCGTCCTGGAGGTCGCCTGCGGGCGGCGGCCCATCGAGCACGACGCCGACGACAACCGGTTCATGCTGGCAGACTGGGTGCTTGAGCGCTGGCACAAGGGGGACGTCGCCGGCACGGCGGACGCGCGGCTCTGCGGCGACTACGGCGCCGAGGAGGCGGCGCTGGTTCTCAGGCTGGGCCTGCTGTGCTCCCACCCGGCGCCCGCCGCGCGGCCGTCGATGCGGCAGGTGGTGCAGTACCTCGACGGCGACGCGTCGCTGCCCGAGCGGGCGCCGACGTACAATAGCTTCACCACGCTCGCCATGATGCAGAACGCCGACGGCTTCGACTCCTACGCCATCTCGTACCCGTCCTCGTCGGCGACGGCGACGAGCGTCGGCGCCTCGTCCTCCGTCCTCTCGGGAGGGAAGTGATCGATCATTGCCACGCATAATCACATTTCTTGATCCCTAACACCAATACTAATTCTTTTTTAGAAACAGTTGAATTGTACGTATTTGGAACCCAACAATTTCACGGAAATTTCGCACGAAACAGTATAATTCTCGTTGAGTCTTTATCACATTCACGCGCTCCAAGCAGTCCCCGTCCTAAAATACTGTAATTAAACCTATGGTAAAATAGTATGGGTAGCACGTGAGGTAGATGTACTCATTTCACACTCAGTGACATGTTTAGGTTTGGGGCACGATCATTAGTCTGTAATTTATGCGCAACGTAATTTATGCGAAACAGTGACAGCTTCCAATTGAACGTCAATTCAATCGATGAATTGATAATTTGGGTCAACAGTGTTGCTCATGCTCCAATCAACGCGTCCCATCACAAACAGTCAACATTTGATTGTTTGGTCCCAACACCAAGCAACGCCATTTTCTTGTACACTTGATGCTTCCCTAAAAAATGCAGCGTTCTTGGTCATGGTCCACTCGTGGTGTTCACATTGCTCAGATCTATGGATCACTCCCGTCTTGGTTTAACTAATCCGTCCAAGCTCTCCAAAAAAAAAAGACGAATTTTAGTGGCAGTAGAGAGATACCAACATCACGCTGCGGTCACACCTGTAAATCGAGTCCTGGGTGACGACTGACGAATCGTGGCAGGTCGCTCTCATGGCGGCCTTTCTTTCGTCCCCGGTTTCTTGCAATCTAGACTAACCAAGGGCGAGGCCAAATCGTAGACGTGTACACCTAACGCTTTCTTGGTTGTGATGAGACAAATGGAGCGCCCAAAGTGTACGTGACAACGCAAGGACGCCATGGTTCCCAAGCCATTGCTGCTGCTCGCGCAGCTGCTTGTGGTCGTGGCCGGCGCCGGGGAGTTCGCCTACAACGGCTTCGCCGGCGCGGGGCTGGCGCTCGACGGCATGGCCACCGTCACGCCGGGCGGGCTGCTGCTGCTCACCAACGACACCGACATGAACAAAGGCCACGCCTTCCACCCGGACCCGGTGAGGTTCCACCGGCCGGCGGCGGGTGGTGGTGGCGCTGCCGTGATGTCCTCCTTCTCGACCACGTTCGTGTTCGCCATCGTGTCGGAGTTCATCGACCTGAGCACGAGCGGGCTCGCGTTCCTGGTCGCGCCGAGCAGGGACCTGTCCACGGCGATGCCGCAGCAGTACCTGGGGATGTTCAACGGCAGCTCCAACGGCGACGCGCGCAACCGCATCTTCGCCGTCGAGTTCGACACCGTGCGCAACCCGGAGTTCGCGGACATCAACAACAACCACGTCGGCGTCGACGTCAACAGCCTCAACTCCTCCGCGGCCGCCACGGCGGGCTACTACGACGACCAGACCGGCGCGTTCCAGAACCTCAGCCTGATTAGCCGGGAGCCCATGCAGGCGTGGGTGGACTACGAAGGCGCGACGGCGGAGATCACCGTGGCCATGGCTCCGGCGCGGTGGCCCCGTCCCAAGAGGCCGCTCCTCTCCACGACGATCAACCTCTCGACGGTCGTCGCCGACACGGCGTACGTCGGGTTCTCGTCGGCGTCCAGCATCGTGCTGTGCAAGCACTACGTGCTCGGCTGGAGCTTCAGCCTCGGCGGCGCCGCGCCGGCGCTCGACTACGCCAAGCTGCCGAAGCTGCCCCGCATTGGCCCAAAGCCTCGGTCCAAGGCGCTCACCATCGCGCTGCCGATAGCCACCACGGTGGTCGTCCTCGCGGCGGTCGCCGTCGGCCTCTTACTCCTTCGCCGGCGGCTCAGGTACGCGGAGCTGCGCGAAGATTGGGAGGTGGAGTTCGGGCCGCACCGGTTCGCGTTCAAGGACTTGTACGACGCCACCGGCGGGTTCAAGGACAAGCGGCTGCTCGGCGCCGGAGGGTTCGGGAGGGTGTATATGGGCGTGCTCCCGGTGTCCAGGACCGAGGTCGCTGTGAAGAGAGTGTCCCATGAGTCGAGGCAGGGGATGAAGGAGTTCATCGCCGAGGTTGTCAGCATTGGCCGCCTTCGGCACCGCAACCTCGTGCAGCTACTAGGCTATTGCCGGCGAAAAGGAGAGCTCTTGCTGGTATATGATTACATGCCAAATGGTAGCCTTGACAAGTACTTGCACGGCCGTGACGAGAAGCCCATCCTCGATTGGGCTCAGAGGCTTCACGTCATCAAAGGTGTCGCGTCCGGCCTACTGTACATGCACGAGGATTGGGAGCAGGTTGTCATCCACCGGGACATCAAAGCGAGCAATGTGCTTCTCGACGGCGAGATGAATGGGCGGCTGGGTGACTTTGGCCTTGCAAGATTGTATGACCATGGCGCCGACCCGCAAACTACGCATGTGGTTGGCACCATGGGCTACCTAGCACCGGAGCTGGTGCGCACAGGCAAGGCGACCACTCTCTCCGACGTGTTCGCCTTCGGCGCGTTCCTCCTGGAGGTCACCTGCGGCCGGAGGCCCATCCAGGAGGATGAGGACGCCTTCGACGACGACGACCGCTTCGTGCTCGTGGATTGGGTACTGGGGCACTGGCGCAAGGGCGCCATCACTGGTGCGGTGGACGCGAAGCTCGGCGCGGAGTACGACCCCGCGGAGGCGGACCTGGTGCTGCGGCTGGGGCTGATGTGCTTGCACCCGTCGCCGGCGGCGCGGCCGAGCATGCGGCAGGTCATGCAGTACCTCGACGGCAGCGCGCCGCTGCCGGAGCTGCCCCCGACGTACGTGACGTTCAACATGCTCGCGGCCATGGACACCGACCGGGGCTTTCTTGACTCGTGGTCGGTCCGGCGGTCGACGTCGACGGCGGCGATGAGCGTCGGCGCCATGTCTGGCATTAGCCTCTCCGGCGGCCGATGACTTGGCCAAGGTGTTCGACGTTGTCAGGAAGGCTGCGAAACGAGAGCAGCTTGCTGATGTTCGTAGGTAGGACCGTAGGAGGCTGTGGTTTGGGCTTCCGATTAGCGATTGGGAGATGCAAATTGGGAGAAATGGTGAATCTACTTGCTCGGGCCTTTTTTTTTTTTTTGCTGTCCATTCCATACCTTATTACCTTGTTTTAATCTGAGTTGTCTAGGATTCCTACTGTTTTGATCTGAATAACATAGGACATCTTGGAGTAGAGAATTGGGCGAAAGAAATTGTGAGTTTTTAATCTGTGATCATGATTTATGAAGATGAGAATTTTGGACTTGTACATGAGAGCAATGTGCAGAGAGGCATTGGGAATATATGCAGTTGCAACAATGGGGGGAGGCTAGATTGCCAGATTTTTCAAAACTGAGCAGTCTTTGGAACAGAGCTACAGTATCAGTCCACTAACCTCTACAAGCCATTGTGATTGTGGAATGTGATTTAGTACACAGCTTCCAACAAGCCACGGCCACAAAACAATGTAATGTTAACAGAGATAGACAATGGAATCTGAAACCTCAACGCCAAAAATAGCCCTGCGCGGCTACGCCTCCTACCCATCACACTTTCCGTAGCATCGTTCTGTACATGGTAGCTCCACGAGCCAGGACATGGCGCTCCCAGTCGGACGCCGCGCTCCATCCGTCCACCACGAGCCGGCCCTTGCCGTATGAGATGAACTGCTCTTTCATTCCGAGCAGGTCGGACTCCGCGTCAGACTGTAAATAAATCTGCAGCAGCAAGTGCAGAGTGCAGTATTAGTATCAATTTTTTTGTTCTTCCAGAACACACAAAAGGTTTGCACGTCTTTTTTCCTTTAACCTAGTAACAATGCAATGTTGTTCAGCAGTTGAGCACCATGCTCGACATCTGAGATTCTGACATGAGAAGGTAAGTAACACAACATACCTTTCCATTGATCTGGAGAAGATCAGCAATAGCTTCAAGAAGCATTCTTCGTACCGTTCTCCACTTATTTTGCTCTTTGTTGAAGTCAGGATTTGGGAACTGCAAAGAGGAGATAATTGTCAAAAAAGAGGCAATAAGGATGGCTATGTAATGAGCTTACATATAAGAAATGTGTCTAAGCTCAATATCAGCACAAGTTTTCCATCAGGTTGATGTGATGTCATGCATTCTTGCAAGTGCTATGGCGGTACATCTGCTATACACGTTAAGCTAATGAGAGGGAGAGAAAAAAAGAGGATGGCAGCACAAGTTTCTCATCGGGTAGCTGTGTAGCATCTATTAAGTACATGCACACCAAATAAACCAGTATGAATAACTAAGATTGAAAAATAGGAGCGAAGGGAGAAGACAGGTGGACCAAGCACATCGGGTGAGCCAGGTCCACGGGAGCCCACCATGGACCGAAAACTATATATAGGGGTAGAAAAAGACCCTGCAGTCCCTGTACGGGCAGTACCTTCCTAGGGATAGAACAATAATCTCATGTACCCTATTAGATTGGCTATAAATAGCTCTCCCCCGTGTGAGAGGGGAGGCTTTTTTGAAGGCATTTAATACATATACACTTCTCCTAACAGCAGTCCCTTCTCCAAGGATCCTTCGGTCACTCAGATACCGGGGGTCCCTCCTTTCGTACTGTCTAATCTTTTCTACTATGACAGTTGGCGCCGTCCGTGGGGACCGGCAGGAAAGCTACGAAGCACCATCATAGCCCCTCAGAAGTGGGCCAGGTCCAAAGTCTCAACAGTAAAGCGGTGTGGCAGTTAGCGGTACCAAAGACTCAAGGGCCAAGTGGAGTAGGACCTCATGATGGCAACGCCGCCCTGCCAAAGCACGGAGGAGGAGGCAAACAACTCTACACATAGGGGCATTGTCGGAAGAGACACCCGGCGCGCGGAGGCATCCCTCCCCGGGAGCCACCAAGTGGGCCCACCACCCGGGGCAGCGGGCGCAAGCCAAGAGTCGTATGAAGCCCTACAGCAAGAACTGGAGGACCTCCGTCGGGAGATGGCAAACCTCTGACATCCACCAGATACAACCCTTATGGCCCCGCTTCGGCCCTCGCCGATCACCATAGCAGGGCGGGCTCGTCCCTGCTCCGGCACTCGAACCTCTCGCCCCGTTGCTCCGGGGGGACCCTAACTCCCCGTTGAGCGTCGGGCTGGAGATGCCGGAGGTCGCGCCCTTCCAGGGGTGCACGAATCCCTTGGAGTTCCTCCGGGTCTATGAGACAGCCATTGAGGCGGCCGAAGGCGACACCGCGAAGAGTGTCACCCTCAACCACAAAGGAGTGGCGTTGGTGTGGTTCTTCACCATACCCCCCCCCCGCTCCATATACACATGGGAGTAGCTGCGAGATCTCATTCGTAATAATTTTCAGGGAAACTACACGGAGCTAAAAGACGCGGGGCACCTATTCGCAATAAAACAGGCCCCTGGCGAATCCCTCCGCAGCTTCTTCAAGAAATTTGCGGAAATAAAATGTCAAGTGAAGGGCGTCAATGAAACCACCATTATAAACACAGCCACATGCGAGCTCCGGAGGGGCCCCCTGTCAAAGAGACTGGCTCGCAAGCCGGTCCGCACGGTGACAAAATGAAAGAGTACGCCCGGGCAGAGAAAGATAGTACTCGGAGAGGCGCACCCCACGCGCCCACCCCGAGCGCGCCACCCGCCAAAGAAGGAACCACCACCGCTCCGACGGGGGTGCCCACCAAGCCTCGAGCCAACGACTACCGATAGAAGGGTCGGAATGTCTACCACGTAAACAGTGCCTCACCTCCCGAAGGAGGAAGGCGCGGAGGCCGCGGGGGCCATGGCCACGGCCGAGGACGCAGGTGAAACAGTGGCCGTTAGCCTGACAACCGCGCCGGAGGCCCTTCGCCATTTTGCAATCTCCACGGCGAAGGGTCGCACACAACTGGCGAGTGCCACACCATTGTGGCTATGCGGGACTACATAAGCCACGAGCGGCAGCCCGCCGAGCGCGACGGCTGGAGAGGGGCCGACAATCAACTACCCGCCCCGCCACCAAGACCCCGCATCGAAGGGGGCTAAGGTGAGTGCCAGCAAAGGATCATTAACATGATCACCAGAGAATCCTCGCTTGGAATGCCCTCGAAAAGACAGCGTCGTGCGTACGCCTGCCAGATTCACCACCTCTCAACATATCCGGTATCCAACCCACCTCACTACGTCGAAATACCAATCTCTTTCGGCCCCGAAGATGCCAGGGGTGTGTATTTCCCACACCAAGACCCCCTCGTCATCTCCACCAACATCACGGACTTCGAGGTCAGACGTGTCCTCGTCGACGGAGGAAGCTCGACGGACCTCCTGTTCGTAGACGTCTTCGACAAGATGATGATCCCTCGGGGTCGCCTAGCACCCACGTGCATACCCTTAATAGGCTTCGGAGGGAGGCCTGTGACGGCCTTAGGCCAGATCAACCTGGCTGTCACATTTAGTGATAACTTTGTATCTCGGACCGAGGTCGTCACATTTGACATTGTTCAAATACAGTACCAATACAATGCCATCCTCGGCCAGGCCACACTCAATACCATCGGTGCCATAGCCCACCATAACTACCTGTGCATGAAGATTCCCGCACCAGAAGGCATAGTCACGGTGCGAGGGGACCAGGACCTCGATGTTGGAAATATGCCCTAGAGGCAATCATAGAGATGATTATATTTTATTATGTTCATAATATTAGATAATATGTTATCTTGTTCCTAGAATAATATTGTTAATATTGATTATCAAGTATGTGACTTGATTGTGAAACTCTATATTTCTGCGATAATTATTCTTATACGATCCCTGGTTGGAAACATATGAGGACACATATGAATAGACTAGCATATGTATTGGTTGATGACTATGTTTCACGGGTCATGGATATGGAGATATCAAACCAATAATATGGACACATGTTAGAGAACATGATGTTGGATTAGACCCACCTTGAGACACTATTGAGATTGTTATGATTCTATGTGTTGTTAGTTGGTCTCATGCAATGATGATGTATAATCCTTAGACCTGAGATCAGCATAGTTTCCTACATGTGTAATAGCACTCTTAGGGGTTGCCAAACGCTACACCGTAACTAGGTAGTTATAAAGGTAACTTTCGGGTATGCTATGAAACATGCAAAGGAATGTGACTGGTCGGATATGGGATTTGCCCCTCCCAACATAACAGAAGAGATGTCTCTGGCCCCTCGTTGTGATCGGATAAAGAAAGTGCATGGCCATGCCACTAGTAGTCGAAGTGTTCGACCACGTAAAATAATCCGACACTCCATCGAGAAAGTATTGAACAGTCCATGGATGACACAACATCTCACCTGGAGTTCAACTAGACATCGTGAGGTAAAGGGAGTATACATTAGTAGGTCGCTTAGTTCGAGCGATTCTGATCGGTCGTATGGAGATCTGAGCTGGTCGAGATCGGTCGAACATAATCACTGAGTGGTCGAAACACGGTCGTAAGGACTTACTGGTGGTCATGACCAAATACAAACCGGTCGCATGAGAGATAGGACACGGTCGTAAGTGATGAGGACCGATCGTAGATCATATTGCATTAAGGTTCGTCTGATATAATTTGTGTGTATTCGGGAATCGATATGTTCTGCTAGGAGCTGCTACGACTCATAATCGGAAATGGTTTTTGAGTCACAACCGGTTACGCATGAACCTACAGGGTCACACACTTAACGGGTTGGAACAAACCAGTACGAATACGATTCGTCAAACGTGTTCGGATAGGATCCGTTATGAACATTATATAAGGAGATGCATGAGGCTGTTGGGTGACACGCGTGAATGTAACAGACGAGACACATGAAAGTCGTGAGTTGAGTTGTTCCACTGAAACCCTAGCCGCCATCTTCCTGAGAGCTCTACCGTGCGACTTGGTGCTAGCACACCTGCGCATAGCTGTTCCTTCCCTGGACGTGTGGATACCGTAGAGGCGCTACTGCGACTGTTGCGCTTGATGACGATCCACGATCTTCACAAGAAACTACAGAGGTTGCTGGAGGAGACGATTGACTCACGAGGACGCTGGACGATCGACTACGACCACTGCATCGACGTGATTGACGTTGGACGATCAACTACGACCACTACATCGACGTGCGCTACGTTGGACCAGGCTGCTTCAACCCTTCTTCCGCTGCTCTGCGCGTCTGGTGGTAACGATCTGTGATCATCTACTTGCTTGGCTTCCTGGTTTGCGTGGTAGAAATTTTTGTTTGTAGCTATCGTAGCCTACCTGTATCCCAACACTCGCAAGGCAAACGGAGCTAGAAGCACTCTCGCCAGCCCGACATGTCCACACCGTCGGGACTGATGAGAGAGACTGTAGCGACCCAACTCTAGGGCTGTGACGACCCGGTCTTAGGGCACCCGAGAGATCCTCCAGGACCTCTGGAAAGTCCACAAGGACCTCCCAGGAGGTCCATAAAGGACCTCTCGGGCAGTCCACCAAGACCACCCAGGAGGTCCTGCAAGACCTCCTGGAGGTCCAGGAGAACTGACCCGAGAGAGAGTCTCTGAACCGAGGAGCACCCAAGGCCTGCCACGTCCCCATGTAACAATAAATGAAGAGGTCCGAGGGCGCACCAAGACCTCCCACGACCCACCAGAGGAGGTCTGGGACCACCCAGAACTCCACATGTCATTACCGTCATGAGGACATGGATGGACCGAGTCTGCTCCAAGGTCCTCTGTGAAACCTGAGCTAGTCCCAAGGATCATGGCTAGCCCTTCACAGCAAAATACACAGTGGTGATATCCAGAACAATCTTTTATTGAAACATAATATTAACAAGGTTGATTACAAGGTGGCCTTGGGCCAAGCATAAATACACAAAAGCAGAAGAAGGCAAAAGGGTCCATCAACACGCCACAGGCCGCTGACTCGAGTACATAACCTAATTGCTTTGATCTTCATCGCTGCCAACATCTTCTCCTGGCAAAGATTATAATGAGCAAGAGTGAGCACTACCTTTGTGCTCGCAAGTTGCACTGGGGTAACAATATGACATGCATATGTGGAGATTCAAAAGATGGCATAATATGGTTATTTTGCACAAAGCCGCTTTTCTTTCCAATACCATTATTAATTTCCAAAGCAGTCTTTTAATAGATAGAACTCTTTATATTAAAACAATTTTTCGCTTGGATATCAATCATCATGAATTAGTGAAGGATACCCTCGACAAGAGGCTCCTCGCCCCAAACCCAAGGGATGGCAATCCCAAAACAGTTAGAAACCATTTCTAAAATTCCCAAATTCAATATCTAACTTCAAGTGGCCTTTGCCAAGACGCCCATGACCGTGGACACGGCTATTCGAATAGATTTAACTCGCAGAGGTTGTGCACTTTACCCACACGACTTGATTACTCTAGTTTGTCCCAAGATTCGTCAATGCCATCTCTCACTACCAAAGGTAAGAGATCTAGAGCTCAAGACAAGGCTTTTACAATGCATTGCTCCACCACGCCTTTCCTTGCTAAGGTTTCACCTTCCTATGGATCGCAATCCGTGAAAGCCCCTCTTGCACCATGGGAACAATGGGTCATCAAAGACCCTAGTCGACAAGACCTCCCACACCACCAATGGAGCAAAGATGTAGTGGAGTTTTGCAAATTACTCACCAGTCCCACACCCCATTCTGGAGACATGTGGTTGCACGATTGTGGCATAGCCCATTATAGGCATGGCATTGGTCGCTCAAAGACTGGTCCTCACATGACTAGGGCAACTTTCACTAACCCATGGACCTCCACCTTAGCCAGGTTAGAGTCCGTGCATAGACATTGCACCAACCAAGCAATCCAATTTGCCCCAGTCCAAACCCAAGTTTATTTTCTTTGCTTTCCCAGCACCATTTTCATACCTCCATGACAACCCCATGTCATAGTGAAAACATGTAAAACATTATTTGGTTATGTTGGTAAAGATTTCCCCAAATCAATAGTTTTGGTCTAAGCATAACTGAGCATATGTTTTTCAAATGATCTTGACTCATACTACTGCATTAGCCAAGTTTGACCTAAAGGTGACAATATGATCAGTCCAAAAACAACAGAGGTCATACAAAGGAAATGGGTATAACTATAAAGTTAAAACTGGTATTGAACTAACTTGATAAAAATAAGCATGCAGTACACATTAAAACAGGACATAAATACTTTGAATTACTGGGTGCAATATGTTCAGAAGTGCAACTTGCCTCTTGCTTGGTAGCTTAAGATTCTATTTTCTCACCGCCTGCGGCTCTCAGAACGCCAAGATCTACGGCAAGAGAACAGATTCAAACAACGATCAAATAAAGAACCAACAGAGCTCCAAATAAAGAACCAAAAGAACTTCAGAGGAACCTCAACACTCAACCAACAGGAGAGGTCCAAATTTCAGATTAGGTTCTTAGGGAGGAGGTCTAAGCTTACCAGAGGAGGGTGGTCTTTAGCAAAAGACCCCCAAGAAAGTGACTCCAGCAGCAAAACAGGGAGGTCCCGAGAGATGGATCTTGCACAGAGGCCAGGGAGGAGCTCCTCAAATAAATGCCATAGACATCCAGAAAGGAGCCCACAAGAGGAGGTCCTGTCAAGGACACGATCAGCTTAGTGCAGTGACCAAAATAAGAGTGAAGCGGACCACCAGAGGACTTACCAGGGACAAAAAGGAGCAATGGATGGAGGGGAGGTCGTGAACACAAGGTCTTCCCTGGGAAGCCACTAGACGCCAGCCAAGAGGATAAATGTGAAGAAGGTAATATGGCGGAGTCCCCTGGACTAATTATAGACAAAAAGGGGTGAAGAAAACTAGATACATACGTGCCAGGGATAAGTATAGAAATGAGTCAAAAGTGAGTGAGTGTCAGGGCAGGTGTCACCACCACCCTGGGTAAAAGGTACGATAAAAGGACACGTATGCTGCTTTGGGAAGGAACAAAGAAAGATGTCAGAATACACCCAAGTGACCAAATTCAAAGTATACACCACGTATATGGATGCATTTAATGTGACAAGACATGCATTAAATGCCCAAGATACTAACGTGGCGGAGGAAATGAGAATGACCAAGACTGGCGAGTGGGGCCAGTCAACTTAGAAACAGTCGGGTCAAAAGGGGAGGTCTTGCCCCGCAGAGGAGGTCTTTGAGGAGGTCTAAGAAACTAAGAGGTCTTGATATACACAAAGGAGGTCCGAACATGGGGAGGTCCAAATACACATGGAGGAGGTCCACGTGACTGAGGTTCGGACAACCAGGACTTCATCAAAGGAGGTCCCGCGACTCAAGGAGGTCTGAAGTTGAGGAGGTCCAGACATGCGGAGGAGGTCTGGACATGGGGAGGTCCTGACGGTCAGGATCGACAACAGGAGGTCCTGACGGTGAGGATCTCTTCAAGAGAGGTCTGGCGAGGAGGTCCAGAGCCAGGTTTAAAAGGCTACGGAGGGGTCTTGGACAGGAGGTCCAAGAACTACCAAGAGGTCCCGTGGTTAAGATTAAAAGTAAGTTGAGGTCTGGGCGGTTGGATCTCCGAGAGGGAGGTCCAACAGCCAAGATCAACGCGAAGGGGGAGGTCCCCAGAGAGAAATAACGCACGGGGAGGTCTGGGCCTTTGGATTCAAGGTGAGGGGAGATCCGAACCGTTAGATTCAGGACAAAGAGAGGTCCAGGCGGAGGGGTTTCAAGAAAGAGGGATTCTACAGAGAGTTCCACCCAGAGTAATTCTAGATGGAGCCGCCAAGGTCAAGGTAACTCAAGGGAAATCTTCAATCCAATGAGGTAAGGTCAGAATGAACCCACAGAAAGTCCTTTCGGTTAGGAAGAAATGTCGAGGTGGTTCAAAGGCACGAAAAGACCGATGAAATACCATGATGTCTGGTGAAAAGAGGATCGGGCATAAGGAGTGTGCCCAAGCAACAAGGGTCTTGACTTAAGAGAAGTCTCAATGCAAAAGAGGTCTCGATCCAAGAGATTCAAACCAACAAAGAGTTTCAAAGTAATCAAACTCAAAGGGAAAGGTCTGAACGAATGGGAAAAAGGTCCTAAAGAATGGTATTACCGTGAATTGGGGTGGTAATACCGGATTGCACTAGAAGGACCTTTCCAAAGAGAAGGCTACAAGGACCGGGGTGGAAAGGAGTCCAAGTGATCACCAAGAGGTTCACAAGAGCATAGAAGGAACTCAAGTGGTTATAAAAGGGAGACCTAGACCCTGAGGAGGTCTAAGCCAGAGAAGGAGATCTGGACCAAGGAAGGTCCAGTTTGAGCACAAAGGTGGTTCAATCAAATGCAAAGAAGGTCTAATCGGGCACGAGTGGGTTCAAGTGAACTACTGGGCGTTCCAGTGAACCTGAGGAAGACTCAAGCAAAAGACTTGAGGGAACGTCTAGCATAAGAGTATACCCAAGCAAGGAGTGAGGTCTGTGATCAAAAAGAGATACAGACATCAAATAGATCAAGACAAAGAAGAGATCCTTACCATAGGTGAGGTCCAAGTGGTAAGGAGGTTTGGGCATACAAAAGGGTCTAATCATCCGGGAAGTCTAGACTAAGGGAAAGTCTGAACGCAGGAAGGAGAATTTGAACTAAAGAGACTCAAACCAACAAAGAGATCCAAAATGGTCCAAACAAAAAGGGAAGGTCTGGACAGAGAGAGGATCTGATCTGAAGAGAGTATCCAAATGAAAAGGAAAGTGGTTTAAAGCCACAAGAATGATCTAGACCTCAGAGGAGGTCTAGCTACAAAGGAGGCCTAGACCTCAAGGGAAGTCTAAACCATAAAAGAGAGATTAAGAGAGAGGTCCCGACCCAAGGGGGTCTGGACCAAAAAGGTAGACTAGACAAAAGGTCTCAACAGAGAGAGATTTCCAGGGGAGAGGAAAGACCCGAAAAGACAAGAAGGGAATATCATCAATAGAGGTATGGTCTGGACATATAAGAATGTCCAAGTATAGGATAGAGGAAAGGAAACCCTTATCCAGAAGAGGAAAGATAGCTTGAGAGAGCTAAAGCAAAACCAAAGAACTAAGTTTTGCATTACTTAAAGTTTGGTTAAGTCATTTTAAACTCTTCAAATTCTGAAATTCTCAAGTTAAGCTTTGAATTATCATCAAGACGCGCCTGTCAACTAGCGCAACATCTTGCTGGGCAGGCTTCAGGGGGTTCTTGTGGCGGAGGTCGCGCTACCGTACTACGACTTCTCAGAGCGACAGCGGCATGGCCTGCCCCTGTAGTGGCTTTCGCAGTTCTGGGTATGTATGCTCCATATTTTCCATGTTTAGCGATGACTATCCCAACCATATGATGGGCTTACTAATTATTCGTTTGTGCGTAGGTCGAGTAGATGGTCCCGCAGCCCACCGCCAACCAGGTGTCGCGGCACCTCGAGGCGTACCTGTTGTGGCTCTTCGGCTGGGTACTATTTACCAGCAACCACGATGACTCCATCGACGCTTGCCTCGTGGGGTACGCGAGGGCCATCGTAGACGGCGAGGAGCTACAGATCAGCTGGGGATCAGCCGTACTTGCCGCGACGTACCGCGGCATGTGCGATACGTGTTATAGGGTGAAGCCAGCATCTATCCTCACAGGTTGCCCCCTCCTTCTGTAGCTGTGGTCGTTCGAGTGCTTCTCTCTCGGACGGCCCATGCTAGTAGACTCCAGTCCATACAACGAGGACATGTACCATGGGGACGCGGTGGACCAGCCGACCGTAGGGTCCTTTTGGTGTCGTAGATGGGTATGTACTTCCCTATATCTTTACTTCAGTCATTTTATGGGTCATCCTTTGTAACCATTGTTCTGGCTCGTAGGCACAATATGCACACATGCAGGTCACACGTGTGTACGAGCACTTTGTGGAGCAGCTGGACCGCCTCACTGCTGACGACTTGCGCTGGGAGCCATACTCTGATTAGAAGACGGAGGAGCCGTATATGTTTTTGCCAGTTCTGTTACGACGGCTTCTAATTGCAGTGGTGCATTTCGCAGGCATAGTAGGAGGGGTGGCACCAGGACGCAGTGGCCGGTGAAGATGGAGCCGTGGGTTACGGCCCTAGCACGTACAATGAGTACCTTCGCTGGTACGTCCCGCAGACACGCACCAGGCTGGTGCATGTCATCGACCCTCCCCCCGCTCGCGTACCAACACCGACCGACGTGTACCCTGTACACTTCACGCGGAACTTGCACCTCGCGGTATGTACTATTTTGTTTTAAAATGTCTGAGTACGGTTACATCAATGATAGGTTTGACGCTTTCATGTACTCCATGCAGATGGGCATCAATGTCGGGATTGTCAGGGACTCCCTATCGATCCTAGACAGGCTCAGCATTGGTGTGGAGGTGACGCGCGACGAGCTAGTGCAGTTTGTCCGTCGGGCCTGCAGTGCGACGAGGCATTGCGTGACCTTGACGTCGTGCAGGACAGTCCAAGAGGTGGCCACATCGGCGCATATGCCAAGGCAGGCACATCCTACAACCTAGTCAGGAGGCTCAGGAGGGGCACGTCCACGTGCCCCGCTTGCGCCTGTGCCTTGGCAGGCTAGAGAGTCCGGGTGGGCACGTGGGTACACACCGCTATAGCCACCACCACCGTCGTCGTTCCAGGATACCTACCCAAGAGCGCCAGGGCAATATCCTTTCTTCCCCGACCCGTATGGACAGTACGGTGGGTTTGACCCTTTCGCGCGCATGGCTAACGACCAAGGTACGTTTCCTCTCTTCAGGTTTCTGATCGTCGATATATTGTAGATATTAACATTATTTGTCCTGCAGGTTTCCTACTCTAGCCGGGTGTTGAGCTCTCCCCGCACGAGGACATGGACGCCCTCTTCGCGGATCCACCCGGGGCGGTCAGGGGAGCAGCTGAACCCACACCCGTCGAGGTTCTTTCCGAGTCGTAGTTTAGCGGGCTCTTAGTGGTCATGCAGGCACATGTGGAGTCGACCCCCCGTGGGAGCATGGATCAGCAGGGCTCTTGAGCGCTTTTCCCTGTCTAGGCCCAGACCCAAGCACCCCGCGCTTCGGAAGCCCAAGCGGGGGCGTATTGGTGGGCGCGGACCGGGTGTGGGACGTGACGATGATGGAGGAGGTGTTGCAGGTGGCCAGTAGGGGGTCTTCATTGTGCTTTATGTACTTGTATTATGTGTTTACGTATTGTACTTCGTAGTTACAATAACATAGTTATCTATGCATTCCCTCTAGCATTGTTCTATAACTTGTATTATGTGTTTACGTATTCTATTTCGTAGTTAGTATGGCATGGTTGTCTATGCATTCCCTCTAGTATTGTACTGTTACTTATTCATAGATTACTTTCCAATCGTTCGTGACCTAGTCGCTGAACCGTTGGACGACTTGGCAGCAAAAAGTGGCCCACTGCTAGCCAAGTCGTCCAACGATTGAGCGACTAGTCCACATGTCGCTCAACCGTTGTGCCAGTACTTGCTGTCAAGTCGTCCAACGGTTGAGCGACTAGTCCACGCGTCGCTCAACTATTGGGCCAGTACTTGCTGCCAAGTCGTCAAACGGTTGAGCCACTAGACGGTTGTATAGAAAGCCAGACCCGGTCCCATCATAGTTTCTTTCGCTATTTCTCTCGGTAGACAACCAGAGTAGATCGGGAGAGGAGAAAAGGGGAGGGATAGAAGGATAGGAGGAGTGAAGAGGGGGAGAAGGTAGGGAGAGGGAGAAGCAGAGGAGCTTGAGAGAGGGAGGAAAGGAGCTTGGGAGAGGTACACAAGGGGAGGAGTGGAGCTCGGGAGAGGGCGGTTTGGGAGGAGAGGAGCTTGAGACGTGAAACAGAAAGACGAAGGAAACTTGTTAATAAGAAGGGAAAGTCTCCGCGTGAAGGTAATAGTCTTGTTTGTTCTTGTTCTCGGCCGAATGTAAGCGACGTGTAGCTACTTGTTAGTTTAGCACGTATTTGGGGAATATATGTTGAGAAATCGCTGGTTACAATGTTTGAAATATTTACAGTGATAAATCAGTCATGTCGGAGCCCACAAGATTGAAAGTGCATTACGGTGTTGGTACGGTTCGTGAAGGTCCATGCGGTGTTGACTTACGTGGTTTTTAGCATGTCAGTATGGTACACTCGGACGTGGAGAATGCCCGAATTGGAGATGTCCTACGCTAGCTCACCGAAAGCTTCTCCTTGGACCCCGAGGTATGGAGTGTTGTCGTACAAGGGCTTTGGAGTCGGTCTGCCATGCACATTCGGTGGGAGTTGACCAGACTGATGCATACGGTTACATGGAAGGGATTTCTGGAAGGCTGCAGGCGCCGTGGCTATGAGTGCGTGCTACTCGTGTAACCATGTCCGAAGGGAGTCGTCGGAGGCCCTTTCGACGGCTATCGTTGGGTTGGTTGGAGCAGCTCGAACGCGGAGCGCGTGGTTCACGAAGAAGACGCCATAGCCGATGTTGCGAAGGCAGAAGAGGACGAGGTGACCGATGTTGCGGAGGCAGAAGAGGAGGCGGTGACCCATGTTGCTGAGGTAGAAGAGGAATATCGCACACCGCACGCTCAGCCCAGTGCACAGGCAGATGCAGGGGAGCATGTCGACAGCATAGTGTGTCAAATGGAGATCGATGACTTGACAGCTCCGGCAGAGAAGGAAGTTTTAGAAGAGGATGGTGATGACTCTTCTGAGGAGGACGAAGTTCTCATCCCGCAGGAATGGAATAGGGTGGACGTTGAGGGTCTTACTGTGCACGACGAGCACAAATCACCGTGGGAGTATGTGACACCCTGATTTTCAGAGCCTCTTTGAAATTTTCAAAATAAAAAAAACCATTTTGTTTTGATGAGAATTCAAAGCTTAACCTGAAATTTCATAATAGATTTAAGTTGACTAACCCAAACTTCAACTAAAATTTCCTTGAAGATTTGTTGAGTTGTTGGAGTTTTGAGGATCTTCCCTTCTCTGTCCATCTTTTGCCTATCTCTGGACCAGACCTCCCTACGTTTGGGATCTAATGGTCCAGACCTCTCCTTTGTTTGGATCCAAAGGTCCGAACCTCCTTTGTGTTGTCCTCCCCTGGTCCAGATCTCCTTAGGTCTAGATCTCCCAAGCACTTGGACCTCCCTGGGTCCAATTTTCCCTTTCGGGTTTTCTCTGGCTTACAACCTCTCCAAGCCTGCGCCACCCTCTTGTGCATCCGAGCTCCTTCGGAATCCTGTTCAAGCTTTTTGTGTTTACTTAGACTTTCCTTCGTCGCTTGTATCCTTGAAACCTTCTCTGGAGGTTCCCTTCGGCACCAACCCGGTAGTACCGCCCGCACCATGCGGTACCACCGCTTCTTAGGACCTCCTCTTTGTTCACTTGGACCTCCCAATGTCCTTCAGGACCTCTCCATGTCCTCTAGGACCTCCCCTTACCTTTATTGGACCTCCCCGTGTCCTTCAGGACCTCCCCAGGTCCTCTAGAACCTCCTCCTTGTCTATTTGCACCTCTATTGATCGTGAGTCGTCCGATTTGCATTGGACGGGTTGATCTTGGTGAGACATCCGGATAGTCCGAACGTCCCACCCTCCCTGAGCCTTAGATCATTCTGGGCGGTCCGATCGAAATCCAGCAGTCCCGACCTCCTTCTTGTAAATCTGGACCGTTAAGACCTCCCTCTTAGAGATCTTAACCGTCCAGACCTTCTCCTTGTAAATCTGGACCGTTAAGATCTCCCCCTTGGAGATCTTAACCGTCTAGACCTCCTCCTTGCAAATCTGGACCGTTAAGACCTCCCCCTTAGAGATCTTAACCGTCAAGACCTCCTCCTTGCAAATCTGGACCGTTAAGACCTCCCCCTTGGAGATCTTAACCGTCCAGACCTCCTCCTGTAATCTGGACCGTTAAGACCTCCCCTTGGAGATCTTAACCGTCTGCATTCTCCTCCTTGTACATCTCGACGTTAAGACCTCCCTTGGAGATCTTAACCGTCAGGACCTCTCTCTTGTAGATCGACTGCTAGGACCTCCCTTGGAGATCCTAACCGTGCTCGACCTCCCTCTTGAAGATCTCGACCGTTAGGACCTCCCCTTTGGAGATCCTAACCATTCAGACCTCCCCTGGATTTGATCCCACGGCTCTAGACCCTCCTTGCGGGTGAGGATCTCATCTTACCTTTGCAGACCTCCCCGTTTGTAATTGATCTTGACCGTTGGACCTCCCTTCCGAAGATCCAACCGTCCAGACCTCCCTTGCGGGTGAGGATCTCCTCTTACCTTTGCAGACCTCCCCATTTGCATAGATCTCAACCGTTGGACCTCCCTCCCAGAGATCCAACAGTCTAGACCTCCCTTGCAGGTGAGGACCTCCTCCTAGCTCTTGCGGACCTCCTCTGGTGCACTTAATCTTGGCCGTTTGGACCTCCTCTTTGGAGATCCAACCATCAGGACCTCCCCTATAGGTGAGGATCACCCCTTGATCACTGCAAGACCTCCTCAATGTCTTCGCAGATTCTCCTCTCTTGGTCTTGGCTGCCCCCCATCGGGCGATCACACCCGTTTTTACCTTTGACTGTGTCCTTGGGCAAGGAAGTCTTCACCGCATTTAATGCATGTTGTATCACATTAAATGCTCTTACTTTTACAGTACTCATGTCATACCATTGTCACATTCCTTGCCTACTCCCGTTGTCCTCCTTACTAACTCCCGAGGACCCATATTCAGGTCATGTGCATTGGCTCGATTATATATAGCTTGGGCAGCCCTTCCTTCTCATTTTTCTCATTTCCACTCCACTCGCTCAACCGAGCACACTCAGGACCTCCCCATCAAGCTCATTGGACCTCCTCCCGACCTCTCAATCTCTCGTTGGTTTACCTTGGAGTTTTATTAAGATTTCCTTTGGATTTTGTTGGAACTTTATTTGAGTCATTTGGTTTTCATCGTGTAGATTGCCAAGACCGTGTGGAGCCAGAGTTCTGTGAGGGAGAGGAAGAAGCTCAAGACTTTGAGCAAGGCAAGTTACACTCTTGATCATGTTGCACCCAATACTTCAAATTACTTATGTCGATTTCAAGAGTGTATGCATGCTTACTTTACTAAGTATTTCAATGCCTATCTTTCAATTCATAGTTATGCCTACTGCTTGGTATGACCACCATTCATGTTGAATCAACCTTATTGTCACCCTAGATAAAACTTGGATTCTTGCAATAGTGAGGACCCGTGGCTCTTGAAAAATGGAATGCTTAGTCTTGCTTAGACCAAAATCTTGATTTGGGAGTTCTGACCAAAAATATCACTTGATCAAATAATTTGGGTCGTGGCATTGGTGTGCCATGGAGATTTCGGCCATGACATTGGTGTGTCATAGAGGTTTTACAAATGGCCATGGCATTGGTGTGCCATGGAGGTTTGAAAAGCAAAATAAATGAAAAGTGGATTTGATTTGGGCGAAGCTGGTTGTTTGGTTGGTGCATGTCTATGGACGGGGGTCGTGTGATCCGATGCCCCAGGGTTGAGATTTGTTGCCCAAGTCGGTTAAGGACCGGTCTTTGAGACACCACTTGCTAAGCCTATAATGGGCTATGCCAAAATTGTGCAACCACATGTCTCCAGTGTGGGGCGTGGGACCTGGCTAATTAATTTGCAAAGTTCCTTCGTGGTTGATCCGGCGGAGGCGATGGGTAGTCATGTTACGACCGTTGTAGTCCCACCTGGCATAAGAGGGGGCACCCCATTAACCCGGCGGGTTTCTATCCAAAAGAGGGGATCTGCGAAACCTTAATGTGGGTGGACTGCGGTGGAACAATGCATTGTAAAAGCCTTGTCATGTGCTCTAGACCTCTCACCAAAGGAAGTGTGAGGTGGTATCGACGGATGCCAAGCAAACTAGAGAATTCATGTCATGTGGGTAAAGTGTACAACCTCTGCAGAGTGTAAATCTATTCGAATAGCCGTGTCCGTGGTCATGGACATGCTGGCAATGTCACTCAAAGTTAGCTCTTGGTTTTGGTTTCCAAAAAGGCATATGAAATTGGTTTGGTGGTTTGACCAAATTGGGATTGGGCGGGAAGCCATGTGACAGGAGGGTATCCTTCACCATCTTGATGATGAATGTTATCCAACTGGAAATGGATTTGCAAAAATGAATTTTAACTATTGTAACCTGCCTTGAAACTTAATACTTGTAATTGAAATAAAATTGGCTTTATGCAAATCAACCCTAATATGCTTTCCCTTGATATATCCCTATGCATGTCATTCTGTTAATTGACGGGTGTAACTTGCGAGCACGGTTGTTGTGCTCACTCTTTCTTGATTCATGAATTGAGCAGGTGAAGATTCCTATGATGATGAAGATGACCAAATCAATTAGGCCACGCCCTCCAGCCAATCACCTGTGGTGTAATGGGTGGACACTGTCTTTTGGTTTTTTCGCTGCGTTTGTGTGCCCTCGGTTGCTGGAGCATGTAAGTAACCCCTTGTAATCAAACCTCCTTTTGTTGTTAATAAAGTTGTGTGGATGTCTTTGCTGTCACTTGCTTGCTGTGAGAACTGGTCGATGATCCTTAGGGACCAGTTTGGATCGCAGTGGACTTTAGGCTCATCCTCAAGCCCCACAACCTCCTCGAGTTGGCTCCTCTCGGACCTCCCTCGAGTAGCGTGTGGAGCTTGGGGAGGTCTGAGGTCCAACGACCTCCTCGGGTCGGGACCCCAGACCTCCGGGTGGTCTATCGGACCTCTGGGAGGTCTGGAGGTCCTATCGGGATGTCCTCTTGGGACGTCCTGGGAAGTCCTTTACGGACCTCCCAGGAGGTCCTAAGGGACCTCCCGGGACCTCCTGAGGGACCTCCTGGGTGTGCCCTGGGCCGGGTCGTCACAAGTGGTATCAGAACATCTTGACTGCAGGACACAGCCTAATAGAATGGTCGTTAAGAAAAGCTCAAAATGTGCTTTATTAAACAAGAGAAATGAAATTGTTCTCTCCTTACCTGAGTCATCTATCTATTCTTATCCCCTTCTCAGTATCTTATCTCACCTTATCTTCTTCTTATCTTCTGCTTGCCTCAACGTTTTATAAAATTAAATGGAATTCTTTTCCTCGGAATATCTATAGGACCGATCTAGGTTGTTGTTATAGCAATAAGGACCTCCCTGTTGTGGCAATGAGTGGCCGTCCTTTGTAAAGGTTACCCCTGGGGTTACTTTGCAAAAGACCACCCCTCCTTGTCATGATCTCATTACTTGTAGCCCTGAGGGCAGCAAGTCTCGCGTAGAAGGTGTTGAGTTTGATTGCTGGAGTTCTTGTTTTTTTTTTTTGGAATTACATTGGTTTGGTTGCTTTAAGCCTTAAACCTTCCCCCTTAGTCCTCTTATCTTTTCTTACCTCTTGGACCCTAGCAGATGGTGACCACAAGGGGTAGCGGCAGCTCAAGTGGCCAAGGCCGAGCCTCTGGGAATGAGCCAGAGACTCCTGTGCCGCAACCACCTCCTCCTCCAGCTCAAGGTCCAGACTGAAACCAAATGATGACCAATCAAGCACAATTGATCAACTTATTAGCCCAGTCCATCACCAACACTCAGAACCTTCAAGCAGCAGCAGCAGCCCAACCTCCTGTGCATGTTCCACCTCCTCCTAGAGCCAATATTTCTGAGTTTATGAGGATGAGGCCACCCACTTTTTCCAGCACCACTGAACCTCTAGAAGCTGACGACTGGCTCAGAGTTGTGAGTAGAAAACTGGACATGATCCAATGCACAGATAGAGAGAGAGTTCTATTTGTCTCTCATCAACTTCAGGGACCAGCCTCAGAATGGTGGGATAACTTTACTCAATCCCACCCCGACGCTCAAGAAATCACCTGGGAGGATTTCACTCAAGCTTTTAGACATGCACGTATTCCTCATGGAATGATGTTGCTAAAGAAGAAGGAGTTTAGAGCCTTGCGCCAAGGGAACTACACAGTCAACAAATATCTACACAAGTTTAACCAGTTGGCAAGATATGCACCTGAGGATGTGGCCACCGATGAGTCCAAGCAAGAGCGGTTCTTGGAAGGACTTAATGATGATCTCACCAACTTCTTGCTCATGACTACCTCGATTTCCAGCACCTAGTGAGCAAGACAATTCGGCAAGAGGGCAAGCATGTTGAGATGGAAAACCGCAAAAGAGGAAGGCAGCCCAATGTTCAGTCGAGAGGGTTCTCGTGCCAAAGACCTCCCTATTCCAGCCTATGAGGTCTACGACCTCCTCCCCCATCAGGACTTTGATGCAAGCCAAGTGGCCTGGTACCTCCAGCTCTCATAAGACCTCCCCAGGAGGTCAATTTCAGGCAAAGCCAGCCACAAACTCTGCAGCAGGGGTGATTTGTTTCTATTGCCATGAAGTTGGGCACTATGCTAGCAAATGTCCGAAGAAACTTCAATCTACAACTTCAACTCCTACCCGATCCGCTCAGGGATCCTCAGCTCCTGGCAGCCACACCAACCCAAAGCCTCCAGTGCAATGTAATAAAGGGCGAGTGAACCATGTCACAGCTGAGGAAGCTCAACAGGCTTCGGATGTGGTCCTCGGTACGTTTCTTGTTAATACCGCACCAGCCTCAATTCTTTTTGATTCCGGAGCTTCTCATTCATTTATCTCATCAAAGTTTGTGGGTAATAATGGGTTAGCTATAACTCCTCTAGTAAACCCTATGCTAATCCACTCCCCCGGCTTGGTAAACCCTATGCTAATCCACTCCCCGGGCTTGGAAATGAGGACTGACTCCTTGTGCCCAAATCTTTCTTTGGAAATCTTGGGAATACCTTTCTCTGTAGACTTGATAGTTCTGCACTCCCAAGGGTTAGATGTGATCCTTGGAATGGACTGGTTATCTAAGAACCAAGGCCAAATAGATTGTACCAACAAGTCCATTGTGCTCACCAATGAGCAGGGGGTACAAGTTGAATATAGCCCTGAGACCTCTCCTAAGGCAGGTCCTAGGTTGTCCTGCTTAAGAGAAGTAAAACTTGAAGACCTCCCTGTGGTAAGAGAGTACCCCGATGTGTTTCCTAGTGAGCTACCTAGAATGCCTCCGGATAGAGATTTGGAGTTTGTCATTAACATAGTCCCAGGGACAGCACCTATTTCCAAGAGGCCATATAGGTTGCCTGTTAATGACTTGGTTGAGCTAAAGCAGCAAATTGAAGAAATACAAAGTAAAGGTTTTGTGAGGCCGAGTTCCTCCCCTTGGGGAGCTCCTGTGATCTTTGTGGCAAAGAAGGATGGTACACAGCGCATGTGTGTGGATTATAGAGCTCTCAATGATGTTACCATCAAGAATAAGTATCCTTTGCCCAGGATCGATGACTTATTTGATCAACTCAAAGGAGCAGCAGTTTTCTCCAAGATTGACCTAAGGGGAGGTCTGAGGTCCAACGACCTCCTCGGGTCGGGACCCCAGACCTCCGGGTGGTCTATCGGACCTCTCGGGAGGTCTCAGAGGTCCCACCGGATATCTCTCTGACGCCCCGAAGTCCTTTACGGACCTCCCAGAGGTCCCGAGGGACCTCTCGACGCCATGGGGTCCTTGACCTCCCAGAGGTCCCGAGGACCTCGGGTGTGCCCTGGGCCGGGTCATCACAGAGTACCATAGGACGGAGGTTCGGTTTCATGCAATGTTTGCCTTGTCCATGCAGTGGCCGTTTTGTGTACTCAAATCCAGTCAGGAGCAGTACACCATAGTCTGCGAGCAGGCTGAGTGTTCTTAGCGTGTGCACGCACGGAGACCCAAGTACAAGACTCAATGAATTGTCTCTAAGGTGGTGGCTCACTCTTGCTTGCTCAGTAGTGTTTTGCCGAGGCATCGCAACCTGACGTCAACCTTCATAGCCAATGTGATGTACGGAGAGATAGTGAAGAAGACGGACCAGAAAGCCAAGCACATCATGGTGGCTATCGAGTAGAAATTCAAGTACAAGATTAGCTATGCGAAGGCATGGCGTGCTAAGCAGAAGGCTTTAGAAAGGAGTTTCGGTTCTTTCGAGGCATCTTACAACAACCTTCCTCATATGCTCCAGGTGCTGCAGGACAGGAACCTAGGCACATACATTGCTGTAAAGGACAAGCCATCCAAAAGGCCGCTGCTAGGTTGCACATACATTGCTGTAAAGGACAAGCCATCCAAAAGACCGTCGCTAGGTTTTATATTATTGCAGAGGGCCTTCTTAGCACTCGGTCCCTGCATCCATGCATTCAGACACATGTTGCCCGTGATGTCAGTGGACATGACGTTTCTAACTAGGAAATACAATGGCATGATCCTGACAGCGATTTGCGTTGATGGCAACAATCAGATTCTGCCCTTGGCTATCGTTTTCGTCGAAAGTGAGAATTTTGACAGATGGTTATGGTTCCTTTGATATCTGAAGGAGGGAGTAGTTGGCACACGTCCTGATGTCTGCATAATCCATGATCGCCACCCCGGGATGATGAAGGCCATCCGAAAACTTCAACAAGACCCCGATGAGTCGTTCCCTTGGCTAGACATGAGGAACAGATGGTGCATTCGTCATCTGGGGGGGCAACTTCTTCAAACAGTTCAGGCAGCAACCGTTGATGAAGCTATTCAAGAGGCTTACTATGCAGAACCAGCAGTGTAAATTGATGTGTTATGGGAGATGTTGGACGAGCACACTAGGAAGCATGTCGTCGAGATGAACAAGCGCCCGCTCATTCCTGGGGCGGCGCAGCCCGAACGCCTCACACCACTGTGAGAGCTCGACCCTCCCCATTTGATGTGCAGGACCTCGATGGACATCGGGTACTTCTCTCATTAGATTGAGGCCGATCCATTGGAGAAGTGGTCCTTGCTGCACGACACGGACGGTGCAAGGTACGATATAATGACAACTAACCTTGTAGAGGTGTACAACTGGGTTATTAGGGGCCTCCGTTCTCAGCCTCTCGTCGCCATCGTGGAAGGCGTTCTACATGGTACAATCGGATATTTCAGGAAAAAACATGCAAATGCGGCACTTCATGCAGCCAACCCACATACACTGTACTGCTCGAAAATTACAGCGTACATGCAGGCCAAGACCAAGAAGACTCAGTCGCACACGGTCTTCGTAATGGGCAATACAGAGTATCGATTCGACGTGGTCCTTTGAGACAGAGCCGGATTTGGGATGACTCGGTCTCTTGTTACCCACGAGGTATGCCTTGGAGACCATCTGAATGAACCTAGCTGCACATGCAACAAACTAAAGCTCCTTCACAAGCCATGCTCGCATGTCCTCGTCGTGTGTGGGACCATCCACATGGACCCATCGAACTTCATATCGGAGTACTTCATGAAGGAGAGGGTGCAGCAGGTGTGGTGTGGTGAGCTAAGAGGCTTCAGGGTTGTGAGCAACTTCGCCACGTTGGATATTGCACAGATGACTTGGATTTCGGATCTAGATGTGTTGAAGGGGGGGAAGGGTCGTCGACAGAGTCATTACATTAAGAACGATATGGATGAAGGGGAAGCTGGAGCGGTGGGTAGACGTTGCGGCCGCTACCGCCAGGAAGGCCACACTGCGAGAACTTGCAAGGTACCTGCCGACACGTAGGAACACCGACTTGTACTTCAGCATGTTGTAAGCACTATGAAACTAATTGTATCGTAATTACAAATTTTAACTTTATTTGAAGTGTCAATCTCTCGTCTTAATTGCAATACACGACGTGACCTCGCTCGGCAGCGCACCACTTGACCACTCTCTGCAAAGTAGGATGTGACCACTCTCTACAAAGCAGGACGTGACCCGACGAGGCAGCCTTTCAGGACGACGTGACCCAACGAGGTAGCCTTTCAGGACGACGTGACCCGACGAGTCAGCCTTTCAGGATGACGTGACCCGACAAGGTAGCCTTTCAGGACGACGTGATCCGACGAGGCAGCCTTTCAGGACGACGTGACCTGACGAGGCAGCCTTTTAGAACGACGTGACCCGACGAGGCAGCTTTTCAGGACGATGTGACCCAACGAGTCTCCAAAGGGCCGCTGCCTCACGGACATGAATATTCTTTAACAGAATTACAATTCAGTCGCGTACACAGCGCCGGCTCGGCATATAAGTACTACCCCTTCCACGTTGGGTTCTCCTGCATCCAAGCTTCAACACAATCTCGCTCAGATAGACAAGCACTGGGAGGAGGTTCGCGAAATGCAAAGAGAGTATGCGGCCCAGGAGGAACAAAGGGAGCGTGCCAGGAGGCCACCTCTTCGCAATGACGCCGCCTCCCATAGCAGCAACCCCTACCATAACATCCCAACCGAGCGTTCGCCGCAACACCCGCCTGAGGAGGAGATGCCGCCCCTCTGTTGGTGCAGGGATAGATGCAAATTCTTCAAGTCCAAGCACCGGCTAAGCCTGGGAATGCGTTACTGGGGTTACGCGAACTACTCCAGCGACTATCCCGACCGCCGTTGGGACACGAGATGCTATCAACAGCCGGTAAGGATATGTAGCAGTATGTTCCCATACCATTTCTCTTTCAAAGTCAGCACTAACAACCTCTACCGTCTACCTGCAGTCCCTGGATCCGCTATGTGGCTATCGCAAGTGGATCGACCTAGAGATCCACCAACATGACCAGTGGACTCTCGATTGTGATGAGTGGGATGCCAACAGGGACCGCGAGAGGAGGGAGGAGGAGCGCCACACCGAAGAGCACAACCGGCATATCCGGCAGGAGACGCATGCCCATCCAAAGGCATGCAGGCGCAGGGAGCGTGAGGCTCGCGAGAGGGAGCACGAGAAAAAGAGGGAATTGGCGGCCGAGGCCAAGGCGACCGGCGAGGAGTACAACGCCGAGCTCGCAAGAAAGGGCAAATGGCCTCGGTCCACGCAGTAGTCCGACCCTCTTCGTCCATATGTCCTATGTATTTCTAATTCCCTAAAGGTATGTGTGTACCGTCCTTGGTTCGTTAGCCTGCTTTCCATGTAACCCCTTGTCGGATCAAATGTCGTGTTGTTACCGTTGCACCATTTCTCCAAAGTTCACCATGTATGAATTTTCTATCGCATCGCAATATCACTTACCTTTGTACTTACGAATCATTGCCACCTCTATCGTCCTCACAAAATTCTTCAGAAATTTAGCGCACTAGAACAACATACGACGATCACAAAATATTATTGTGAGTCTCACAAATATCATACCCTTCAAATTCTACGAAAATCACAAACGAACCAACCAACCTTGTCACCACCCTTTTATTTCTAAAAAAAATAACATCCTACAACATGATTTCCTAAATGTAATACCTGCAAAATGTAGCATTTTTTCCCACATAATTATTCCAATCGGATTTATGAAATAGCAGATCTACTACTTCAAATCGCTCAGTGGTAGGGCGACTTTAAGTAAGTCGCTCAACCAATGGGCGACTTAGTAAAGTCGCTCCACTACCAGGCGACTCTAACGCTTGGCGTTTTGTGGTTGGGCGACTATGGCCAGTTGCCCAATGGTTGGGCGACTAGGTATAAGTCGTCCAACGGTACGACGACTGATGATTATTTCTGACAAAAAAATAAGATAGTATTATTTCTGTAATTTCGAATAAAAAATAGATTACTAAAAAAGATCAACTTATTCCAGTAAACATGCTCTGGCTCATAGCAGCAAACATGATGTAATACAAAATGCAAATTTCACATGCCAAACATTAACATGTCAAGATTATTCCAACATAATCTATCTGCATCCTGTGTTCTTCTTTTCCCGTCCCCTTCTCTATTTCTCACCCTCGCCCCCCCCCCACCCCAATTCTCCCCAAATCACCACAAATGGTCCCAAATGCTGCATCAAGATCACTCTTCTATCGATCGACCGGTTTCTCTCAACTGTTACATGAGGTGGTGAATGGATTGGGAGTGCGAGCAATTGTGGGATGTCAATTAAGAGCACATATAATACTGTGACGTCGGTGCCTGTAAGCCTTTTTATGTAGGACACGAAATAATGTTGATGAGAGAGAGGGAGCGTAGAGAATTGAGCCGTCTCTCATGTAGTAGTCGACCGTAACACAAGAAACAAGACACATTGTACAAGAAGGAACTGTCTATAGAGACATATAAAAAGACAATCAATTATATGAATTATGTGTAGCGATGTCTATATATGATATGGAGAAATACTATAAACAATAATTGTCTATATCATTATACATACGCTAACGCTGTTCTCCGGTCGAGCCAGGCATACGTCCGTGATGGACTACATGCGCGTGTTCTGTTCTTACACGCACCAATCGATCGGTAGCCTTGGATCTTCGTTAATCGTGCAAGTTGTACATGTGTAAGCACAACTACGTGCAACGAGACCAAAACTGGTCGATACATGAAACTCTAGTTTTTATTATACTAGGCTGTACCGCATGCTACGCTGTGCCCAGACTATGAACACATCTGTTTGGCAAAAAATTAACAGACGATGTGGAAACTAAGAGTATTAGAGACGACACCTATGCAACAAAGATACATGGAACTGTATGACAACCATGTAAATGTTGTACTGCGGGTCATAAAAAGTTTATATTGCAGTTTTGATCATAAGCAACAGAATTACTCTGCCTATTAGAGTACAAAAAGCGATAGTTGAGGAACTCGGTCTCTTGTAAAAAAGTTGATGAACTCAGTAAAAGGTAAGTAAATCTATAGTCTATACTCCTAATCAAAAGGAACTACAGTTTGAACAACATGAGGAGCAAGTTGTCCGAATTAGCACTAGTTTAGCACAAATTTTCAAGCATGTCTTCTATCATAACACAAATAAAGGACATCATAGGAGAAGAGTTTAAAATATGCTAAGATATCAACTATAGTCATATTGAACAACACGAGGAGTAAGTTGTCCGAATTAGCACCTAGTCTAGCACAAATTTTCAAGCATGTCTTCTATCATAACTCAAATAAAGGACATTGTAGGAGAAGAGTTTAAAATATGGTAAGGTATCAACTATAGTCATATCTATGGAACCGAAGGCACATGAATAAGGATGTAAATACATACATCAAATGAATTAAGCAGTAAATAAAATAAGCTTACCCCATTGATGAGCAAGTTTTTTTGACCCGCCAACCCATGCATAGGCCAGGACATTTGTTTGGAGTTTCCTGGCAACATAGACATTGCTCAAATACAACCTGTATGGCTTGGTTCATGTACCTATTAATATGGATTGATTGCAAAAGTAATATTATTATATTACTATTCTTTGAAAAAACAACTTTTTTTGGTAGTTCAACTAAATAAGCATTTTTCATAACCTTTATACCTGGATAATCAAATATATACAAGTGTACATGCTTCAACAGTACATGCTGCACTTGCCCAATAGGAACAATATTTAGTTCGATCAAACGATCTGATCAGGAAGGAAATAAGCATGTAAATACATACATCAAATGAATTAAGCAATAAATAAAATGAGCTTACCCCATTGGTGAGCAAGCTTTTCTGACCCACCAACCCATGCATGGGCCAGGACATTTGTTTGGAGTTCCCTGGCAACATAGACATTGCTCAGATACGGCCAATATGGCTTGGTTCATGTACCTATTAATATGGATAGATTGCAAAAGTAATATTATTATATTTCTATTCTTTGAAAAAGCAACTTTTTTTGGGTAGTTCAACAAAATAAGCATTTTTCATAACCTTTATACCTAGATAATCAAATATATATATAGGCGTATATGCTTCAACAGTCCATGCTGCACGTGCCCAATAGGAACAATATTTAGTCCGATCAAACGATCTGATCAGGAAGAAAAACTGAGGCAAAAGGTAATATAGAAATGATTAACATGATTTAGCGGTATGGTCCAACCCTACGGATAATAAATCATTAGATGGCCGAAATTTAAACACATTCAAACATTCTTATTTGTTCGGAATGGTGCAATTACATCAACAATAACTATTTTGACTACCAATGGGAGTTGAGGCACAATATAGAAGATTATTTTGTGGGAAAGGTCCCAGACAAGAGTTATAGACATATCATAAACTAAGAAAGATTAGTTGTGAGCAGAGAAGGTTATGCTTAGCCTAAAAGCACCATAACCAAAATATACAAATGTTTGATGCATAAATGCACATTATGAGTTGAGGAACTCAGTGGCTTTTAAAAAAAAATGAGGAACTTGGTAACCATATAAGCAAATTTATAGTCTGTATTCCTAAGCAAAAGGAATTATAGTTTGCACAACACGATGAGCAAGATGTCCGAATTAGCGCGTACCCTAGCTCCAATTTTGAAACATGTCTTTTATCATAACACAAATAAAGGAGGACATCACAAGATAAGAAGTAAAAATATGCTAAGGCATCAACTATAGGCATATCTATGGAACCGAAGGCATATGGATCTCTTTGTAATACTTTATATAAATGACTGATCAAAATGGTAACATCTACATGCCAATAGCAACATAACACAACAACGAAATTAGCACAGGGAACTACGACAATACCTTTATGCCAAATAATGTCGTCTGTAACGTAGTAGCATTGTTGGAAAGAGATCACTAAAGCGTATTCAGAAAACATCTTTGAAAAAGAATAAGTAAGAAACACACAGAACATCTAAGAATTGTACATTGGCGAACATATCACAGACTATTGTGTACATCGGCTATATTCTATAAGCAAACAATAACAAGCAACCAATAAAGTTTGAGGCATCGCGAACATATAACAGACTATTGTGTACATTGGCTATATTCTATAAGCAAACAATAACAAGTAACCAATAAAGTTTGAGGCATCAGAAAGTTATTCTAGAAGAAAACCTACATATTTGTAGCAGACGATTTTAAAAGAACACTCCTCACATCGTTGTTGACTTTTTCTGGCCAGACGACGGAGACTTATAGAAAGTTTTTTTGTTTGTTGAATTTACATTCGGTAGCCTATAGCCTAATAAGGGTCGTATCCACGATACAATATGTTATCAACGAATTCAATAAATTAGGAAAAAGGAGGCTAAACAATTCAAGAGGTTGGTTAGTGCAGAGAGTAATTACCAATGTAGTCTAACTAAGTAATTTATAAATATGGTTAGATCTAGAAAATTTGCTGAATTAACAAAGATGATATAAAGCTGATAAAAAGTCCATGATATAAAACTACTAAACATGATATGAAACTACAAAACAGGCGAGGAAAAGAGAAGTCGAGCTCCTTGTTGCGGAACTCCCTGACGAACCCCTCGGGTTGTTTGATGGCGCCCTTGCCATCGTCGTGGCGGCGCTGCCTCTTGGCCGGCCGGTGCTCCCGGTTCTTGAACCCACCAAAAAAGGGAGAGAAAAACCAGCGGGGAAAGAGAGAAATCTGAGGAGGGTTTAAGCATACGGTCGACGGCGGCGGCGATGGAGCCGGAGCTGGGGCTTGGGGGTAGGAAGCCAAGAAGGCGAGGAAAAGAGAAGTCAAGCTCCTTGTTGCGGAACTCCCTAACAAACCCCTCGGGTCGCTTGATGGTGCGCTTGCCGTCGTCGCGGTGGCGCTGCCTCTTGGCCGGCCGGCGCTTCCGGTTCTTGATGGCCCAATCCTCGTTCACCTTCCGCTTCTTCTGCACCGTCTCCCACACAAACGGCAGCGGGGGTGGGGCGGGTGACGGGTGCGGGGTGGGCGTAGGGCATGAAGGAGCGTTGGGGGGTTGCACGTGCGAAAAAGAGGATGCGGCCAGCGGAGGCTTCGTGGGTGGAAGCGGAGGCGTTGGGGGGCTGCGCGTGCAAAGGGGAGGACGCGCCCAGCGGGGGCTTCGCGGGTGGAAGGAGAGGAGAAGGCGGTAGGAACAGTGCTGGCGAGAGGGAGGAGTTGTCTGGGGGGGCAGCGCGCACGAGGGGCGATGGCGATGCGCAAGCGAGAGGAGAGGAGCAAGCAGCGGCGTCGATTGAGGAGAGGAGCTGATTGTAGGGAAGGGCGAGAAGAATCGAGAGGGGACGGGAGGAAGAATCGCTGGACAGCTCGAGCCAGCGCCGACGCCGCAATCGAAGGGCGCGAGCCGTGCGAGACGTAGCGATCGGACGGCCCGGAATTATGGGCGACGTGGACACGCTGGGAGGCTGGCGATCAACTGGAGATAATCTGCGAGTGTTTGTCTCTGTGGATGTGGACGACGATGTCTTCCGTTTCCGGGTGAGATCGAGGGAACGGAAATGGACTGGCGAGAGGCGACGACGTATCGATTGGCCATTCGGTTCCCAGCGGTTCGTCAGGTGACGCAAGGCTTTTGTTTTAGTTGCCTTCCGTGGACGTCTGTTTTGCCGTTGAGTGGAAAGGTGTGCGAGAATGTTAATTGTTTCGTGTTTAAACGTCAATGTAAGGGGTAAATTCTCTGTTTCTACGGCGTAAACGAGGCCAATCTCTTATCCACCGTAGAGCATTGGAGACTTGTGTGTTTGGTCTTTTCTGTGGCACGAGGTGGGCAGGTGGGCTAGCAGCACTCGAAATCTCCACTAGTGGCTGCGGACTCTACCAAGAAAACTGAGATCCAGATAAAAGATCTTGAGAGTGAACGGGGAGTTATCTAATGGATGTAAGTGATATATATACTCCTTCCATTCAGACATTTACGACGTTTTAGAAAGCGTGTAGTTAAACGTCTATAACTTTAACCACTAATATATAAAAAAAAAACTATTTACATTGATCATGTGAAAATGATATCATTATATTAGTCATAAAAAATATTTTCACAATATGATAATTTTATATTATTTTATGAACATAATCATATAAAAGTAATGATCAAAGCTGTATGTTGGAGACTACGCCGATATCCCAGACGTCATACATTCTTGAACAAAATGAGTATTTTTTAGGCCAAAGGAGCTATGAGTTTGTTTGCTTTGTTACCAACGTAAATTAAACTAAATTTTAGTAACACTAATGAAAATTGGTTATCGTTTCGATTGCTACCAATATTTGGTAACGCCAATGAAATCCAATGCCACACGCCGGCAGTCCGAGGGTGAGAAAATCGCTCACCAAAATTTGGCTTGGCCGTAATACAAACAATGCTCATTTTGCCAAATTCAAGTTTTGGCCATGTCAAATTCTGGCTTGATTCATTAGGGAACCAAATAAGATTTTTTTTATGATTTAATCTATTTTTTAAAAATATTTTAAAGATAACATTTCACTCTATTTTCAATTCTGACTCATTTAGCCACGCCACAACGTGTGGCGTGACAAAAAAACACGTTGTCACGCTACACACCTCGGCGTGGCAAACAAGTGCTGTCACACCACCTCTTTTGGCGTGACAGGACTTAGCCCCAAAAACAGACACGCAATGGCTCGGAAGGCTGTTATGACAGCTTTGGCCACGCCATAGTACGTGACGTGACAGAGTGTTTTTGTCACTCCATGCGTTGTGGTATGATCAAACGAGTCAGAATTAGAAATAAAGTTAGGAAGAAATTATATTTAAAATATTTTTTAAAAATTGATTAAATCATAAAAAAAGGAAAAAAAAAAGCTTGCAACATGTTAGCACACAGGTGGGCAACACAATTACAATGGCTACTAACAAAACAAAGATAAAATAAAACCAAGAAATTCCGGCTAAGCCCCTTGATCTCCACTAGAACGATAGAGATCTCGGCTCTGAAGCTGGCCAAATTCCGCCACATGTTGACCACTGCCTGGCTATCCGTCTGTAATCGACGACAAGTGCTTAACTCCTAGCCGCCTAGCCTGCTGGGCGGACCTGAGATAAAATATTAGGTAGGGTGAGTCGCGGCCTCACGGCCGCGACGTGGCAAGGCCCCGCGCCTCCCGCCATCCATTAAAGATTTTTTCACATATGTAAGAATGTGGTTCATTGAGGCATTGTAACAAACAGGTGGTGCGCAAACTCACCTTAATAGCGGCGATGATGGCCGAGATTGTGCGTCTAGCAAGACTCCGGCTTGACGAAGCGGCCAGATCTCGAAGACGCCCACGCGCCTCGTTGAACCTCCGTGACGCCCATGGGCGCAACACAGGCTTCATCACGGCCGAGGACGCCAAGAAGACCCACATCGGTGGCAACCCCAAGAAGCTCTCCAAGAAGCCCGGTGGCGGCCCTCCATTGAAGCTCGCGGATCGCCGGAGGCCGGAGACGCCGAGTGGGAGATCTCGAGGCCAAGGTCGAGCGAGAGGGGAGTTTGAGGTCGGAGCGCCGAGCGAGAGAGGAGACCGCGTCGCGCCGCCGCCGCAAGGCGCCGCTGCTGCCACCGCGTCCTCTGTGCTCCTGCCGCCTTGCCGCTTAGCCGCCGCTCGACTCGCCGGCGGCCGCCGCCCTTGTGCCTCGCGCGGCTCGCCGCGCTATCGCGTCATCGCTGCCGCTAGCGCTTAGGTTTAGTAATCGAGCAAATGCTCCTTTCCTTTTTGTGGTGGGCTCAGGGCTGGCCGCTTGGGCGTGAGGATTAGTGGGCTGAGAGCTGGGCCGAGCCCGCGTGGGGGTGGGGGATTCCGCGCGCGTTGGAGCTTGGGCAGCCGCCCGAGCTGGTCCGGATGGACGGTCCGCCACTGTAGCCAAGCGAACTCAGATGCTACATTTGAACCATCCGTCCAGTGGATATACTATATATAAGTATTTACCATAACACCTCAGATGGGATTAAAATATGCTAAGGTTTGATTGCCACGAACCACAGGTTAGATGTATCATGTAGTTCTTGGCTTTTTTTTTATTTGATTTGATCTCAAAACTTCTGAATTGTTTCAGTTTTGAAATAGATAGTAATCAATTATCCCGCTCAGAAAAAAGAGAGAAAAAAGAAGAAAGAAGTCCACTATACCTTCTCAAGTATCGACATGCGGACACCTAACCCTCTGAACTAAAAAACCGGACCTTTGACACCCCGAAGTTGCAAAACTGGACAACTTACCCGCTGAGATTGTTTCATGTGGTGGTATTGCGCACGTAGCATCCGCTTGGCCCGCTTTCGCAAGGTCGGCTGCTGTGTTGGCTAAGTGAGCTGGCAGGAGCTGCAGAACACGCCGACGGAGATCCCTCTGACACTGGAGCTAGTGAAGACCCTGCGGCCTGCGGTGGTCGACGCCATTGACCCCTACGTGTTCTCCCCCAAGGCGTCGACGTGCTCGAGCTGGTGGAGGGACCTGCTTCGGCTCAAGAAGGTCCAAACCCCGCAGAAACCGTTGGCATCGTTGTCTACATCACCATCGCCGACGACTACGACGGTGACTCCATCAGGAGCGTCCAACTCTTTGGCAGCCAGGTCCCTAAAGCTCCTCCTCCTCCAACGGCACGGCGGCAGCGCGTCTGGTGCCGCCGCGTCGGACCTCTCCATAGCGCCGCTCCTCCGAGACAGCTCCGACTCAGAGGCATCCTTCTCCCTCGCCTCCTCCCGGTTCTTCCTCTCGCCGTACTTCGTATCAGAGGTCGCATGGTTCACAACACACTCAAGAGGGTGCCAACGACGGTAATGGCCGCACTAAGACGCACATCGCCGAGCAGACGCTCCAAGTAGGGGGCGTCCTCCACGGTGAGCTCCTCGATGTGCTTGTACTGCCACACCCCGAGCAACACGAGGCTGCAGCAAGAATGGATGCGGATGCTGCAGGGGCCCTAGACGTGCATGAGCATGACGCAGCACAGCGTGGGGCACCCGAAGAGCAAGCTCTAGAGGGCGTCCTCGGAGAGGTGGGTGCCTGACAGGGTGAGCTTCATGAGGTGGGCAGTGGCGGCGTTGGAGAGGCGGCATCCGTCGAGGGCGAGGGCCTCGAGGGTGGGGCAGGCGAGGAGCGGGTCGGCAAGCGCGTGGTGACACCAATTGGGAGGGTAGCAGAGGAAGACCTCCCGGGCGCGCTTGGCGGCGAGATCCCGGAACAGGCCTCAGCAACGGGGAAGCCGCTGCGGAAGGAGGTGCAGGTGAGGCAGAAGCACGCGACGGGGCCCGGGTGGGAGGCGAGCGACGGTGACAACATGTCGAGGAACAAGGCAAAGCAGTGGTGGTGGAGCTGGAGGTCGTCGAGGCGGAGCAGGGTTGCGTGCCTATAAGATCGAGGATGCCGACTAGAGGGGGGTGAATAGATGGTTTTAAAATCTTTTGGCTAAAACCGAGTTTTATGCGGAATTATAAATCAATTCGATTTTGCTCAATTAAAACCAAAATCAACTAGTCTTGACTAAGTACACCAACAATATAAGACTATTGATAATAATAGCAAACATACAAAGATATGTAAGCAATTTAATTCTAGGAATGTAATTTGCACAAAGTAAATCACAAGAGAGCAAACCACAATGACATAAGGACATTTTACCATTGTGTTCAAAAACTTGCCAGTTTCCCCTAATCCACATTGAGGTAAGCCCAAATGAATTGGACCGACTTCATGAATTAAACCAACACCTCAATCCACTCGGGGTTGCTCTTCCTCCACTCCGGAGATAGCGAGCACCAAACCACTCACAACATGTCGGGCCTTCTCACAAACTTCTTAAGAAGATCATCGGACCACGACGTCTCTACGCCGTCTATGTGTTGGCAAACATCAAGAGTAATAAGTCAAACTGCTTGCTTGACTCTTACCACGTGCAACGAATGCACAAACTCAAGTGGATACGAAATCCACCTCTAGATGCAACACATACAACTAGAGACCTCTCTTCTTGCTCACAAGGTGCAACACATGCACAATTGAGAGGAGAAGCTCATACTAGCTCAAGAGAGTGAAATGAGATGCTAAAAGTTGCCTTCCCAACCGGCCAAGGTGGGTATTTATAGCCCACACACAAAAACTAGCTGTTGGGAGCAAAAATCCCAAAAAATCAGGATTTGCGGTAGTACCGCTGTACAAACCTGGTACTACTGTTTTTACTGTTCAACGGTCGGAACGGATGCATTAAATGCTCAAAAACTAGCCGTTGAAAGTTTGGTGCGGTACTGCCGCACTCACAGAGGCCGGTACTACCGCTCTACGGTAGTACCACTCTTTTCATATGGTATTACCGCAGCCTAATTTCAGCAAACTTTTGATTCCGATGTCGGAATTGAGTGATCTTGGACTCTATGAAAAGCTTATTTAGAGGGCTACACAACCCATCTAATTGCATGATCTCAAACACATTAGATCAATGCATAAAGCACAAGAACTCCATAGAGTCATAACCACGGTCTAAGTCCAAAAAATAGCAATAAGTAATCTTAAATCATGCCAAGGGAAAATACATGAATCCCAACAATTTGCAAAACACATTTACAAACGTATATCATGCTATAAAGAGTAGGTACATGGACTTCAACCATTTGCAAAACACATTAGCAAAGTATAGTCACATGCTACAATGATTAGATGCATGAGCCTTAGATATTTGCAAAACACATTCGCAAATAATAGCATCATGCCATGGAGAGCTAGAGCAAGCGGGATTGAGCTATCAACACATGATGAGGCTCAAGCTACTAGACAAGACCCCTCTTAATAGTACAACAAATCTACACTAGCAATCCGGTCTTCTAACCAAATACGAAGACCGGTAAAAAACTAGCAACACATCCTTAGCCCTAACTAGTCATATCTTTGCCTTGAGTATATTCTTGAAGCTTAATGACGCACATCTCCACTTAAAGCCCGGGTCATCGTCTTGGTATGTATCAACACATGATGCATCCTTCATGTGACTTCCATCAACACATGATGTGTCTTCTCTTGACTTGATAATCAACTCATGATCATCTCCTCTTCAAGATCTTGGTATGCATCAACACATGATGCATCCTCTTCTTGAACCTTAACTTAATGACGAGCAACTCATGATGTCATTCAAAGTCTCCATCACCATGGAACATAACTTATTCATCCAACCCATGGAAAATGTTAGTCCCACAATACGATTGTCATTAATTGCCAAAACATACCTGCATTAAATGCTTCTAAAATAGCCATTATTGCAAAGCGGTACTATCAAGACACACAAGCTCCCAGATTACTCAAGATGCTCAGTAGTACCGCTCGGCTAGATCGGTACTACCGATTTCCAGAGGATCATAAAACATAGAAAAACACCATATCTGGAAATAACGTACCACTATGTAAACTTTGGTACTACCGCACTCCGGTAGTACGGCTCAAGAAATGCGGTCATACCGATTTTCAGGAGAGATGAAAACTCCCAAAAATATGCTCTCCGGAATAAACATACCGCCATGTAAAACCCCGTAGTACCGCTCATCAGATGCGGTCATACCGATTTCCACTGAAGTTCTTCTAGAAGCAATTCTAAATGCAATGTATGACTCCTTTATCGCGAGCTATGTTGATCTTTTGTCATCTTTGCATTTCCTTTCCATGTCATTAATCAAACTCCGGGACTAAGCTTATAAAACATCTTAGCACACACATTAGTCCCATAACACATTTACAAATAATTGAATATAAAGCAATATGAGTATATATGAACTACACAAATTTTATATATTCAAAGGATATGTTTCAACGCAGAGATCCCCAATATAAGTGGATAAAGAATATGTATCAATACTAATGAAACTACAAAACATAAAGTGAACTCCCCCTAAATATGTGAACACATGAATGTGTAATAAAACATATGCACATATTCAAGTTAGACTTTTAGTGGAGTCCAACCTATATTTTGGATCCGAGGAACACAATAAGATATAAGAATATGATGTCGAATGCATACCTCCATGATTTTCACCTTTTCATCCAAATAAGACTAAACAATATCATAATCAACAAACATGTTAGTGTCACATTTAGATTTGTCATTAATCACCAAAATATTCTATTAACTCATAATGACGGGTCTAGATTTTTCAGCACCACGCGTTGCGGAAGCGCGTGGAGAGGGCGGCGGTGCGGGCTACCTCGGCGGTTTCGAGGCGGGAGAGGATCACGGAGAGGAGCGCGTCAAGAGCGACGGGATGGGGATTGAGGAAGAAGAAAGGTAACACTTATAAAAAAAACCCCGCCAGCTCACCTAGCCGAGTCAGCGGCTAACCTAGCGAAACCAAACCGAACGGATGCCACGTGCACAATACCACTGTACGAAACAGCCTCAGGGGTTAAGTTGTCCAGTTTTACAACTTCAAGGTGTTAAAGGTCCGATTTTTTTAGTTCTAATTTTTTTAGTTCAAAGGATTAGATGTCCGTATGTTTATAATTAAGAGAGTGAAATGGACTTCTTCCACAAAAAGAATCACTTGAGCGCACCATGTTTAGTACTCCACTTTTGTTAGTGGGCCGGCCCAAAAGCAGCACCTTGCGCTCCTTGTTTTAGCACTGATGAGTCATGATCCATGTAAAAGGTTTCTATCTGACACAGTGACACATCCCAAATATCCCACTCGTTCGATTGTGATTGACTCGCAAAAAAGAAGCAGGGAGTTTGATTCAATGGCCGAGAAATTTAATCAAAATTCAAGCAGATTGAACAGAGCTAAAGCCTCTTTTCCGATTCAGAATAAAAAAGCTCTTGGAACAGCAACGGACTTTATTATATCACCTTTCTAATTGAAAAAGATTTATGAAAAGTCTGAAAGATTTGATTATGAGCTGGTTTGATTTAAGATAATTCGTGGCACACCCGATTCCTGAGAATTTTGAGGCCCCGTTTAAAATACAAATGTGTCATTGCAACATATTTCAAATAAAACATAATATAAGTTATAAACTTAGAAAACCAATATACATTCTCCGTACAAATAAAAGTTTCATGCATAATTTGCATCCAATCAATAAGCCGTATAGAATCTTATCACAGACTACAAATACAGATAATCTAATTATTCACAGAAGATCCTTCGAGTATCTTATACATACGTGCACATATTTATCCACAAAAGATTTCCCAAACTCAAAAGAGATAGATGACAGACTTACCACCACCACCAAACCCTTCTTCTCTAACAGTAAAGATAGATTTATAGAAAGCAGTCTAATTTCATAGGAATCAGAAAAAAAAAGTCCGGATCTGATTCTCTTTTCTTCTTGAACCGGGAAGAATTTGATTTGTAATTTGCATCACGCCATCACGTACTATCCTTCACATACAAGGTAGGAACGATACCAAACTTCCCTCGCGTATCCCCCTCCTTCCCGCAGGCGAACACGATTTCCACGGAGAGATCATATTCCTCACCGGCCACCTATCCATCCACCACCATTACGCCACTTCCACGTGGGCCCCACCCCATCCACGTCGGCACGAGCCCTCCTCCGCACGGCCTCCAGAAGGTTCCCGAACGTTCTATGCCAGGTGGACCACGGACGTCCCGGCCCCATGAGTCAGTGACGTACCCGGTGACGCTGGAGTCGCCGAGTCCCAAACCCAACCTGCAAGAAAGAAGCCTATAAAGCGCACTAATCCCCTCCCCTCCCAATCTCGCCTTCCGCTCTAATTAACGCCACCGTCGCCACCACCAACCACCCGAGACCTACCTCCTCCTCGAGCGCTTCGCCTCCGCCCGCCGCCGCGCGAGGACTTACCATGGCGAGCCAAGGCGAGCCCTCGGCCTCCGCCGATCCGTGAGATCCCGCCCCCGCTCCGATCCGATCTAGCGGCCTCTAGGGTTTTCGTTTCCGATCTGGTTTTTTGGGGGGATTTGTGGTGATTTTTTTTATATGTGGGTGGTGCAGGAAGGGGAAGAAGGACTACTCGACGGCGATCCTGGAGAGGAAGAAGTCGCCGAACCGGCTGGTGGTCGACGAGGCCACCAATGACGACAACTCCGTCGTCGCGCTGCACCCGGACACCATGGAGAGGCTGCAGCTCTTCCGCGGCGATACCGTCCTCCTCAAGGTACGATGCGCGCTGATCTGAACCTGTACTTTCTGGAATTTTGAGCCGATTAGCCGGTGTCGTTGTTGAGATTGGCGATTCGATCTGCTGCTGCCGCTGTGAATTGGAATTTGTTGATCTGCGATACAGATCTGTTGGAAAAACCGTACCTTTATTGCCGTACCTGCTTGCTGAAGTGTAGGATAATATGGAATCTATTGATTTTGCTGGAAATTTCAACAAAGTAAGTGGGTTCTGCCATTTGGCATGCAGTGGATCAATCTGGCAGCGTGTAGAACATTGGATTGCAAAGTAGATGTCAAATTGCAGCCCGTAACTCCTATGCTTTGGTTAAGGTTTGACTTTTGTGTTTGCCTCTGTGATGTAATTTTACTCGATGGGGTTCCAGATGTACTACCGTACCGTGTCGTAGTCACATTGTTAAATTGTTACTACTTAGTAGTTACTACGCACACTCTTTTGTAAGATATTTTGGAGTGTGCAAGATATTTTGCTGTTCATAGTTAGACCAAGGATTCTAATCAATTTGATATCATACAGCGTGTTTTCCACTTTGTGTTCAAAGTGTGCACTTGGTATTCGAAGCGATTTATATTTAACATACCAGACATTAGTTTAATGGAAATTTCGTATTAGATGTGAGTTTATATGGTTTTCAGGAACTTCCACATATAACGGCTCATTGTCTGCAGTTTATTTTTTCATGGTCAGGCTAGTCAATGTGTTTCGGCAGATGATGGAAGTTCGGTGGTTAATTGTATTGATTGTTGCTGCTGTAGTCTCTGATTCTGGTTCTTATGTTTGTTATCTTCTGCATTATAGGGTAAGAAGAGGAAAGACACTATTTGCATTGTCCTCGCCGATGACACCTGTGAGGAGCCTAAAGTTAGGATGAACAAGGTTGTTAGGAAGAACCTAAGGGTGCGACTTGGCGATGTTATCTCTGTCCATCAGTGCCAGGACGTGAAATATGGGAAGCGTGTGCACATTCTTCCAATTGATGATACAGTTGAAGGCATTACTGGGAACCTGTTTGATGCCTTCTTGAAACGTGAGTTTCTGACCGTCAACTTTATGTCATGATATTTTTCTTATCTGCTCATGTTCATTTATTTAGTCTTGCTTGTGCATGCCCTGTATAAAAACTCAATTTTGCCCATAACTTTTCCGAAGTCTGGTATCTCTTGTTTTGCTTGACATGAAAAAAAAGCTCCTCTCAGCTTATGTGATGCTGAGTCAGATCATATTAATTCCTTCACTAATAATCACTTTTTACGAAATTGTGCAGCATACTTCCTAGAAGCATACCGCCCTTTGAGAAAAGGAGACCTTTTCCTTGTCAGGGGTGGAATGAGAAGTGTGGAATTCAAAGTTATAGAGACTGACCCTGCCGAGTATTGCATCGTTGCACCAGATACAGAAATATTCTGTGATGGAGATCCTATTAAGAGGGAGGATGAGGAGAGACTTGACGATGTTGGTTATGATGATGTTGGTGGAGTTAGGAAGCAGATGGCTCAAATCAGAGAGCTTGTTGAACTTCCACTGCGCCATCCTCAGCTTTTCAAATCCATCGGTGTTAAGCCACCAAAGGGCATATTGCTTTTTGGACCACCTGGTTCTGGAAAGACCCTTATTGCTCGTGCTGTTGCAAATGAGACAGGAGCATTCTTCTTTCTGATTAATGGTCCAGAGATTATGTCCAAGCTAGCAGGAGAGAGTGAGAGCAATCTTAGGAAGGCATTCGAAGAAGCAGAGAAGAATGCGCCATCTATCATTTTCATTGATGAGATTGATTCCATTGCTCCCAAGAGAGAGAAAACCCACGGAGAAGTGGAACGGCGTATTGTTTCACAGCTTTTGACTCTTATGGATGGACTCAAAGCTCGTTCACATGTTATTGTTATGGGTGCTACAAATCGCCCTAACAGTATTGATCCTGCTCTTCGAAGATTTGGAAGGTTTGACCGGGAAATTGACATCGGAGTTCCTGATGAAGTTGGACGGCTTGAGGTTCTCCGCATCCACACTAAAAACATGAAACTAGCAGAAGATGTAAGTGGCCTTGTATCATGATCTTTTTTTGTCTCGTATTAGCTATTTATATTATTTCGTTCTATTATTCCAGAGTTGCTTCATACATCTTGTTTTTACTTGTATCGCAGGTTGATTTGGAACGCATTTCCAAAGACACCCATGGATATGTTGGTGCAGATCTTGCTGCCCTTTGCACTGAGGCTGCACTTCAGTGCATTCGTGAGAAGATGGATATCATAGATCTGGAGGACGAGACAATAGATGCTGAGATATTGAACTCCATGGCTGTTACAAATGACCATTTCAAGACTGCACTTGGGACAAGCAACCCATCCGCTCTTCGTGAAACTGTGAGTTCCTCTAGAAACAAACTATTCGTTTATTTGTGTTTGCTCCTGTTTGGCAATACTTAGTAAGTTTCTTTATGAATTCAGGTTGTTGAAGTTCCAAACGTCTCTTGGGAAGATATTGGTGGACTGGATAATGTCAAGAGGGAACTGCAAGAGGTATGTAGATGCACATTGATTTTATTATGCCCTGCTACTGGTCTTTTGAGCTATAGACAGCTCGTTAATGTACATCATTTTTTTGGCAGACTGTTCAATATCCAGTGGAGCACCCAGAGAAGTTCGAGAAGTTTGGCATGTCCCCATCCAAGGGAGTTCTGTTCTATGGTCCTCCTGGTTGCGGTAAGACTTTGTTGGCCAAGGCAATTGCCAACGAGTGTCAGGCTAACTTCATCAGTGTTAAGGGTCCGGAGCTGCTTACCATGTGGTTTGGTGAGAGTGAAGCCAACGTTCGCGAAATCTTCGACAAGGCCCGTCAGTCTGCACCATGTGTCCTCTTTTTCGATGAGCTAGACTCGATTGCTACACAGGTTTGTCAACCCCTCCACGCTCTTGTTTGTATTTGGTATCACATTTTCCATCACTTACAAATGTTCTCATCCTATTGCAGAGAGGAGGCAGCGTGGGTGATGCCGGGGGTGCTGCCGATAGAGTGCTGAACCAGCTACTGACAGAGATGGATGGAATGAATGCCAAGAAAACTGTATTCATCATTGGAGCAACAAACAGGCCTGACATCATAGACCCAGCGTTGCTTAGGCCAGGGCGTCTTGATCAGTTAATCTATATTCCACTTCCTGATGACCAATCTAGGCTCCAGATCTTCAAAGCTTGTCTAAGGAAGTCTCCTGTGGCTAAGGATGTGGACTTGCAAGCTCTTGCCAAATACACCCAAGGTTTCAGTGGTGCAGATATTACAGAAATCTGTCAGCGATCATGCAAATATGCTATTAGAGAGAACATTGAAAAGGTAACTTTCTAACCATATGATTTGGTAATCTGGAACATACATTATTAATTATCCAAATACAACTCATCTGATCATAAGCTAGTTTCAAGGCCATCTTTTAGCTTGATATATTCAAAATAGAAATACGCTAGTTATCCCCATGGTACATCTGAGTACTACCCTCTTGCGATGATCAGTCTTCAATCGTATACAATTTGGAACCAAGAATTTGGGATCTACTAAAGTTTAGCATGAACTAGAAGTGACAGCATCTAGCAATCAGTGCTGTTTCATGATTGGTTGAATTATTGGTCTTTGTTGTTGGATTTGAGCTGCTATATGCTAATTTGCCAAATTCTAATTGTGGCACTACTATGCTTTTTGGGCAGTTTTAGTTTGGCCCAGCTTAAGATATTTGTGTAATTATTGAAACATTTTTAGTCCACCTTATCATGAAATAAGCTAAGGCAATCCAGAATATATGTTGAATGGCAACTCTGAGTAAATCTTCCTTGGCAACTTCTAAATCTTGATTATGTTGGTTTCAGGACATTGAGAGGGAGAGGCGGAGAAAGGACAACCCTGAAGCAATGGAGGAAGACGAGATAGAGGACATTGCTGAGATCAAGACTGCTCACTTCGAGGAGTCAATGAAGTATGCACGCCGGAGTGTTAGCGACGCCGACATCCGCAAATACCAGGCGTTTGCCCAGACGTTGCAGCAGTCCCGTGGATTCGGCAGCGAGTTCCGCTTCTCTGAGCGATCAGAAGCTGGCGCCGGAGCTGCAGCCGATCCTTTTGCATCTGCTGCTGCGGCCGCCGATGACGATGATTTATATAGTTAGATTCTCTGTGTCGTTAGCTCACTCTGAGTTTGTGTTTAATATTTGTTGCGTCAGTCATGTGCTGTGTTAAACTAATCAAACTTTAGACACGGGCAAGTCCTGCAAATGATATTTATTTTCAGTACGTTTGGAAGCTGATGAGATCATACTCGGCCTAACCTGTGGTCCTGTGGCTGGCCATTGGCCGATGACATTTTGCGAATTTCTCAATGATGTCCAATGCGTTATCCGCTGGATTTTTTAGAGCTCTCCAGGTTGGGTTGTTAGCGCTTTTCTTGTGACGCAAGCAGCTAATGGTACTTAAGAACAGAAACTACTTTTCTGATGCTTTGTTTGGAATGGACGAAAACTAGGAAAAGCAAGAATTTCCGACACCCTTTTAGTGTCATCATGTTGCGCAATCTCCATTATTCTGACGACAAAAATGCACTAACTAGACGGCGTATAGCAAGCTCGAGATGCTTTTTATTCTTAAGAGATGGCAGTCAGATAATTAAGGAATTTTGTAACAACTTTTTTTTGGAGCTGCTAGCCTAGGCTATACCGTTGAATACATTTCCAACAGCATAATAGTTTTATAAAGTTTTAGTTGTTTAAAAGTTTCAAATTTTGAATTTAAAGTATTAACTAGGTTTCAATGCATTTCAGATTTCTAGAAGTTTCCAGAAAATTTCAAAAAAGTTTCAAGCCTAAGTTTCAATAAGTTTCGTATTATATGAGTTTCTGTATTTTGTTGTTCCTAATGTATGCAACTTGGTTATATGCAAAATGGTTTCACGAAGTTTCAAGAAGCACCGTGAAACTATTTTAAAAGTTAGGTTTCAGTGAGTTTTCGTGTATTTCTCGAAGTTTATAGAAGATTCTAAGGGAGTTTCAAGCTCAAGTTTCGGAATTTGAAACTCAAGTTTCAATAAGTTTCAGACAAAAAGAGTTTTAAGAAGTTTCAACATATTTCAACATATTTTAGATTTTGGAACTCAAGTTTCAAACAAAAAAGTTTCAAGAAATTTCAGCAAGTTTCAATATGTTCCAAGAAGTTTCAAACGAGTTTCCATAAGGTTTCAGTGTGTTTTGATTATAAACGAGTTTCAAAAGAATTTCAACCGAGTTTCAAAATACAAACATCAAAGTTTCAGGGCACATTTCTCAGGTTTCAAAAGAGTTTCAAATGGGTTTCCATAAGGTTTCAGTGTGTTTCAACAATTTTCGATGGGTTTCAAATATGAAACTACAAGTTTCATCTGGTTTCAAACCGAAAACTTGATTGAAAATGAGTTTAAGAAGAAATTCGAGTTTTCAAAAGAAAACTTCAAAGTTTCAGAGAGTTTCAACCAGTTTCACGAGAAAATTCATAAGTTTCATTCAAGTTTCAAAAGGAAACATAAAAAAGGGCAAGTTTCAAGAAAGTTTCGGACGAGTTTCATGCAGTTTCAAACATCTGAGAAAAAAATATGTCCGAGATGAAGACGACTAGGAGGAACTCACTGGAGATGAAGACAAAGGAGGAGCTTGACGGCGGACCAACGCAACATCAAGTCGTTGAGTGCGCCGCACCGGTCGCTGCGTGCTGCTCATCGCCCGCCGATTGCCATTCGTTGTCCTCATGCTTGCTGCCTTTGACCTTCGAGCCCCCATGCTTGGGTGAGCCCATGGCCTCCCGCCGTGCTTTGGCGAGTCTGCGATTGTTCGCCTCATCCTGCAACCGCAACACTGCTCGCTAGATGCTGGTGTGTGTGTTTTGTGTGTGTGTGAGAGAGAGAGAGATTTTTTTGGGGGGGGGTATATATATATATATATATATGAGATGGTGAGCTCGAGATATAGAATTAAGGAATTTTCTAACTAGTGCATGCGCACACTTCCTGAAAGTTGGGAAAGAAGACAAGCGATGGCAGGGTTGTCGAAATTTGACAAACAGGCTAGAGTAACATGGCGATTAACTCCGGCTATTCATGTCTGTGATTTACGAGCACTGATGTTAGGGATTGTTTGATTTAATACATAAAGTTGTCCTATCAAACTTTAGTCTCCACCGTTTCATATGTAATTGTTGTTTATTAGCACAAATGTAGCTCACACTTTTTTAGTCCTATGGTCCGCATATCAGACTCAGTTTCTTTTACTAGCTTCGCTTAACTTGTGGCCATCATTTTGTTGGCCACTATTATCTAAGCCTAGCTATGACAATGTTAGCCATAAACCAAACGGAATGTTGGCCGGACTTGTGGTGGCAATACGGACGTCAAGCCGAACGATATTAGCAGATTTGCCACTAAAAGTACAAATATTATTACTTTTTATGATTTCGTTTAAATATAATTAGAAAAAGAATCAAATTTATGCATGAGAGACCGCGCCGACGTCTCTAAAAAAGGATTGTATGAAACGTTAACTACTTGGAATTTGGGAACAGAGCGCCCCCATTTCACTGACCAAAACTGTGAATGGTTGCGAAAACACTAGTGCATAGTGCAAACAATTACCGCGGCTCCCACCCTTGCTCCCTCTGCCCCCCGAATGCCGCCTCCGCTTCCCCCTCTCTCCCCGCCGCTCCCGCCGCACCTCCTGAGCCACCTCGACGGCCGCGCGCTCTCCACGCCGCTGCTCGACTCCCTCATCCGCGCGGCCTCCTCCCCTCCCTCCACCCCGCAGCTCTCCTTCTCCCTCTTCCTCCTCCTCCTCCGCTCCGCGCTGCGCCCCTCCCACCTCACCTTCCCCTTCCTCGCCCGCGCAGCCGCGCGCCTCGCCTCCCCGCGCCTCGCGCGCGCGCTCCACGCGCACCCGATCCGGCGCGGCCTCCTCCCCGCCGACCTCCACGTCGCCAACTCCCTTGTTCACATGTATGCCGCATGCGCGCTCCCGGACCCCGCCCGCCGCCTGTTCGACGAAATCCCCCGCCCGAACCTCGTCTCCTGGAACGCGCTCCTCGACGGCTACGCCAAGTGCCGCGACCTCCCCGCCGCTCGCGGGGTGTTTGCACGGATGCCACAGCGGGACGTGGTTTCCTGGAGCGCCATGATCGACGGGTGCCTCAAGTGCGGGGAGCACCGCGAAGCGCTCGCGGTGTTTGAGATGATGGAGGCCGCGACGGGGGTTGGCCATGGGGTCAGGGCGAATGATGTCACGATGGTCAGCGTGCTGGGGGCGTGCGCACACCTGGGGGACCTCGGGCGGGGGAGGCAGATGCACCGGTACCTGCAGGAGCGTGGCTTCGCGCTGAACCTCAGGCTCGCCACCTCACTTGTCGACATGTATGCCAAGTGTGGGGCTATCGATGAGGCGCTGGTGGTGTTCCGGGCTGTTGCGGTGGAGAGCACCGATGTTTTGATATGGAACGCCGTGATTGGTGGGCTTGCGGTGCATGGGATGGGCAAGGAGTCGGTGGAGATGTTGCTGGAGATGCAGCGTGCTGGGGTTGTCCCAGATGAGATCACGTACCTTGGTTTGTTAAGTGCTTGCGTGCATGGTGGCCTGGTGGATGAGGCATGGAAGTTCTTTCGCTCACTTGAAGCTCAAGGGCTCAGACCACATGTCGAGCACTATGCTTGCTTGGTAGATGTGCTTGGTCGAGCTGGCCGCTTGGAGGAGGCATACGGTGTTGTTAAGGGTATGCCAATGAAACCCAGTGTTTCTGTACTTGGTGCCCTCCTGAATGCCTGTCATCTGCATGGATGGGTGGAGTTGGGGGAGGTAGTTGGCAGGCAGCTTGTCCGATTGCAGCCAGGCCATGATGGCAGGTACATTGGATTGTCCAATATCTACGCAGTTGCGAGGAAGTGGCATGAGGCAAAGAAAGCGAGAAAGGTAATGGAGGAGAGAGGCGTGAAAAAGCTCCCTGGATTTAGTGAGATTGATGTTGGTGGAGGGCTCTGCAGGTTCATTGCCCAAGACAAGAGTCATCCAGGCTCAACTGAGATTTATGCCTTGCTAAATCTTATATCAATGGAGATGAAAATGAAGGATGATGTTGCCATTCCAGAGTACTCCTGTACATACTGCTAGGAAGATGATTTCACCTGTGGATCTCTCAAAAATCAAATTCCCAGCAGCATTGTGATCTTACTTTCAGTTTGAATCAGGGGAAAGTTTTTGCAGCCCTCAGTTCTGGCCACTTATGCACTGACTTAGGCCTTTGAGGAAGTTAAACTGTCAGGTACACCCTAGTTGTGAGCAGATCTATCAAGAGGCAGACATTTGAAGATGAGAAGAAATGCATGTGTTACACATTTGCTACTGAAAGCAGAGCTATAGAAGTATGAGGTGCGAAAATACTCTTGAGAGTTGAGATTTTCTGAGCTGCTTTTGAGTATTCAGTCAAGCAAGATATTGAGAAAACAGAGACATTCAAAACAACTGAATGTCTATTGATGGAACAACAAGCAGACAATATGAAACATCTCGTTAAGCTTTCTTCAAGAACTGTTTCGCGTCCGGCTTCTGCCTGTATGGACGATTTGATCATCAGATGGGGCAAAAGAACATTTCAAAGCGTGTGGACTATTTGTAGCAGACGGGGCTTAACCAAGAGACCATTCAGACTTGAAAACCATATCATAGAGATTTCATCAATATACATGTCACTCAAAAAATATGATACACTGGCTATAGTTTTCTTCAAGAATCTGCAATTTTGGGATGTGCCAGGACCCCAGGACCGTGTGCCAGAACTGCGTCTATAGCCATAGTGTGGTGAAATTTGCCCGTTAATGAGATCTCTGTTTGTTTGGAGCATACAAAGGTGAAATTGCACTCTCTTCCTCCTGTTGCTCTTTTGCAACCTAACTTTCCAAACTCTGTTTGTTTTGTAGCATACAAGCGGCTGAGTTTTATAATGCCTAACATCCACAGCACGGTATATTAGAATGCCATATGTGATTCGTGTAATCTTAATGAAATTACGTCCTTACAATGTCACATACTCACATGGTACTTTACTAAAAAAACAATGTTTTGTTTATAAAAAAAAGGGAAAATTGAGGATATGCCACCCCAAAGGTTGGTCTTTTAGGATATGCCATCCCAAACAATGTAATTCATAATATGCCACTCTAAAGGTTGCCTCTTTCATTATATGCCCTTCTTACACAAAGAGCAGTTTGCAAACAACCTGACCTGTGCATCCCCTCTTAAATTCACATTTTTTCCCTTTTCTTTCTTTTTTTAAAAAGAAAAACCTCTCTTTACATTATCAATTAACGTAGTCAGATATAATATATTGATTCTGTTTACATGGATGTATACAAGCAAATTCTACCCCTCCATTGTTCTAGTGCAGAAGAATTTTTTTTTGCATATTTGCTCTGTCAATATAGAAAAGGGAAAATTAGCTCAGTGACATCGCGTTGGGACGTAATCGGAGGAACGACACTCCATTAAGTGGCCTTTGGAAAATAACATGCGAACTTGAATATTATGCTAAATGACATCTTTGCGATTACTTTCGTTTCTAGAATTTTTAAATATAGAAAGCGAGCTAAAAAATTATAATTTATTTTTGTGGAGTCTCAAACCAGTTTAATTGCTTTGTGTATTTTTTTCAAAATTTTATAAAATCTAATTTTGTCCTAAATTTCATTTAAGTATACTGTTTGTAGGAATTTTCTAATATAGAAAATGAGGTCCAAACATTACAATTTTTTTCAGCCTCCTTACACAGTGAAATTGATTGTGTAATTTTTTCAGTTTTTTTTTTAAATTAATTAATGTAATTTCATAATGTCTACTGTGTAAGGAGTCTAATATTTCATAATGTAAGGAATTATGAAATTGCATTAATTAATTTTGTAAAATTCTGAAAAACTTATACAATCAAGTCCATTGTGTAAGGAGCCTAATTTTTTTTTTCATAATGTTTGGACCTCATTTTCTATATTAGAAAATTTCTACAAATAGTATACTTAAATGAATTTTAGAGACAAAATCAGAACGTATAAATTTTGAAAAAAGACACAAGCAATTAAACTGTATCGAGAGGCTCTACAAAAAAATGATAATTTGTTGAGATCAGTTTCTATATTTAAAAAATTCTGGAAACAGAAGTAACTGGCGGCGATGTCATTTGGCATAATATTCGGTGTTCGCGATGTTATTTTCCAGTGTGTCACGAACGGAGCGTCGTTTCTCCGATTACGTCCCAACACGATATCACTGAGCTAATTACCCCTACAGAAAAGCAACAAAATTCTACAAAGAGATGCACACAAGGTGAGCTACAGGCACTGCCTGAAAGTTCTTATTTGGCACTTAATACAACTCAAAAGTCACTCTGCAAAAACCAAGATACTGTACAAGATTTCTACTCCAAAAAAGGACTACTTGAGCTTTGATTTTCCAGCACTGATAAAAACATGGAACCTCCAACCATGTGGAGACTGCCTGTGTGTGATACTGTGACCCCACAAAATCCAAACCTAGCCATTATTTAGTGGCTGCAGCAAGGATCCAAAACCCATTTCTCGTGGAAATCGATCCAAAACCCGTTTCCGGTTGAAATCCCGGCTGTCGGCCAGAAAAAAAGGCCGGCTACTGGATTTCCCGGAAAAAATCCGGACAAAGTTTGCTCGAATTTGCTTAAAAACTAGCCGGAATTTGAATTTGCTAAACTGGGAAAAACCGGCCGGTTTTTCTGTTCCCGGTCTCTACCGGTAAGACCGGTTACCGTCACCGGCCGGTTTTTTAACCCTGGGTGGCAGTACTGGGCTGCACCAAACCATTTGTTTACAATTACCATGTTCTCTGACTTGTATGGTAAATGACTACTCCAGGTGACATTTCAGTCACCCTTGCTTTACTAACTACACAAGTTAAAGTCATGCAGGAAACATCTCATCTGTTGATACCATGTTTCATTGTGTTCTCACAAGCTTGGGTGTCCACCTCTGCCATGTAAACCATCTCCCTTCTCCAGCTTTAATATCTGCAATTCTCCTCTTCAAGTCAAGTCCTTTCCTTTTCTTCTCATCACGTACCAATTCTTTTGAATGGCTTATCAAGGGATGCTCCGGTGTTCCGAGGTCACTGCTCTCGACGATCTTCTGCACCATCTCCAGCACCTCGCTCATCTTCGGGCGATACCTGGCATGGCGTACCAGGCACTTGTTTGCCACTGAGGCGAGCTTGGCTGCCGACCTCAAGCTGTAGTTCCCTTCGAGCCTCGGATCCATTATGGTCTCAAACTTCTTGGCATCAGAAGAGTAGGGCTTCACCCACTCCACAAGGTTCTGCTCGCTCCTCGGCCTGTTCCGGTCCAGAGGTCGCCGGCCTGTGAGGAGCTCGTAGAGCACCACACCATAGCTCCAGATGTCATTCTTGCTGCTGAGGCGTCCTGTATGGATGTACTCAGGAGCCGCATATCCAATGGTCCCCACCACCTGTTTGATTTGTCATGCAAAATGAGAACTTTCACTTTCTACAGGAGCTACAAAGATAGGTATCACATATTCACATGTGATAAAATGTTACAATTGGAAAACAGCCAGAAAAGAAGCTGATTTTAACCAACCAGTAAAGTTTGCTGGCTTTTCTGACCGGTCCTTCTGCACTAGCACGCAGACTAACCGAAGTGCCTAACTGCCTGCCCTTGTGTTGTGTTTGCTTTGCTTGTTTATTTAGGATGATGTTATGGTCAGCTTCTTGTTTTCACAAGGCCACTAATATTTGAAAAGTACTTGCTAAGTATTCGAGCACGTGAAGCAATTGCTTGACCAGATCAGAGTGACAGAATTGTTCTATGTTCTAACCGCCCTTGAGTTTGCTGCTTGTCTGACAGGTAAGGAAGAGCTACAGTGTATGAATGATTCTACATTAAAGGTGTTCTACTACTGACCCCCTACCGACCATGCTAGGTGTACTTGAGTAGCTGTCTTTGAAATCACACTATCCCATTCAATGTGGCAGCATTTTGCAGTGAGCATAGTGCCATCAGATGCTGGAGAAAGAAGAGAAGGTCTCGGCTGTTTGTCACTTACCTCTGTGGAAACATGACTCCCTTCTTGCGGTCCCAGCCTAGCCAAGCCGAAGTCCGACAGTTTTGCGTTCCAATTCTCATCCAGTAGAATGTTCGAAGGCTTCAGATCGCGGAATATTATCTGGAAGAGCATTGAATAAATGTACCTGATGTTAGGGCACTCGATGAACAAGTGAAACAAAACAATGTTTCATCTCATTAGGGCAGGGTAAGAAGGTAATAAGCATGGGGATAAAGGAGCTCATGATTCTTATCATCCAGGAATCAGAAGAACATCTGATACTGAAACTATTATCGCGTTAGGAAACAAAGCATCTATGCTGTAAGATATGAGAGGAGAAGAGGGTGAAAAAACAAAGCGTACCTTGAATTCAGATTCTTCATGGAGATACTTCAACCCGCGGGCAGTGTCAAGCGCTACTCCCAGCCTCATCGCCCACGAAGCCGGCCTCGGCGACCTCGTCGACAGGTGATCCGCCAAGCTCCCGTTCGGCATGAACTCGTACACGAGCAGCAGCTGCATCCCCCTCTCGTCGTCCTCGGCGCAGTAGCCGATGAGCTTCACCAGGTTCGGATGATCCACCACCCCGAGAACGTTCACCTCGGTCATCCACTCCTTGTGCCCCTGAACCACGAATCAAAACCATTAACACTCACATCCACTGCTGAATTCCAATGATAGTTTGGATTCGGGATCGCCGCGCTCTGGTACCATGTCGAGTCTCACGCACCGACCGACCAGGAAAAGTCTTGTTCGTTTGGTCGGTGCATGGTGCGTGAAGCTGGAAACATTGCATGAAGAGAAGAAGAGAATGGCGACACCTGCAGGCCCTTGCGGCCGAGCTGCTTGATGGCGACGTCGAGGCTCCGGCGCGGCTCGAGCGCGCTCCGGATGGTGCCGCGGTAGACGCAGCCGAAGCCGCCCTCGCCGAGCATGAGCGCGCGACTGAAGCCCCGGGCGGCGCTCTTGAGCTCCTGGAAGGTGAAGATGCGGAGGCTGTTGGGCCGCTGCGGCAGCGACAGCTGCCGGTACCGGCCGAACGACTCGGCGCTGATCTCCGACAACACGTTGAGCGAGCACTCGGAGCCCGACCGCCGCACGTCGCGGTCCGTCGACGTGCTGCTGTTGGACCGCGCCGCCGTTGCCGGCCCCGGCCGCTCATCCCTCTCCCAGCTCGCGAACCCGAAGCACTGCATCGCCCTTCTGCGCCGCGGAGAAGACGCCTCCTCTGCTTTGCAACAACAACATCACTGATCAGTTCTTTCAGATGTCGTGTCGTCAAACAAGAACTCTTTTATCTTTGAAGCACGAATTGTCAACACAAAATTAATAACTTTTCTACTCGTTTTTAAGCAATAGCAAGTGAAGAACAAAAGACGTTCCTAACGAAAAGCACCAAAAAGTATCATCATTTCACAACAGAAATGAGAAAGAAACCTTAAAAGAAGCCCTAAAGTTGGATCAAAAGAACAAGACTATACCTCTCCATTTGCCAAGAAAGTTTAGGCTTTCGAAGAAACAAACGATCAACACTCTTCAAACAAAAAACTGAAATGTTTAGAGATACAAGAATACCAAATCACCCACCAATCGAAACACCCACCAAATCTTAAGATGGATGGCCGAGGAAAAGAAGGTGCCACACCGCACGGCACGCCCAAGTAAATGGTTGTCCACGGCAAAACATTTCAATCTTTCAAGCCCTTCCCATCCAACCTCCAACATCCGCGCATCATTGTCAATGGCGTTATCCTATGTCCCCTCCAATCTCCACAAGTCTTTTTCCGCACCCAACCCCAACAAACGAATCCCATCCCGGGTTCCCACCCGAAGAAAACAAAGCTTTCTTCACCGATGGACGGATCGTTTCTTGCTCACCTGGTAGCATGGGATGGGCGGGCCTAGCTAGCCGAGCCTCCACATGGGGAAGATGCGGTCGCTCGCCGTGCGTTGGAATCCGCCGGAGAAGGAATAAAGCCGGGTTCTTGGCACGGCTTAGTATATGGGATTTGGATTGGGTTTTGTAGTTAACTAGTCAATGGATGGTTAACTGGTTCCTGCTCGTCCACTACGCACGGGTCCCTCCCCCGTCTCTGTCTGTTTTGGTTGGTCGCTTGCTTGCTTTCGGGAGAGGAGAGGCGAGGCGAGAGAAATGTGAGGGATTGGACAGCGAGAGTTTTAAATGTTGGGAAAACGAGATGTGGAGAAGGATGAGTACGATCTACGATGATGGGTGTAGGAGTTGAACGAGGGAGAGAGGGAGAAAAGAACAGGGAGAGGATAGGGAAATGACAAGCGGGGGACAGTGAGGTGTTGGACTTGTATATATCGTCGAACTTTTCTGTTTGCGACTATTCGTTTGCTCAGTAGAATACTACTTAAACGAATAGTAAGTTTTTATCAGAGTTACGTAGCAGAACAATAAGATAAAAACTGTTCTTTATTACAACAGTTAGCCACGCAAGGCTAGGATATTACATTACAGGTAGTAATTACAACTGTAAAAATGGAACTAAGTCCCTCGCTTGTCTGCCAAGCTCTCTTGTCGCCTACTCGTCCCATGTGCTAAATAGGGCGTTCACCTCGCCCTCCTCTTCGTAGCCAATGCCCTCGTTGCCAACGGCCTCCTCGGTACCTGCGAATCACTCATCCCACTCGGGATAACTCCCTGGCCGGACTAGGATCTAAACAAAGGGAGAGATAGCAAGAGTGAATACTAGTGTACTCAGCAAGCATTAATAGCAAAAATGCACCTGATGACTCTACCTCTTGTCCTTATCAAATTCATATCTCTTCTCTTGTTCTGAAAATAGTCATCAAAATTTAGGTTGCATTTTTAATTATGAAAAGATTACTTGTTACTCGAGAGAAGATAGACCCCTAGCGATTCCCGTATACTCCGATTCAGGAGACTGGCATGAATTCATGATTTTATATAGCACCGCGCAGGCTTGTACCACTTTACCCATAGCTACTTTGAACTCTCTCTGAGCTAGGTCCACCACATTTCCTTTGATGCGATTTTGAGTTCATAATACAAAACGTTTTTCAGGTTACATTATTAAGTCTCCACCCATTACTTTCCGTCGGTGCTGATCTCGTCATCCATCGAGTTCCAATAATGTTGGTTGGGGCGCGGCTCTCCTCCGTGCCCAACACTCCACCTTGTGGTGGCTCTCTTATGTGCACAATACTCCAATGTAACCCGTTGTGGAGAACATAACTACGTAACAAGATAGTATTTTTGCCCACCAAAACGGGAAAATGGTTGGCACTGAATTTGCAGCTTCTGACCGAGTAAGAGTTTTGTTGATCCTTATATTTTAACCATATGTAAAGGGGTCCCACCTCTTACCTCATCATCATTATCATCACGTTCCCCTGCCCGGATCCCCTTTACCAACCTAGTAATTCTCTTTCCTCAACTCATTCTCATTTCTTATCTTCCTATTTTCATCTTAATTCGATTTAAATTTTGAGACATAGTTTTGATGCAATAAACATATAATACAACAATATATGGTTTACATTTAATATAACTATATTTAAGTTCAAGAAATAAACTTGCCTTTGAAATTGTAGAAGAGATTGTCGTCGATGGTTATTGAATCAAGTAATCCTGCCTGTATCGGTTTGCCCTCTGCAATTATACGGTAGACGCAATAATACACAAGTAAATACTTAAATGCTTTTGGTGCTAATAGGTGTACATAAGTTAGTGGATTTTATTTCATTAGCATATTTTCATTTAACAATATTTTTTGAACCCCGCTAAGTTAAGTTAGCACTCTCCAACTGCGGTTGTTCTACGGTCTACTGGCTCTAGGATCGTGGGTGTCAAAACTCGCGTTTTATCGTACAAAAATAATATACTATCTGTACTCACATGCAACTAGGATTATTCAATTTTTACTTATGCAATACACCTGAATGATTCCACGCTGGTGCTTAATTTAATAAATCCAATTCGAATAACTTATTTCTAAGGTGTCCAAAATTATTTGTCTAAATTAAGGGATTTTATCGGTGATCAATTTCATTATATATTCTATGATTAATTTTACGCATTTGTCCATTTTTATTTTCTACTGATCTAGCTACTACTATTTAATTATACGGAGTTTATAAATTTATTTTTCTAGTGATTCGCCCGAAACTCGTAGGTAAGCCACATACGCGTTCCCTCTTTTTATTAATAATTTTAATCTCATTTTATTTTATTTTGTTTTGTTTTGTTTTTTGGCCGGTCTATGACTAATTATCCGTATGTGGCTTACTTAAAAATCAGTCTAAGATTATACAGTGTCGATACTTACTAGTATTAATAACCAAGCTTCCTATTATTGCTAAATATAATACTGCTAATTTTCATTAGCTTCTGTTTACATACTCAATTCTTACACACTAATCTTCACCCCTATTTCGTAATGCTTCTCCACTTAACCTCTCACTCTAATCCCCTCCTCACCAAACTCACTTTCTCTCTCTTCCCACTCACGGCTGAAAATATCCCTTGCCCAGGCTCTTCTCCCTTCTCCCTTTCTATTCTCCCTCATTCCTCTTTCTATCCCCATTTCATTTTTCTTTTGCTCTGGAGAAAAAGCTTCGGCTGAAGCTCTATGGCGCCACCTCCTCTGGCTCACTGCGCCCTGACGCTGTCGACCAGGCACCTCTAGCCACCGCCACCTCCTGCACCCCTACCTCCTGCCGGTTCACTCAGGAGCTTCTCAGCGTCTTGTCCTCGCCCGCTGTGTCGCCTCTCGCTTGCGCCTCCTCCGCTACAGGCCTGGCGCTCGGCCTCCTCTCATACGATGGCTCGGCCCGCCCCTCTCCCAGTGCTGCCTCCTCCCTAGCATCGCCGCCTAAGCCGCCGGCTCGGCCTCGCGCCCGCCGTGCCCTCAGGTGCTCGCGCTGTGTCGCCTACTACTCGCCTCAGCCCACCAGCTGAGCTCGCCGCCCCAATGCCGTGCCGCCTCTCGACTTGCTCACCGGCTTGGCACCTCCAACGCCTCCCCGATTGGATGCACCCTCGGCTCCTCCCCTCATGCGCCCGGTTTGGCCGAGTGCCTCCCACCTGCACTACTCCGGCTCGGTCGGCGTGGTCTCTGACTGCTGGTGCCGCCTTGGGCTCGGTTTCCCCCCTTTTATTATTTTAGTTATTTTAGTTTCATGCTTGAGCTTGATTTGTTTTACTGATGTATGGATGATGCTTGCTTATGCATGGTGAACGCTGGATGAATATATATGGTGGGATGGATGAAGGTGGTTGTTATCATGGTTGTCGTGGTCTACTGGTAACTATCCTCCACTCCCTCTATTTTTTCCCCATTGCTCTGTGATGTGGATACTGAGGGCTATTGTTATGGTTGATGATACGGTTGAGGTTCTGTGATGCTTACGATGCTACGGTTAGTGGGTGATGCTATTGATGAGTTCCCTGAGGACATGGTGTGGGTTCATATTGGGTTGTTTGGCTTAGGCAAAAATAATAGTGAGGCATGAATGGGGGTTTACCTCTATTGGTTGGTTTGGGGAAAGGGGATGGCAATGCTCGATGATGAGGTGATGAGAGTGCTCTCCCTTGCTCTTGTCGGTTGTGTCGGTCCTGGTAGTCGATGACAGATCGAAGCCATCGCCGATGTCGTCCTTTGCTCCTGGTCTTCCCCTTCTCCCTTGCTTCTTCCTCCTTCTCTGTGATTCTTGTGGATGTGTAGTGGTGGAAGTGCTTTGCTTGGCTATGGATGAACTTGTGAGGTTTGTGAGTATTGGGGAAGCTTGTGAAGCTTGTTCTTGCTGTGTGCTTGCTTTTGGCTGAGGAGAAATGGGACGGGGAGGCTTTGTGAGTGGTAGTGAGGTGAATGGAAGGCCTTATGGGGGGAATGGTTCGGCTGTGAGTTTGTCCTTCACTCTTATCGCTTCCCTGAGCTCCATTTGACCCTCCCCTGTTCTCCAATTGACCCCTGTGCAAGATATTTCTTCCTCCTGTCCATGGCTCTATCCCTTCCCTCTGTGCATGCAATCTTGACCTTATCACTTTCCTGTGCTTTCTTGTGCACAATGAGGGTTGAGGTTGGATATTTGTAGGGTTGTGTTGACTACGCAATAAGGGTACTGATGGTGTTAGTTTTTGAGATACTCTGTGATGTTTCGACTGAGGATATGGCTTATGGAGAGATGTATTGTGGGATTTTATTAGGGTTGTGGAAATCTGGAAAATGTGGGTGTTGGATTTTTAAACTGCCGAGGGGATGAAAACCCACAGAAGCGAAGGTGCCGATTAACTCTAGTTGGTCTGGGTATCTTGATGATCAAGGGGCCGACCGACTGGAGTTGATATGGGAAACCTACTTAACTTCGGGGAAATCTGACGGCCACTTTCTATATTCTAATTCTATTCTAATGCATTTGGTTCTCTACTTGTGTATTGGTCGATGGCGAGCGATGGAATGGTGGGTTGGGTTTTTCAGATTGGCCGAAGGATGGGTTCGTTGGCTGGCGATAGATGGACAATGTTACAAGTAGGGCTTCGGCAGAATGCAATGCAAGATTTTATATTGTAATTTAATTGAATGTTTGTAATTTATATTTTGACCTATTGTAAATCAATCTTATAATAAATGTCAAGTTGTAATATATTACTTTTTCTTTGTAAATAATTTTTGTATGTTGTTGTAATAATCTTTTACTTTCGCTTGTAATTAATTTGAGAATGTAATGTTGTTTTATTATCGCTTAATAATTCATATTGTAATTTCTCGAGATGGATTCTTGTAATTTAATTTGCGCTTGTTTTTAATGTTCTAATTTCGCTTGACATGAATTCTTGATAATATATTTTTATATGAAATTGTTTGGTTATGCGTTCGATATCTTGTTTTTATTGAGCTTATATTTTGTTTTTATTTAGGTGAATTTTATTTACTGCCAACTATTGATTAACGTTGTTTTAGTTTAGTCGAAATTTTCAGTTTCATAAATCTGAGTTTGTAGTGACGATGGAATTTGAGTTTGTTTTGTGTCCAATTCGTTGGTAATTATTGTGTTGATTAGTTTATTTTACTGTGCAATACTGTTTAACATTGAAGAATCTAGATCCGCAATTATGAGTTAATGAAGTATTTTGGTGATTAATGATAAATCTATATGTGAGACTAACACTTCTATTGATATACCTATTGTGTAGTCTTATTTGGATGAAAAGGTGAAAATTAAAGAGGTATGCATTCGATATCATATTCTTATATATTGTTGCATTCCTCAAATCCAAAATATAGGTTGAACTCCACCAAAATTTTAACTTGAATATGTGCATATGTTTTTATTACACATTTATGTATGCACACATTTAGGAGGAGTTCACTCTATGTTTTGTGGTTTCATTAGTATTGATCCATATTTCTTTATCCACATATATTGGGGATCTTTACTTTGAAACATATCCTTTGAGTATATAAAACTTGTGTAGTTCATATATACTCATATTGATTTATATTCAATTATTTGCAATTGTGTTGTGAGACTAATGTGTGTGCTAAGATGTGTTCAAGGCTTAGCCCTAGAGTTTGAATGATGACATGAAAAGGAAATGTAAAGATGATAAAAGATTGACATGGCTCAAGACAAAGGAGTCATGTATTGCATTTCGAAAAGCTTCTAGAAGAAGTTCAGTGGAAATCGGTATGACTGCATTTGGTAAGCGGTACTACCGATGTGCGGTAGTATTAGAGCTTCTTTGGCAGAACTACCGTGAAGCGGAAGTACCGCAATTCTTAAGCGGAACTACCGCAACTCAGTTGTATCGAACAAAGTGCGGTACATTTTTTTACAGAACGTTGCATTTTTGGAGTTTGGTTGCTCCTTGGAGGTGCGGTAGTACCGCAGTGCTTCTCGCAGAACTACCGCAACCTAGTATAACCGAGATTTATGAAGCGGTACATTATTTCCAGTACGTACCGACCTCAAAGGGAAGCGGTCGTACCACACTTGTGGATCGGTATGACCGGAGAGCGGAATTACCACGCGATCAACGGCAGTAGTACCGTACCTGGCAGTAATGGCTTGTTTAGAAGCATTATTGTAGGTATATCTTGAAAATTAATGTTAATAATTGTGGGACTAACATTTTCTATGAGTGGGATGAATAGGTTATGTTTCATGGTAATGGAGACTTCGGATGGCATCATAAGTTGATCGTCATCAAGTCAAGGTTCAAGAAGATGATGCATCATGTGTTGATGCATATCAAGATCTCGAAGAAGAGATGATGATGAGTTAATCATCAAGTTAAGAGAAGACCCATCATGTGTTGATGGAGATCAAGAAAAGGATGCATCATGGGTTGATGCATGTCAAGACGATGACCCGGACTTGAAGTGAAGATGTGCGTCATCAAGCTTCAAGAAGATGCTCAAGGAAAAGGTATGATTAGCTAGGGCTAAGGATGTGTTCCTAGTCTTTTATCGGTCTTGGTGTTTGGTTAGAAGACCAGATTGCTAGTATAGGTTGCCATACTATTAAGAGGGGTCTTGTCTAGTAGCTTGAGTCTCATCATGTGTTGATAGCTCAATCTTGCTTGCTCTATCTCACCATGGCATGATGCTATTATTTGCAAATGTGTTTTGCAAATAGTCGAGACTCATGCATCTAATCCTTGTAGCATGTGACTATACTTTGTAAATGTGTTTTGCAAATGGTTTAAGTCCATGTACCTACTCCTTATGGCATGATCTAAGTTTACAAATGTATTTTGCAAATTGTTGGGATTCATGCATTTTCGCTTGGCATGGTCTAAGATTGCTTGTTGCTATTTCTTTGAACTTAGACCATGGTAGTGGCTCTTTGGAGTTTTGCTTTTGATTTGATCAAATATGTTTGAGATCAATCAAATAGGTGTGTTGTGTAGCCCTCTGAATAAGCTTTCCATAGAGTCCAAGATCACTCAATTCCGACATCGGAGTCAAAAGTTATGGCCTTTTTTTACCGAATATCTACCAGATCAATCTGGGTCATGAAACTACCGCCTTTTTGTATCATGGGTACTACTACCGCAGAACGGTAGTCCCACTCATTGTACTGTGGTAGTACTGCACCAAAAATTTTAACGACTAGTTTTTGAGCCTTTAATTCATCCTTTCCGACCGTTGAGCCAAAAACGGTAGTACCGGCCTTTGAATGGCGGTACTACTGCATTTTGGCTGAATTTGCTGATTTTTGCTTCCAATGGCTAGTTTTTGTGTGTGGGCTATAAATACCCACATTGGCTGGTTGAGAGACAACCTTTGGCATCCCATTTCACTCTCTTGAGTTAGTGTGAGCTTCTCCTCTCAATTGTGCGTGTGTTGCATCTTGTGAGCAAGGAGAGAGATCTCTAGTTGCATGTGTTGCATCTAGATGTGGATTTCATATCCACTTGAGCTTGTGCATTCGTTGCATGTGGTGAGAGTCAAACAAAGGGCTTGACTTGTTACTCTTGATGTCGGCAAACATAAAAAAGAATCAGATATCAATTTCTGATTCTTTTTTATGTTGAGCTTTGACTTGACCTCACAATTTTCTCCATAAAGGAACAAATGATCAAATATCTTGCTCAAGGTTTCAAAGTTTTTAGAGATTGGCTAGTTTTGGTTACTTGTTTCTAGGGAAGAAAGTACAAACAATATTTTTGGAATTATTTTGTCCAAATTGGTACTAATTGCTCATACACTGTGGTATAAACAATGTTATCAGTAGTACCGCACCAACCTTTATTTCTATTGTCACCTAAAAGGCTAAAACTAGAGTGTAAAGAGATGTCGATTGGAACAAAATCGTCGTTTGCTCTGAATGTAAAATGTCGGTTTGGCTTAATACTACCTGCTAAAACTTTTCCCCTAAATCTGTTCATAAACTAAGGAGACCGACATGTGAGAGCTTGCATGTGAACATTAGGACATGAATCTAGCCACCTATTCATCAATGAAACTTGCAGGCATCAACTTCTCATTCAATGAACAGTTGCTAAAGAGAAATGTTCTTTTCCTTCAGATAGTGGTAGATCTAAGATATTCTCAGGAGAGAAACAGCTCTGCGGATAACAACAACAACAATAATTTGCCTCCAATCAAATTCTTTCCACCAATAAAGTGCATTACCAGTGTTAGAAATATTGTTCTGATTGTGTTCTCTTTGTTCGAGATATAATTCGGTTTGTATTCTCAACATACTTATGATCGAGTTTTGAAGAGACTTGAGATAGAGTTCTGAAGCCGCAGCATGTTCAGAGACCAAGTTCCTTACGATCCAATTATTGAATATATTGTTGTCGAGAGTGCTGAAGCGTATCATTGTCGGTCATGTAGAACCCGATACAGACTCTGCTTCTCCTCTGAAACCGAATATCTATGTTCAAACTTGTAATCTATAAATCGATTCTATATAAATACACAACTGAACCAATCAGGTTCTCATTGTGGCAAACAATTTTTACATGGTATCAGAGCCAAAAGACACAATGTTGACTTGTTCTTCCGCTAATCTCTCCGCCATCACCTTAACTTCATCCGGTTCTCTTCCTCCTTCCATGTCGACGACTCATTTGATCAACATCAAGCTAGGCCGATAACTACTTGCTATGGAGGGCATTCTTCCGTACTTGAGAAGTATCATCGTCTGGGATACGTGGATGGCATTGCCGAGTGCTCGGCGAGGATGATCTCGCAGACTACTGAAGTAGGAGCAATTTGAAATAACCCAAAAATTCTAGGTTTTCAAAATTTTTGAAGCTTTTTAGTTTGAATTTGATTTCTTTCCAAATTCGAAAATCTTCCTCTCCTAGCCGCTTTCCTCTTTGGGCCATTCCGCTTTCCCCTCTCGGTGGCGCATTTCTCCCCGGCGCCACCCCCTCCTTCTTCCTCCTCCCGCATGTCACCATGCCCATGCCATCGCCGCCTCCTTGCTGTCATCAGCCACCACCTCCCACACCACCTCGTTGCCTCCACCAGCTTCCACTACCTTCACCGCCGCCACCTCACTCTACCACCTCCCCTCTCCTGGCGATGCCCAACCATTCCCAGCCCCCCACATCGCCGCCTCACTACCGCAGCTGCCCTACTGCTCCCACCACCTCTCAAGGCTATAAAAACCCACCCCGGCCCGCTCTCTTCCTCACCTTCACCTCCAACACCTCCTGCCTCTATCACCTCCAGCGTCGGCCAAATTCAAGCTTTTCCTCCGTTGCCCTCTTCTTGGCTGAGGTGAGCCCAGGTAAAATTCGCCATCTCCCTACCTCCTCTTCCCTCCCTACTTCGGCTCTAGCATCGCCTCGCACCTCGCTCCCTTCCCCTAACCACCCAACCCCCAATTCCCGCCGGAACCTCGCCGACACCGCCCCTCGCCACCCTTCTCACGGCTCACGCCACCATGCCACCTTAGGCCGCCCCAAGCCCCACCAATACCACCCCTAGGACCCCCTCACCTCACCGATGCTCAATCACCACTCACCTTTGCCATTCCTTTACCTCGAAAGTGCGCCTCGTCCGCCGCGCGCCCTTCACTAAGCCACCTCCGATCGGGCAAAGCCCCAAAACAGGTTGCCCACGCCACCACGAACCTCCTCGTACCACTCACTCCCGCCGCCAACCATCGCCGCCGCCGCCGCAAGCGCCGTCGCCGTCGGCTCGGGCAAGCCGAGCGCGCTCTGGCCTTCGGTCGAGCCCAGCTCAAGGCCACCTGAGAGCTGGGCCAAATGGCCTGGCCTTTTGGGCTCTGACCCATTTAGGTATTGGGCTTGGCCCAATACTATTTCACAGCTAATGAACAATGAAAACCATTACTGTTCATCCACATGCAGCCCAAACACTATTCAACATTGATGATTAATGTTCATAGAATCACTATTCATCATCCGAAAATAGGTTCACTATTCATTTTCAGGCAACAGTAAAACTTGAGTAATGTTCATTAACCAAAATAGTATTCTAGTTACTATTCAAAACCCCATTTTTTGTTCATGAATAGTATATCAGTACTACTCATCATCCGACACTTCTTCATCTCTGAAACCCTAATTTGACATTATATATCATTTTCAACCGTTTCAAGCCTGTGAATTCATTTCTCAGCTTTGTTTAGTCCAATGAAGCTCCAAATAATTACCTACCCTCGCACACCACCCGCCTTTATGTTTCTTTCTCGATTTTATTTACTTGCATGTTGTTCCTAGCTCATTCCTTGTCGAGCCGGATTTTGTTTGGTTTATTTTATTTATTTTCGCATTAGGTCACGACTTTGACGACCAAACTCCAGAAGAAGTCAAACAAGACCTGAAAGATATTGTGCAAGGAGGCAAGTCGCATTCCTTGATCATTTTGAGCCCATTTTCGTATATTTATACTACTACTTTCATTATTGTATTTGTGCCAATTACTTTAAATATTCAAATAATACTTTTGAATGCCATGATAAATAGACAAATCCCATTACCCCACATACAAACCCATCTAGCACTTGTAGGCCACATTCACCTTGACAAGGTTAAAATCCTTTGTAAGCCATATTCACCTTGACAAGTTCATATAAAATATTAGCTATATAAATAGCTTTGTTGCACAAATGTGTTTATAAATTCTGAAAAGCAGTGTTGGTAGTTCGCCAATGGTTTTGGTGGAGAGTTGAGGGTTGTGTCGAGGAAGTTGGACAACTTGATAGACTTGTGTTTAAAAGTGAGTCATCAGTGAGATCTAGAGCTGGACAGCCACAAGTTGGCGTTGGGCCATCGCCTCATTGGATGACAAGTAAGGGCAAAAACCTTGTGCCATGTGACAAACACAGAAAACGCTCAACCACATGTGTGGTCATTACTTCTAGCTTAGTACACTACTCTTCCATTTGAATATCTACAGGATGTCAACTGCTCTTGTGTGATAGAGCAGAAGGAATTGGGGTGAGACAGGAGTGGGCCTATAGGGACACTCGCTGGTCTATACAACGGTATGGTCCCGTCAGCCTCGGAGTGTGAATTCCATAGTAGGTCGGTGGTCTCCCGAGGCTATATGGAGTAGAACCTACCGGGTAGAGGCTAAAAATGGTTGAGAAGTGAAAATGCTTTATTATCTCAACTTAGTCGCACGCTAACGTGTTGCGTGTCTATGTTCTGACAGTATGAATCTAAGATATCTTGTGGGTAAAGTTGGGCAACTCTGCAGAGTGTATAATTAAAGGTATTCGAATACACCGTGCTTCCAGTTAATGAAGCTGTGTTATTGGTGATTCTAGTACATGAGACATAAGTAGAGTTTTTGAGATGTTAAGTTGGTAATTGAGTTTGTTGAGAAACCCCTGATGTCATTATTTATTATTGTTTTACTGTTTTAAAGATAAACTGCTTTAAATGTAAAATGCATCCACATATACCTGTTAAGGTAAACCATAACCATCCATTAAACTCCTTGCATGTAATTATTTAGCTTTCCATGTGGCTTGTTGAGTACGGTTGTTGTACTTATTCTTGCAATATCTGCAAAACATCTACAGAGGAAACCTAGGAAAATGCAGAGGATCCTTGTGAGCAGGATTTTGGTGGACCCACAGATGGCAGTGACTACTGTTATTAGGTCTCAACCGCGCTCAAGCATGCCTGTGGTTTGAAGTTCTTTTGTCGTGTATTATATTAACTTTGGCCTTGGGTGCCCGTGTCAGTGTAAAAACTGGCTGTTAAGCCTTAATCTTATGTAATAAAAGTCTAGTTTTTTTGTAATTGAAATCTTGCTTGTAACGTTGCTTACTTCGCAACTACATATCCTGGGCGGATGTGAAGAGTTTAACGGTCCCAGATTTTTGGGGCCGTTACACAATTCAAGTCACGAATTCGGCTTATCTGAACTGGTTTCACCAAGATCAAGTTGTCCTTAGCACCATCTTCTCATCGCTTTTAGAGGAATATTTGGCACATGTCATGTCTATGATGACTGCACGCGAGGCATGGCTTGCACTGGAGCGAGTCTTTGTGTCCAAATCACGAGCACGTATGGTACAGATCCGTATGCAGCTTGCAAATTTGAAGAAGAGGGATCTTTCGGCCTTAGATTACTTCAGGCAGATGAAGAACCTTTCAGATACATTGGCTACCATAGGTATGCCATTGAGAGAAGATGAAATTATTTCATACATGCTTTCAGGTCTTGGTCCAGATTACAATTCATTGGTTACATCTCTCACCACACGGTCGAAAAACTTAACCCTAGATGATGTCTATGCTCATCTCTTGAGTTATGAACTTCGGGTGGAGTAGAATAACAGTGAGTTGCAACTTGGTGCATTTGGATCCTCGGCTAATTTCACGATCGCAATCAAGGTTGAGGAAACTACACCAACAATAGTTCAGGAGGCAATCAAGGAGGAAGACGTGGTTGTGGTCGTGGCTATCAAAATCGAGGTGGCTATGGCTACAACAACAACAATAACAACAATCAAAACTGGGGTGGTTTCAGCAACAACTCTAGTGGTCAAGGTGGGCGTGGTGCGTGCCCTACATGCCAGATTTGTGGAAAGAACAATTATACTGCTAATAAATGCTATCATCGCTTTGATCACTCATATCAAGTTGATGAAGGGCATTTTGCTCAAGTGGCAGCAATGACATCTTCATATCAAGTTGATCCCAATTTGTATACAGATACTGACGCGACAGACCATATTACGAGTGATCTTGATCGTCTCACAGTATGAGAGAAGTAGCATGGTGGTGATCAGGTTCAGGTCGGCAATGGAGTAGGTTTGCACATCTCTCATGTTGGTCATTGCTCTATTAATACTACTGCCAACTCTAGCTCTTAAAGATGTTCTTCATGTACCTCATATTTCGAAGAATCTCATATCTGTGAATCGACTTACTAAATATTATAATGTATTTGTCGAATTTCATCCTGATTACTTTGCTGTCAAGGATCAGGTATCGAAGAAAAGCCTACTCCACAACAAATGTGAATTTGGCCTCTATCCTAAAGAGCAATGGCATGCTCGCCTTGGTCATCCTTCATCTCAGATAGTTCAATCTATTTTACATCTCAATAAATTGCCTTTTGTTAGTACATTACATAGTTCAGTGTGTAATGCATGTCAACATGCTAAGAGTCATTAGCTCCCTTTTCATCTGTTCATGTGTCCACCTCTCCCTTAGAACTTGTATTTTCTGATGTCTAGGGTCCTACACCCCAATCTATAGGAGGATACAAGTACTATGTCAGCTCTATTGATGGTTTTAGTAAATTCACATGGATCTATTTGCTACGTGCTAAATCTGATGTTGAGAATGTGTTTCTACAATTTAAAAACATGTTGAACAAATTCTTGACAAGAAGATTAAGTGCATGCAATCTGATTGGGGAGGAGAATGTGAGAAGCTCAATAGATTTTTTTCATACCATTGGTATAGAACATAAGGTTTCTTGTCTTCACACTCATCAACAAAATGGGTCGACTGAACAAAAACATAGGCACATTGTTGAGATTGGTCTTGCTCTTTTGGCACAATCATCCATGCTAATCAAATTTTGGGTTGGAGCCTTCTTAACTTCCACATACCTTATAAACCGTATGCCTACTCGAGTAATAGACAATGCTACTCCTTTAGAAAGGTTGTTTAAAGCCAACCAAATTACTCTATGCTTAAAATTTTTGGATGTGCATGTTGGCCACATCTTAGACCCTATAACAATCGTAAGCTTTCTTTTCGTTCCAAAGAATGTGTCTTCTTAGGATATAACTCTAGTCATAAAGGGTACAAATGTCTGGATATCATGTCTAGTCCAGTGTATATTTCAAGGGGTGTCGTCTTTGATGAAGGAATTTTTCCTTTTTCGCGGCAATCTGCAATTGCCTCCTCTTTTGTTATCAGTCCCTCCTTGTCAACATATACATTTCTTCCTGTACCAGCTTCATCCACCTTGTCAATACCTCCTTCGCATTCCTCAGATGGTAGTAGTGTTTCTAGTAGCTTTGATCGACTAACAGAAGAAGTGCAATCAGCTTCCTCTGATTCTGTTCCTGCAGCTGCTGAACAGGTATCCATAGCTCCACCTTGATAGCATGAGATGCGCACAAGGCTACGTGATAATATTCATCGACCTAAACAGCACATAGATGGAACTGTGGCTTACCTTGCTGATTCTGGAGCTTCGGTCAGTGTGGTTGAACCAACATCACATCTTGATGCAATGCAAGATCCTCACTTGAAGGCTGCCATAAATACTAAGTTTACTGCTCTTCAGACAAACAAAACATGGCATCTTGTTCCTCCTCATCGTGGATTGAATATCATTAACTACAAGTGGGTTTTTAAATTCAAGAAAAAGGCTGATGGCACTATTGATTGACACAAAGCACGGTTAGTTGCAAAGGGGTTTAAACAATGTTATGGTATTGATTATGATGACACATTCAGCCCAGTTGTCAAACCAACTACTATTCGGATACTCCTCTCCTTGGCTGTCTCTCATGGCTGGTCCATTCGTCAAATTGATATCCAAAACACATTTTTGCATGGTATTCTTCAGGAAGATGTATACATGAAGCAACCACCTGGATATGAGGATTTGTCGTATCCTCAATATTTGTGCAAGCTTGATAAGTCTCTATATGGCTTAAAGCAAGCACCACGAGCTTGGTTTTCTCGACTCAGTACAAAGTTGCAAGAACTTGGCTTCCTTCCCTCAAAGGCTAATGTCTCTCTATTTATCTTCAATCAAGGAGGTATTCGTATGTACATGCTCATCTACATTGATGATATTATTACCATTAGCTCTTCAGATAAGGCTACTGGTTACTTACTTCACCAGCTTCATGCTGATTTTGCTGTGAAGGATCTTGGCGGTCTTAGTTATTTCCTTGGCATTGAAGTTGCTCAATTTGGGGATGGTATTCTCTTGTCTCAACATAAGTATATCATGGACCTGCTGCATAAGACTAACATGGTTCAAGCCAAGTCAGTTTCTACTCCTATGAATACGACAGATAAGTTGTATAAACATCATGGCACAGTATTGCCCGAAGCTGCTGCAACTCAATATCGAAGTATAGTTGGTGCTTTGCAATATTTAACATTGACAAGGCCTAACATTTCATATAGTGTCAATAAGTCTGTCAATTTATTCAAACATCGACAGATATTCATTAGACAACTATTAAATGAATTCTACGCTATCTCAAGGATATTGCTCATCTTTGCTTGGTTCTTAGGCGATCTGCTTCATCTCTACTGAGTGGTTTCTCTAATGCAGATTGGACAGGGTGCCTCAATGACAGACAAAGCACCAGGGGATATGCCATATTTCTTGGCTCCAATCTTGTCTCTTGGAGTTCAAAGAAACAGTCTACTGTTTCTTGTTCCAGCACCGAGGCAGAATACAAATCAGTCGCTAATACTATTGCTGAACTTATGTGGATTCAAGCTTTACTTGGGGAGCTTGGCATTTTCTTGCCTAGAGCGCCGAGTTTGTGGTGTGACAATCTTGGCATAGCCTATCTCACTGCTAATCCCGTGTTTCATGCTTGAACCAAGCATATTGAGATTGATAATCATTTTGTTCGGGAACGAGTATCTTGCAAGGCTCTTGATATTAAGTTCATTTCCTCCAAAGATCAACTTGCTGATATTCTGACAAAAGCACTTCTATTTAAGTTGTTTGGTAGGATTAGAAGCAATCTGAACATGGCTGCACCTAGTCTAGATTGAGGGAGGATGTTAGAAATTGTTCTTTTCAGAGAATTATTGTGTGTTTCCCATAGGATCTCACACCCTTTATTTATAGTCTCAAAGTAGAGTCCAAATCTAATGCAACTCATTATTAGGATCTAATACGAACTCTCCAACACTCCCCCTCAAGATGGGTCGAAGATATCAATCATGCCCATCTTGTTTCATATTGTAGCATTCTCACTAGGACCTAACCCTTTAGTAAAACAGTCAGCCAGCTGTTCACCAGACTTGATATACTCCAACTTCAATATCCTGCCATCGAGCTTTTCCTTGATGAAAAACCTATCAATCTCAACGTGCTTGGTACGATCATGCTGAACTGGGTTGTTAGCAATGTTGATTGCAGATTTATTTTGACAATGTAACACCAAGAGATTATTCCTCCATATTCGAAGCTCGAACAATAACCCCTTCATCCATATCATCTCACTCACACTCAACGCCATTGCTCTGTACTCTGCCTCTGCAGTAAACCGAGCCACAACCTCCTGCTTCTTGCTTCTCTATGATACAAGGTTACCTCCCACAAAGATGCATATCTAGAGGTAGACCTCTTGTCATCCACAATGCTCGCCCAATCGGCATCGCAATACCCTTCCACATTCAGATGTTGATTCTTTCTGAACCAAAGGCCTTTCCCAGGTCTACTCTTCAAATACCGTAGGATTCGATAGACAACATCCATATGTCCTGTTCTGGGATCATGCATATATTGACTAACCAAACTCACTGCATATGAAATATAAGGTCTTATATGACACAAATAGATGAGACGCCCAACAAGCCTTTGATAAGCTTCCTTGTCAACTAGATCTCCCGACTCAGCACATAGCTTGTGATTCCTATCAATAGGTGAAGCAATAGGGTGACACCCAAGCATACTTGTTTCTGCCAACAGATCAAGGACATACTTCCTTTGGGAGAGAACTATACCATTCGAAGAATGGGCAATCTCAATCCCAAGAAAGCATCGAAGAGGTCCAAGATCCTTCACCTCAAATGCCTCTCCCAATTTTTTCTTCAAGGACTTGATTTCCTCGGCATCATCTCCAGTAATCACAATGTCATCAACATAGACTGCCAATATGGTGATATGTGATCCTCTATGCCTATAAAACACAGTATGATCTCCATTGCACTGAGAATAGCATATACTACAGACTGCACGCCTAAATCTATCAAACCACACCCTTGGAGACTGCTTTAGACCATATAAAGACTTCTTGAGTTTACACACCTTCCTCTCAGTCTGTCTATTCTCAAAACTTGGAGGAATATCTATGTATACCTCCTCTTGTAAATCGCCATGTAGAAAAGCATTCTTCACATCCAACTGATGTAGGGGCCATCCGAAGTTAGTTGCACAGGAGATCAACGTTCTTACCGTGCTCATCTTCGCCACTGGTGCAAAGGTATCATCATAGTCTATCCCATATGTTTGACTATAACTTTTGCAACCAACCGTGCCTTGTATCTCTCTATCTTGCCTTCAGGAGTTTGCTTAATTATAAACACCCATTTGCATCCCACTGCCCTTTTTCCTACTGGAAGTGTAACAAGATCCCATGTCTTGTTCTTTTGAAGTGCACTAAGTTCCTCCTTCATGGCATCCTTCCACTTAGGATCTTGCTTAGCAGCTCGCCAATCTTTTGGAACATGCACTATCTGAAGAGATGCAATGAATGCTTTATATGCAGGTGAGATATGGGAATATGAGATGAAATTTGCAATGTCATACTCAAAGCCATACCGGATTGGAGGCTTTCCTGCATTAGCTCTAGTTTCCTTACATTGTGCAAGTGGTAACTCTAGATGGGAGTGATTAGAATGAACATTACCACTCGCCCAAGGGGAGACAAGGAACTTGATGGAGAGAGACCCGAGGAGGGATTTGGGACTGGATCAACTGGCAAGGCTAGCTATTCATAAGGTTGTTCTGGCTATGGCAATGTCGGCTGTTCAGAGAGCTCCGCCGTTGGTGGCTCAGGTGCTAACTGCTTGTCTCTCGGCTTCTCACCCTATTCCCCAAAGCGTCTTCACTGATAAACCTTCAATTCTTTTTGAGCTATCACATCTCTCGTATATTTCGTTAGGTTTGGGCACGGAATTGTCCCCACAATGACTTCTTCTCGTTGACTCTCCTTGTTCTCCCCCTCTCGACTGTCACCCTCAATGATAGGAGAGAACTCCAAAAACTGATCAAGAGTATCTCCACTCATGTAGTAAGGCTCAAACTCTCGGAATGTCACATCCATACTCATGAACAACTTTCGTTCAACTAGGTTCCAGCATCTATAGCCCTTCTAACTTGATGAATAGCCTATAAAGATACATTTCAATCCCTGTGGATCTAGTTTACCAACCACTGGTCGGTGATCTCGTACAAAACACACACAACCAAACACCTTTGGAGGCACCTTGAACTCCCGCCGACCCAAAAGAAGTTCAGCTGGAGACCTCATCCCAAGTATTTGAGACAGCATGCGATTGATGAGATACACTGCCGTTATTACTGCCTTGCTCCACAACCCCTTTGGCACATTCATCTGAAACATGAGTGAACGTGCTACCTTCAACAAATGTCGATTCTTCCTTTCAGCCACTCCATTCTGAGGTGGGGTTCCTGGACAAGTAGTCTGATGAAGTATCCCCTCTTCTGAGAGATACGCTGCAAACTCCTTATTAACATACTCAGTTCCATTATCCGATTGAATAATCCGAACCTTTGCGTCAAACTGAGTAGCAACCATCCTATGGAAGTCTTGAAAACATCGAAGGACCTCACTCTTGTGTTTCATCATATAAATCCAAGTCATATGAGTATAGCAATCAATAAATATGACAAACCACTTAAAACCACTCACAGAAGTAACTGAGCACGGACCCCAAACATCCGAATGTATTAATATAAAAGGTTCATAACTTCGAAGACCAATACTACTATATGTAGACCGTGTATACTTTCCAAACTCATAAGCATCACACACAAGTTTACTCTTGTCTACCCTTTTGAACAAATCATCGTATAACTAACTTAAACTCTCAAATGATAGATGTCCTAAGCAACGATGATGTAATAAACTTCTCTTTCGATTCCTCCTAAAGCCATAGCCAATGCCGCATCAACCTGATCAATGTACCACAACCCATTACGCCTTATTCCAGTCCCAATCCTCTTCTCAGTTCTCTTCTCCTGGAAGAAACACGAATCATCATCAAATGTAACAGTGCATTTGAATTGGTCAATGATAGAACTGACTGAAAGAAGGTTGACTGGAAATGAGGGAACATGCAAAACGGATGATAAAGAAATGGATGGTGTGCACTCTATAGATCCTACACCCTGAATAAGCTGGGAGGTTCCATCAGCTGTTTGGATAATTTCAGAATGAGTATATGGGAAGTAAGATGCAAATGCACTAAGTGAACCCGTGACATGCTTAGATGCCCCTGAATCTATGATCCAATCAATATGAGAGAGCTTATATGTGGATGCAAGTGCATGTGCCTTAGTACCTTCGTCCACGTGGGCGTAATTTGCAAAGTTACCAAAGGAGGTGGGATCATGAGAAGTCTCCAATGCCTTTCCCTGCTGCCATTTCTCCCATTGCATAGCTTGCTCGCCCATTAGAGTAACAGACATGATCTCCTCTGTTAGGGCCATATTAGCTCTGGGGCCAGCTCGGCCCCTTCCTCGACCTCCATCTTCACGACCGCCATGATCTCCACCTCGGCCTCGATAATCTCCAACTCGGCCTCCACGACCACCACGACCTCCACCTCGACCTCCATACTGTGGAGAAGGACAAGCACGGCTCAGATGTCCTCTCATCCCACAGTTGTAGCACTCCCTATCATCTGGTATGGCATATGCAGATCGGACCGGGTTGTTGTCCTCCATTACTCGTAGTCGAACCTCCTCCTGCACCATTGCCGAAATAGCCTCCTCCATAGTAGGCAAGTTTACCAAGTGAAACATGGCAGCCCTTCTACTCTCAAACTTGGGTTCATCCTTTTAGAAAGTGTAACCTGCTCAAGGCAGTACCACACTCTACCAACCTCAATATCACCAAAGACATGTTAACCGCAGAGATCATAGCGATCTAAATCGCCCACAATTGCTGCAGCTCACTAGCATACTCCTGGACAGTGTTCTCCTCCTGTTTCAGGGCCTCCACCCTGCCATGGACATCCACCATCATCATCACATTTCCTGCCCCGGAGTACATGTTGCTCAGCGTCTTCCACATCGCCAATGCACTCTGCATCATCTCCACCATCCGAGCGATAGATGGAGAAATCGAAGTTAGCAACCAAGCTACCACCACAGAGTTAGTAGTGTTCCACATCCTCCAATCCATGCTTGCCTTGTCTGTAGGCTCAACACAAGTCTTCCGCAGGTAGTGCTCCACCCCCTTCGTCCTCAGAATTAACTGTGCCCTTCTAGACCAACTCATTTAATTCTTACTTCCTTCCAACTTCACATCATTCAAGATCGCTCCAATTTTAAGTCGATGACCTTGCACCAAATTTCTGACCTATCATACCCGTCGTGAAGAGGTCCTGCAACATGCTTCTCATGCCACCTTGAGTTACGAGCGAGGAAGTAGTCTCAACAACTACCTTCCTTCTCTCTTCGACCGCCCTCATTGTGGCTTCTTCCTCCTCCTTCCTCGCAGCCTCAATTTCCTCGGGGGTTATCTTTTCAAACAACCAGAACAATGCCAATTACTACCAAGATATGCTGCGCGTATCTCCCACGATCACGGCAGTTCTTCACGCATCAATGTTCTGCCGAACCTGCATAACTACCTTCACAATTAGCCAAATCATGCGGAGTCGTAGCATCGAAAAAAAATCTTCTTTCTTCGGTTCGGCTTCTTTCTCCGAATAGAACGTCTCTCGGTTTCTTCTCCAAGGCCTTCTCTCTTCGACCGCCCTCATTGTGGCTTCTTCCTCCTCCTTCCTCGCAGCCTCAATTTCCTCAGGGGTCATCTTTTCAAACAACCAAAACAATACCAATTACTACCAAGATATGTCACAGATTCCCACGATCACGGCAGCTTCTTCACGATCAATGTTCTATTAACTCAGATGACTACCTTCACAATTAGCCAAATCATGCGGAGTCGAGCATCAAAAAAAATCTTCTTTCTTCGGTTCGGCTTCTTTCTCCGAATAGAACGTCTCTCGGTTTCTTCTCCAAGGCCTTCTTCTTCTCCCGAACCTTGCCTCTCTTCTCCCGAGCGTTTCTTCTCCGAATCTGTGGCTCCTCGGCGGGTCCTTGGCTCGTGCTCGCCAGAGCGGTGGCGGCTTCGCGTGCATCGTCGCGGACCTAAGCGGCGACGGCCCACGCGACCGGCGACGCCGGCGGCCGAGTGGCGCTCGCTGACTGAAGCTGGCGGCGGCGGCCTGCGACGCTCAGAAGGCGCAGAGCGGCGCTGCCCGAGCGGCGGAGGTCCTGATTCGCCCACGAGGCGACGGACGACGGCGGCGCGGCGGAAGGAAGGGAACGGCGGGCTCAAGGGGAACGGCGGCGCAAGGGCCGAGGTATGTGGGGCTAGGGTTAGGGTTCGGTGGTGGATGGGCACGGGGGCTCTGATGCCATGTTGTTTTCAGAGAATTATTGTGTGTTTCCCGTAGGATCTCAAACCCTTTATTTATAGTCTCAAAGCAGAGTTCAAATCTAATACACCTCATTATTAGGATCTAATATGAACTCTCCAACAGAACAATATTGTTCTGATTGTGTTCTCTCTATTCGAGATATAATTCAGTTTGTATTCTCAACATACTTGCAATCGAGTTCTGAAAAGACTTTAGATAAGAGTTCTGAAGCCGCAGCAGGTTCAGAGACAAAGTTCCTTACGATTCAGTTACTGAATATATTGTTGTCGGGAGTACTGTAGCGTATCATGTCGATCATGTAGAATCCGATACAGACTGTTTCTCCTCTTAATCAAAACCGAACAGCTATGTTCAAACTTGTAATCTGTAAATCAATTCTATATAAATACACAACAGAACCAATCAGGTTCTCATTGTAGCAACCAGTTTTTACAACCAGTTCTATCCTGTAATTTCTGGCAGCCTACCTACTTGATGCAGCTATGTTTGAATTAAACCCCTACTGACACAGTATTCGCCTCAAGAAAAAAAAACTGGCACAATGCTCTGACCTAGCTATTGTTGAAAGTTGCAACAGGGCAACGATTATGACTGCTAGTAACCAGCCAGGGAAGTCAAAGTAGCTCTCTGATCCATCTTTTCACCTTTGGTTTGTAGGACTTTTCCCCTTATGTTTTAGTGTTCTTTGTTGACTTTCCCCTTTGATCCTGTAACTTTCGGCATTGCTGCTACTCTCTTTGCTGATCTTGTCTTATTTGTACAAAATGTCAAAACTGCTTTTTAGCCTCATTGTCATAATGTCTTCGAAGGTGAATCATGCTTGTCTTTGAGCGGTTCCGCCTCCAAAACCGGCAATATTTGTACAAAATGTCAAAACTGCTTTTTAGCCTCATTGTCATAATGTCTTCGAAGGTGAATCATGCTTGTCTTTGAGCGGTTCCGCCTCCAAAACCAGCAAAATTGATATACATCAACTTGAGTACTTGACCATTCCCTAACCAGATAAGCTGTGACAGACATGATATGCAATTCTTTGTAGATAGCCGTAATTTTACTTTAAAATGTTTTTCTATTCGCTAAGTACGAGTTGATCACTTATTTATCACACTAACTGAAAACAAATCGGTTATTCAGAACAGCCAGTGGTCAAAATGATCTGTCCATCATTGTGTTGTGCACTGTTTTGGCGCATCTGAAATGTTTAGACTAGCAGACTGCAGACTAGCCTCTTCTTCCATAGGCAACACATGCCATGTAGTTGGTGAGAGCAATTTGCAAAACTTAACAAATAAAAATAACCGCTTCCATTAGATTTAGACGAACATGAGCTGTCGCGGAATCTCTCAGCCGAAGCTGCAGCGGCTGCTGCCTCTCCATTGGTCAAATTTGTATCCAGGGATCTGGATTAGTATCACCACAAAGTGATCAAATTATGAACAAATGTCTGACAAAAATGGCTTGTTTAATCTGCTCGTTCTATTTAATTAGAGCTTATCATCAAATTGTTTTTTTGAGAACACACTTGTCATCAAATTAAAGGTCCTATATGTCTTCTGAGACAAGGCAAGCCATGGCGTCCCTCCAGGAGACAAGATATGAATATGATGAAGCCTTTGGTTTTTGACCTTTCGCTGGGGCCTGCGGCCTGCTTGGTTTCCAAATACTACTATATATTTGAGGTTAGAATTTATCAATTCAGAAATGTTTCTTTACATGATTAAATAGCAAACGGGTGGTATTATATTCTTTTTAATTTTTTAGTGACAACTGAACATTTATTTGAAGCACCTATTATTTGTTTTTTTAGAGACAACTGGGATTCTTCAGAAATTCTCATACGTGGGTGAGTTTCGGGTTTGTGGCGCGTTCAAGGATTTGGACTCGGCCGTTACTTGATGGATGCATCACCGCACCGCATTTGTGTTACCACCCGAATCGATCGGGTAGCAGCAACTTGGGAAAGGGGGAAAGGAGAAGGAAGTCACCGGTGCTATGTGACTCCGGGTTTGGATGTATTTGAAGTCTTCAACTAAACCTCTAGGTGGTATATAGCACTTGCTACCTAATTTTCTGTCCGAGGGAGGCAGCAGCAAGAAATTGGGTACGGAATAGATTGGAATTGTTGAGGAACCATCGCTGACAAGTTTAGTTCGAGCGATCACCTCGTAGATAAACTCAGAATCGTAAGAACAATGTAAGAACACAAGAACATAATAGTAGATTGAACACAGAGATATAGGAGGCTTATTGCTTCTCTTTATTCCTTCATCAATCGACCGGCCTTTTACCATGACTAGCACCTCCCCATTTATAGTCTAGAGACCCTGTTAGGATTTGGATAGGCGCCCACCTATGCGCCGGCTGCTGGGCCAGACCCATGGTTTCCCAACACTCCTCCTTAGGCACCCATCCTCATATGTTCATGTCTCGTCAAAATTCCATAAAAACCCAGTGGAAAATTTTTGGAGAAAGAGTACATGATACACGTTCTGCTGCGTTGCACGGATTGCCTCGTTAAAAACCTTAGCTGAGAAACTTCAGGAAAACTCGTCAAGAGAAAAAAGAGTACAATCCACCCAATTTCATTTAATCTCCAGGATTTACTTTTTGGGTATTCGATCTTCGTAATCAAGTTTCAATAATGAGTTCGTGAAGATTCTCCTCCTGAATTTTACACTTCTCTAAGTCTCATCATTCCAATTCCACGCATGCATCTTTCAAAACTAGATGTTGAAAGTGACTTAGTGAATAGTTCTACAAGATTCTCACATGACTTAGTATGTAGTACTTTAATTTCGTCCATCTTCTACAATTCATGAGCAAATAAGAACTTGGGTTGATATGCTTTTTGAGATGATTCTTCACATAACCCATCTGCACTTGTACAACACAAGCTGCATTATCTTTATAGATAATAGTGGAGGTTTGCGCGGTATTCAATCCACACGATTGCTGGATATGGTAAATCATCCGCCGAAGCTAATCATATTCTCGTGAGGCCTCGTACAGTGCTACGATTTCCGAGTGGTTCGTCGAAGTCGATACAAGACTCTGCTTAGACGATTTCTATGAAATTGCAGTTCCACCACATAGAAATGCATAGCATGTTTGCGACTTAGTTGTATGCGAGTCTAACAGGTACCCGACATCTGCATAGCCAGTCATAATTATGTCTTGGTTCTTTCTGTAGAACAGACCAGATTCTTTGCTTCCTTTGAGGTATCGGAAGATGTCCTTTATTCCCTGCCAATGCCTTTGGTAGGTTCTGTACTATACCTTACTAGTAGGTTTATGGCAAATGCAATGTCCAATCTAATACACTTTGCTAAATACATGAGTGCTTCTATTGCACATAAGTATGGGAATTCTGATCTCAGGACTTCCTCCCCCTCTTCTCTAGGTCTATACGGGTTCTTATCTTGCTGAAGGATCTCCCGACCATGGCACTTTCGAAGAATATGCCTTTCAAAGCCAAACCTTTCTAACCTAACACCTTATGAGTGTAGGTTAACTGATGCACTAAAATCCATTTAGGGGTATGCTCAAGCTGCAAGCCTAGGTAATATTTGGTTCTACCTAAATCTTTCATTTCGAACTCCGACTCTAGGTAAGAGCTTGCTTTTTTAATACTTTCTAGGGTTCCAATAATATTTAGATCATCTTCAAATCTTCATACACTGAGATTATATAAAATCCATCATGGGATAGTCGTATAAATACATAGGAATTATTCTCATTGTTCGTGTAGCCTTTCTTGCATAGAAAGTCACTTCAAGCGATTATACCACATCCTTGTCTGATTGCTTAAGTCCGTATAGTGACTTTCTGAGTTTCACACTGTACAGATTTCTATTTGCACTGTCATGGCTCAGGACATGGATACATTCATGTATCTTCATATAAATATCCGGATACAAGTTTCCATAAAGGTATGCAGTTACCACATCCATCAATTTTATTTCTAAATTCAAGTTAGCTATCATTTGAGATTAAATATCTAAAGGATGGTTCCGCCCATGACCGGGGAATAGATTTCTTCATAATCATCTCCTCGACGTTGAGTGAAACCTTATGCAACAAGTCTTGCTTCTTTTCATTTATCTTTCGAACAAATATCCACTTATGCCCTACGAGGTGTACATGGGGAGACATGCGCTAACAGGCCCAAACACTTCTCTTTTATTCAGAGATAATAATTCAGTTTCTATTGCCTTCTTTCAATCTTCCCAATCTGATCTTTTCTTATATTCAGCGAGCGATGTAGGCTCTAGATCAAGATCAATGATTGTGGTAATTTTCTTTGCAATGTAAATGTTGATATTGGTTGTTGTCTTATTCATAGATTCTCCCGTGGTCGCATGGTTTGTAGCTATTTCTTCATGGGACGATTCATCTAATGCTTCTACTTGCTCACCGCTGCTTCCAATTACGGGGGCAAGTCACTTTAGTTTTTCAGCTCCGATGTGTGCGCATACATTCATGCTGATGTCTCCTTTCATGGGGATGTTCAATTATGGTATGCCTTTTTTTGAAGGTGCCATACCGGTGCTAGGTCTCAACTGCCTCCCCTTCTGGTTCTGGGGTACTTCGATGATCGGTTGTGTTAAGTCCATCTTATCATTTTTCACCAGGCGTCCTCAGTTACTTCGGATTCGAGGAGCCGGAGTTCTTGTCCTTTCTGAAGCCTTAGGACGGGATTAGAGATACCTTCATCGGTATTTTAACCCTCTCCGGTGCATTGCGTATAGGCATATGCGACTTGATCACGCTCTTTAAATCACTAAAGTGGTCAGGCAGTTGATTCACTAATGCTTGCAAATCAATTATCTTCTGGACTTCAATTGTCTTCTAGACTTCAATTATCTTCTGGACTTCAATTGTCTTCTAGACTTCAATTATCTTTTGGACTTCAATATTTGCTTCACTAGTGCGTTGGTCATGTGTATGGATTTCAATTATCTTCTGGACTTCTTTATTTCCTGATATTTTCATCAAGAGGTTGATTTCCTCCTCCTAATGACGGGAAACTATCCACATCTAATATACTATCAACAAATCATGCAGTATGCAAATCTCTCGTCATAGAGTCCAAATACCTGATTATGGATGATGTCTCATAACCAACGTATATCCCAGACTTTCAGAGAAGGCCCATTGTAGTTCGCTGTGGTGGTGGTATAGGTACATAAACCTTGCAATCAAATCTTCAAAGATGAGAAATTTTCGGTGTTGACCCTTGCACTAGTTGTATAGGTGAATGAATGTTATATGCCGACGGTCTAAAATTGATGAGTTGCTACGAGCAAGGCTGCGTGTCCCCAACATGTAGTTGGTAAATTACAATTCTTCAAAGTGGTCAGGCAAAAAATTAATCATTTTAATTAATGCCTCTGCTAGTCCATTCTAGGTGTGGACATGTGGTACGGAATGCTCAACTTTAATTCCCATTGCCATACAATAATCATTAAATGCATTTGAAGTAAATTCTCCGGTGTTGTCCATTCTGGTGGACTTCACATGATGATCAGGGAAATTATTTCTAATTTTAATTATCTACGAGATTAACTTTGCAAAAGCGTAGTTTCTCATAGATAATAAACATATGTGCGACCATTTCGAGGAAGCATCGATAAGCACCATAAAATACCTAAATGACCTTGAAAGGGGCTATATAGGACCGCACATGTCTCCCTAGATACGGTCCAAGAATGCAGGACTCCATCCTTCGCTTGCAAAGCAGAAGGTCTAGTAACTAATTTCCCGGTGGCACATGTGGGGCACACAAAATCTTCTTGATTCGGGAAAGTATTTACATTGATATTATGTCCTTGTGAATTGTTAATTATATTTCTCATCATCCTAAGACCTATGCGGTATAATCTATCATACCAGAGATAGAAAAGTTCAGAGCTTTTAAATACAATTTTCAGGGCAGTATAGGCTGCGGGTGCCTTAATATTAGTGTAGTATAGCCCAGTTTCAAATGAAGGAAGTTGTTCTGATACTATTTTTCTACTTTCTTCACGCTTTGTAATGAGTTGGTATTTCTCACCACACTCTTTTTCAGTCTCTATGTGGAAACTATTAGCGTGAATATCCTTGAGAGTTCTAGTCAATTATGGGTACAACAAGGCTGCTTTAATGACCAAAGTTGTGCCCATCGGGAGTATAATTGTGGCTCTTCCTGAGCCTATTATACAAGTATCGCTGCTTGTGATTGTCGCAAGACTACCAGCATTCTTGCTGATTGACTAAAAAATTCCATCTCTCTCAAGATGGCATTCATTGTGCCGCTACCTGCTAAGCACACTCCTTCCATAGGGCACCACACGTGTTCTAATATAATGTACTTTATTAATATGCAGCAGAAATCAGGCAACACATAAATAAAATACTTCAGATATCAGAACATAACTTGCTATTATAAATACGGGAAAATAAGCCTTACAAGACTCATCATAATAATTTAATTATTTGCTCTCCTAGAGCTTACAACAATTATTCAAAGTTTTATCACAAACACAAATTACAATGCATGCACCAGATCGAATCAACAAAGTATGCAGAAACTTCTACCTGAATATGCTCCATGGCGATCTTCCCCTTTTAGGCAACTACGGCTGTGGCCGCTGCGATGTCCAAAAAACGGGGAGGAGGGGCGGGGGTGATGGGGGCTGCTACTGGGCTGTCCACATCCATGAGTGCAACTAATGTTGTGGATCCTCTGTGCCTGCAATGGTGAGGTGTGCCACATGATGTCCTTTGCCCTTCTTCTTAGACTGGAAAGCATCAATAACGTATGACCGACGATCTTACCCTTCTTGCCCCTCTCCTTTGTGAGAGGTTTCCTCACGTTGTAGCTACTAGCATTGGCTTCATGGCCAATATTGCTACTAGGCGGCTGTGAGATGTAGTTTTTCCTTAGAACATCATCTTGAGCTTCTACAACTTGCATAATGTCAATCAATTTGGCATACTTCGTTTAGTCGTCTTGACGATAGTTGCGTGTGGATTGCACCGTATTCGGGTGAAAGGTAGAGAGTCTTCTCAATCTTCTATTCATTCGTGGTTACCTTACCACAGAATTGAAGACTGGTACAAATTCTGGCCATACTGGGTCAGTTCTTCGAACTTCTAGTTCGTGGTACCAGTCATCTTCATATTCATGTAAATAGTTTATAAGATTACTGCTGGTAATTTATATAAATGGTTGCAAAATTCTCATAATGCTCTTCCGTCAGAGCGAGGGACTAGACAAGAAAAGGAGTGACCCCTACACAAAGAGGGCCGAGGGGTCCCAGGAGAAGGGTTCAGTTGGAAATGTACTTGTATTGATTGCCAGAAATTTTGTATCCATCCTTACATGAGGGGGGAGGAGGCTATTTATAGCCTATCCAATCGGATACATGAAATTACACACGCACCCCTACAAAGGTACAACCATCATAGGGGTAGCAAGGGTTTTTCCTAGCCTGTGCGTAGCCCTCGACGCATGGTGGACTCCCCTGGTCTTGGTCCACTCGAGTAGTAAGCCTGGTCCACCTTTCTTGATCCTTTGCTGATGGCCATGAGGCCCCTCCGGGGGCCCTCCCTCGAGGAACCTGCAGGGCGCCCTCGGAGGGCATCTTCGAAATCTCCTCTGGGCCCCTCGGGGATCCCTCCGGAGGCTTCGGGATAGTCTTTGGGGGCCTTCGGGGCCCCTCCGGAGGTCATCTTCGGGATCGCCTTTGGAGCCTCCGACAGCACCTTCGGGGCCCTCGGGGGACCCCTCCGGAGGGCACCACGGAATCGCCGAGCCTTCCAGAAGGCCGCCAGTCCTTCGGGGACCCTTAGGCATTGTTTATGCCGTGGGTTCTGGCCGCGCCCTACGACATCTTCGAACTCCCGGTTCATGATCCCGTATTTTTCTATGCATTTTTCATGATTTATTGTTATTTTTAGTGATTAAAACTAATATAAACAATCACAAATAATCAAAACAGTAAATACAATAAATAAATTGCATAGAAATAACAATAACAAAGTTAAACATGCTTCAAATGTAAAAACTGATTCAAAATTTGAATTCCAGATGCTCTTTTCTGCCAGAATATGAATTTTTGGCGAATTCTGCAATTTCTAGGGGCTAAACTGCTAAATTTCAATTTTGAGAAATTTTTCACGCAATTTTCAGAGATTCCGAGAAGTTTTTCACAAAATTTCCTTATCCTCAAAAAAATTCTCGTAACTTTTAGAATTTTGAGGGGCCCTTTTGCAAATTCCTTTTTCTTTTCGGTTTTCCTCTTTTTTTTTTTTTTACCTAATTTCTTCCTGCCGCTTTTCTTTTAAGGCTGGCCTTCTTTCTACCGATGTAGGTCCAAAGTGACTAGGTTAAAACAAATTTAGGTTAAAACCCTAGTCGCTCGATGCTCCTCACGCCACACAAAAATGGCGACGGCTACGGGCGCTTAAACCGGAGGCAAAGACATTGTTAGGGTGCGTGCGAGTCGGCCGATGCAGCATCAAGCGCCAGCGGGACGACGACGGCACAGAAGCGCTGGCGGGCACAAGGGTCGACAGAGCAATATGATCGGCCAATGACAAGTCGACGTGGGGCGAACCGGTAGCCGGAGGGTCGTGGCGGGCGGCTTCAAAGCGCCGCAGGAGGCGGCCGATGCGCAAGCGTCGTGGTCACGGGCCGGTGTAGGGCGCGTCCGACGATGTAGGTGGCCGACAAGCCGGTCGGGCGACACGCGCGCGATGGGTTCCGGACGAGAGATTCAATGCGGCGCGGGCGCATTGCCGCGACCGAGGCGCGGCGCGATGGTGGGGGCGGGCGGCCATGCATGCGGCCGAGTGGCGCTGCGCATGGAGGCGGCTCGGCGGCACAAGACTCGGGTGGCCATGCTCAAGACGCGCCGCTTCCCGGCCATGAAGGCTCGGGCGGCCATATATGGGCGCTGGCAGATATCCGTGGCAAATACGCAGACTACTAATCCTCCCTTTTTGTTTTGGTAGTCGGAATCGGCGGCTTAAGCGGTGGCATTGGCTTGGGAGGCAGTGGCGGCTTCAAGCTGGCGCTTTGGGATGCGTGGAGCGGCGAACTCGGGCAGTAATCGCGCATGTGGCTCCATGTTGGTGGTAGCTCGTCACGCCGCCAACACCAGTGGGTGAGCCGCAGTGGCGGACCTGCCAACGGCGCTCCGAAGCCATCGACCGCTTTTTTTTCATTATCGTTTATGTATCGTTTCATGCAATTACCGATCGACTTGGCTACGACTTCAAGTCGGCTCTCGTAGATTAGAACGATTTGTAATTTCCAATCTACTAGATAATCGACATCCATTTTTCCATGCAATCTATCGATCGGCATTGGCCGGCGATTTCAAGTCGGCTCGCGGTAGATTAGAGCGGATTTACACCGTAGGGTACAATCTAGAAAGCTAAATTTGCAGAATTAAAAGCAATCTAGAAAAAACGATTCGATCTACGAGTGTCATTCTTCGACGGTTACCTTTCGATCCGAGGAGAGCCGATCGTGCTGATAACGTGTTGAGGAACCGTCGCTGGTGAGTCCAGTCCGAGCGATTATCTCGTATACAAACTCAGAATCGTAAGAATAATACAAAAACACAGGAACAGAATAGTAAATTGAACATAGAGATATATGGGGCTTCTTGCTTATCTTTATTCCTTTATTAATCGATCAGCTTTTTACAATGACTAGCACCCCTATTTATAGTCTAGAGATCTTGCTAAAGTTTGGATGTGATATCCACCTATGTGCTGGCTGCTAGACCAGGCCCATGATTTTCCAACAGAAATTTCAGATAGAAAGGTTCAGTTCGGTTCACCCAACCCAACTCTCACGCCCATCATCTTATATGTACTCGCTGATACTTACAACTCACGAACACCCTCGCGGGCCCACCGATCAGCGCGGGACCGTTAAACAGTTCATTGATTCGAATTACGTCGGCCCATTCGGCCCAGTTGCTACCCTCGGCCCAATACAGTTGCGAGTCCCCATCTTCTTGCCGCTACGCTGGTCATGATAATTTGGGCTGGCGGGCGTTCGCGTCGAGGGGCGGGACTAACCGATGGAAGCACGGGCAGTTTACCTTGCCTGGCGCATGCGCATGGTACACGTAGAGGTGCAATTGAGACGGATTCATATTCTAACCCATAATTTTTTGGATTAATTTCTTATTTGCTACTGAAAATTGATCAGATCCCTGAAATATCATTGCGAAACTGCTTCTTCCTTTATTGTCATCGGATCTCAACTTTCATCTTTTTTTTCCACTCTCGTTAACCTTGTTAGACCCGGTCCCCGTTAACCACTAAAAACTTGTAAAAATGTTCATCTTACTCTTCTTTCTCCTCACTCTTCCTCTTCATGCCTTCACCTCCGCCTCCCTCTCTCTGACTCGCGTTGCCTCCCCTCGTCCTCGTCGCCGGCTCGACTTTGTCTGCCCCGCCCACGCCGACCCTCTTAAATTTAGGAGTAGTACAGTACAACAACACACACACCCCCTATCCCCATCCATTCCTCTCGTCGACCCCCTCGACTCCGATCGACGAGTCCCATTGACTGCTCACTCCACTCGGAACCAGAGATGAATGAATTGATGCGGCAGCTGGCAAGAGGGCCAACAACGAGGCCTCCGATGGCCGCGCAGTTGAGGTCTCCAGCAAGGAGATGATCCCCGGGGTGCTCCGCAGCTTCGTTGACAGCATCTGCTCCCCCGGCTCCGGCGAGGAGCCACTACTACGCCGTCAATGGGTGGCGTCCTGCGAGTGCGCCATGGCTCGCACGAGCATCCAGAACTCGACTCGTGACTCCGCCGCTTAGACCAAAGGGGCTGCCTCCGCGCCATCCTCGTCATCTCGGTGAGCCGGCGCGTCCACTAGTGGTGAAATGGGCGACACGGGCCCGGTAGGGCACAACCCGATGAGGCATGGCATAGCTAGCCCCGCTAGGTAATCGGGCCATGCCGTCCCGTGGGCTCGAGGCCGCCTGCATGGCACGTTGAGCACACACGAGCCGTCATGCCGGGCATGGTTAGTCTGTCGGCCTGGCCGCCCATTTAGTCCATATTACATGAAAAATGGAAAAATGTAAACAAAATCCATGTGAGTGTGTGTGTATATTAAAAAATGAATGGTTGTGTCGTGCCTAGGTCACCCTTAATGAGAGGTGGCAACCTGCAATCGCATGGCTTGTCGAGTCACACAAACCGACCCATCTATAGTATGGGTTGTGCCGTGTCCAAGCCAGATCAACAATCTTGTGCTTTGGGCCGGCTGCGGCCTGGGAGGCACGACCCATTTAGGCATGTCTATCGTGCACCCTCCACTCTTGATGTTCGGACACTTCTTGATTCGTCCGGTAGAGAGGAAAAAAATTGCTGGCTTTGTTTACTAAATGGGACTCATTTGTCATATTTGCATTTGCGTTGATTAATCGCCACAGATATGCTTGCGTAGTGGTTGCTTGTTCTTTGTTAAATACTAATTGGAGTTCAATCACTGACTGCGTTTTTTGCAATGCAGATTAATTGAGAGATGTTGTATGTAGTATTAGGGACATGATTTATTGCTATGTGAAATTGGATAATTATATGTGCCATGGACCACCAATGTTTACATAGTTTTGTAGTGGTAAAAGAAGGATGGGTTGAATTATACTATCTATTAAGAGTGTTGTACATTTTCTACTTTCGCTCTCTCTTTTGGCCCATGTGGCCCACATAGCCTATGAGGTTCATGTAACAATGTCTATATATATATATCTCGGCTAATTAGCCATCTCAAAATATACAGTTACATTTGGCTCGGAGGTCGTAGGCTTGGTGATCTGGTAGCCGCGTGTCGCCGGCGAACCGACCCGAGCCGGTCTCCATTCCATGCTAGTTGATTTGTTTGTATCTTGATGTATAAGGTATTCTGCGACATGGCCTTTGTCGTCTATCCAAGGAAAACAGTCGCCATACAACATGCTTGAGCAGGTATCGTTGTAGTCTTGTGTAAGCATCACATACATCTCCAATTTTCTTGATGCCTTTGAGATCTCATTGTGATTTCTAGTATTGAGAGAAAGCAAAATCGCTTTGTACATGAGGCTCATTTACTGTCGCAGGTGCTGCTGCCGCCTGGCGAGATAACGGTGTCGTGATGACAGGTGCCCTAAGCGTCTCAATGAATGGCCTGCGACCACGATTAGGTTGTCTAATCGAGGCGTCACATGTACCAATCAACATATATGAAATACTCCTTCCCAAATCCATATGGATGTACTAATATACTATCATGGTGTATATTCAAATAGATGGATGTACTAAAATATAGATACAATGGGAGTAACTACACCGAGTAGCAAATAGGCTTCCTATATATATATATATATATATATATATATATATATATATATATATATATATATATATATATATGAATTACTCCCATTGTATCTATCGTCCATCTATTTCAGGCCAATAATCTAATACCACATGCTTGATTAGATTATTGGCCTGATACCACTTATAACAATTGTTAGCAACCCGCTAACATTCTAAGTAATTTATTGCCTTTCAAAAGATAATCAAAGTTAATATCCAAATCCCGTATACTACGTAATTGACTTTTGATGTTGGTAATCAGCCTCCTCAAACGCCGGCTATACCTTTCCCGCCTAGTGCTTGAATGAACGGCATGGACTGGCATTCATACTAAAAAGTGTAGTATATCCCATACCGGAGAGGTGATATTCTAATCATGTACTTAGGTAGTATGTATATACCTAAGAAGTATTTTAGTACATGTACTTAATTAGGTAGTATGTATATCTAAGAGAGCATTTTAGTACATGTACTTAATTAGGTAGTATGTATACCTAAGAGAGCATTTTAGTACATGTACTTAGGTAGTATGTATGTACCTAAGGGAGTATTTTAGTACATGTACTTAATTGGGTAGTATGTATACCTAAGGGAGTATTTTAGTACATGTACTTAGGTAGTATGTATACCTATGGGAGTATTTTAGTACATGTACTTAGGTAGTATGTATATACCTAAGGGAGTATTTTAGTACATGTACTTAATTAGGTAGTATGTATACCTAAGGGGGTATTTTAGTACATGTACTTAGGTAGCATGTATACCTCGGGAGTATGTTAGTACATGTAATTGGGGAGTATATACACCCATGATAGTATATTAGTACATCTGTACATGGATTTGGGAAGGGAGTATTTCACGTACGAATGTACCTTATGGAGTATGTTGATTGGTACATGTGACGCCTCGTCCATATGCATCATTTTTTTTATATTAATTCTCCATCCTTGAAAATTAGACAACCTAATCGTGGTCGCGTGTGGCCATAGACCTCATTGATTGCACGCTTAGGGCACCTCGTCGTCACGACACCAGGGCCATCTCGCTGTGGCGGCAGGCACCCGCCGACAGGCAACAGGAGCCTCATGTACAGGCGATCGAATTTGCTTTCCTGCACTAGAACACCAAATCACAATGAGATCTCAGTGCATCAAGAAAATTGGCGTAGATGTATGTGATGCTTACACAGCACTACAACGATACCCGTTCAAGCATGTTGTATGGACTGCCTTCCTTGGATATATCAAAGTAGTTTGTAGTATATACTACTAGTGACGCGGTGGTATGGACTATCCAACGTGATGGCGAGATCTCCTACCGAGGAGGCATGTAGCTAGGTGAATGAAGCAGACAAGAAGGCCATGTCGCAGGAATACCTTATACCTGTTGTAAGATAAATCAGTTAAATGATACAAACAAATCAACTAGCACGAACAAATCAACTAGCAGAAATACCTTATGCTTACTGTGAGATAAATATGAACATACCTTGTGCTTCCAAATGGAGACCTGGTTAGCTCTGGTCGGTTCGCCGGCGACACGCGGCTACCAGATCACCAAGCCTACGATGACCTCCGATATAATCGCCAGCGACACGCTACTACACTTGCTACCAGAACTCCACGGTGCTAGTTGGTTGAGATGGCTAATTAGCCAGAGATTAATCCTCGATTGGAGATTTGGTCGATTGAATGCAACAAAAAAAAATTCTAAACTCCCGAAAAAATCTCCAAGCCAGCTGGTCGGTTTACAAATTTGTTAGCCAGTGCTTAAACGCCAAATACAATTATTGGATCGGTCTCTCCCCTATCCGTTATTTACAGGCCCGTTAGGCTCGAAATGATGCACAGATCTCATCAAGGATTACATGGTGGATGGGAGGAGTAACTACACCGAGAGTAGATAGTATTTTTCCTATATATATATATATATATATATATATATATATATATATATATATATATATATATATATATAGGAAGCCTTTTTTCCTACTCACAGGTGTAGTTACTCACTATTCCGTATCTCACAACGTAGGGAGTATCTTGCATGAATCGAGAGTATGTATGTGTAGTATACGAGTATATAAGACCACCTAGGTGGTATTCACACCTTTTCAAGGGTGGTATGTACAATTTTTTAGACATACTCCTTTTTATGTGACATACTCCTTTTTATGTGCGAATATGAAGGTATTTACAAAATATGCTAAAAACTATAGACTCTCTTGCAATTTTTTCATGTGGTTCACATTGGAGTATCTTATAATTAGTATATGAGTATACCCAAAGTGATAAAGGAGTATGTCAAGTTCTTTTAGGTGGTATATCGAAGTGGGAGTAATTACACTAGGGAGTAGAAAGTATTTTTCCTATATATATATATATATATATATATATATATATATATCCTAGGCAACAACTGAACAAAAAGGGATATCAACATTCAAGGAGGGCAATGCAACAATTAGGTATTTAACTACTTCTACCCATGAACATACTTTTGAAAATAGCATGCAATGGCAAGATTAAAATCCACATAAAACATTTTAAAATCAGTAGGAGCAACATGATCAAGAGGAGGGTGCTCGCACCTTTGCTGGTACCACTTGTTCAACCTCATATTACACTCAAATTGATCTCACAAATATATCGGTATCGTCGAAAACGTAACGGAAGACGATATTGCAATAAACACCAAATAAAACCAACAATAACAAATCATTCAAAATTGCATGCAAATCACATAGTAGGTAGATTAAGATTTTAGGTGAAATTTTTTAGTTCATTTGTAATTCATATGAATTTTCTACACATTTTACAAAGTTAAAGTCATTAATGTAAAATTAAAATAATAATAAAAATTTCTACAACAAAAACATATTTAAAACCTAGTCCATTTAAAAGTTCAATAAAAATTAAAACTAACAAAATTGATTTAATCCAATTTGGAGTTAAATTGAATTAGTTATGAATTTTCCAAGTTATTTGAATTTTCGGTGCCAATTTTAAAGGGAAAATTTGATATATGCCATTGCAGAGTTCATGGATCCAAATATGCCACTAAAAAGTTTTTAATTCTAAAAATACCACTCTCTAGTGTAAAACTTTATACTAGGAAGTGATATTTTTAGAAAAAAAAACTTTTCAGTGGCACATTTGTGAAACATCACCTTTGAAGTGGCATATATCAATTAAATCCAATTTTAATTAGTTTCGGAATTCTTAAATAATTTGATACTTTTCTTACACGGCCACAGCTAACCATAGAGAATGACAAGCGGGGCCTGGGGTGGGGGTTTGACCCGGTCAAGGTTGACTCGGTTATTCCCGAAGACAATCTTTGGCGTATTATTTGAAATACGTCTTCAAATAACTAAAACGTAAATTCGTTTTAAGCATGTAAAAATTACGCTTTCATTAAGAGAAAACGTATTTCTAAAACTACACAACCACTTAACCGTTTGATTGGGCCCACAAGTCAATCACTAAGAGTTTTAAGCGGTTTTCACTTAAAGTTCAATAAAAATTAAAACTAACAAAATTGATTTAATCCAATTTGGAGTTAAATTGAATTAGTTATGAATTTTCCAAGTTATTTGAATTTTCTGTTGCCAATTTTAAAGGAAAATTTGATATATGCCATTGCTAGAGTTCATGGATCCAAATATGCCACTAAAAGTTTTAATTCTAAAAATACCACTCCCTAGTGTAAAACTTTATACTAGGAAGTGATATTTTAGAAAAAACTTTTCAAGGGCACATTTGTGAAACATCACCTTTGCAGTGGCATATATCAATTAAATCCAATTTTAATTAGTTTCGGAATTCTTAAATAATTTGATACTTTTCTTACACGGCCACAGCTAACCATAGAGAATGACAAGCGGGGCCTGGGGTGGGGGTTTGACCCGGTCAAGGTTGACTCGGTTATTCCCGAAGACAATGCTGAAAACGTATTCGCTGAAATACGTCTTCAAATAACTAAAACGTATATTCGTTTTAAGCATGTAAAAATTACGCTTTCATTAAGAGAAAACGTATTTCTAAAACTACACAACCACTTAACCGTTTGATTGGGCCCACAAGTCAATCACTAAGAGTTTTAAACGGTTTTCACTTAAAGTTTTAAACATGTTTTTAATTGGTGGGACCTACGTGTCATACATTCATTAAAAGAAAGATTAGCGCTAATGACGACATCATTACCTAAATCCACCGACGGCTCAACGGCGCTCTCGCGTGCGGTGGTGCGGCTGTGCATAGCAATCCGGTGAAGCAGGGGCTCTCCGGACTTGGGGTCAACATGTCCAGGTGTGGAGCCGACCCATGAACTCGTTGCCAGTGGCGGGAAGCCCAAAGGTCGACGGAGGTGGGCTCACGGCGGACGGAGGCGGAGCAGAAGAGCGGTGCTTGAGGAGTAGCTACTACAGACACCAAGATAGATCGGGGAGGTGCGCGTTGAGATCACCTCGGCACCCCAAACTCAACGCCCCTAAGATTGACGATGATGGAGGTCGGCGGCGCCCACATGGGGACGACGGCGCTTCATCGAGGTTGGAGAAGAAGGGGGTCAAACTCCCTCAGGGATGCACCAAAACAAAATTAACTCCGCCATTAATCTTCACACGATGATGCGATCTTAATGGACACGAAGGCACCGAGAGACACTCACCGAAGTGCTCACGATAGTCGCAGCCATGGCTACCGACCGCGAGGACGAAGATGATGCGTCTAGTGATTCCGTGGAGGACGATGGCTCAAACCGAAAAAAATGGACGCGGCGTCGATCATGGAGTTCGGCGATGGACCTTGGGACTCACGGGAGGCTTCAAAGGGGTGGCACTCCACCCGTCTTCCTCCTCGGCCGGAATGAAGAAATGGTTGGGGAGAGCGAAAGAGAAAGGAAGGGGAAGAGTGGGTTGGCTCGGGAGATAGATGAGACCAAGGCGATGTCTAAGAGATCGACACAAAGGCGCTAGGTGGCATGCGATGGCTCAGTGGCGCGCATGCAGAACGCTAGCACCGAGCGACGCCGACGAGGAAGATGAACACTGCTCGGGCTGTGGGGCCCGCCCGTCAGAGGGATAAAGAAATGATGCGGTCGGGTGTGAGTGAATGGGTCTGGTCCGGTCGAGTCAAGTGGAGGTCGGACTCGGTCGCTACAGTCCTACTAGGATCAGATTTGATTTAGTTTGACCGATTTACGAAAACATTTGACTTAGCGTTTTAAAATAGTAAATAAATTCAAAAAATTCTGAACATTTTTGTGCGTGTTATGAGAATCAAATAGGACTTAGGAAAATTATTTTCAAGTACTGTCCACACCAAAATTTGTTAGAATTAAATTGTTTTCAAAACATCATTAGTGAAATGGTTTGAATTTTGGTGAGGTTAAAATGGCTTCTAAAAATTTGTGAAAAATTATATTAATTCATGATAAATAATCTAGTATTTAAATAAATTATTTCCAACAACTTTTAATTATACATTTTCTAGATTCATATTAAAGCTTAAATTCAAGTTGAAAGTTTAAAATTTTAGGGACAAACTTTATTATAACAACAAAAGTTTTTCATTAAACCATAATTTACACACATAACACACGATATGCTTAGCTAATCCAACTTAAGGATTTTTGGGACGTTACATCATACTCAGTTTCTCAACTATCCCACTCCATCGACTTTGACTGAGGTACTCACTAGTTTGATTGTAGAGGATGCTCGTCTCCATTCACTTATGGCTACCTCAGGATCCTCACCACATGCTGTCCTGGGTCTCTCACAGCGGTCTGGATCTATCAGAGCTACACTCACATGAGTGTTGGTATGTTCTCATTGCAAGAGGACTGATCATCTTGTTGATAAGTGTTTCAAGTTACATTCAGATCAGCTTGTTGATTATCGTTCTAGACATCCATCTGATCATCGTCATGGAGCACCTACTGGGCCTCTGAGAGCACTTACTGCTGCCACACCCACACCTACAATGACTTCTAGATCAGTGTCTGCTATGACCTCAATTGTACCTTCTGCTCCTTGCGGTGCTCATCCTTGGGTTCTGGACTTGGGTGCTTCTTCTCATTTTGCAACGAACAACTCTCAGCTTGTTGCTCGTAGACCTGTGACTAATGCTGCATATGTTGACACTGCTGATGGTACTCCTTGATCTATCACCCATCAGGGCATTCTCTGACATCTCACATCTCTGTTCCAGATGTGTCTTTTGTTCCTCAGCTATCTATGAATCTTCTTTCTGTTGATCAACTTACTAATATGAACTGTTTCATTGTATTTGATGATTCTTCTTGTTTCATTCAGGATCGTTAGAGCAGAAGAGTGGTTGGTTCTGGCCATCACCATAGAGGCTCTCCTAGTCTCTATGTCTTGGACATCTTACATTTTCCTTCCACCAATACATCGAAGGCCTTAGTGTCTTCTGCTATGTCATCATCTCAGTCTCCTATTAGTTCTTCCTTCAGCAAGTGGCATCATAGACTTGATCATCTCTGTGGAGCTCGCCTCACCACTCTAGTTCACCAGGGTTCCTTATATCATGTCACTCTTGAGTCTAGTTTTTATTGTACTAGTTGTAAGCTAGGGAAATAGCTACAACTTCCATATTCTAGTAGTACCTCTCAGTCCTCTTGTCCTTTTCATTTGGTGCATTCAGATGTATAGGGTCCATATCCTTTTGCTTTGAAGGGTGGTCATAGTTATTATGTCATATTTGTTGATGATCACTCTAGATATACTTGGATCTATTTTATGAAACATTGTTCTCAGTTGATTTCCATTTATCAATCTTTTGATAAGATGTTTCAGGCACAATTTTTTTTCTTCCATTCATGTTTTTCGTTCTGACTCTAGAGGAGAGTATGTTTCATCAGCCTTTCATCCGTTCCTTTCTTCTGAGGGTATTCTTCCTCAGCTCTCGTGTCTTGGTGCTCATACTCAGAATGGTGTTGCTGAGCGCAAGCACCGTTAATTCCTTTCTTCTGAGGGTACTCTTCCTCAGCTCTTGTGTCTTGGTGCTCATACTCAGAATGGTGTTGCTAAGTGCAAGCACCATCACATTATTGAGACTGCTTGTACTCTTCTCATCTCCTCCTTTGTTCCCTCTCACTTTTGAGGGGAAGCGATCTCTACGACAGTCTATCTCATCAATCGTCAGCCATCTTCCAAGCTTAAAGGCAAGTGTCCTGATGAGGTTCTATATAGAGCACCTTCTCGCTATGCTCATCTTCATGTCTTTGGTTGTGTCTGCTGTGTCCTTCTAGCACCTCGTGAGCGCACAAAGCTAAGCGCTCAGTCGGTTCAGTGTGTATTCTTGGGTTATACTCCTAAGCATAAGGGCTATCGTTGCTATGATCCCTCAGCACACCGCATTCGCATCTCTCGTGATGTGACCTTTGATGAGGGTTGACCATTCTTTTATCATTCTTCTACACATCTCACTTCTTCCACAGATTCCACCTTCTTTTTGTGCCTGCCTCCCATTTCTTTACCAGACTTATCTTCTCCAGATACACCTTTTCCCACCAGTTTTACCTTATAGTGTGCCTCCTCCATGTGCTCCACTAGTTTCTGACACTTCCACTTTTTCTTTTCACTATAGTTGTCGACAGAGTGTTTCTTCTGATCCTCAGTCCTCCTCTCCTCCAGTTGACCCTCCGGCCAGTACCACCGACTTTGACGATCGTTCTACTACATCACGGTATGCCTTACGTGACTGTTCTTCTATTCAGGCACTAGAGAGATGGGGTTTTTCTCGTGCAGGTACAGTAGTTGAGCCGAGTATCTATCAAGAGGCCACTAGTATACTTGTGTGGCAGTTGGCTATGACAGAGGATCTCATAGCATTATAGTGTACATGCACTTGGGATCTTATTCTGCTACCATCTTGAGCTATTCCTATAACTTGCAAGTGGGTGTACAAAGTAAAAAAAAAGTTAGATGGTCCAGTAGAGTGATATAAGACTCGTCTTATTGCAAGAGGTTTTTAGCAGGCTTATGATCGAGATTATGATGAGAATTTTGCTCCAATTGCTCATATGACCATAGTCTGTACTCTTGTTGCTGTTGCAGCGGTACGCATTTGGATTATATCTGAGATGGATATCAAGAATACTTTTCTTCATGGTGGTCTACATGAGGATGTCTATATGCAGCCACCCCTAGGTGTTGAGGCTCCTACAGAATATGTTTGTCGCCTTAAACGTGCTCTATATGGTCTCAAGTAGGCTCCTCATGCTTGGTTTGAGCATTTCAGTTCTGTGTTTGGAGCTGCTGGTTTCACTCCAAGTGAGCATGGTCCTGCATTGTTTATTCACACTTCTCAGCAGGGTCATACTTTGCTTCTGCTATATGTAGATGATATGCTGATCACAAGAGACGACATGGATTATGTGGCTTTTGTGAAGAGAAAATTGAGTGAACAATTTATGATGTCCGATTTGGGACCATTGAACTATTTTTTGGGGATTGAGGTTCGTTCTGATAGTGATGGCTACTACCTCTCAGCATCGCTATGTTCAGGATCTATTTGCTCGCTCTGGCATGATTGATACACGCAATGCTGCCACACCCATGGTGCTCCACCTACAGCTTCGATCTATAGACGGTGTACCACTGACATATCCTTCTCGCTATCGACAACTCATTGGGAGTCTTGTTTATCTCACTGTCACCAGGCCAGACATTGCTCATGTTGTTCATGTGCTCAGCCAGTTTGTTAGTTCTCCCACCTTAGTCCACTATGGTAATGTTCTTCGTGTGCTGAGATACTTGAGGGGGACTGTGTCTAGACGTTTGTTCTATGCTAGTTCGAGTCAGCTCCATGCTTACTCTGACTACACTTGAATGAGTGATCCTGCTGATCGCCGATCTATCACTGACTGCTATATCTTTCTTGGTACTTCGCTCATTGCTTGGAAGTCCAAGAAGCAGACTACGACGTCACACTCTGAGATTCGAGCTCTTGCCGCTACCACCTCATAGATCATTTGGCTTCGATGGCTCTTGATTGATCTCGGTGTCCATTGTGACAATCCTACGTCTCTCTTTTATGACAATACAATTGCCATTCATATTGCTAGTGATCCAGTCAAGCATGAGCTGACAAAATACATTGGTGTTGATGCATCCTTCACACGGTCTCATTGTCAGTAGTCGAGCATCACTCTCAAGTATGTTCCCTCAGAGCTTCAAGTTGTAGATTTCTTCACTAAAGCTCAGACTCGAGAACAATATCGGCTTCATCTACTCAAACTTAGTGCATCAGATCCTCCTGATCCACCTTGAGTTTGAAGGAGGTGTTAAGAGTGTTGTACATTCTCTCTCTTTCTCTTGGCCCATATAGCCAATGAGGCCCATATAACAATGTCTATATATATCTCTCAATTAATGAATAAGTTGCACAGTTGTGAATAGCAAAACCCTAGTCTCAACTTTTCTAACACTATCTACGTTGTAAGTGAAAACACATGGTAAATTATAGTTATACGGTACGTGAATGCGTCAGTGTGTGGGCATGGTTTCGTTTCCTTGTAACATTGACATTCTATCCTTGGATGAAGTAGAAGAAGATGGAATAGCAATAAGGGTAAATACGTTTTTTTGCACACAATTTGACAGTCAATTCATGGTTTACCGATGGCAAAAATGGGATGAAAGTTGAGATCCGATGACAATGAAGGGAGGTGCAGTTTCGCGATGCCATTTTAGGGACCCGACCAACTTCCAGTGGAAAATAAGGAATTAATCCTATTTTTTCTCGGATTCGAAGTCAGATACAGTAAGGCCAGATACGGATACAAACTCGGAGTTGTCGTAGATACAAGTCTAGACATTTCATTTATAGGCACTCTCGGTCGACTACATCGACTTCCGGGAATGCGTAAGCTGGGAACGAAGCGTAAGCGAAGCAAATATCTCACTTCAATCGTATTGCTCAAGTGTGAAATGATCTACAAGTGGCATCCCCTCCTCTTGTTAAAATGAGTCATATTTATAGGATGAGAGGGGGAGGAAAAGGGAAGTTACACAATTGCCCCTAACCCTAGTATAATTTTGAGGGCAATCTTGTCTTTTCCAGTCGAGTAGGGTCGCCAACACCGGTCCACGTGATGGAATCATCCTTGCCGAGCGTGAAGGTAGTGCTCGAGTTTAAGATTGAACCAGGGTTTGAGATCGAGGGTGACGTTTGTCGACGTCCGTTGCGCTATCAGAGCCATTCTACGCCGGCTTCACGCTGACTTGGTCGTCGACTCGAGGGAGCATTGGAGACCCTTCCCCCAATAGGAGTATTCAAAGTTTCGGACACGGTACTGTCAGGACGGATACATGATGGTTTCAAATAAAAAACGTGTAATATAGGCAGATAGTACACGCATATAGAAGGGAATATACGCTGAACCATACCACCATCACTTCAAGCCTTCAACTGTTAAACATAAGTACATAATGACCACAACTATCACACGACACAAGCTAGTTTGACGCGACATAAATACCATATCGCTTCAACATGAGTACATGAGAGCATGTACAAAACACGGTAGCCTAAGGTGGTGGTTTCATCCTCCACCTAGGCACAACCCATTCGGGACACCATGCAAGCTCTCACCGTTCCAATGCACGTGAAAATACATTCAATCTTCTGCACAAATATAACACCCAAAAATATATATAATACCAAAAGAAAGAAGAAAGAAGAAAAATGTAAGGAAAGAAAACAAAATAAAAGGGCAAAGAGAATTGAAATGGACAGTTGGGCTGAGCCAGTCCAATGGCTCATTCCCTTGTTCACACGCCACTACACGAGTGACCTAGGGCTAGAAGGCATTGGGGGCAAGCCGCTGCCATCGCAAGCTCGAGAATAGAAAAAAGAGAGATAGAGAGTGACCAGGCGAGTGAATGGCCAGACGACGCCATCACGGATGCAGTTGAGCTCTCTCTCTCTCTCTCTCACACACACACACGACATCGATCGAGATGTGACAACAAACAGAGGCTGCGACTCCCGGCGGTGGTGGGGCGATGGGTGGAGGCAGTGGCTCCCGGCGGCGGGGGTAGGCCACGGGTGGAGGCGGTGGTTCCTGGCAGTGGGCCGCGACCACGGGCGACGAGCAGAGGTGGTGGCTCCCGACGACAGGCTGTGGCGACGGGCTGAGGTAGCCACAGGGGCAGGCCGCGGGTGATGGGCGAATGCGATAGGAGATGCATGTATGATTCCAGATATTCGTCCAGATAATTATCTGGCTATCCACTTACCGATGCTATTCGATCGGGTATTACCTCTACCGATTTTTACTACTGAATCCAAGGCTAACTATTTGGTACAGATGCCGAATTTGGCCGAATACTGAATTCCCATCTCGAATTCGGTACCGATCGGGAATTACTCGACTCATTTGCACCCCTAGGTATAGGTGAATCGGTCTCGCGTGGACGAGCAGCATGCGGGGACAAGCCGATATCGTGTGTCGCACATCACATGCGGCAAGATGTGTAAGTGGAGCTCATTTCACATGCACACGGGAGAAAAGCGAGTGGCCTCGTGGTGTGGAACCAGTGGTAGTGGGAGGCTTGGTTTTGTGTCGCAAGGCCCACACGAGAAAGTTGGATGGGTTTGTGCACGCGCGTGCGTCGGCTGCTTGCCCATACGGGAAAGGCAGAGAAACGAAACAATGCTTTAGCGTTTCTTCCAGAACCAACGGGGCAGCGATCTACCGTCTGGTGTTCTCCTCCCTGTAGCTATGCACCTTTAGTTCCTTATCCATGGATAGATGGGCGTGTCAGTCGGGCCGGTCTGAAGCACGACATTGTTGACTCGACACAAGTATCGCATGGCCAGAAGAAGGCTTTTGAAAGAGATGATGATCAAAGAGAGGATTGATGTGGTAGGGGTGCAAGAAACTATCAAAATGGACTTCTCGTCAAGGGATCTCAAAGATCTGGGGGGAAATTGTGACTTTAGTTGGAACTGGATTCCTGCTAATGGACATTCAGAGGGTATCTTGATAGGGGTGAAATAAGAAGATTTGGAAATTGAAGGGTGTGACCAAGGGAGATTATTTATTAGTATGGTTTTGAGACACAAACAAAGTAATTTTAGGATGGAAGTTGTGTCTATGGTCCTGCTCATCATGACTTAAATCAGTCTTTTCTGGATGAGTTACATATTAAAGTCCAATCTTCTATCCTTCCTCTGGTTTTAGGGGGTGATTTTAATCTGATAAGGAAAGTGTCGACAAGAGCTCTGGTAAGGTTAACTACTCTCTTATGGACAATTTTAATAATTTCATTTCAAATAATGATTTGATGGAGATTAAAAGGGGTGGTAACATATTTAATTGGACTAATAAGCAATCAGTTCCTATTATGGTGGAGTTGGATAGGATTTTGGTGTCAACTAGTTGGGAGGCCGGATTTCCTCTTTGTTCTGTTGTCAACTTGACCAGGATTGGTTCTGACCATTGTCCTTTAATTTTAAACACTGGAGGAGAGGAGAGGAAACAGTCTAGGAGATTCTTTTTTGATAAAAAGTGGCTGTGTCAGGAAAATTTTAATGAGGTGATTTATCATAAATGGGAGGAAATCTCTCACAGAATTCCTGATAATTGCTATTCCTTGGATAGGTGGAATGGGGGTTTGGCTATTTTAAGACAATACTTAAGAGGTTGGGGTGCTAATTTGAATGGTAAGTTCAGAATTGAGATGAAAAGTTGCCTTGATATCTTACATAAGCTTGATCTGAAAGCTGATCTGGGGGGTTTATGTGCTGAGGAATGGATTGACAGGTAAAAAGTAGAGAGAGATTTGGAACATTTATATGATATGGAGGAGAATTATTGGCAACAAAGAGGGGCTGTTAAATGGATTACTCAAGGGATGCAAATACTAAGTTTTTTCATAGTTGTGCTAATGGGAGAAGAAGGAAGAATTTTATCTTTAAGCTGGATCATGAAGAGGGGTGCTATACTGAAGAAGCTGATATTAGAAATCATATTTACAATTTTTATAAAGCTCTTTTTGGTAAAGACAGTGGTCATAAGGTGGACATTATTTCTAACTTCTGGGAGGATAAGCAATTGATTTCTGATGAAGACAATGTTAGTCTGATTCATCATTTCTCTGAAGATGAAGTTTGGAAGGTTATTAAAGGTTTAAATGGAGATTCAGCTCCAGGACCTGATGGTTTTCCCTCTTGTTTTTATAAGCCTTTTTGGGGTTGTATCAAGCAGTCTTTCATGAGGCTTATCAATGATTTTTTTGAGGGGCATCTAGATTTGAAAAGACTGAATTTTGGGGTTATTACCTTGGTGCCAAAAATTCAGGATGCTAATACCATCAAGCAATTCAGGCCTATTTCTCTTTTGAATGTTAGTTTCAAGATCATTACCAAGTTATTGGTTGTTAGATTGGGGAAGGTGGCTGATAAGATTATCAATGAGAGTCAAATCACTTTTATCAAAGGGAGACATATTTTGGATGGGGTGGTCTCTCTCCATGAGATCCTTCATGAGTTGAGAGTCACAAAAGAGAAAGGTATTATCCTTAAGCTTGATTTTGAGAAAGCATATGACAAAGTGAATTGGAATTTTCTTGAATCTATTATGATTAGTAGAGGCTTTTCTGATAAGTGGATTAAATGGGTGATGAGTTCAGTGAGAGGGGGTAAAGTGAGCATTAATATTAATGGTTCTGTTGGTTCTTACTTTACCACCCATAGAGGTCTTAGACAAGGTGATCCTCTTTCTCCTCTGCTGTTCAATCTGGTTGCTGATGTTTTGACCTCCATAATAGCTAAAGCTCAAAAAAGCAATCTGGTTAAAGGGGTGGTGTCCAATTTACTTCCTAGGGGTATCCCTATCCTTCAATACGCTGATGACACTGTCCTCATGATTGAGTATAAGGATGAGTATATCCTTAATATAAAATTCTTGTTATACTGCTTTGAATGGATGACGGGTTTAAGAATTAACTACCACAAGAGCAAGGTATTTGTTATTAGGGTGGACAATGAAGAAGCTCAAAAAGTGGCTAATAGTTTAAACCGTAAACTAGGTCAATTTCCTTTGACCTATTTGGGGATCCCTATTGGAGATAAAGTTGTCAAGAAGAAAGTAGCAGAAAAGATTATTGGCAAACTTGAAAATAGATTGGGGTCTTGGAAGAGCAACCTGTTATCGTCAGGTGGTAGACTGGTTTTGGTCAACAGTTGTCTTAGCAGCATTCCTACTTATATAATGGGGTTCTATAGGTTGAGTGAGGAGATTCACAAGAAAATGGATTCTATCAGGTCGAGATTCTTTTGGAGAGGGGTTAGCGAGAAATTTAAATATCATATGGTCAATTGGAATACGGTATGTCGACCAAAAGATTATGGTGGTTTAGAGGTGCTTAATACTATACTCTTTAATGTCTATTTGTTAAGCAAGTGGTTATGGAGAATTGGGTTAGCTAAGGATGAATTGTGGTTTAGAATCTTAAAAGCTAAGTATTTTCCAAACAAAGATTTTTGGGTGTCTAAGTTCAATAAAGGGTCTCGGCCTCAAATAACTCGCATAAAGTGAAACATTTGTTCAAGTGGGGGTGAGTCACATTTTGGGAGATGGCAAGTTTATCTATTTTTGGGAAGATGTGTGCATTGACTACTGCCCATTGAAAATCAGATTTGATAAACTCTTCAGGATTTGTGAGGATCCTAAGATTGTTGTTGCTAATCTTTGGTTAGATAGCGTTTGGAATATTCGGTTTACGTAAGTTTTGGGAGTGAGGAAATTCTTGATGGGATGGCTCGAAAAGTTTGTTGAACAAAGTGGCGTTAATAGAGAGAAGTGATAGTTTGAATTGGTGTTTACATTCTTTGGGCATTTTTCGGTGAAGTCTTTATATAGTCATATTGCTTTTGGGGGTTGACTAATTTGGAAGTTATAGAGACTTTAGAGGAGCAAAATTTCTTTGAAAGTTAAAATTTTTCTTTGGCAGGTTTACCACGTCAGTATTGAGACATGATCAGTATTCAGACAAGCTAATGGCAAATTGAGCTTAAGAGGTTGGAAGGGTGATGTTAATTGTGTTTTGTGAGGTGTAATTGAGGATTCTGATCATGTGCTTTTTCATTGTGTTTTGACAAGATTTGCTTGGTGTTGTATCAAAGAAGCATTTCTTTGGGATATAATTCTGATTCTATTGATGACTGCATTTAGGGTGGCTCGATAATGAGAGGTGCTCTTGACTATAACTTTGGTCTTCTCGGTTTTTTGACTCTTGCCCGGACTCTTTGGAATATTAGAAACAAAGAGGCTATTGAAAGGATTTTTCCTAAATTTCCAATTGAAGTCATGTTCAAACTCATATCTTGCTTGCAGAGATGGCTTCCCCTCCTTACAAGCATTGACCGGCGAAAGCTTGATCATCAACTAAAGCACTTGGGGAATGGATGAAGATCTTTTGTACTTCAAGTCAAATTTAGTTTGGATGATGTATTTTCTTTGGGTGTAGTTCGTTTGTTTTCGTAAGACTTGCTTCGATGCTCTCTGAGCTTGCTATCCTTTTGGATATTTTGTTGAGATGTTGGGGAGTGTTTGGTTTCTAGCTTTCCTAGTTTGTCTAGTTCAATTTGGTGTCCCCGACTTTTGTCTTTCTTTCGGTTATGACATTAAGCGTAATATGTTGATTAGCTTTTATAAAAGCTGGGTTTATCCTTGTTAAAAAAAGATGGAGGACTATGAGGGATGAAGTGGACGAGGAATAGAAGCGTGGGATCTTCTGACTAAATGGGAAATCATCTGCATTACTGCAGAAGCGCACTATGCAAACAGTTTTTTTGTGAGCGCACAAACAGGACCCCACAGCGTACTATAGCAATACTATATCACTAGTAAACTATGCATGGAAGCAAAAAAAAAAAACATTGTAGCTATTGCTTTCGACCTACGATTTTTGATCGGATGGTGACGATCGCTATTTAATGCTATATCTTGTAGATCCTCTGCATTGATAGTTTCAATGCAGAGGATCCAATTCGGCGTGGTACGTGTGGCACAGCGAAGAGGGATGGGAGAAAGCGTGGAGCATGCTCGCCCGTCCGAGCGCGTGCCGCTGCCGATCCGTGGGGCGTGTGAGGATGGGGTGGTGGGGACGGTAGGGCTCTGGGCCGAGGGGTTGGTGGGCGTGGCGTGTGGGTGCCGATTGCCAAGGGGAGCTGCTAGCCCACGCTATACCGTTGGAATGCTTAAAAGTTCTAGATTTTGAGTTGGAAGTTTCGACTAGGTTTCAACGCGTTTCGTGAAAAGTTTCAAAAAGGTTTCAGGTTACGAGTTTGATATTTCAGGCATGTGTCAACGTGTTTTGTGAAAGTTTTAAAATGCTTTCGGCGCTTTTCATGAAGTTTGAGAAAGGTTTCAGGTAAGTTTCATAAAAAAAAAATTGTAAGTTTCAAGAAGTTTCAAAAAAAGTTTTCAAGGAAGTTTCAATCATAAATGAGACGTGATGGAACTTTTGAGTTTCAAGCACGAAAACATTGTAAAAGTTTCAGGTTTTAGTGAGTTTCGCGTATTTCTAGCAGTTTTCTGAAGATTCTAATAAAGTTTCAAGCCCAAGTTTCAACAAATTCCAGATTTTGGAACTCAGGTTTTCAACAAGTTTCAAGAAGTCTCGTAAAAACATTTTAAAAGTTTCAGGTTTAAGTGGGTTTCACGATTTCTAAAAGTTTCGAAGATTCCAAAAAGTGTCAAGCCTAAGTTTTAGATTTTGGAACTCAAGTTTCAAACAAAAGAGTTTCAAGAAATTTCGAGAAGTCTCGTGAAAATATTTTAAAAGTTTCAGGTTTCAATGAGTTTCTCGTATTTCTAGAAGTTTTCAGAACATTTCAAGCCTAAGTTTCAACAAGTTTCAAATTTTAGAACTCAAGTTTTAGAAAGAAAAGTTCCAACATGTTTCAAAAACTTTCAACAAGTTGAAGATTCTGAACTCAAGTTTCAACAAGTTTCAGACAATAAAGTTTCAACATGTTTCAAGAAGTTTCAACAAGTTTTATCAAAAATCAAACAAAAGCAGTAAAGTATCAAAAAGAGTTTAATAAGGTTTCAACGTGTTTTAACAAAATTTCAATGGGTTTGAAATATGAAACTACAAGTTTCGCCTAGTTTCAAATCTGAAACTTCATTAAAAACGACTTTCTGGAGAATTTCAATTCAGTTTTAAAAGGCAAACTTCCAATGAGTTAATCCAACGATTTTTGTTATCCCGTTAGTTTTGCTTCCAACGCTGCCGCGTTTTCTAGCTTTTTGTTTTCTCCACTGCGGAGGACCTGTGGGTTTGTGAGATCCTGACCGTTTCTCCGTACGTTAGGATGGGCCTCAGAATTGCACGTTAGCTTTTGGGCTTCACGTGATGCCCGTTTACTCTCTTTTGTTCCATATCAACTGCACGAACCCATCTGTTCAAAATAATAATAATAATAATAACTGCACGAACCCGACAGAAAAGAGACAACTTCCTTTTAGTTGTTGAGCTAAACCAACTTCACACACTTAGCAGCCGTGCTTGCATCATGCATCACTTTATTTTGTTTATGCAGGTTTGATTGATACACCCAAACCATGCGTGAGCTTATATATACATTAATTCCGCGGGTCCACTCTGATTATTACCTTGCTGACGGCTCTCCAAAAATATCGACGTCTTCCTAATGCCGCCGCCGCCGCCGCCGCCGCCTCCACGTACCTAACCGGCTAACCCGAGCACATGGTCAGGTCAACTGCGGCGTGAAATCACTGAAAACCTGGCACCGCGCGAGCTCGCACGCTCTCGTGTTGAGACTCTGACCGTGTCGTCCAGCAAAAGCCCGGTCTTTCACGTAAACTTCTCTCCACAGTAACTTTTTCAGACACCGTTCATTAATTCATTAAAAAGAAATAATGATCTAAGAAAATGTCTACAACAATGACACGATGCTTTAAGTTACTCGCCAAAGTTTTACAATGACCTCTTACAATGATCTGATACTTACATTAGGGCATCCACCAACATAAAAATCTGAAAAGAAAAAATATATAGTCTAAAACAACACTACATGAGCCGTAAACTCAAACATGCCGCTCCTATCTCAGTCCATATAACATGTCTTCATGTTTGATCACTTCCACCATGTCTTGCAAGGTACAAGATTCAAGGTACAAGATATATTATTAAAGACTACGAAATTCCTCTTCTTTCACAGCTGCCACATGATCAAAATTGTCAGCCTGTCATATCCTTTTCTATGTTTCGAGACAACTTACTTTCTTGAATCATTTCACCAGTCCGTCAAGCTGACAGGACAGCCCCATCCGGTGTGAGCAAACAATGGTATGATATAGAAAGAATTTCATACCAGACTTGTTTGGTCACCACACAATCCATTACAAGATGTTGTATCCCTCTTCGTCTCAAATGATTCGCTGTCCAACATTTTTTTTGTATCACCGATCAAACGAAAAACTTACATTTTAGCGACGCTCTTGGCTTCTAGCGTTGCTTGCTGCAAAACATTTTTAAAGCTCGTTAAAAGACTTTATAAGCGGAGCGGAGTTTGCAGTGTACGGTGACTGGTGACGAAGACGACCACTTCCAACTAATGGCTTCTTCTCGACCTTGTTGTAGCTGAAAACTCTCGGCGATAACTAACTGCACATTCCCGTGTCGAGTTCCTTCCTTACCCTCTCCTGCAAACTCCGGCCAGGCCACTTCGCGCCACCGCGCGCGACGCGGTTGATCAGCTCCCATGCCGGTCCTCCTCGCCGCCGCCGTGCTGTTCTTCGTTGCGCTGCTCCCCGCCGGCCGGCGATGCCAGGGGATGGGCGCCGGCGGCGCCTGCGACCTTGCGCTGCCGCCGGTCCCCTCCTGGCAGTCGCAGGTGCTTCTCGGCCGGATCCATAGCCTCGGCAGGGACCTCACCGACGAGGTGCAGAGGAAGTACGGGTTCTGCATGGCCAACGTGTATGTGCGCAGTGCGCGGCCAAGCGTACTCGTTTCTGTTCTTTGTTCCGCGATGTATTTTGCGGTTTGATTTGCGAGTTGAAGTGAAATTTGGAGGACGGTGTCCATCGCAGGCAGAATGATTTCAGCCAGGCGTTTGATTTCCCCGACACGACCTTCGTCTCGGACTGCGACTGCATGGAGCAGACAAGAGGTATGTACGAACGAACAATATGTTCAGCATTTCAGCAAGTTGCAATGTATCGTTTCTTGTGATATTTCACTGAAATGGTTGTTTTAGGCTGCTCTTAATGATCTGAATCGTTCTGTGAATCAAGTTGAATTCCTTTTATTTTCCAGATCAAATTGATTTTGTCATTTCTTGAAATCTCTAGCTTTGGAGGAAGACAACACGAGTCTCATGTCATGTCAACCCAACTTTTTCTTGTGGGGTAAAGTCCATTTTACAACGTTAAACTATTCAAAAAGTCTGCATTTCAATCATAAACTACAAAACTGGACATTCTACACCCCTAACTATTAAAACCGTTTATTTTACCCCCCTCAACCCAAACAGGAGTGGTTTTGGGTGATATGGCGCCACGTGGATGGTGGTTTTTGCATGACAAATCAAATAATTATCTCTCTCCCTCAATCTTCTCTCTCTCCCTCACACGGACCTCCCTTCTCCCCCATTGATCCATCCGCCGCCGTCGCCCATCTCCTACCCCGCTGGCCGTCGCCGTCCCCAAGCGTCGTCTCCCCCACCGGCCAACACCACCTCCGAGCCCCACCACCTCCGTCGCCGCCCATCTCCTACCCCGCTGGCCGCCGCCGTCCCCGAGCGCCGTCTCCCCCACTAGCCAACACCACCTCCGAGCCCCACCACCTCCGCGTCGCCGAGCGCTACCTCTCTCGCCATCCCCGAGCACCACCTCCACCCGTCTCCTCTTAGATTCGGTTGGATTTGCGCCAATAGCGTCCAGATCCGACCGGACCCGAGACATTCATGGGCGGCTACGACAACGAGCGGCGATGGCGACAACAACATGTTGATGAAGGCGACCATGGCGACGACGACGGTGACAACAACCATGGAGATGACGACAATCAAGGCTATGACGGTGACGCGAGCGGGCAGTGCACCGAATGCTTGTTGGTGGGGAGGCGGGCGACGACAGATTGCCGTGGCGACACTGCAGCAGTGGCGGTGATGACAGCTTGCCATGGCCACGACAGGCGACAGCGAGCGACATAGCGGCGTTCTCGAGCTTGGTGAGACTGCCGTCACGGTCGAAGGCGCGGAACGGCTCGACAAACCACACCTGGTCGACGGCGACGGCCATGCTCGTGCCGTGCGTCGCCTTTCCCTCCCCGTTGTTGGAGCTCACCATCACGCATACAATGCCCTGTGCGTTCCTCCCTTGCACCACTGCGGTGACCTCCTTCCTGGCGGCTGTGTCCAGCATCCCGGAGGAGGTCGTCGAGGCCAGCGCCATGCCTATGGAGGAGGCCCGGATGGCGAGGCTTGCAGAGGTGAAGGATGCACAGAAGGGCGATGGCGGCATTGGTGGTTTCAGCTTGATTTGGGGGATTTGGGGATTTGGAGATTTAGGGGAGAAGAAGCACGGTCGCTACACATCTTGTTCGGCCGTGAGTGGAAAGAAAGGAATGAGAGGATGACATGTGGGCCCCCGTAAATAGATTTTTTGTTTTATTTGCTAAGTGGCTGCCATGTCATTGAAAAGAATTTTACATGTCAAAACCATTAACACGTCAGTGCCACATCACCTAAAACCACCCCTGTTTGGGTTGAGGGGGGTAAAATGAACGGTTTTGATAGTTGGGGGTGTAGGATGTCCGGTTTTGTAGTTTAGGATTGGAATCCAGATTTTTCGAATAGTTCAAGGTTGTAAAATGGACTGTACCTTTCTTGTCATATTTCACTGAAATGGTTGTTTTAGGCTGCTCTTAATGATCTGAATCGTTCTGTGAATCAAGTTGAATTCCTTTTATTTTCCAGATCAAATTGATTTTGTCATTTCTTGAAATCTCTAGCTTTGGAGGAAGACAACACGAGTCTCATGTCATGTCAACCCAACTTTAGTTTGATCTTATGTTCGTCAGGTTTCTGCACGATAGTTAGGGACTACAGCAGAAACTGAAATGGAAGAACTTTGCTATAGCACGCGGAACTACCTGTAAATCTTCTTCAATTTTTTTCCCAGTCAGAGCAGAAGACAAAAGTTCTTGCTCTGTAACTGTTGACTCTCTTGCTAATCGTTCCGCTTTTGCAGCTCCTTTTGTATGTACTACCGTGTAATTCACTGACTACTAGCTTCTTTTCTTCTAGTACACGAGAGTTCTGTAGAAATCTTCCATGAGGAACGTCCCCACGTGTAAGGATTGTGTGTACCCACGAGGGCAGTTGAGCCCGAGCCCGATCAAGCTTCATTCAACATCCACTCATTTTAATTTAGGCAAAATTGGCTACATGCATTGGAAAATGATGGTATGTGCCGTAAGACACTCCAAAATCGTAATTTGGCCAGAAGAGACTCCAAAATGGTGGTTATTTGTCACAACACGTGGCACTCATTAAAATAATATTATCTTAGTCTGCTAGAGAGAGAAGTTAGAAGTGCACGAAATATCTAATTTTCCCTTGGTATAAAATTGCGTAGAAACCAAAGGGGTCCATACAGCGGCGGAACCATGATTTTTAGAGTTCCAGGGCAAACTTTTAACGCAAGTAAAAAGGATATGACTTGATTCAACAAATAAAATAACTAATCATCGAAAACATATTCAATTACTGATTCTGTATTGACTTCATTCTTCTTAATGAGCGTCGTGTTGTACATCAAATAGCCACTATTCTACAGTATCCTCGAGCAAAGTCACGATTTTACGCGTTTTACAACAAATGCCATAAATTTACGATGTATTGTAGCCAAATTTTATCTTTAACTTAATATCATCTTATTTACAGTTGAGAAACAACTTTTAATGGAGCTCACAAGCCTATTATCAACCCAAATTTAAATAGCCAACGAGCTTGTTTTCCGGCCCTCTCCATCATCCCTAATTTCACCACAACTCGGCGAACAAGTAGGGATGAAAAATGGATACAAATTATCTATATTATTCGACTATCGATTCGATAGGATACGAATACGGTATAGGCTTTCCCATTCGTTTAACACTTTCTTTCCTATTCCTATTCGAATTTGAATTCGTACAAAAAAAATATAGATACAAATATGGCATGAAATTTTCCCATCCGGATTATTATTTTATCCGAACTATTTGTATTTATATTAGATAAAGCAATACAAGTATTTTATTGCAGTACACCTAATTAGTTGGACACGTTTTTTAGATTCAATGTGAATTCATGTTCCTTTATGTGGAACTCGCAGGGTAACCTGCGCATTTGCGCGGCTAGATTTGTTTTAAAGTTTATAGCGACAAATGATATAACTTAGATGCTTCAAAATATATCTCGTATCTTGTAGCTATTTAGATTTTTAATATATCATAAATATTAGAAAATGACAATAGAAGCTTGAAGAAAAATGCAACTTGAGTAATGTAATTGAAGTATGAGTTTTCATGGAAGAAAATCATGAGTATAATAAGTTAACCACTCTCTATTATGTAAACATCATGTAGATGCATGTCCTTAACTCTTTTCCAAAATGTTTGCATGCACATATACCTCTGTTAAACTCAAGCAATACATTGATTATATGTGCAACAAAATTATCTTATTAGTTTACATGATATTAGAGTACTTTGCTCACGTATACACCGATGCACCATGGACGATCTACCTTGAAATTATCTTCCCTTACGTCGGTTGCCCCACCAAACCGTGTGTCTTCTATCTCTTCTTCCCGCCACAATTTTTCTGCTTTAACCTCTAAGAGCAAGCTCAAATCTCGATCGATATCTCTCAGCTGCTACCACTTCTAATGCAATACTCTACCACATAGTTATCTTCTACTTCTATCTAATTATCGCTTAATGATGACCGTTGTGACATCTACACGTATATGCATGCAAACATCGTTGATCCCTGCCAGGACAATCGTCACGCTCTCTCCAGTAGCCCCAAGCCTATTCCTTACCGTTTGCAGTATCTCTACTCCGAGCTCTTTGCTCCTTTGTTTCTGTACGTCCATGCTTCTATTCGTAGGATGCATGCATGTATGTACATATGCATGATGTTATACATGCTCGATGTCTTCTTCTCCTGTGTCGGTCGCTTCTCTTCTTCGACATTGTCCAACTCAACGATGTGGCTTCCTCACTAACTGCGACGACCTCTCATCTTCACTGATGTCGGTATATCTGCCTTAGTCGTTGTCTAACGATAGTGAGAATCTTCTCGCCGTCGCTGGTGACGCCATGTCACTCACCAACGATGGCATGCTCCTAGCTACCCGATGATCATATATCGTCGATAGCTCGTCTTTAATCCAAAGCTTCATGTCCTCTCTGCTATGTCTTCCCATTATTGAGTTTCTTTGGCCATTGACTTCTTTAACAACGCTGATGCATACCATTCGTCGTCATAGCACTTGGCTCCTTTGACTCCGGTCTTTTTCTTCAACGGCTCCAGCGAGTAGCACGACATTGTTCTTGTTGAATAACTAAGGTGAGCAGCATGGAATTGCTCTAATCTTTGTCGCCGCTGCCTCGGCTATTCGCTTCGTTGTGGATCAATGTCTTCTGGTAAGACAGATCGACGTCATTGCACTCTTTCGTGGCGTCCTCCGACACCATTCACGATATCCTCATTATAACTTATATTTAATTTATTCAAAATTTTAGTTATTAAGAGATTTTACTTTGGAATTAGTATGTAAATCAAATTGTAAATTTTCTTTTATTTATTGTCCCTAATTTCAATTATTTTTGTTAGAATTAAGTAAACTAATCCAATTGTTAGTTTTTATATTTTTATGCGAATTACAATTATTTATAGATTTTACTTGAATTAGTATCGAAATCAAAATACTAATTTTATTTATTTTATTCTGAATTTCAGTTATTTTTGTATTGTACTTGAGATGGACTCTTATTTCTATATTGTTTTTGATATGGACTCTTTCGTTTAATCAACGGTGTAGATGTTTCTCTTTTTCCACCGATTAACGTGGGATTTTTCAGTCCTTTAGAGTGAATGTGGTGACTTCTTTTTCTATCGCTTTAATAATATAATAGATAGATAAATAGATTAAAATGATTAAATGTGACTATACAACGATAAATCGTCACTAATATCTTCACGTTACATAAGTTACGAGGATACCCGGATCTGACCAAATTGGGTATTCGATTTGAATTCATATTCATTATGACATACGATTCATATTCGTATTTGAGCATATTCGAATTTATATTTGTATTGTGTAAAAGAATATGGTTTCGCTACTGTGCGATTTGTATCGGATCCGTTTTCACGATTTGTAGATGACGGGCAGCAATGCCCTGCGAACACCAAACGAGGGCTCTGCCTCTCAGTCCATGGCAGCCAATGCCGACGCCCATTCGAGGGCGCCGACGCACTCCAAGCCCGGGGCGGGCGGAGGTTCGAGCACAGCGCCGGCCGCCCCATCCGCCAACCGCGCCATGGCCGTGATCAAGAGGAACGCGGAGGCACCTCGCATGCTGCGGTAAACTCGAGCCATCTGCGCGTTTTTCCCCTTCCTGAACTCAGTCCTCGATATGAACATGCGTAAGGTTGCCAAGTCGTTTCTAGCTTTCTGGGGGAAGCGATGGTAGATCAATGTGCTGTAGAGGGTTTAGAATTCACCGAAGGAGGAGTTATGGGGTGAATGCTTGAGGGGGTTGTGGGTATTGGTCCATGTTCGTTTGGTGCTGAAGGGATTAGGGTACTTGGGGGGCGTCAATTGTTGTGGATTACTGCGTATCTTAATGAGTAGGAAAACGTGTGTGCACTTATTTTTAGGGTAAAAGTAGACGGAAATATTGTTCCATATTGTGGGTATTTGGTGGGAAGTTTTCTTTCCTCCAATCCGAGCCACAAATCTCTTGCATCTGCCAGTTTGATGTCAAGCTCGGTCAATACATTACTCAAAATTGAGTGACGATGAAGTGATCGAGTGGGTTCTTACAACGGTTGGCTGAACTTTCTCCGAAGAAATGGAAGTAGGGCATTCTCGATGCTGGAAATTGAATCAGGACAACTGCTGGATACGGGAGACTACATCTCTTAATCCTACATGGAGAATGGGACTGAGTGTTAGTGCTATATAAAGAGTATAGATGGATATGAATTTGAGACTTTTGAGTTTAATTCTGGCTTACATTGTCACTACAGTTTAGTTTGGACCACCAGACTTTTTTCTTCCTGAACTAGTACTACCTAAAGAAGTACTATATCCTCTTGCCTATTAGCCATGTTGTTGCATTGAGCGCTGACTTTATATAAGGTGCTACAATGTTTTTATTAGAGCTAGAATTGAAGTACAGACCTACATATTAGTTTTGTTAAAGCAAATGTCATGATTTTTTTTTTAAATGTTGTGTTGCAGGGAAAATGGTTAGAATGCTGTGCAACAGAGCTGAAATAGAGTTATACCTCAGCAGCTTGGGTAGCAGTCGCATTGCAAGGGTTAGTAGGAACTGCAACCAGAACTTATGGGTACTTGGGTGCCAGCCTGGCTGGGCTTGCTCGACGCCGGATGTGGATGACAAATCATTCAAAGAATCTGTTGTTCCATCCAGAGCAGAGGGCCGCAGACCATGTTGTCCCGATTTCTTCTGCCCTCGTGGCCTGACCTGCATGATGCGTAAGTGTATCTTTCCAAACAAACCACCCCAACAGACTAAATTAGTTTTGCTTGAAACCAATAGCATTATATTCCGCAAGGCCCTAAGGATTCAATCATTGTTAAAATATTGCTAAGAAAATTTTAATGCTAAATGTTCGAAGAGTCCTTTGAATTCTTTTGATGCATTAAGTTAATATGTTTGCCATTACCTCCTGCTTTGTTTGACTAGTGTTACAGAGACTCGCTCTTCTCATCCACGTTAGCAGAAGAATAATTGTCTTCCTCATGTCGACCAGGAGTCGGTTAACTAGTCATTGGTCTTTGGCACCAAAGGAAGCAAGTTAGGAAAACCTTTTGGGTTATAAGTATAGGCAGAAAGGTTTTCTGAACTAGTTACTTTTCTCAAGATCATGCATCCTTGTATAGTTGATTACTCTTCTTGTTTTCTTGTTGGTTGTAACACTCTGGTTTTCTGAGCTTTTTAAAAATTTCAAAATAAAAAGAATTATTTGGTTTTGTTGAAAGTTCAAAGCTTAATTTGAGATTTTCAGCATTTTGATGTTTAAAATGACTAAATCAAACTTCAACTAATCCTAAAGCTTGGTTTGTTTGGAGTTGTTAGAGCTCTGGAATAGTCTCTCCCTTTCTCTGTTAGTTCTGTTCTCCTCTTAGACCAGCTCTTTCTGTCCAGACCTCCTTGAGTTTGGACCTCTCCTCGTGTCCAGACTTCCTTTGTGGCCAGACCTCCCTCTTGTTCGGCCATCTCCTTGAGTCCAAGTCTCTTTGTGTCTAGAACCCTCCTGTGTGTCTAGACCTCCCTTGTATCTAGACTTTCCTTGTGTCTAAACTTCCTCTTTGTTGGTTTGAATCTCTTCAGACCTCTTTGTTGGTTTGAATCTCTTTTTGGAGTTAAGCCTTCTCTTGATCTAAACCACATTCTCTGTTTAGACCTCCTTGTGGTCTAGACCTCCTTCTCCGTTTAAATCTTCCCTTGGTTTTGACTTCTCCTTTGGGTCACGACCACCTCCGAGGTGTTCTAAGCTCGGGTTTGTGTTTCAAATGCCCTTTGGAATCTGAGATTCAAATTTGGGATGAATTCCCCCTTCGTTTGAACCTTCTCGTGTTCATTTGAGTTTCCTCAAGTTCAGTTGGACCTCCCCGTGTTCATTTGGACCTCTCTGTGTCCATCTGAACCTCTTTTGAACCTCTCTCGCGTCGTTTGGACCTCCCGCTTGTTCCAGACCTTCATCTCTTATGGACCATCCGATCCATATTGGACGACCCGATCTTATTGGCACTTTCGGCTTGTCCAAACATCCTCATCGCTTTGCTCCATTCGATCGTAATCTGGCAGCCCCGCTCCTCCGCGCATTTCCTCTCTGTTGCTCCATCTCCCTTTGATTCCATCTTGACCATCAGGACCTCCTTCGGATTCATCCTGGTCGTCAAGATCTCTCTTTAGTTCCATCGTGACCGTTGAGACCTTCCCTGTGTTGGTCTTGACCGTCGAGATCTCCTTTGGCTTCATCTTGACCGTCGGGACCTTCTCTGTGTTGGTCTTGACCGTCGATATCTCCCTTTGATTAATCTGAACCATCCAGGACCTCCTTTGGGTCCATCTTGACCGTTGAGACCTCCGCTGTATTGGTCTTGACCGTCGAGATCTCCTTTGGTTCCATCTTGACCGTTGAGACCTCCTCTGTGTTGGTCTTGTCCGTCGAAACCCCCTTTGGTTCCATCTTGACCGTTGAGACTTCCCCTATGTTGGTCTTGATTGTCAAGATCTCCTTTGGTTTCATCTTGACCGTTGAGGCCTCCTTGAGCTCCTCTTAACCGTCAAGATCTCCTTTGAGTTCATCTTGGCCGTTGAGACCTCCTTGGTCTCCTCTTGACCATCGGGATCTCTTTTGAGTTCATCCTAATCGTCAAGACCTCCTTTAAACCATCTTCTGTGGATCTCCTCCGTTGGATCACTCTTCCTTTGAAATCCCGTCACCCAGACCTCCCTTCGTTTGGATCTGATGGTCCAGACCTCTCTTCGTTTGGATCTGAGGGTCCCGACCTCTTTTTGAGTTGATCTGACCGTCAGGACCTCCCTTGAGTTGATCTTGACTATTAGAACCTCTCCTGGTCTTTTGGCAAGGACCACCTTTGCGGGTTAGACCACCCTTGTGGTCTGGACCTCGTGGTCTTTTTGCAAAGACCACCCTTGTGGTCTTTTCGTGAAGACCACCCTCCTGGTCACGACCACCTCTTGTGGTCAGGACCTCCCCTTAAAGTCGCGACCTCCTCTTTTGTCCTTTAGCCGCAACCTCCCCTTGAGGCCGCGACCTCCTCTTTTGTCCTTTAGCCACGACCTCCCCTTGAGGCTGCGAACTCTTCCTCTTTTGTCATTTTGCCATGACCTCCTTTGGTCATGACCACCCTTTTGGTTTGACCATCTCACCCATGTAGTTGACTGGTCCCACCTGTCAGCTCAGCTCGTTTCCTCCTTCTCCCCACCACAGAAGTCTGTGCGCATTGAATGCGGTCACTGCTGTGGTACCGTGTGTTCCCCTTTCTGTCTTTTCCTTACCTGCCTCATGTTTTCCTTCTTTTCAGGTCATACCTTGCCTTGTCCTTCACCTGCCTTAGACTTGTGGGTCACTAAGTCTCTCAGTGACTCTCTTTTCTTCTTCATTGGCTATAAATAGCCTAAGCAACCCTCCTTTCCTCACCTTTGGCCACTTAGCTCTCCAGCTCGTTTCCTTCTTGCTCTGTGCTTGAAGCTTCGCCAAGCAGTCCGTTGAGGCAGTGACGTCGCCTCCACGTCGACAAGGAGATCACCAGAGTTGGCGTCGCCACTTCGCCGCCGTAGGGGTTCGCTGGAGCACCAGCGTCACCTTCAACCGTCGTCGCCGAGCCCTCGACCTCCTCCCTCTCCTCTTCTATCTCCCTCTTGGCCTTGGTGAGTACCTCCGTATCCTTTTTGCATTCCTTGCATGACTATGTTGAGTAGTCGTATTTGTCTTACGACCATGTAGCATAGTTGTGTCCTTTGTTGAACCGTCTCCTTTGGATCTCCCAAGGATCTCCTCTTTGCAAAGATGACCGTCTCGGTCTTTTTGCAAAGACGACCCTCTCGGTCTTCTTGCAGAGACAACCCTCTTGGGTCCTCCTTTGGACCTCCTCCTCTGAGACCTCCCTTTTGCCTTCTCAGGACCTCCCTTTTTGTAAAGACCACCTTCTTAGTCTTTGCCGCCCTTTTTGGTCTTTTGCAAAGACCACCTTCCTTGATCTTTTGCAAAGACCACCCTTTTGGTCTTTGCTGGCTTCTTTGCAAAAGACCACCCTCTTCGGTTAGTTGCAAAGACCACCCTCCCGTGGACCTCCTCCTTTCCGTTGGACCTCCTCCTGAGAGCCCTTTCTTAGTTCATCTTGTTCTATTCTTTGCTATTTGGGTTTTTTTGGAGTTCATTTGGATCTTATTGGCTGTTATTTGATTTTGCTTTGCTTTGCCTCGTGTAGATTGCGACTCTTCGGGGAGCCCGAGTTCTCCCAGTTAGTTCCTCAAGCTTTCGGTCCAGGCAAGTTACACTCTTAATCATGTTGCGCCCAGTATCTCAAATTATTTAAGTTATGTTTCAAAATTATTGCATGCTTATTTATGCTAAGTATTTCAATACTTGTTTTAAATTCATAGCTATGCCGAATCCTTTGTATGGCCCATGTTGACATTGACTCCACTCTGTTGTCACCTTAGATAAAACACGGTTGATGCCATAGTATGAACGGGATCATTTAAAACATTATGCTTAGTCATGCTTAGACCCAAAAGCATTTGATTTAGGGAAATTTTACCATCTAAGACCAACTGCTGTTTTAAATGCTTAGCCATAATATTGGGTTGTCATGGAGATTTGAAAATATGTTTGAAAAGCAAAGAAAAGGAAAATGGATTTGGACTTGGGCGAATCTGGTTGTTTGGTTAGTGCATGTCTATGCACGGGGGTCATGTGATCCGATGCCCCAGGGTTGAGGATGTCGTCCAAGTCAGTTAAGGACCGGTCTGCGAGCGACAACTTTGCTATGCCTTATCGTGCAACCACATGTCCTGAGTGGGTGGGACCTGGCTGACTAATTTGCAAAGTTCCATCGCGGTCGATCCTGTGGATGAGGTGGGAGGTCTTTCATGGCCTGTTTTTCATGACTTGGTTGTTCCCACCTGGCGCAAGAGGGGGCGCCTATGAACTCTGTGGATTTCTATCCAAAGAGGGATGCGAAACCTTAGCGAGGGTGGACTGCGGTGGAATGATGCATTGTAAAGACCTTGTCATGAGCTCTAGACCACTTACCTTCGGTAGTGAGTGGTGGTATTGCCGGTCGCCAAACAAACTAGAGAAATCATGTCATGTGGGTAAAGTGTACAACCTCTGCAGAGTGTAAAACTATTCGAATAGCCGTGTCCACGGTCATAGACGTGCTAGCAAAGCCTCTCACAGTTAGATGTTAGTTTTGTTTTCAAAAGGTCTTGACAAATTGGTTTTAGATTCCTATCCAATTGGGTTTTGGCGGGGAGCCTTGTGACAGGAGGGTATCCTTCACTACTTGTGATGAATGTTATCCAACTGAAAACTGAGATTTAGAAACTGAATTTTAATTATTGTTACCTGCCTTGGTACTTAGTATTTGTATTTGAAATAAACTTGGCTTTATGCAAATCAACCATATTATGTCTTCCTTTGAGATATCCATTTATGCATGTCATTCTGTTATTTGATGGGTGTAACTTGTGAGCACGGTTGTTGTGCACACTCTTGCTTGATATTCTTATTGAGCAGGAAGAGAAAGCTTGAGGAGGTCTTCGCTGTAGACCTAGAGGTCATGGCCGATTAGAATGCGCCCTCCAGCCGATAGCCTGTGGTGTATCAAGTGGTCTATTCAGTTATCTTCCACTGTATTTTGTTTGCTGGCTTGTAAGCCTCTCCTTTGTAATCAACTTTGTTATTAATAAAGCTTGTGTTTGATGTATGTTACCACTGTTGTATGTTGTGAAGAGTTAGCTGTTGATCCTTGGGACTAGCTCGATTCACACAGAGGACCATGGGGTGATCCCTGACCACCATGACCACCCTCGGGTCTAGTCGTGGGAGGTCTTTGGGGTGATCCCAGCCCTCCACAACCTCCCTCGGGACTGGTCGTGGGAGGACTTGGGTCACCTCAAGTCTCACGACCTTCTCAGGATTGGTCTCTCGACCTCTCCTGGGATGAGTCATGGCGCTTGGGATCATCTCATGGCTGTCTCGAATCCACCTTGGGGACATCCGGGTGATCTTGAAGGACCTTCTGAGAGGTCTTGCTAGACCTCTCAAGTGGTCTGTAAGACCTTTCGGGCGACCCCAGGTCGGGGCGTTACATTGGTATTCACAATTGTTTCTGCTTATCTGCTCTAAATTATAAGGAGGTCCTGGGCGGTTCCGATGAAGCCACGTGAGCGCTCCTGAGGAGGTCCTAGCCGCGCTTTTCCTTGTCCTCATGACCTGCCGCTTTGCAAAGACCACCTTTTGGGCCAAGAACTCCTGCTTTGCAAAGACTACCCTCCAGGACCTCCTAGGAGGTCTTTGTAGATGTCGCTCAGGACCACCTTTTTCAGCTAGGATCTCCTGTTTTGCAAAGAACACCCTCCAGGACCTCCCAGGAGGTCTTTGTAGAGGTCATCCAGGACCTCTCAGGAGGTCTTTGAAGCTAGGACCTCCCAGGAGGTCTTTGAAGAGGTCGTCTAGGACCACTCAGGAGGTCTTTGAAGCCATTTCTGCCTTCCGATTCAAACCGAATATTAGCTGAATCAGTGGTAGCTTTAAGTTCTTATCGTTAGACCAATCAGCACTGCAATGACCATTATAGATGCCAAATCTTGCTATCAACATATGCCCCCCTGTTTTTGGTAAACAAACATGTTTGCCATAAAACAATAATATCTTCAATTGCTCTTCAGAACGATGATTAAACACCGGCCATATGTATGTTCCTCAGGACGATGATAAACAACCCATCAGCCATGTGTGCTTCTCAAGCATCCTGCCAAACACTCGGATAGTACTTTTTCAAATACTTGCCATTAAAAGCTTTAGGCAGCCTATCTCCCTGTAAACATTGCACTATATAGGAATTTCCAGGAACAATCTCTACAACTTTATATGGACCTTCCCAATTCGGAGACCACTTCCCAAACTTATTATCCTTAGACCCAACAGGTAAAATCGTCTTCCAAACTAAATCTCCTATTTGAAACGATTTTTCCTTCACTCTCTTATTGTAGGCCTTGACTACCCTTACCTTATCCTTTTCAATCTCCCTCAAAGCTTTTAATATCTCATCTGCAACTTCATCTATCTTGTCCATCATCAAATTATGGCAATCTACAGCCGACAAATCATTTTGCCTGGCCAATCTAAGGGCACTCAGATTTACCTCAATAGGTAAAACGGCCTCTTGCCCATACACTAACTCGAACGATGTTACCTTTGTAGCACTATGTTTAGATATACGATGAGCCCATAATGCCTCAGATAACACTTTATGTCATCTCTTAGGGTTCTCCTCTATCTTTTTCTTAATGAGCTTAACCAAGGTCTTATTACTTGACTTGGCCTGACCGTTGGCCTAAGCATAATAAGGTGAGGAATTAAGGAGCTTGATTCTAAATGATTCGGCGAATTCTCGTACTTGATGAGACATAAAAGATGCCAATAGAAACTAGCTCTTCTTAATAACCACTTCATCTTATGAGCCTAATCGATCGTACCACATATGCTTTCATGCACCTCACTCATTGCAACTTTAGATTGATCCGAACCTAAACATTTTAAAAGTAACCCATCTATAGTTCGGCGATATAACTCTCCATCAAGCAATGCATCTTTTAATGCTTGTCGCCGAAGTTTTCTATCAACAAATTGACTAGGGTTTTCTAAATAACTAATTAGAGGCTTTCTCCAGTCATTAGGTTCGGCAAAACTTGATGTTTTCAAAGCATCCGAACTGCCATCATGTTGTTCGGCTACACAAATTGTAGCACCTTCTAGCATCGGTTTTTCTATCATAAACAATTTACCTCTTTTAACTTGATAACCAGATGCTTGTTGTGCTAAATCATTTGCTAACATTCTCTTCTCTAGAAACATGGCCAATAGTAAAATCATCCAAAGTTGCTATTATTTCTAAGCATTTTTCTAAATAAATATTCAATGATCCATCAAAGCATTGATAATTCTTAGAAACTTGTTGCACAACTAATAATGAATCACCAAACGCTTCTATATTCCTTACACCCATGGATTCTAAAATTTGTAATCCTAACAAAAGAGCTTCATACTCGACCTGATTATTGGTACAAAAATATTCTAAACAAACCAATGTTTCAAAGACAACATCTCTAGGTGAAACTAAAATAATACTAACACCTTGTCCTTCTCTACAAGCCGAACCATCAAAATACAATTTACATGGACGTATAGATAAATAATCAACCAGCTCTATATCATTATCAATCCTATGATCAACAATGAAATTAGCTACAATCTGGCCCTTCATAGATTTCAAAGACTCATAGGCCAAATCATACTCTATTAATGCATAAGCCCACTTTCCGATTCTACCACTTAAAATCGGTACATTGCAACATATATTTAATAACACCGGTCTGACATGCAACAACATAAGTACTCGATAGCAAATAATGCCTCAACTTGGTACAAGCATGATACAAGGATAAACATAATTTTTCAATGAACACATACCTCGTCTCAGCTCCCAGGAGACGCCGACTCAAGTAAGTAATCACATATTCCTTGCCATCTATTACTTGTGTCAAAACAAAGACCAAGACATTTTCTTCTTGAGAATATATAGCGAAATGGTGTCCGGCTTTGGGCGCCCTCAACACAGGAGATGTAGACAAATACCTTTTGATCTCCTCAAACGCCTGTTGTTGATCTGCCTCCTAAGTAAATTCGGTCTCTTTCTTTAACCGCAGTATAGGAGTGAATGCACTAACTTTACCGGACAAATTAGATATAAACCTCCTCAAATAATTACACTGTGGCGCCTTTACTTTCTTAATAGCCTCTATTTTACTAGGATCTATCTCTATGCCTCTATCATGTATTATAAATCCTAAGAATTTACCAGCCGACACACCAAAAGTACATTTGAGTGGGTTCATCTTCAAACCATACCGACGCATTCGTTTAAAGGCTAGACGTAAATCGGCTAAGTGATGATCTATACTATCCGATTTAACAACTATATCATCAATGTATACCTCTAGGATAAGTAGATCATGGAAAATTAAATCCATAGCCCTTTGATAAGTAGCACCGCATTTTTAAAACCAAAAGTCATAACCACCCACTCAAACAAACCAACAAAACCAGGACATCGAAAATTTGTTTTAGACATATCCTCTTGACCATAAAAATCGATTATAACCAAAGATTACCATCTAAGAAACTAATTATTCTATGTCCGAAGCATCGTTAATTAACATGTCAGCTATAGGCATAGGATATTCATCTTTAGGAGTAGCTTTATTTAAATCTCGAAAATCAATACACACCCTCAACTTACCAGTATTTTTCTTCTCAACCGGGACAATGTTAGAAATCCATTTAGCATACCTACATGGCCTAATAAAATCAGCCTTAAACAATCGGCCTATTTCTTCTTTGATCCGATCATATATATCAGGATTAAATCTTCTAGGTGGCTGCTTATAAGGCCTAAAACCAGATTTAATAGGCAACCAATGCTCAACTAATTCCCGGCTGAGTCCCGGCATCTCATGATACTCCCAAGCAAAGCAATCAACATACTCTCTAAGCAATTTTATCACTTTGCTCTTGTATTCAACAGACATATTTTTGTTTACAAACGTCGGTCTAGGAATAGTTCCATCGCCTATATCAACCTCCTCTAATGGGTCAGCCGACGAGAAACTTTGTCCTAACTTTTTCTATATCAAAATCATCAATAGCTTCACAAATATCGTTCTTGTTTGACCGATATTGCTCTGTACGCTGTTGCAACCATTCTAAACTACTTTCTTTATTCATTTATAACATCATATTACTAAGCCGAAATTTGTGGAGGCAATTTAACTGATGCATACTGGTACAAAACCATCCTTAGTAACACTAAGATAATCGTAACTAGAAAGATCTAGACCTGTCAAACATTGAACATTACCATGCTGCCAATCAGCTAAAGCATCGGCTAAAGCAACATGAGCCGATGTATCCACTTGAACTACTTCTATATCATCATCGATCCATTGTATTAAAGTTTGATGCAGGGTAGAAGGCACGCAACGATTTGCATGTATCTAATCACGACCCAATAAGATACTATAGTTACCTTGCACGTCGACAACGAAGAAGGCCGTAGGTAGAGTCTTGCTCCCAACAGTAAGTTCCATAAAGATGACACCCTTGGCCTCCGTAGACTCACCCGTGAAACCATTAAGCATCAAATTAGTCTTCATAAGCTCATTTGTCCTCCGCCCTAATTTCTTGAAAACGAATACTGACATCAAATTTACTGCAATTTCCACCATCAACTAACATCCTAGAAATCGGCCTACCATTGATATGCCCCCTAACATATAATGGTTTCAAATGTTGGCTCGATTCCTCGGGCTTCTCAAAAATAGCTTCTTTAGGGTCAAGACATAACTGGGCAACCTCCTCACTAGCAACCTGAAACTCTGAAGGCAATGTCAACACCATATTAATATCCATACCTTCACGAGGCGGAGTATCATCTTTACTCATTGGAGATCCCTCATAATCCAGCAAATCATCCTCATCATCATCAGGTGCCTGAACTGGTGTTTCAATCGACTTTACCCTCCACTCTCTTTGGACAGGCATCATAGGCTTTATTTCATTAACTATTTCATCTCTTACCTTCTCTGCTCTAGCCTCTCTAAGTTCTTGCATGCGTAGCCGCTGCAACCTTCTTTTTTGGGAATGAGAAAGACCGAGAGGACACCAACGGGGCTGTGGCTTTGTCCCGGCAAAGAAAGATATTTTTTCCTTAACTTTCCCCCTTTGCTTTTGTTGCTTCAAAATCAGCACGCGATGTGGTTTGCTTGGCTACTCATGTGTAACCGGCGTCCATGGGCACTTTGTAGCTACTGATGATTGTTCATGGCTATCAGAGACTGTTCTTTGCGTCAGATCCGAACAATGTACCGTGGTTCTTCTGCGTGTACTTCCCATTGCTAATACTTGAAACAACAGTAGCCGACTGCTTTTGCTTCTCCTCCTCCTCGATAATCAGCTCTTCTATCTTTGAATTCAAATCTGACTTTTCACCCAAATTACCATTACTCTTGACACGATACACCTTCTTCATCACTTTATCATCTCTTCCATCGTAAGACCGATTTCTTTGATCAAAACAGTAATTATTAGGACGTGATAACTTATCAAACACAGGCCTTCTTGGTGCTGTCCAACCCGGATGGAATGGTCCAAAAGGCATTGGAGGCGGCATCCATGGACCACACCAGCCCCACGGGGAACAGGGAGGAAAACCAACAGGAGGAGGACCCCATGGGACGGGCATTGGCGGCCCAAAAGGAGAACATGGTGCTGCTGCATGGAAGTCCTCTCGACGACGATCCCGACAATCAAATTCTTTCTTTGTAAATGATCTCATCACTTGAAATTACTTGGCCGACTAGCGACCTTGCGGCCAGCCTTACCATCCTCATATTTAGCCAGAAGCGCTTCAAACATGGGCTTCGGCTTTTGAACCTTTTTGATGGTCTTGTCCCTACCTTTATTAACCTTCCAACGCTCAACTTAGGGCTTTTCGATTACGATCATCTTTGGCCTAACACTTTGCATAGCCCCGAATTTGATGTTCTGTGCCCTCTCATCTATTATCACCACATTCTTGCCCTTAGTAGACTTCTACTGAGATGGCCGAACCAGCACTTTCTTATTCTCAAAGTCAATCACATTGACAGGGAAGGGATTGTGGTCTAGCTGCATTTTCGGACTTTCAGCAAATTTTAATCGTCCTTCATTAATGACCGATTGAACTTGTCGACGAAAAACATTGCAATCATTAGTGGCATGAGAATAAGAATTATGCCATTTACAATATACACGCCTTTTTAACTCTTCAGGTGTAGATATAACATGATTGTCAGGCAACTTAATTTGCTTCTCTTGTAGCAAATAATCAAAGATCCTATCACATTTAGCGATATCAAAAGTGTACTTACTTTCTTCTTGCCGATTCTTTTGTGGAACCGGCTTTAAAGCTAAGCAAACAAATGGTTTAGATTTTGAGGACCAATCCCATTCGGCCACACATACATCAATATCATCGTTGTCCGAATTTTCAGATTCATACTCAAGCATGTGAACACTAGGACGATCGACTCTTACTTTATCACTTGACCTCTGAAAATTTCTGGACTCTTTAGCTCAACTCTCTTATGCCAGAGCTTTTTGTAGCACTTGGCTAACATCTAGGAAATCATGGCTTTCTAGCTTCTCTTTCAAGTGAGAAAGTAAACCAGAATAGGCTAGATCAGCTAGGTCTCTATCAGAAATTATTAGATTACAACATCGGTTTCTTGTTTCTCTAAACCTTCTGATGTAATCAGCAACAGGTTCATTGTATTTTTGTCTAACCGATGTTAAATGCGACAACCATAACTCAGTGTCACCAGTATAGAAATATTCATGGAATTTTTGCTCTAACTGGGATCATGTATGAACAGAGTTAGGTACAAGTGAAGTAAACCAATTGAATGCAGTGCCAGATAAAGATAAAGGAAATAACCTTAACTTTAAAGCATCGCTAGCACTAGCTTCACCACATTGCACAATAAATTGGCCTATATGTTCTAATGTGGATTTATCATCATCCCCAGTAAACTTAGCAAATTCAGGCACTCTAAATCCTCTAGGATATTGCACAGTATCATAAATATCGGGGTATGGTCTTTGATATGCACGTAATCTTCCTTTAGGCTCTACCCCGAATGTCTCTCTAAACATACTAGCTACTTGTTTTCTAATATTTTCAGGCCCAACATATGTCTCGGTCGTAGGCCGATTAGGTGTCTCATTGACCGGTTGTTGAGGCCTAAAAGCATTAGGTTGTGGAGTGTCATAAGCATACTGTGGAGCTTGGTTCTATTTGTGCATGTGATATATGTTGTAAAGAATTAAAATGATCGGTGGCAATGGCCCATATACGCCTTGTACCTTGAGGAGGTATGGGAGGTATACTATATGCTATAGTCGCGAGTACAAAGGTGTTATAAATTTGCTGAATTTTCTCCCATACTAGTATAATCGCCAACATTAGGTGCACGAATTGACCATATTAGCATCTGATATCGATGAAGGCACAAGGTCTGCAGATTCGAGTATAGCAATATTTGGAATAGCATACGATGATGCATTGTGACCAGCGAACTTAACACATTGTTGCAGGCATACCTGCAGGATGACTCTAGATGGTATATTGGTACTGTAGATGTGTTGACAAGCAAGGAACCATCTTTGAGCGCTGCTATCATTGCTAACATTGTAAGCATTAGCATGAGGCAAAAGCGGGTCGTTTGATTTTTTTCACCTTGCACTTCAAGACCCATAGCCTTAAGGCGACTAGATAGCAACCTATCCAAGGTATTAGATCTGATAGCACCTACTTGTCGATCAATCATCAAAGCAACTTGCTCTTCAGTAAGAGATGAGTTACTCACAGTGGGAGTTACCTCGGGCTTGATGTAAATAGATGGCAGTTCACCCTCTTTCTTAATGACACATTGCCTTGTCTTCTAGAAGCACGACAACATAAGCTTGTCGAATTCCAATTTACGCTTCTCGTACTCCTGGCGGTACTCCTCAGGTAGATCCTCAAGTGTAGGAGTAATGATGTTCTTAGAATCGACCGTAGAACCATCTTTTGCCATGGCCGGAGAATAGATCGATTCAACAATGAGTCGCCAATTTGTGTTGGCGCAAAAATACGACACGAAGAAGCACCAACACACGACTTGATGAATATCAGCAAAATTAAACCCAAGCGACGTTAGGATTTAACCTGGCCGAGAACCACAGCGCACAACACCTAGGCGGAGCTAGTCGTGGTGTTGAGGCGGCGGCGGTGTCCTAACAAGGTCCTTGAACCTGGCTAGGAAAGCAGAAAAGATCGAAAAGAAAACAGGACTACAGGGAAGCTATAGTAGAAAAAATAGTAGATGCAAATTGTATTGATCGATTGGTGATGATTTCAACCAACCATGACCCTCTTCTATTTAAAGGGTGGCGGTCTTAGCCTAAGAGATCAAGACTCCTAAAACCGAACAAGATTCACAGATATGATTCGGTTATACCATCTGATCTCCAAACTTTCTATAACTGATAAATATTTCCTATTCAATCACGTAAGTTCCCTCGAGGAGTTCCTAGAGGGAGGTCCTGGATGCTTGGCGGGAGGTCTTCATGAGAGGTCCTGAGGAGGTCCTCGCGGAAGGTCTTGAGGAAGTCCTCACGGAAAGTCCTGAGGAGGTCCTCGTGGGAGATCCGCATGGGAGGCTTTGAGGAGGTCCTCGTGGAAGGTCTTGAGGTCTTCGCAGAAAGTCCTGATGAAGCTGTGCAGGACCTCCGGAGGAGGTCTTGAGCGGCCCTGATGAAACCGCGTAGCACTCCGGAGGAGGTCCTGGGCGGCTCTGATGAAGCCACGTGAGCGCTCCTAAGGAGATCCTGAGCGGCCCTGATGGAATCGTGTAGCGCTCCTGAGGAGATCCTGGGCAGCTCTGATGAAGGCGTGTGAGTGCTCCTAAGGAGGTCTTGGGCGGCTCTAACGAAGGCGCGTGAGCGCTCCTGAGGAGATCCTGGGCGGCTCCGATGAAACCACGTGAGCGATCCTGAGGAGGTCCTGGCCGCGCTTTTCCTTGTCCTCATGACCTGCCGCTTTGCAAAGACCACCTTTTGGGCCAAAAACTCCTACTTTGCAAAGACCACCCTCCAGGACCTCCTAGGAGGTCTTTGTAGATGTCACTCAGAACCACCTTTTCGAGCTAGGACCTCCTGTTTTGCAAAGAACACCCTCCAGGACCTCCCAGGAGATCTTTGTAGAGGTCGTCCAGGACCTCTCAAGAGGTCTTTGAAGCTAGGACCTCCCAGGAGGTCTTTGAAGAGGTCATCTAGGACCTCTCAGGAGGTCTTTGAAGCCATTTCTACCTTAGATTCAAACCGAATATTAGCTGAATCAGCGGTAGCTTTAAGTTCTTATCGTTAGACCAATCAGCACTGCATTGACCATTATAGATGCCAAATCTTGCTATCAACACCGATTTCTGCAGAAGGAACAATCACTCGAGTCCACTTCAATCTTGGAGCTACACGCCAAGACACCAGCACAGAACAATCAAGGAGTTTCTCAAGGTACCAGTCAACCAAGAGGAGTACCTTAGTCTGTGGTCAGAAGTCGTTTCAACCACGTCACTCTGGAAGGAGCTCAGGAAGCACCGGACATCGTACTGGGTAAGTTTCTAGTAAACTCAGTGCCTGTATCAGTTTTATTTGATTCTGGAGCTTCGCATTCGTTTGTTTTTGGAGTTTTTGCAACTAAGAATAACTTGGAAGTTATGCGTCTTAAGCATACTCTGTTAGTCCAGTCGCCTGGAGCAGAGATAAGTTCTAAAGTGGGTTGTTTAGGAGCTAAGTTACTCATAGCTGAAGTTGAGTTTCTAGCCAATCTTATCGTTCTAGACACCCAGACCTTAGATGTCATTCTTGGCATGGATTGGTTATCAAAGCACAAAGCTGTGTTAGATTGTGGCGGAAGAGCCGTGACAATCGAGGATACCATGGGAAACAAGGTAGAGTTTCTAGCTACCTCAGTGCGTGATGGACATCTGTTAGTCAATAGCCTAAAGACAGTTGCTTTGGAAGATGTGTCTATTGTTAGAGAATATCCAGATGTATTTCCGGAAGAGTTACCAGGAATACCACCAGACCGTGACATCGAGTTTGTCATCGATCTAGTGCCAGGAACAACACTGATTTCTAAGAGATATTATCGGATGCCAGCCGATGAGTTAGTGGAAATGAAGAAGCAGATAGAAGAACTTTTGGAGAAAGGTTTTGTGAGACCTAGTTCATCGCCATGGGGAGCACCAGTTTAGTTTGTCAGGAAGAAAGATGGAAGTATGAGAATGTGCATCGATTATCGATGTCTCAACGAAGTCACCATCGAGAACAAGTACCCATTACCTCGGATTGATGATTTGTTTGATCAAATGAAGGGAGCCAGAGTGTTATCAAAGATCGACCTACGATCAGGTTACCATCTGTTGAAGATTTGTCCTAAGGATATATCAAAGACCGCTTTTTCAACGCGGTACAGACATTATGAATTCTTGTTGAGGAATCAGACCACCTCCGTCGAAAATGCTCTATACTCGACAAGTCTACATAAGGGCGTCGTGAGCCTTGCCCGGGCGCTTACCAAATTTCACCGGAAGTGGTTTGAGGCTCGCTTGGATACTCACACGCTACTGCGCCGTGTTGCGTGGATATCTCGCCGTACCACGGTTTTGACGCGCCAGCGCTTCGACGCACCGTGCTCAACGCCGCCTTCGGCGCTATGAGCCACCTTGCCTCCACCGAGCCTCGGCCTCGGCGTGCCTTGTCGCGACTACGCCCCACGAGCGTCGCCCTATGCGCTTCGTCGCGCCCGCGTGCATCGTGCACCCGTGCCTTGTGCGGCTACGCCTCGTGCAATCTCGTGCCCTCGCCCCTCGCAGCGGTCTTGTGGCGCTCGTGCCCTCATGGTAGCCTTGCACCCTCACGGCGGCCGCCCGCCATCGCCCGCCCCCGCATGACGATTTCGCGCCCTCATGGTGCCCTCGGGGCCCTCGCGGCCTCGCGCGCCTTCATGGGCTACCACCCCTAGTGGTCATTCGGTGCTCCACGAAGGCGCGCGAGCTGCCAGAGCTCATTGACTAAGCTAGGAGGCATGACTTTCAAATGTGTGTCCGTGACTTACTGTCAGGAGCACACGTTTGCCGCCCACGAGGCTAAGTCGTAGGGCACTGAATGGCCACTAGGGTTGATAGCCCCCCAGTGGACTTGTAGGTGTCCATGAGGCTAACTCATGGGCATCTTAAAGGTGTGGCCACAACACTAAGTCTTAGGCACACCAGAGAGGCGTCCACGAGGCTAAGTCAATGAGCTCTGGCAGCTCATGGCGCCATTCGTGGAGCAATCAATGACCACTAGGGGTGGTAGCCCACGGCGCACGAGGGCCCCGAGGGCACCATGGGGCGCGCGTCATGGCGGGCGGGCGCATGCGGGCGCCGCCGTGAGGGTGCAAGGCTACCATGAGGGCACGAGCGCCACAAGACCGCTCATGAGGGAGAGGGCACGAGACGTGCACGCAGGCGAGCCGCACAAGGCACGTGGTGCACGATGCACGCGGGCGACGAGAAAGATAGGGCGCCGACAGTGGGGACGTAGCTAATCGATGAAAGGCTATGTCTCCTACCAAAAAAATACTCTAAGTCCATTTAAACCTCCTCCGGCCCGGAGGGCAATGATCTCGTGGGCGACCCATCCTCTCTTTGAAGGAGCGGTAGAGCACCCTCATCGGAGATCAGAGCTATCCACCTCGGGATGGCAACGTCCTACATGCCCTGGGGCTCCCATGCGCATCCTCCTCCCTTGTGCGAGTCGATGCGAGGCCCATCCATGGGCGAGCAGTTCAAAACACCTCGCAGCCGAAGGCTAAGGATTACGAGGCCAACCATCACCCGGGACGCATGACGTTCATGCGGCACGAGCGATGAAGCTCGCGACGAGCACGCCTCAGAACAGCGCTCTTGTTAGGGGCAGATCGACATATAAATCTCGTATGGGCTCTCAAGACACTTTCCCTCCAAGGGATTTCACCCTTGTGGTGCATAGGGCGTACGACCTCTGCGGTCTCCCCTAACAAAAGTCCATGGTGGCTTGGGCGTCCGTCGCCTCCACCATGGCGGCTCATGTCCTACTGGACCTAGGGCATGAGCGACCACCCTCGTGGTGCGTAGGGCGTACGACCTCCGCGGTCTCCCCTAACAAAAATCCGTGGTGGCTTGGGCGTCCGTCGCCTCCACCATGGCGGCTCGTGTCCTACTGACCCTAGGGCATGAGCGACCACCCTCATGGTGCGTAGGGCGTACGACCTCTACGGTCTCCCCTAGCAAAAGTCCATGGTGGCTTGGGCGTCCGTCGCCTCCACCATGGCGGCTCGTGCCCTACTAGACCTAGGGCATGAGCGACAACTTAGGTCCAGTACCAAGTTGATGGATGTGCTGAGGACTCATCCCCCTTAGACTCCAGGCCACGCGTCGAACGACCTCCGGGTCCCCGCATGCCTAGCTCCATTGCTTCGCAAGGGCTAACCATTCTCATGCATTCCCAATCACCACAAAAAAACCCACCTACGGGGTAAAAGGGCATCATCGCCCTCATAGTTCGGTGCCCCACGACTTAGCCTCGTGGACACCCCTCTGGTGTGCCTGTGACTTAGTGTTGTGGGCACACCTTCAAGATACACATGAGTTAGCCTCATGGGTGCCTCCAAGTCCACTGGGGGGCTACCACCCCTGTGGGTCATTCGGTGCCCTAGGACTTAGCCTCGTGGCCACCCCTCTGATATGTCCATCACTCAGTCTCACAGATCGAATCATCTACCGTCGACCTGGCTCGAATATTGATCAAGGACCATCATGCTCGCATAAGGCTATCACCTCGGAGATCTTAGTATCTAAAGTGATGGGACTCTACTAGTCCCTAAACAACGCTTGATCAATGCTCATGTCAAGCGAATGTTATCTTGCTACAAGAAATAAGTGTTGATCATTCTCTCTTTTTCGCAGAGACGCTCGTGCTATCTACCTGTCACTGCAACGTTTCTAGCTCGAACCGCGGCCATTCTGAGGAGTTCTACTACGACGACTCTCATCAAGCCGCCGAGCAAGAAGAGGATGACTTCGACCACAGCCTTCACTCCGACGCACATCCCGCCTCGAAGGCTATGCCTCCGCTCGACGGCCTCGCGTCCAAGACTTTGCATGCAGAGGCTTCACTCCGACGCACTGCCCGCCTCGAAGGCTATGACTCGGCTCGGCAGCCTCTCTTCCACGACTTCGCCTATAGAGGCTTCGCTCCAACGCACCGCCCGCCTCGAAGGCTATGCCTCGGCTTGGCGGCCTCTCGTCCACGACTTCACCTGCAGAGGCCTCGCGCCGACGCGCCACCCGCCTCGCAGGCTATGTCTCGGCTCGGCAGCCTCGCATCCACGACTTCACCTACAAAGACTTCGCTGCGACGCGCCGCCTGCCTTGAAGGCTGTCCCTTGGTGGGACGGCCCTGCATTTAGTACTTCACCTTCAGGATTGGAAAAACGAAAACCATGCGACACGAAGGGCCAACGAGAAGCGGCAATTTGGTACCCACTCTCGCGTGGAGCACTCACGCGATATGAAGTACAAAATAATCCAAAATCTTTGGGCGCTCGCGTGCCCACCAAGCCAAAATGGGCTAAGTCGTGGGTGCCCTTCTTGCGTGTTCCCAAAGACTCACGCCTCGCCTTTGCATCGAGTCGAATTTAGCTAGATCTCAGTGTCTACATTCCAAGATACAAGACCTCGGCATTCTTATTTGCCCTTGGCGCCCGCCTGGCGCCCTAAGGGACGGGGGCTACTTGTTGAGGAATCAGGCCACCTCCCGTCGAAAATGCTCTATACTTCGACAAGTCTACATAAAGGACGTACGTGAGCCCCTTGCCCCGGGCGCTTGGCCACCAGCCCACTGGAAGTGGTTTGAGGCCTGCTGGATACTCACACGCTACACGCTCGTGTTGCGTGGATATCCTCGCCCGTACCCTGTGCCTTGACGCGCAGGCGCCCGACGCACCGTGCTCCAACGCCCTGCCACGCTCGGCGCTATGAGCCACCTTGCCTCCACCCGAGCCTCGGCCTCGGCGTGCCTTGTGCGACTACGCCCCACGCATGACGTGCGCCCTATGCGCCCGTGCGCCCGCGTATCGTGCACCCACGTGCCTTGTGCGGCTACGCCTCGTGCACCGTCTCGTGCCCTCACCCCTCATGACGGTCTTGTGGCGCTCTCGTGCCCTCATGGTAGCCTTGCACCCTCACGGCGGCTTCGCGCCCGCGGTGCGCCCGCCCCTCGCGACAGTTTCCGCGCCCTCATGGTGCCCTCGGGGCCCTCGTGCGCCTTCGTGGGCTACCACCCCTAGTGGTCATTCGGTGCTCCACGAAGGCGCGCGAGCTGCCAGAGCTCATTGACTTAGCCTCGTGGACGCCTCTCTGGTGTGCCTAAGACTTAGTATTGTGGCCACACATTTAAGATGCCCATGAGTTAGCCTCATGGACACCTCCAAGTCCACTAGGGGGCTATCACCCCTAGTGGCCATTCAGTGCCCTACGACTTAGCCTCGTGGGCGAGAAACGTGTGCTCCTGACAGTAAGTCACGGGCACACATTTGAAAGTCATGCCTCCTAGCTTAGTCAATGAGCTCTAAGCTCTTGTCTTCTTTGGCTTACAAGCCAACGTATGCATCCAGCGGAACTACACAAGTGAGCAAGGAGACGTGTTTCAGTTGAAGAATTAAATCATCTCGTTGGGCTGTAATGAAACTGGAGCAGCACTTGCCCTTTGCTCCAAGTAATACAATCGCAGCTAGCACGCCTGCAAGAGCATGAAACGGTCTTAAAAGAGGAAACAGAAAGCATCCTCAATGACGCCTAAAGCTATGTTTGTACTTTGTATATTATAAGCATTGGTAATGCACCTTGAATCAAGTTGACAGCCTTATGTTCTGCAGCCGGAAGCTCATTTACCTTTACATGCCAATGTGGATCAAGTTGACAGCATGCACTTGGTTCTAACCTCCAAGGGGAGCTTTAACTTAGCTTGACACCAATGTATATCTGACTGAGATGGGAAGCTTGACTGAACTTTAAGCTAAAGGCACCAGAAACTATTTGGCTTCACCTTGCACCGTGCACGCAGCGGCAGGCCTCGTCGAACAGCCGCAAGCGGCAGGCATACACCCCGAGCAGCACCGTGCACGCAGCGGTGTCGGGCGCGACGCTGTCCGTGGCCATGGCGTGGAGCACGACGAGCTCGTCGCCCGGGCAGGAGGCGGGCGAGAGCCCCGCAACGGCCGTGGTGAAGCAGGCGGCGTCGGCGCCCTGCTCGGGAAAACGCCCGGCGCCCTGCTCGCCAAAACACCCTCGCGCCAAGCGCCCTGCCGAGCGCTGCCACGCCCTATGCCTGCGGCCGCCCAGCGCCCTCGTGCACCCGTGTACCCGGACGCCCTGCGCCCCGTGCGCCCTAGCCCTAGCGACGCGGCTGCCCTAGCCCTCGTGGTGCCCCGTGTCCTTTGCATTGCATGACATTGTAGAGAGAGAGATGTGTATATATATTAGCTCTACTGCAGTAGTACTCCAACGTCACCGTGTGATCGATGGTCCACACATGAATGAGTCCTAGCCTTGGGAATGGGATCTCTCCCGACCGGCATCTGCATGCATGGGATGCTAGCTAGCTGCACAAAAGCTGCCAAACGAGGCCCCATGTTACTACTACTACGTTCCAGACCCACTGCCCAAGAGCTCAGAGGAACTGCCCAAGAACTCAGAGGAAAAACTAACGCTACGCCAGCTGGAGTTTTTTTGGCACACACATGCTATATGTATGTTTCACGTACAAGGCCAGCGTATATACATGCGTACAGACATATGCTCTTGCTCCATACGGTACATCTGGTCTGGTCTCTGGCCCCCGGTATTCGGCTAGCAGCACAGCTCAAAGCAGTTGCCCGGCGCCCTGGCAGCCGCGCACAAGCGCCTCGGCGGCCATGCGACCCGGCACCTGCACCCCAGTAGCCGCGCCCCGGCGCCCCGGCACCCAGCGCTGCGCTTTGCACCCGGTGCCCTGCGCCCTGGCAGCTGAGCGCCTTGGCAGCCGGCAGTGGAACGCCCTAGCAGCTAAGCGCCCTGGCAGTCGACAGCGAAACGCCCTGGCAACGCCCCTGCGCCCTGGCAGCCAGCAGTGGAATGCCCTGGCAGCCAGCAGTGGAATGCCCTGGCAGCTGAGCGCCCTGGCAGTCGACAGCGGAACGCCCTGACAGCAGCGCCCCTGCGCCCTGGCAGCTGAGCGCCCTGGCAGCCGGCAGTGGAACGCCCTGGCAGCAGCGCCCCTGCGCCCTGGCAGTCGGCAGTGGAACGCCCTGGCAGCAGCGCCTCTGCACCCTCGCAGCTCCAGCGCCCTGCATACACGCGCCCAAGCGTCCTGCGGAGCTGCATCCGATGCCCTGTCACCCGGACACGCCTAGCGCCCTGCGTCCACGCGCCCAAGTGCCCTACGGAGCTGCATCCGGCGCCTTCTCACCCAGACACGCCCAGCACCTTGCCTCCAGCACCTGACGCCCTGCCACTGGCTGGAGGCGCTGGGCAAGCCGGGGGAGGTGACGCCATGAAGTATTTTGGACGAAACATGAACAGGAGGGAGAGATGACCAAGAACAAGGGAGAGGAGAGAACCAGATTACTCACCTTTCCCAGGGTTCCTACGAGGACTCACACCTCCAGAGCACCAAGACTTCGCGTGGGCGTGAGTCCGCGGCGAGCACAGGGAGTCGGCCTGAGGGAGTTTTTCCCATGGTGCAAGCACCGATTGGAACCTCCAGTAAGCAAAGCTCCAGGAGACATGGGAAGAAGCAAAACCAGGGGCCAAGGATGAAGACATAACCTCACGTGAGCACTCTAGGAAAAAGCAAAAGGAGATGCTTCGAGCAGCGGGGCCCACGTCTAAAAGCAAAGGAAAACACCAGCATAAAAAATATGTGTCTGTTGGACAACTTCACCAGATCTGCATAGGCGCATGTGTTTGGTCTTTGGTGCTGAACAACAACACGTAAAGACAAAGAGACAACTCACGTGGAAAAAGCAAATACACACAGTGTATCAAGTCAGGAACAGTGGCATCTATGTCAACAAGAAAAGAGGTTCATGCAGTTCATCCTTTAGACCAAAGTCAAGAACTAACATCAACACTAATATGCTTGGTATTGTGCATGCACCTCTGATTGGTTCGGACCATAACAAGTGGAGTGTTCCAAGACTACCCCTCAGAGCGTTTCTTCTATAACGCCAAGGGGCAGGGGGGCTAGTGGCGCCATCCGGCAGTTTGGTTACAAATTCAACCGAAGACAAGCAACAAATATACACACAAGGGACCAGCATACAGCAGAATGTTCCCTCGCGCGTCCGGCGCGCCCTCGCAGAGCGCCTGGCACCTGGCGGCGCCCGCACTCGGTAGTAGCGCCAGCAAGCGGCGCCTTGAAGCCTTCATACCGCCACGATGCCTCGCCGCTAAGCGTCCTGCGCCGCAACAGCGGTGAGGGCTAGCGATAGCGTCGGTGCGGAGGCACGACGGCGATTTGAGCCTGGCGCATGAGCGCCCAGCAAAGCAGCGGTGGCCGGACTGGGCGACTAGGGCGGCGGCCGGGTTCCCGGCGGCTTCGGGCGGCGTGTGACGCCTCGCGACAATGGTGGCGGCGAATCCAGCAACCCTAGCGGTCTGGGCCGACTCATTTGGGAAGAAGCGGCGGCAGCTAAGCGAAGAAGAAGAATCGCCAACAAATGGATAATAAACTAGCCGCGGATCGAATCTGCGCCGCCATGCCATGCCAGCGCGCTGTGCCGCCGCATCACCAAGGACCCCGACGCACCCTCATCGCCGCTTGCACGGCACGGAGGCGCGCCGCCTCGCCGCCTGCAGGCCACGCTCGACCTCTGCGCCCAGCATTGCGGCCCGGCGTTGCCGCCTCCCTCGCCTCGGTCGCCACCTGCGCCGCCTCGCTTAAGGGGCTCGGCCTCGCTAACTACTAACATGGGCGCGCCGCCAAGGCTCCGTCGCGCGAGGTTCGCCCGAGGGCACGCTCCCCCTCCGTCGACAGCGTCGCCCGAGCCCGCAGCAGCGAAGCTGGCTCGCTCGAACGCCTCCGGGCTCGATAGCCGCATGTACGATAGGGTGGAGAGCGCCGTGCCACTGGGCGCATCTGCGCTCTGCTGGCTTTGGATAAGGACGGCGGCGGCGGCGATGCTCGTGGTGCGCCCGCAGCAGAGCAACTCACATGCTCATTGGCCTCGGTGAAGCGCTAGTCGCGCTAATCCCTCGCCTCCGCTGGCAAGGCAGGCGGAGGCGCAGACGAAGACGGGCGTGCGGCATGGCAGGAAAGCGCGGCACCATAGCGCGCACCCAAAAGCAAGAAAGAAGCAAATGCCATGAGGAAGAAGTAGCCTGGGAGCTTCTCTCGGTTGGAATCTTGGAATACATAAGAGAGAGAAAGAAAATAATGTCTTGCCTTGGATTCCCGCAAGGGCTGGCACACAGCATGAAGGCACAAGTTACAACCTCCTGTGAAAAAAGCAAAATGCACAGACCAGACACTGCCTTTAGTAATGCATGCGGGACCCACAAAGTAACCTGGACCAAGCAACATCAAGAGAACCACTAGTGGACAGCCGCTAGCCCCAGCATCAAACGCCCTACCAGCTGAGCTAAGCGCCGCACGATCTTTAACGCATGCACTCCTCAGAATCGCGCCTCGGCGCTTAGCATTCATGTCCGTCAAATTGAACATTGGATTACGCACAATAGCGGGAGGAGCAAAGACAACGAACAAAATTCAGAAGATTAGGCGGTTAATTGCTATCGCTTTTGTCACACTTTAATTTTAATTGGCTTTTGGCGCCCGGCGCTGTCAGCCGGGCGCTTCCGGCGCCCGACGCCCAGCGCCAAGGCCTCGTGGTGCGCCAAGACCTGCGCTTCTCGAAGCAGTGCCTGCAAGGCCCTAGCAAAGAGCCTCATGCTCTCATGGCGTGCTCGCGGTGGTCACGCCTCGAGGCCTCGAGGCCCCGGTGGCCTCACGCCTCTCGGCGCCTCGTGGCCTCACGGTGCCCTGCGCCCTGCGGTGGTCTCGCGCCCTCACGGCGCGCCTCGGGGCCTTGCGGTGCCCTCGCGCTCTCAAGACCTCGGGGCCTCATGCCATTGCACCCTTGCGCCCTCGGGGCCTCGCGCCGTGGCACCCTCGTGCCCTCGGGGCCTTGCGATGCCCTCGTGCCCTCGCGATGACCTCGCGCCCCCGGCCGCCTGGTGGCCTCACGGTGCCCTTGCGCCCCGCGGTGGCCTCGCGCCTCACGGCGCCCTCAGGCCTCGCGGTGCCTCGCGCCCTCCACGGTTCCCTCGCACCCTCGGGGCCTCGGGGCCTCGTACCTCGCGCCTCCAAAGTTCTCCACGGACCTTGGGCGCGCCCGCTTCAGATGGCCCCGCGGCCCCTCACCGGCCACCTCGCGCCTCTAGAGAGTCCACCGCTTCGCACAACCCTGCGTGGCCCCTCGCTTCAGGGAGTCCTTCGCTCAGGAACAATGGAAGTAAGGCATTGTGGAAGAAACTACTAGCCAAAGACAAAGATATAGCCTCGACATAAAAGGCATTGTTCAAGACTATCCCTTTTGGCGTTTCCCCCGAAACGCCAAGGGGCAGGGGGGCTAGTGTTGGAAGAATAATTCATCTGTCATGTTAACTGGCCCTACTTTGTAATTGACACGTGTACGGGTCCAATTGATGCAGCTATACTCATAGAAGACTGTAATACCCCTCACTTGAACTCATAGGATAGTCATCCCTAAGGGGTATTTTGGTCATTTGTACAGGCTTGGGAGCCTATAAATACCCCATGTACCTCCCTCATAGGGGGGGCTCTCTTGAGCAATAAAGAAACATGTTCAAACTGGTGAGCCCTCGGGGGCTCCCTCTCCGGAGGTAACCCCCCGTTGGCTCACCGACAGGAGTAGGGCGGTCCTCTCGGACCCCCGAACCTGTATAAATCCTCGTGTCATTTCTTACTCTCGTGGACGAGGGCCTGTTAGACGGCCGACGTCCACCCCCTCACTTGTGTTTGGTTTTTACACCTACAACAATTCTTAGTCATGTCTTTTAGTCTGACTAATGCCCCTGCCTATTTCATGAACATGATGAATAAAGTATTCATGAAATATTTGGATAAGTTTGTAGTTGTGTTCATCGATGACATCTTGGTTTACTCCAAGTCGGAGGAAGAACATGCTAAACATTTGAGATTAATTCTAGAGAAACTGAGAGAGCATCGGTTATATGCTAAATTTAGTAAGTGTGATTTTTGGAAAAAGAAAGTGGATTTCCTTGGTCATGTGATGACAAGTAGGAGTAGTGATTGACCTCGGTAAAGTTAAAATAATATTGCATTGAGAACAGCCCAAGACTGTTACTCATATTCGCAGTTTCTTGGGAATGGCAGGATATTCTCGCCGTTTCATCGAAAGATTCTCAATGATTGCTAAGCCTCTTACGCAGTTGTTGAAGGAGAAAAGGTTCACTTAGACCCCAGCTTGTGAAGAAAGTTTCCATGAATTGAAGAAGCATTTGACTTCAGCCCCAATGCTGATTTTGCTAGATATTCGCAAGGATTTTGATATCTATTGTGATGTTTCGCGTCAAAGATTAGGATTTGTCCTGATGCAAGAAGGAAGAGCTGTCGCTTATGTGTCAAGGCAATTAAGGCTTCATGAAGAGCATTAATATCCTACCTATGATCTGGAACTAGCTGTCGTAGTGCATGCTTTGAAGATTTGGCGTCATTACCTCATCGATGTAATCGCCGTGAAGTTTATACAGTTCATAAGAGCCTAAAGTATATTTTCACTCGACCGATTTGAACATGAGACATAGAAGATGGTTGGAGTTAATAAATGATTATAATCTTGGAATCCATTACCATCCTGGTAAAGCCAATGTAGTTGCAGATGCTTTAAGTCTAAATCAGATTGGGTACTAGCCATTTACTAATGGTATATTCGGTGATCTCAATGTAAAAAGGATATTAGAGGCTAGAGCTTGGGTTCATTACTTCCTTCCAATGATATTTAGGATTAGTTGGCCGGTGATTACACTTTTGTAGTAGATGAAATTTGTTGTGAACTTGCGTCCTTTGTAAACAGATATTTTGGTTCTAGAAAGTATTTACTTTGATTCAGTGGGTATCATTGTTCAATGCAGATTGTTGTTCACAAGGATGGCCCAAGAGGAACCATTTCGCGTCAGGCCGACCACGCCAAAGGTATGTTACCTCATACTTCAGTATCTTGGCAAAGTGATCAACATGAGATAAAGGGTTTTTCGACCTCATGTTTGTCTTGATCGGGTCTATTTTGAATCGGATAAGGTCCATGCATGCATTGTCGTCACTTGTGGATCAGGCTCGAAGTGAAGGATGTGCCTGGACTTAACACCGTGATTAGGGAAATTGTATGCGGCTTATCGACATGTATGGTGTCACCAAGGTACTTGGAATTCGGGTAAGTCATTATGTTGCATCACGAGTCCACATAAAGTATGCAAGCGGTCATTTTTTTCCAGGATTACGCAAATTGCTTCTTTCACAAGTTTCATTGAAGTCATCTGGAATAAGCTGTTATACACCGTCGGTATTTCTTTTACATTCGCTTGATTGCATCAACTCGATAATCGGGAAGATGCATTATGCACAAGCTAAGAATGAGCAATGAATGTTTATTAAGAAGAATGTTTGGGTAACCAGTTTGTGGATTCAATAAATCACGCCGAGTACCACCAAATTTGTCTTGTCGGTTGTTGCTTTAAATCTATACCGGTTATCCGCCACATAAATCTATACCAATCGGTCATTTAATCAATCCAATTGAGCATCACACTACTTCTCTTCATGAGCATCTCTTGTTATATCATATGATGTTAAAGTATAAGTTTTACTTATATGTTGTCATTTTTCATGCAGTCAACAAGACAAGTTGATAGTTCTTCACATTGACAATGTAATGTTGATGGACAACAAAGACGAAAGAGCTAGATTATGTTAGATATCGTATTATGATTTAAGAATAATTCATAGAATTCTTGTACTCAGCTTTGTACATGTCACATTCGCGAAAGAGCTAGATTATGTTAGATATCGCGTAATATGATTTAAGAATAATTCATAGAATTCTTGTACTCGAGTTTATACATGTCACATTCGCCAATGTATCATTCTCTCAATAAATACATCTATTTACTTCTTTATACGAGTACAATTTGTTGTCAAAAATGTGTTTAGTTTTGTGGGCCTAGCTTAATTATTACTTTCTGCAAAACTTTAAAATGATGAATCTTTTAGAATACTAATATGGGTTGTAAACAATTATAAAAATAATTTGTTGTCCAAGATAGCAACGCATAAAAGTGTTGCCTATGCCTAGATATATCCGTTGCTACCTTGCAACGCTTTTTGTACTAGTTACCAACGCTTTTATATGTATTGTGATAGACCTTTGCAACGCATACATGCGTTGTGAAAGGAGTGTTCATGGTGTAGTGACAGTATGGCCCAGATCAATGGCGCACAAAGTTAAGTCCTTAGAGACTACTCAGGTGAAACATCCTCATCCCAAATATGCTTCCTTCACCCCTTTTACTGCACGATCATTCACCTGAGTATAAATCATTTTAAGTTCAACCTGGCAAAATGGCAACCCTTACCTTGGCACAACCATTTTTTATCAACAGTGGCTTCGCCACAATTACATAATTCATTAAGTCATGTTCTTTCATTCTTTGAGTAAGTGATCAAGAATCCATCGCGACTAAGCATGGCTAATCATAAACGATACCCAAGTTGGTAGTACAATAATGTCCAACTAATAATTATCCATCCTAAGGTGTTCAAGGATTTATGTCATTCAAGGGTACATGTCATTCTCAAGTTATCAAGGAGGTATAATGGCAATTAGGTAATTAACTATTCCCGAAACCATTTTTATGCAATTAGGCATGCATGTTTATATCAAACAATATACTTTTATAAATTGGGTTCAACATGATCAAAGGTCTACGACTTGCCTTCGTTGAAGAGTTGAGATGCTTCGATCGTCGGGTCCAAAAATTCTTCCCAAACGCCGGAATCTACGTATGAACAAAGCTAAATAAATAAAACAATTCTAAATAAATATAAAATAAGCACCAACAGTAAGATAATGAATTTAGATGAATTTCTAAATTTGAATCACTCGAATCGGAGTTCGAATGAAGAAGATATGGCCTTCGGAAGTTGGAAAAATACATGAAATGATGAAATCAGGGTTTTTCTAGATTTTTGGAATTAATTTGTAAAGGAAAAATCAGGTTTACTGCGTCGGATGATGTCAGCAAAGGTATTTTGGAATTCGTAGAATATTTTTCAAGGAAATTAGAAATGCCACGGGCATAACGTGGGATCGCCACGAGGCTATCGCGCCGACGCGTACATGACATGGTTAATGGCAATCGCCACGCCGACATTAATAATGGCATGACGGTAGGAGGCTTTCAAATGAGCAAGGCGAGGCGGAGAGGGGCGGCAGGGAGCGCAGGACTTCGAGGACGAGCGGAGGGCGCACTTGTCGGGAGGTGGCTGAGTGGGGCGCCGTGGAAGGAGGTAGCAGCAAGGTTCGAAAGCAACAAAGCTTCGAAAGAGAGAGGCAATGGCGGAACGGAGGGAGAAAACGGGAGGGGAAAGGAAGGGAAAGAAAGAGCCGGGCGCTGAGCTTTATAGCGAGGAGGGGGAGGCGAGCATCAAGGGGACGAGGGATTCGGGGCATCGCTTGTGGAAAATGGGAAGGAGCGGAATCAGGCGAAGACGGACGGTCCGCACGGACGCCGGTGGCGACAGAGACAGAATTGTCGCGCGGAATCCGGCGAGAAGCGGACGAGATCCGCGCGAAGTCGGTGGGATTTTATTACCTGCCAGTGTGATGTGATGCAGACGAAGGACGATTTTTTTTTAAATAATCTATTTTTTATTCAAAAATACAGAAATAATACCGCTTAATTTTTATTTACAGAAATAATCTTGTGTCGCCGTACGGTTGGGCGAGTTCGGTAAGTCGCCCAACCGCAGTGCGACACATATTCAAGTCGCCCAATGGAACGACGATTTAAACGTTCGAGGCGTCGTCGCTTCATGGTATGGCGACTTGGATAGAGTCGCCATACGGTCGAGCGAATTGCTCGCAGCTTAATCAAAGTCGCCCAACCGTGTGGCGACTTGGGCATGTGTCACTCAACCCTTGGGCCAAGACTTCTCGCCAAGTCGCCCTACGGCTGAGCGACTCACACTGATCATATAGAAAGGCACCAGATCCCGTCATGGTTTCTTTCACCATTTGTCTCGGCGGACAAGCATAGCAGATCGGGAGAGGAGAAAAAGGGGAGAAGGTAGGGAGAGGGAGAAGCAGAGGAGCTCGAGAGAGGGAGACAATAGGAGGAGAGGAGCTTGGGAGAGGTACACAGGGAGGAGCAGAGCTCGGGAGAGGGCGGTTCGGGAGGAGAGGAGCTGTAGACGTGAAAGAGAAAGACGAACGAAGGTAATAATCTTGTTTGTTCTTGTTCTCGGCCGAATGTAGGTGACGTGTAGCTACTTGTTTGTTTACCACGTATATGGGGAATGTATGTCGAGAAATCACTGGTTGCAACGTTTGTAATATTTGCAGTCATGTCGGAGCTCATAAGATTGAAAGTGCATTACGGTGTTGGTACGATTCGTGAAGGTCCGCAAGGTGTTGACCTAAGTGATTTCCAGCAAGTCGATTTGGTACACCCGAATCTGGAGAATGCCCGAATCGGAGATGTTCTACACTGGCTCACCAGAAGCTTCTCCTTGGACCCCGAGGTGTGGAGTGTCGTCATACAAGGGGTTTTAGAGTAGGTCTCCCACGCACATTCGGTAGGAGTTGAGCAGAGTGATGCGCGGTTGCATGGAAGGGATATCTCGAAGGTCAGAGGCGCCATGGCTACGAAAATGCTACTCGTGCGTACCATGTCTGAAGGTACTCCTTGCGAGCCCTTCCGACGCCTCACGGGTTGGTGGGAGCTTCGGTTGCCAGGTTCATGAAGAAGACGCGGTGGCCGATGTTGTGGACGACAAGAGGACGAGGTGGCCAACGCTCGAGAAGGCGAAGAGGACGAGGTGGCCAATGTTGCGGAGGCAGAGGAGGAGGCTGAGGCAGAAGAGGAGACGGAGGCAGAATATCGTGCACCGCACGCTGAGGCCAGTCCCCAGGCAGATGCAGGGGAGCATGTCCACAGCATAGTACGTCGGATGGAGATTGATGACTTGACAGCTCGAGCGGAGGAGGAAGCTTTAGAAGAGGATGGTGATAACTCTTCCGAGGAGGACGAAGGTCCCATTCCGTAGGGATGGAATAGGGTGGATGTTGAGGGTCTTGCTGTGCACGACGAGCACGAATCACCGTGGGAGTACAATGGGATGGAGGTTCGGCTTCGTGCAATGTTTGCTGACAAGGGATCACTGCAGGATGCCATTAAGCTGTGGGCCTTATCCATGCAACGGTCGTTTCGTGTACTCAAATTCAGCCAGGAGCAGTACACCGTGGTATGCGAGCAGGCTGAGTGTCCTTGGCGTGTGCACGCAAGGAGACCCAAGTACGAGACTCACTAGATTGTCTCGAAGGTGGAACCGCACTCCTGCTTGCTCAGTAGTGTTTTGCCGAGGCATCGCAACCTGACGTCCACCTTCATAGCCAATGTCATGTATGGAGAGATAGTGAAGAAGACGGACCTGGAGGCCAAGCACATCATGCTGGCTATCGAGCAGAAATTCAAGTACAAGATTAGCTACGCGAAGGCATGGCGTGCTAAGCAGAAGGCTTTGGAAAGGAGGTTCGGTTCTTTCGAGGCGTCTTACGACAACCTTCCTCGTATGCTCCTGTGTCCGCAGACAGAACCCGCACATACATTGCTGTGAAGGACCAGCCACCCAAAAGGCGGCCGCTAGGTTTTATGGTATTACAGAGGACCTTCTTAGCATTCGGTCCCTGCATCAATGCATTCAGACACATGTTGCCCGTGATATCAGTGGATGTGACATTTCTAACCGGAAATACAAGGGCATGATCCTCGACAAAGAATTGGCGTTGATGGCAACAATCGATTCTCGCCTTAGCCATTGCTTTCGTGGAAAGTGAGAATTACGACAGCTGGTTGTGGTTCCTTCAACATCTGAAGGTGGGAGTAGTTGAGGCACATCCCGATGTCCGTGCATAATCCATGATTGCCACCGGGATGATGAAGGCCATCCGACAACTTCAAAGCAAGACCTCGATGAGCCGTCCCTGCCGGACACGAGGAGCAGATGGTGCATTCGCCATCTAGGGGCCAACTTCTTCGGCGATTCAGCAAAGAACTATTGATGAAGTGTTCAAGAGGCTTGCTATGCAGAACCAAAGATGTAAATTTGATGCGTTGTGGCGATGTTGGACGAGCACACCAGAAGCATGTCGTCGAGAGGAACAAGCGTCCCCTCATTCTCGGGGGCGGCCTGACCGGCGCCCACACCATGCGAGAGCTCAACCCTCCCCATTTGACGCGGAGGACCTCGAGGGACATCGGGTGTTTCTCTCATTAGATTGAGGCCGAGCCATTGGAGAAGTGGTCCTTACTGCATGACACGGATGGTGCAAGGTATGGCATAATGACCACTAACCTTGCAGAGGTGTACAACTGGGTTATTAGGGGCCTCCGTTCTCAGCTTCTTGTTGCCATCGTCGAAGGCGTTCTGCATAGTACAATAGGATATTTCAGGGAAAGACATGCAAATACGGCACTTCATGCAGTCAACCCACAGACACCCTACTACTCGAAGATTACAGCATACATGCAGGCCAAGACCGAGAAGGCTCAATCGCACACGGTCTTCGTAATGGGCAATACGGAGCATCGATTCGACATGATCCTCCGAGACAGAGCCGGATTCGGACGGCTCGGTCTCTTGTTACCTATGAGGTATGCCTTGGAGACCATGTGAATGAACCTAGTGAACATGCAATAAGCTAAAGCTCCTTCACAAGCCATGCTCTCATGTCTCGCGTGTGGGACCATCGCATGGACCCATCGAACTTCGTATCGGAGTACTTCATGAAGGAAAGGGTGCAGCAAGGGTGTGGTGCGGCGAGCTAAGAGGCTTCAGGGTTGTGGGTAACTTCGCCACGTTGGATACTGCAAATAGGACTTGGATTCCGGATCTAGACCTGTTGAAAGGAGGAAGAACATTGCGAGTTGTCGCATTTGTAACGATATGGACGAAGGGGAAGGCAGTGGCGGGTAGGCGCAGAAGCCGCCGCCAGAAGGGCACACTATCAGAACTTGCAAGGCGCATGTCGACATGTAGGAACTTGTGTTACAACTGCTAGTATGTTGTAACATGTACTTCAGTCAGTACTTTGGTTCTTGTAAGCAATTGTGGAACTAGTATGTTGTGGAACTAATTGTAACGTGTAATGTGCTTCTGTTCACGGACTTTAATGTACTTTTCGTTCCGTGTCTCCGCTAAGCCATCAAAGCAAGTCTATATTGCAAGTATGCCTCTTCTAGTGGAATCCCAGAAAGAACCACTCGCACCGCTATCGAATCATCCATGTTTTATGGCATCTTCATAACCACAACGAGCGTTCTCAGCATCTTCATAACTTCATCGAGGAGAGACTCCCTCACGTATCGTAATATCACTTACCTTTCTACTTACCACTCATTACTATCTCAATCGTCCTCACAAAATTCTACATAAATTTAGCGCACTACAACAATATATGACGATCAAAAAATGTTATTGCGAATCTGACAAATTTCGTACCCTTCATATTCTATGAAAATAACAAACAAACCAACCAACGTTGTCACCACACTTTTATCTTTTAAAAAATAACATTATATAATACGATTTGCTAAATACAATACCTAAAAATTGTAATATATATTTTAACACAATTGTTCCAATTGGATTTGCATAATTCCAGGTGTAGGAGCTAAAATCGCCCACTGGTTGGGCGACTTGAACTAAGTCGCCCAACCATCGTGCATGACTTCCTAAACTCGCTCTACAAATTAGCGATTCCAACACATATCGCACATCCGTTTGGCGACTAGGTCCACTAACGCCTAGTCGCCGTTCCATTGGGTGACTTGAATATGTGTCGCGATCTTCTTGATTTGGCGACTTCCCAACCGCAAATAAATGACACGAGATTATTTCGTAAATAAAAATTAAGCGGTATTATTTCAGTATTTTCAAATAAAAAATAGATTATTTTAAAAAATTCGACGAAGGACCGGGGGGAAGATGAAGACGGGTGGGCCCTCTTGAAGCAGAGAGAGAAGCGAGGTGAGCTTATTGGGTCGGGGGTAGGCCCATAACGAAAGAAGCAACGGGCCAAGGAGAAATTCGGCCCAATGGCCGGGGAGGATTAAAATTGATTTTTGAATTAGAGAAATTCCAGAAAAGCAAAAAGGTTTTTAGAAAATTGAAGATAGGGTCCAAAAATTCAAGAAAAATACACAGAAATTCCTTGAACTAAATGGAACTTAATAAAAATACTTTTAACTTAACTTTAGCTTTTGTCATTCACCTGATTCAGTCTAATACAAAGGTGTTCTGCACTTTCTTCCGTAAAGAGCTTCGAACGGGAACATCTGCAAACTTGATTGATAACTGTTGTTGTATGAAAACTTTGCATAAGCCAACATTTGATCCCAACTGGTCTGGTTCTCTAGAGTGCAGGCACTCAACATATCTTCTAGGATTTGATTCACTCTTTCTGTTTGCCCATCTGTCTATGGATGGTAAGCTATACTAAAATTCAAATTAGTGCCCAAAACGTTGTGCAGCTTCTACCAGAATCTTGAGGTGAACTGGGATCCTCGATCTGACACTATCTTGTTTGGTACACCATACAGACACACTATCTTTGCCATATATAATTCTGCAAGTTTGTCTCCTAAGTAGGTGGTCTTGACCGGAAGGAAATGAGCAACTTTTGTTAGGCGATCTACAATTACCAAGATAGAATCATAGCCAGCTCTAGTTCTCGGCAGACCGGTGATAAAATCCATGCTAATTTATTTCCATTTCCATTCAGGAACTCCTATTGAGACAGCCTCTCTAGAATACAAAGATACCTGGATGAATCCCATCTACGAGTATCTTCAGACGAGTACCATACCCGATGATGATCTTGAGGCAGATCGCTTATCCTGAATGGCCAAAATGTATACTTTGGTCGAAGGAGTCCTCTATAAACGAGGCACTCAAGGGGTACTCATGCGATGCATATCGCAGAGACAAGGACTAAACATCCTTCGCGACATACATGGGGGCATCTGTGGAACTCATGCTTCCTACAGAACACTGGTCGGAAAGGCCTTTCGACAAGGTTTCTACTGGCCAATAGCTCTCTATGATGCCAAAAATCTGGTTAAGAAGTGTGTACAATGCCAGTTTCATAGCAAGCAAATACACCAACCGGCTCAAGCATTGCAAACAATTCCTCTATCTTGGCCTTTTGCGACCTGGGGTCTCGACATTCTAGGACCATTCCCAAAAGCTCTAGGTGGCTTCGAGTTCCTCTTTGTGGCTATTGATACGCTCACAAAGTGGATCGTTTAACCCGGATCGAGACAACAACGAAGCAAAGAAAGCGGTTCATGATGAGAAGCGTGATTACTCGATTTGGCGTCCCAATTCGAATAATTACAGATAATGGTAAGCAATTTTTTAGCGCAAAATTCCAAGAATTTTACGACGAGTTGGGTACCAAACTGTGTTACGCCTCTGTTGCCCATCCTCAAAGCAATGGGGTAGTCGAAAGAGCGAATGGCCAAATAATACAGGGAATCAAAACTCGAGTCTTCGACCAGCTTGTCTAGCACTTGGGGGCTTGGGTATAAGAATTACCCTCAGTATTATGGGCCATCATATGACTGGTAGTCGTGCTACAGGTGAAACACCTTTTTTCCTAGTTTTCGGTGCCGAAGTCATGCTTCCACCAGAACTAAAGATCAGGTCAACAAGGGTCGAAACTTTCACCGACTCTATCCAGGAACAACTTTGAGCAGATGACATCAACCTACTCAAAGAGAAGAGAAATCAAGCCTTAATCCGTTCAATAGTCTAATAAGCAAGCCCTCACAAGCAAATACTACGATCGAAGGTCCAACCTCGCAAAGATTGCTATAGGTGACTTGGTATTGAAGAAAATTCAATCCCAATCTAATCGAACAAGCTTTCCCCAAGTGGGAAGGTCCTTACGATGGTCGGGTTATGCGACTGTGTTCGCACGACTAGCAATGTAAGATGTACCGAATTCTCTCCAATTCTTGGAACATCGGCCAGTTACGCAAATTCTATATGTAACCGACCAACCCTACAATAAAGAATCATGTTCTTTTTATCTTTATTGTCTTACTTTGAGTAGCGCTTTGACAATATTTTCGACCATCCTCTGGTCGTAGGACCGCTTACGACCAACGCATAGTCATAAGCTTTTCTACGACAATACACTGGTCGTAAGCCCTTTTACGACCAGTACCCAGTCTTTCTTTACACTGGTCGAGAGGATGGTAACATTACCTAGTCGAAACCTTTCCTCTCTGCACATGGTCCTGCCCACTAGAAGGAACTTCCTAGTATCGACTTGTTCCTCCCTTTTTGCTGCCAACACAAAGAGCTCAGGTTCAATACACAAGGTCGAAATATTTTCAAGCCAACTCATATCACCTTAGTTTATTTCTTCATTCATTTTGAAAAATACTCTAAGCAGAGTATCCTTTTGTAATTTGCTCGACTACTTTTGGTAAACTCGTTTCGCTTCAACCGGTCGGAGGAAGATACAACATCTAGTCGAAGTATTTCCTTTCTACACGTGGTCCTGCCCACAAGAAGGAACTTCCTAGCGTCGTCCTGTTTCTAACTCTTGCTACCAGGGCGAACCTACCGAGTGCATTGGAATAAGTTGAATGAATTTTTAAGGTACTCCAGACGTTTATCTAACTTAAGTTGACCGTTCTTGATTTGATTAATCTGGTCGGAGAAGGTAACATCACCTAGTCGAAGCCTTTCCTTTCTGCACGTGGTCCTGCCCACTAGAAGGAACTTCCTAGTGTCGACTCGTTCCTACTCTTTCGACCAGTGCATGACAATTGAGATCGAAAAACCATAAGTTAGCTAAACCTCTCTCTTTTTAAGAAAACTCATTTGACACTATTTACTTAGTTTATCTAAATAAACTAAGCAAATAGTCGGGGGTTGGGATAAAGTTATTAATACGACTTCAATTCTTAGTCTTAATTTCTTTTTTCCATTCATTATCTTATGAGTTACTAACTACTCAACAAGATGATTTGCAGGAAGAAGAAATGATTATATATATATATATATATATATATATCAACAACAAAAACTTGTCTTTATAGGTTTCTAGTACAAACTACTCTAATGAGGGAGACCCTATTTGCATCTCCTCCGTGACTTCCTTCTTCGATCGATTGCATATCTTCCATCAATCGCTCGCTTACCTTGAGCGATCAAAAGTCGACTTTGACTGTTCTTGATTAAGATTGGGGTCGTGAGCTTTAATTTTGCCAAGATAAAACTTATTGGCGCCTTAGCCTCTTTTATTGAATCAGCTTGGTTGGTCTTCATAATAGTCACCACTCTTGCAAAGTCCCGACTTGTTCTCCAATGGCACTTTTCGTGTGAGCAATCATCGTGTCTTCACGAGGAGTGATTTCCTCGTGAGTAGTCCACCGAGTACATTGTTCGGGAGAGAAATGTTGTCCCGAAAATTAACCTTCATCGACTTCATCTCCTCCTGGTTACGAGTCGAAGCCTCATAGAGTTGTTTATTTCGACTGCTTGCTCTACAAAGAGTAAGACTAGTCAGATAAAATGACCCCAAAAGGAAAATAAAACTGGTCGCAGGTAAAGACTTGCTTACCTGCTAGTCGAGAATCTAACTTCTTGACTTCATCGTCATGGGAGGCAATGCTCTTTGCATATTGCTCTTCCCACGACTTGGTCTCCTTGTCTTTTTCTTTGACGATACGAGAAATCTCGTGAACAACCATGGTCTTTTCTTTGACCTTGGTTTCGAGCTTCCCCATTTCGACCTCTTTTTCTAAAAAGGAATAAGACTTAGAAAAAGAAAAGAAGGTCATAAGTCGTTTTAAGTTTAGCACTTACCGTTTATTCGTTCCTGCAACTTTTGAATTATAGAGTTTGCTTCCTAAAGCTTCTTTAGGAGGGCTTCTTTCTCTCCCTTTAGCTTTTTCGTCTCGACTTTCTCGTAGTTGAATGAATCAGCTAAGGTCTTCTCATCGCTATTGAACCTACAGGGGAAAAGAGTAGACATGAGCATAGAACAAATGGTCGTAAGTCCTCCTACGACTAGTACCCAGTCGTAAGTTTTTCTACGACAACTCCCTAGTCGTAAGTCCTTCTATGACCAGTATCTAGTCGCAAGTGTTTTCTACGACAACTCCCTGGTCGTAAGTCTTTCTATGACCAGACCTAATCGTAAGTTCTTCTACGACAACCCCTATAAACACTATGCAAGTGGTTGAAACATAAATGACTATGAGTAGCAGTGCTTACCATCTCTCGCTTGTTAGGAGAGTTCCGCTTTCTCCTATCGCTTGTTTGACAAGTTGTCGGTTGTACCCTACAACAAATGACAACTTACTCTAGAGCTCTCTGCATAAAGAAAGACGGTGAAGCCGAAAAACCACATATATAAATGTTGGACGACAAGTACTTACGTTAATGCTTGTTCGAGCAAACATGAAGAATACTCTGGTGGGGTTCTTTAGTTCATCGATCTCTTCAACCCGATTCCACCACACCTTTTGAGGCGGCGTCGTCGTGAAAATATTCCTCTGTTTGGAATATCCTTGGGGTTGGGAACACAGTTACGAGTTCTAAAACCGGAAGATCCCACAATGTAAGTTGGTAGAAGAATTGTAAAAGAAGTTGTTGTATTCTTCTTTGTCTAATTCAAATGACAGTAAGTTCTTCTCTAACAACCCCTATAAACACTATGCAAGTGGTTGAAACATAAATGACTATGAGTAGCAGTACTTACCATCTCTCTCGCTTGTTCGGAGAGTTCCGCTTTCTCCTATCGCAGCTGCACAAGTTGTCGGTTGTACCCTACAACAGTGACAACTTGCTCTAGAGCTCTATGCATAAAGAAAGACAGTGAGAAGCCAGAAAAACTACATATATAAATGTTGGATGACAAGTACTTACGTTAATGCTTGTTCGAGCAAACATGAAGAATACTCTGGTGGGGTTCTTTAGTTCATCGATCTCTTCAACCCGATTCCACCACACCTTTTCGAGACGCTCGTCGTCGAAAATATTCCCTCTGTTTGGAATATCCTTGGGGTTGGGAACCTGGTTACGAGTTCTAAAACTAGAAGATCCCACAACAGAAGTTGGGCCGAAGAATTTAGAAAAGAAGTTGTTGTATTCTTCTTTGTCTAATTCAGCGACGGTAAGTTCTTCTACGGCAACCCCTATAAACACTATGCAAGTGGTTGAAACATAAATGACTATGAGTAGCAGGTACTTACCATCTCTCTGCTTGTTCGGAGAGTTCCGCTTTCTCCTATCGCAGCTGCACAAGTTGTCGGTTGTACCCTACAACAGTGACAACTTACTCTAGAGCTCTCTGCATAAAGAAAGACAGTGAGAAGCCAGAAAAACCACATATATAAATGTTGGACGACAAGTACTTACGTTAATGCTTGTTCGAGCAAACATGAAGAATACTCTGGTGGGGTTCTTTAGTTCATCGATCTCTTCAACCCGATTCCACCACACCTTTTCGAGACGCTCGTCGTCGAAAATATTCCCTCATTTGGAATATCCTTGGGGTTGGGAACACAGTTCTGAGTTCTAAAACCGTAAGATCCCACAGCGTAAGGTGGTCAAGAATTGAGAAAAAGAAGTTGTTGTATTCTTCTTTGTCTAATTCAATGACGGTAAGTTCTTCTCGGCAACCCCTATAAACACTATGCAAGTGGTTGAAACATAAATGACTATGAGTGGTGTACTTACCATCTCTCGCTTGTTCGGAGAGTTCCGCTTTCTCTATCGCATTGCACAAGTTGTCGGTTGTACCCTACAACAAATGACAACTTGCTCTAGAGCTCTATGCATAAAGAAAACAAGTGAGAAGCGGAAAAACTACATATATAAATGTTGGATGACAAGTACTTACGTTAATGCTTGTTCGAGCAAACATGAAGAATACTCAGTGGGGTTCTTTAGTTCATCGATCTCTTCAACCCGATTCCACCACACCTTTTCGAGGCGCTCGTAAAAAAAAATATTCCGCTTTGGAATATCCTTGGGGTTGGGAACACAGTTCTGAGTTCTAAAACTAGAAGATCCTAGCAGAAGTTAGTAAGAATTTAGAAAAGAAGTTGTTGTATTCTTCTTTGTCTAATTCAATGACAGTAAGTTCTTCTCTAAGAACCCCTATAAACACTATGCAAGTGGTTGAAACATAAATGACTATGAGTAGCAGTACTTACCATCTCTCGCTTGTTAGGAGAGTTACGCTTTCTCCTATCTTGTTGCACAAGTTGTCGGTTGTACCCTACAATGATGACAACTTGCTCTAGAGCTCTCTCGCAAAAAGAAAGAGCGGTGAGAAGCGGAAAAACCACATATATAAATGTTGGACGACAAGTACTTACGTTAATGCTTGTTCGAGCAAACATGAAGAATACTCTTGTGGGGTTCTTTAGTTCATCGATCTCTTCAACCCGATTCCACCACACCTTTTCGAGACGCTCGTCATCAAAAATATTCCCTCTGTTTGGAATATCCTTGGGGTTGGGAACCTGGTTACGAGTTCTAAAACCAGATGATCCCACAACAGAAGCTAGGCCGAAGAATTCAGAAAAGAAGTTGTTATATTCTTCTTTGTCTAATTCAGCGATGGTAGCTCCTCCTTGGGGACCGGGAGGAACGTCTACAGCGACTTCCTTCCCGGCGCGATGGTCCAATGATCCATCACCTTGGACTGATGTCTCTGCTGCATCATACGCCGTTTTCGCCTCAGCCTCCACGACCACTCCCGTGGTCGCAGTTGCTTTGGCAGCAACGACTTCTTCCACCACTCGGATGGTAGACGACCCTTCGACCACTGCCACTATTATTTCTCCGACTGTCGGAGAAATAGCAGTGGATTCCTCGACAGGAATGTCCTTGAGGGCTGGAGGAGTCAGACTAAGATCAGAAACAGGAAAACACGTCAGATGGTAAAATGCAAAAGGTAAATGTTGTTCTTACACTTTTGTCTTTTACATACCTTTGTTTCTCGGACTTGATCTTGAATCTGGAAGCAACCTTCTCTAAGGAAGATTTCTTCAACTTCTTCTTTTTGACCACACCTGGTCGAAACTCGAGTTGAGGAATGGGATCAGCCACGACCACGTCTAGTCGTAGGTCCTGAGCGAGCACTACCGCTCCTTGAGCCTCCTAGCTCTCCAGATGGCCGAGACCTGTCTCGATCACCCCAAGGGCAACACTGCCCTCGACCATAGGCACTGCCGGTGCAACGGTTTCCTTCACAAAAGATATAAAACTCTTACAGTTCCCCTTTTCTTGTTGCTTGACAAAGCCACGGGAGGCAAAAACTGTGAAAGTCTTATTGTCGTAGTTGAATGGTACCTTGGTCTTTGGGGCTTTGTGTTTGAGTGCTTCAGCCGCTTCGATCGCCTTTGCCTTCTCTGCAGCAGCCATGTCTGTAGCAAATTTTGCAAAGGGCCCGGTCGGAGCAGCAGAGCTTGAACTTGCGCCTCCCTTGTCAGCGACTTTCACGAGCTGACGCTTTTTGGCTGGAGGAGACTTGACTTGCTCCGCCACCACGCCAACGACCATCAGTTCAACCTCTTCGTCGTCTTGACGGTCTTCCATGCCCACTTTCTGCAGAAGTCAGGAAAAGAAATGTTACTAAGTGGTTGTAAGTTCTCCTATGACCAGTATCTAGTCGTAAGTTTTTCTACGACAATCTTCTAGTTGTAAGTCCTCCTACGACCAGTATCAAGTCGTAAGTTTTTCTACGACTACAAAATACTTAAGATGAAATCAATTCTTGATTACCTTTACACGTTCCATCTTGTCCTCTGCGGATAGGACTACCAGAATTTGGGGAGCCACCACATTGGTTGGCGGGGATTTCTCACAAGTGAGCTTGACTCGAGCATCAATTTTCGCTTGTGAGAGATCTGCAGGAGTAAGTAAACTTTCAATAGCCAAGTTCGAAATCAACAGAAAGAAGGCTAAGATCGGAAATTTACTTACCCTTCTCGTAATCCCTGGTCGGGTCTTTTGGCCCCGAGTACCTCCATATGGGATGAACCCGCCTCTTTAGAGGGCTAATGCGGCGCTTGATGAAATCCTTCACCACGTGCCATCCGGTAAGCCCCTCTTCCTTCAAGTCCTTGATGGCCTAAATATAAGGAGCAATCCAGCCAAGATCCCCGGGAGTCGAATCCTAGGAAGAATTCTTCTCGGCGACAATCCTGGCGAAAGAGAGGTTGTCTTCTCTGGTTGTCTCCCAATAGAACCACCTCTTCTTCCATCACGACCATGACGACCGGGTGAACATCTGAATGTACTCTTTCGACTTCCCTTCGTGGAGCTTTAGACTGCAGCTACCGGCGATTCCCGTTAACCCGGTCATCCCGTAGAAGTACTGGAATAACTCCGAGTCGACCGGAATCCCCAGATAGGCCTCACACAAGTACACAAATACACCTAACATCGTGATGGAATTGGGAATGAGGTTCACCAACTCCACCCCGAAGTGCTCGATTACGAGTGTGAGGAAATGGTGAGCAGGCAATCAAAGGCCACACTCACAGTATGCCTGGAAGACGGGAATTTACCCAATCTCCCCCGATGGCCAATGTTGCCCGGCAGCCTCATTCCACTTGACAAACTCCCTCTTCGGGATCTTCTCGGTGGCGACTAAAGCCTTCATCTTGGTCGCAATTATATCCGATTCGGCCTACTGGGAAACGGCTCCGGCCATCTTTCTCAAGGGAAGGAGAGTTGGATTGGAAAAGGTCTCAAGGAAGCGCACGATTTGGTTGGCAGCAGAGAACGCAAGAACTTGATGAACAGGTGGAGCGATTTAGGGGAAAGGTAAAAAACCCTAAGTCTTACTCACGGTAAGTTTTTATAACCGCGCGCTTGAGTTAAAGACGTGGCAACCCAACAGTTGCCACCTCTTCGGGAACTGCTCCAACAGACAGGTCTATTAGAGTCGATTGAGATTCTTTAATTTATGCATTCGAGAAAATCGGTATGTCTTTACACCTCAAGCGAAATTATCTTCTTGACCAAGTCTATTTCTGGTCAAATGAAACAATAGTCGGGAAGGTCTTACTTACGATTACAGTACTACAACCACTTTGTGGTAGTAAGATTTTCTACGATCACTTTGTGGTCGTAAGATTGTCTACAACTACCTTGTAAGTCGTAAGATTTCCAACAACTTTCTTGACCAAATCTATTTTTGGTCAAATGAAATACCGGTCAAAGAGCTTTTCCTTCGACCACAATTTTACGACCATCTACTGGTCGTAAGATCATCTACGGCTCCTTTTCCAAGTAAGTTATTTTCACTTGAAACTGGGGGGCTAGATGATGAGGATATAATAATCCTTATTTAATTATTTATCTATAATTCTTATTATAGATAATAATACCATCATATGGTTCTTGAGTATACGACTTAATGTTCATAAGGGAGAAGCTGGAGGTCATAAGTTCTTCTACAACCACCCCATGGTCGTAAGTCCTTCTACGACCATCCCATAGTCGTAAGTCTTTCTACGACTAAGATCATGGTCATAAGCTATTCTACGACCATCCCTAGTTGCAAGCTTTTCTCGACTATCCCCGATCGTAAGTCCTCCTACGATCGGTTTGTAATCGTAAGCCTTACTACGACTACCACCGGTCAGTAGCGCTGCGACTAATCCTAGTCGATGGGGCATACTGAGACATGTGGGCCTAGTCAAATCGATCAAGGAATCTTCTACACCATATCTAAAGATATGAGCGAAGAAATTATGTTGTTATTCTCTAAAATAACGGCATAATTTAACTTTCTATCTGGTGATAAGCACTGGCGGCGTGAGCGTTACTACTCCACAATAAACTCGATGTGGCTCCATCATCGAAGGCGATTGAGGTGCCCTTTGAACCGGAGAAACGACAACCCACTTCGAGTACATTATAAAAGGTAGGATCATTGGCGAGGATTGAAACCTCTATGTATTAATTTAAATACATAGAAAGACCATACGTCTCCATGGTCGTAACCCATAAAGCTAGCGACCTCACCGGTCGTAAGGATTCCAGAGGTTACGATGGGTATCCAGTCGGACTAGGTTCCACCGGTGGTACACTTCGAAATGCTATGAGCGGTACCAATAACCGCATGATGAATGGAACACGTGCTAAGCGTTCCATAACTTACGATGACATACAAGACTCGACGATAAACCACCTTGCGGTTAAATGTCTCACAAATATTAACCGCAAGGCGATTAGCACATTGTTAGCGCCTTGAACCTCCGACCGGTTATAACGTTTCATCGGGGCGTCTTCTCCGAGGTAATCGCCGTCTCTTCGGAGTTATTTAAATGGTGAAGCGCAGAAGACGAGGGGGACATATACGCAACAAAGAAACAATGTAAGGCAACACGAAGTCGAAGCGGTAGTATTCAAGACATTGATGTAATTGGAGATAGTCCCTAGTCGAGGTCTTGTAAACCCAGTTCATATAAATAAAGAGCACTCTATTCTCTTCAAGATACTCTCGCCATTTTCCTCCTTCTATTTTCATAAGATCGGCGATTAGATCGTCGACAATCATCAGGAGAAAAGAGGAGGGCAATCAGGAACTGAAGACATTACACTCGAGTCTTTCTCTTGATCTCAGAATCAAAGATACTCAATATATCCATACAGAGTAGGGTTGTTATTCTCTCCTGAGAAAGCACGAACTCATATAAAAATCCTGTGTCATTCTCTCTGCGTGATTTGAGTCTTGGAGACCCCTAATCAAACAATCATTACATAAGATCGGTTCTAAAACACCGACACAACTCTTTAGCATCATAGAGGGTGGTTGACCAATAGAAACCTTGTCGAAAGGCTTTTTCGACTAGCATTCTATAAGAAGCATGAGTTCCACAGATGCCTCCGTGTATTTCGTGAAGGAGATTTAATCCTTCTTTCTGTATATACATCGCATGAGAACCCCTTGAGTACCTCATTTGTAGAGGACTCTATCGACCAAAGTATACGTTTTGGCCTTGCGGGATAAACGATCAGCCTTAAGATCGTCATCGGGTACCGTACCCTTCTGAAGATACTTGTAGATGGGATTCATCTAGGTATCCTCGTATTCGAGAGAGGTTGTCTCAATAGGAGATGTCTCTGGTGTTTCGACCAGAGACGGCTTCTGGAGCTATTCTAAGAAGACTCCTTTTGGTACTTGTGATTAGAAAGAAGCCATTTGAGCTAACTGGTCAGTGAGAAAATTGTCATTTCAAGGGATATATTGTACCTCGAAACTGAAAAATGCTTTTCAAGCTTCCTGACTTCCGATAAGTACCGAGACATGGTAAGATTAGAGTACTAATACTCTTTTCTGACCCTATTCACGACTAGTTGAGAGTCTACTCTCACGAGTAGTCATCGAATCTGGAGCGCTTTCACTACTCGTATGCTAGCCAACAAACCTTTGCATTTTGCCACGTTGTTAGTTGTAGAAAAGTTTAATTGAATGACATACTTTAAGGTCTTTTTGATAGGAGATTCTATGACCACCCTAGTCCCCTAGCCACTTAGCGTAAGTGACCCATCAAAGTACATCGTCCAATGGTCATGGAATTCGTACTAGGCATCCTGAACAGGTTCAGGATTTATCTATTTGGCGACAAAGTTTGCCAAGATTTGGGATTTAATGGCCGTTCAGGACACAAAATGGAGGCCAAACTCCCTAAGTTCAACCGGCCATTTTGCCATGCATCCCACTGCTTCCCTATTCTGGAGGATCTCTCCTAAGGGAAACCAAGATGACACAATTATCTTGTGCACCTAAAAATAGTGCCTCAGTTTCCTCAAAGACATGAGGAGGGCATATAAGAGTTTTTGGACCTGAGGGTATTGCTCCTTAGGCCCGTGTAAAACTTTACTTACGTAGTAAACTGGTCGTTGAACATTTTCACGTTTGGCAACTAGTACTGTGCTCACTGCCTATGGTGTGGCAACTAGATATATTAAAAGCGTCTCTTCTGGTTCTAGAGAAACCAGAACATGAGCACTCGTAAGATACCACTTGACATCCTCGAAGGCATTGTTTGCCTCCTCTGACCATTCGAAACATTCATATTTCCTTAGAAGTTTAAAGAAAGGAAGTCCTTTTTCTCCCAGTCGTGCGATGAAACGACTTAAAGCGCCATGCATCCTGTGAGTTCCTGGACTTCTTTCTTCGTGGTTGGAGGACACATTTGTTCAATAGTTTTTATCTTTTCAGGATTTGCTTCGATTCCTCGTGCATAAACAAAGAATCCAAGCAATTTTCCTAAAGAGGCTCCAAACGCACACTTATCAGGATTGAGTTTCAAACAATGTTTCCTGAGGTTGTCGAATATTTCTTATAGGTTGGAAATATGGTTAAGGCGCTTGATGTTTTTTACGACTAGATCGTCAACATAGACTTCCAAGTTTCGGTCTAGCTGAGGTGAAAAAGTCGTTTGCATCATGCGTTGAAAACAAGCACCAATATTTTTCAAACCAAATGGCATTTTGACATAGCAAGTGTTCCAAATGGTGTAATAAATGCGGTCTTTTCTTCATCATCTAAACACATAGTAATCTGATGATAACCAGAATATTCATCTAGAAAACTTAATATTTCACAGCCAGTAATAGAATCAACCAACTAATCAATACGAGGAAGAGGAAAAATCATCTTTTGGACAAGCTTTATTGAAATCATTAAAGTCTACACACATACACTACTTACCATTAGACTTTCTAACCATTACAGGGTTTACCAACCACTCTGCGTGGTCAATTTCTCTTATAAAGCCTGCCTTAAGTAGCTTGTCCAATTCTGATCTGATAACATCTCGTCGATCAGGTCCAAATCTCTGTAATTTTTGTTTTACGAGTTTCTTGTCAGGCCGTAAAGCTAGTCTCTGCTCGATCACCTCCCTAGGGACTCTAGGCATGTTAGATGCTTGCCACACGAAGACATCTGCGTTAGCTCGGAGGAAGGTGACGAGTGCGTCTTCCTATTTAGGGTTGGAAGTAACCCCAATGCGAACAGTCTTTGAAGGCTCCTCTAGATCCAAGGGAACTTCATTGACTTGATCATTCTGCTTTCATGCAGCTTTAGGCTTTGAATACTTGTTCAAAGGCTGACTCTTGCTTGCTTCCCGAGTTGGTATCTGGCCAACCATCTCGAGGGATTTTCGGTCGCATGTAAGTGCAATCTTTTTATCACAGCAGACTGTGATTACTCCTTTGGGACCTGACATCTTAAGACATTGATAACCATAATGAATAGCCATTAGGATTCGTTTCAAAGCTGGCCGTCCGAGTATGGCATTGTATGTCATGTCAAAATCGACCACATCAAAAGAGATTTTTTTGTCTTGAAGTTGTTTGGTGGACCAAACGTTATAGAAAGAGAAACTTGGCGAATGGGTTTGGCCGAAGACCCCAGTATGACCCCCATAAAATGAGTTTCATACAAGTTTTACCCTGGTCCTAGGCACTTGCATCTCATCCAGGGCACTCGTAACAAATATGTTTAATGAACTCCCACCATCAACTAACACACGATTTACTCGACGGTTGTTGATGGTGGGCTCGACCATGATTGGAAATCGATCTGGTCGAGTTGAAGGGATCGGAAAAACCACCATTCTCGAAAGAGATGGTGACTTCTGACCGCTTAGGTAATTTGTTGACAAGAGGAGGGTCAATGGAGTTTACCTCACATTCGACAGCCTTGAGTTATCGCTTTGACTCGTATGCCGAAGATCCTCCGTAGATATGATTGATGGTATACTTCGGATCCTGGAACAACATCTCGTCATTGTCTGACTGCTTTCGACCACATGTTTGCCCTACCTCTTCGAGTGTTGGAAGAGGTCCTTTGCTGGTGTAGTAGTTCTCGAGCTTTCGTTGGAAAACTCAGCAATTGCAAAGGTCGTGTCCTTCCTTTTTTATAGAAAGGACACCACCTAGGCTTGTCATTTTTTCGTTCGGAGCGTTTGCTCTTGCCCCGGTCGGAGTATGGCTTGGAGCCTCGAGGCTCTTTATCGCTTACAACCAATACTTCCTTGGAGTTATTGACTTGAGGCTTTTAGCCTTTGGTCTTGCTCTTAGATTTCTTAGCATTCTTATCTTTCTTTTTGCTACTTTTGTCTGCTTCTTGAGGATCTTTATCATCTCGATCGATGGTTCTGTACCACTCGACTGCTTTTGCAGCAGTTGTATATCGATCGGCCATCTCGAAAAGCTCAGCGACAGTAGCCGGAGGATTTACAACGATGTATTCTATGATTCTTCTACTATAGACTCCCTGCTTAAAGGCTCTGGTAACAGAAGAGTCAGAAACCCATGCATGGACTTGCGAACCTGACTGAAACGCTTGATGAATTGGCGCAAGGTCTCATGGACATTCTGTCTCATCCTGTGCATATCATCCTCCTTTCTAGGATGGTTGTAGGTACCCTGGAAATTGGCCAGTAGTAGATCGCAGAGATGTTGCAGACTCCAGTGGTTGATTTAACAATCACGACCGAGCAGATCCTTTGAGCCTTTGTAGGAAGATAATTTGTCATGACGTGCTCTCCTCCTCATGCTGCTCGAACAGCGGTCGTATAGATCTGAAGAAATTCGATGGGATTTTGTGACCCATCAAACTTCTCATGTTCATAGGTCAAAACCACGGTGGCTGCCGAATCGCTCGAAGGTTAGGCGACGAGAACGCCTACCGGTAATAATATCATAGCGCCTTCTTTGCAGAAAGAATGGTTGGCGTCACCGGTGATTGTAGGCAGCGATACCGGTGGTAGGTGGATCGACCTATGATAGGTTTTAGTCTCTACAGGTAATACTCCTCGTATTCCATCTGCATTGTTGCAGATTCCTAGGTATAAGTGGTGAAAGATTACCTTCCCTAGGAGCTTGTCGATCACCGGGTGTTCGAAGAACTCTTCTCCGACTGGAGTTATGATTAGAAGAGCGGCCATACCTGGTGTCGTGTTGCCCTTTATGAGGGGATTTATTCGAATGACTGGTGTTCGATGGTGTCGTCGCGGTACGACTTCCGGAATAATGTTGGCGAGTTTGCTCAAGTCTGACCATTGTATCCCGAAGCCTTCGTGCAATCTCTTCAGCGAAGGGGTCGTAGCCTGGCGCTCGTCCAAGATCTTGAGTTGGATTCTCGAGTAGGTCGTTTATACGTTGAAGTTCTTGAGCTTCCTCTGACTGATATTGAATGTGCCCAGGTAAAGTTCTCTAGGTTGCAATTCTCCTCCTCCGGATGGTCTCAAGATCATCCACATCTGAGTTTGCTTGAGTTTGCCTCAGTGGAGAGCGATCATTTCTAGGATTTCTCCCACGCTGATGAATGTGGTAATCATGTTCATCGCCAGAGGCATCCTCGCCATCACCATGAGAGCCCAGAGTGAGTGAGCGATGGGAAGCATCCTCAGTCCTCCTTCTTGGAGAGAGATTAGGATTTGAGGGGGAGGACAAAGACCTCATGTATATGATTTCCACTTGTGTCTGAGTCCTCCTGGCTTAGGGAATAGTCAAACCACAACGCCTCGCAACTTGGAGTAACCCCCTCCAGGAAGGGGAATTCTGGATTATAACCGTCTCCAATCGAATATGAACCCTGCGATGGTATGGTCAAATCCGCAGGAAAAGCGGGCTCGACCACACACCTCGTGGGGGTAAACAAAGGGTGATGATCACCAGATGCTGGTTGAGTCCCGGAATGATGGATTCCAGGACTTGTTGTGTCAGGTCGGACTGCCTCAGACGAACTCGAACATTTGGAGGGGGCACCCTCACTATGTTCTGCACTTGTTCTGGTGTAATCCTGATTATGGTCGGTTGGACCCTTGCCCTCTGAGGAGTAAGATCCCTCATCTGGACGTAACGTTGTGGGGGATAGAGATATCTCATCAACTTTGTCTGTGGCATGGTCTCCTAGATCTAGTGAAAGATCCCTAGAGGCGGCATTGTCGTTGGACGAAATAATGTTATGCTTGTAGCATGCATCCATGTCGAGTTCTGTGTACTCGACCAGATCGAACCAGTTCTCCTCGTTCCATTCTCCTGCCATGAAAGCATCAGAGTTGAAACAAATCAAGAGAACTTGCCAAAAAGGAATCACCAGAAACTCCCCACGGGCGGCGCCAACTGTCGATAATCTAGTATCGATCTTACGAATGAATATTCGGGGGTCTCCTAGAATTAGAACCGCGCAGAGAATGATACAGGGATTTAGACAGGTTCAGGCCTTCTCTGAAGAGAATAACAACCATACTCTTGTTTTCTTGTATTCACTAAGCTGATTACAATCAAGAAGAAGAAGAATTATGCCTAAATGTCTCCTCCTCCCGATCCTCCACCCAGTGTCTGCTGACTTTAGCCTTTATATGGCGCATGAAGTGGTGGCAGTTTCTCTAGGCCAAGAAGTGCCTTGACATTTGGTGTAACACGCACGTTGATGGAAGTTATTCTCAGGGTTATGACACCTCCACGTTGCCTGGCAGCTGTCGTCAGAGACAGAGGCGTAATGCAGTTATTGTGGAGAATAACAACGTATACTAACCGCTTTGTGTCTTACACACAGTAGCATAAGATCTCCGATTGATTAGGCCCACATGTCTACATACTTTACCAATTACTGAGGTGGTCAGAATGACTGGTCATAGAAAGTCCTACAACTACAAGGTGGTCGTAGAAAGGCTTACGGCCATATGGTGGTTGTAGGAAGGCTTACGATCACCCATTTAAGTTTCTCCCTTATGAATATTAAGGGTATACTTAAGATCGATTATAATGATATTGTTGTCTATAATAAAATTACAAATGAATAAATAATTGAGGATTATTAGATCCTCGTCACATATCTCTCCACGCCCACGCCTCTCCAACTCACACAACCACAGAACCTTTTTTTATTTAATCCATTTTTTAAAATATTTTAAAGATAACCTCTACCTAACTTTATTTCCAATTCTAACCTTTGGTCACTGAACAGCGGCGTGACAAAAAACACTATGTCACACCATGTACTACTGGCGTGGCCAAAGGCGCCATGATAGCCTCAGGAGCCAACACGTATCTATTTTTTGGGTTAAGTCTGTCACGCCAAGAGGCGACATGACAACACTTTCGTTCTTGACACCGAGATTAGTGGCATGATAGCGTGCTTTTGCCACACCACGCGTTGTGGCGTGGCTAAAGGGTCGAATTAGAAATAAAGTTAGGGAGATGTTATTTAAAAATATTTTTAAAAATGAATTAAATAATAAAAAGTTCCATTTACACGCCCCCTTAAAACACAATTTTTAAAATAATATGGTTTAAAATAGAATTACGTAAATAAATGTCTCTTTAATAAAATTACAAAAATAGGTTTATGTCCTTTGTTTCAAATGGTGACATAACTCTGTCAGCCAACCAAATAGTATTAAATGTCTTTGTAGCCATTTAGAATGGGAGCAGATAACCAAATCACTATTTGAATGGCCACATGTTCTGTCGCCAAACCAAATAGTGACGGGACCTAAAACATTCTTGCGTAAATATTGAAATAAATTTATATTTATATTTTGATAGAATCTGACTTCAATTTTTCCGGGCTTTGCCTAAGTTATTGGGAATATCTTGTAGTGCTTAAAGAATGGAGTTTGTTGATCGCATGGATAAACCCCTTATATGTTAATTGCACCCACGCTATTGTTAACAAGTGTAGTGTTCACCCAACGATTATTTTCGTAAAAGAGAACGAGATATTAAATAGAGAACAACTAGGGAATTAAATGTAAAAGGTGATATTTCAACTGCGATAATAAGACTTCGTAATGTAGGTGTGAATTATATGGCACGAAGACCGAAATGACCACACCATGCCATGCCACCTTTTCAGATCGAAACGACAACACCCTGCCACGCTGCTTTTTTAGACCAAATTGACCACACCCTGCCATGACACCTTTTCAGACCGAAATGACAACCCGGACCGACTTTTCTCAGTGAGTGAATATCACTCAGCAGCAATCCCACCTTTTCAGACATGAATGACCATACCCTGCCACATAACCTTTTTCAGACTGAAATGACAACCAGACCAAATTTTCTCAATGATTAGACATCACTCACCAACCATCCCACCTTTTTCGACATGAATGACCACAATCTGCCGCGCCACCTTTTCAGTTCGAATTGACCACACCCTGCCATTTTCCATTATGTACCCCTCAACGCTACACCCTAGCCGCTTATAAAAGCGAGGCACACTCCACCGTCACAGCAAACACTCTATTCCAACTAGTTTCAAACAATAGAGAGAAATGAGGGAAAATAGAGCTAGAGGAGAACAATGCTTCGGGCTTGGAGATGTTAGGCTATGGGGAAATGCTGGGGAAGCAGAAGTGATTTGCTAGGAAGACGGGAACCTACCCAGATCATTTGAGAAAGGATGCGCCTGTACCACCAGAGTTTCCACACTGGTAGTGCAACTGCGGTAACTAGCGTATATCATTCAGTCCACACACCTGGCAACTGTCGCCTGGACGTAGTACACATGCTCGGATATCTGCGTAAGAAAATCTCACACACACATAGATTTTTCGCATTGTATATTGCATTTCACACATTGCTAACTTTATCCGTGCATAATGGCAGCCGGAGGAGCGTTGTTTTTTTTCTTCTAATGGATTGACGGCCCGTACAAGTATGGTAGGATGTTCATCCAGCAGAAGTACATGCTGAACTACACGCTGCCACCTGAGATCTTCTACCGCTGGAAACCTTTCATACCCGAGAGCAGGGAAGACAAGGGAAAGACACCGATGGAGCCCACTACGAACATCACGCTGAGGATGACTGACGGACACGGGGAAGGCACCCATGGTCCACATAGTCCCTGTGGCTGCTGCTAAGTGGGTGGTTACTCCCGAGGAGATTCTGGAAGTCTAATATAGGGCTGCCTTCGGGACTGGGCGCGCACACAGGTCTATAGAAGACAAAGGCACCCATGGGTCCTCAAGATTGACTTCTTTTCGATCCATCAGTTTTTTCAATTCTAAAAATGCGCACATATATCCTAGGTGTAGATCGGGTTGATGATTTGTGTATGTTGTCGTTTGTACCGTACAAGTAGCGGGACAAAGAAATACACTAATCAACCCTCTGCGCCAATCACATGCACATTACAAAGTCTTACTTTTGCAGTTGAAATCTGATCTTTTAAATTTAATTCCTAAATTATTGTCTATTCAATATTTCATTCTCTTTTTTCGAAATAAATCAGTTGCGCAAAACACTACACTTGTAACAACTTCGCGTGTAAGGGATTTATTCATGCCGTCAACAAACTCTAGCTTCTTTAAGCACCACAAGAAATTACTAAATAACTTAGGAAAGTCCCGTAAATTTTGAATATGCATTCTGTCAAAATTTATTTCAATTTTTCCTGTAGAAAAAAAATATTTCAGGTATTGTCATCATTTGGTTTAACGACAGGGGAATGTGTCGCCAATTCAAATGACGATTCATTTGTGTCACCATTCCAAATGACTATAAAGACATTTTTAATATTGTTTGGTTGGCGAAAATATTCTGTCGCCAATCCAAATAGCGTAAGGGCGTGTCACCAATTGAAACGGCCATAGAAGCATATTTTTGTAATTTTTTTAAACATAAATTTATTTCGAATTCTATTTAAAAAATATTTTTATTTAAAAATATTACTCAAAACACACCAAACCCCACTCATGATGAGACTAAGATCGCGTAGCGGCAACCACGCCCGCCGCTCAAGTCCCTTCCTCGCTTCTCCATGCTCATGCCCTTGCCGCTACCAACTCCCGTCTTCTCCCTACGCCTCGCCATTTCTCAGCCCTACTGCCTACTTTGTCGGGTTTCAATAACCCGAATCCCAAACCAATCAACTTTGAAGTCACTGGGCAGAGGAGTCTTCATTTCGATCAAGCAATGGTTGTGATCTACCGATACCCCTTCGCCTTATGAAGATCCGATGGTCAGTAACTTTTTCAAACATCTCTTGTTTTCTCGTTAAGCTTAGCGATTTTGTTTTGCCAGATTCTTGTTCACGCGGACTCGTAACTTTGTCATTTGAAAGTTGTTCTTTGGGCTTGCCTTTAAGAGCCGCCGCCAATGTAATAGACTTATCATGAAGAAATGAACCCTAAGTAGCTACTTTCCTCTTCCTCCTCTCATATTCTTCCTCTACTTCTATTTCTCCTCCTAAACATTGATTACATTACGTAATTTAGATTCTGGAACACAGCAGTCTCGGGGCTACAAGATTGGGACGACATTAAGGTATCAGAGCACACCAATCCTTGGCCTATCTTACCGGATCTGAGTGGTTCACAAAGGAAAGGGTTGGGGAGCAAGTCTCCTTCATAAAATTCCTAATCCAGTTTGTGAAGGCTTAGATCAGGTGGAAAGATCATCACTAATAGCAAGGGTTGGAGAGGATCTCGGATCTCTCTGTAGAAAATTGGAGGAGCTATTAGGGGAGGCTGAGACCTAGCAAGATGCCGAAGGGAACCAAACATGGTACCAGCGAAGAAGGGGGCGAGTCGCAGCTAGCTGGTGAAGTGGAAGAAATCAAAGGAAGGTTAGAAGAGATGAGTATTCAAAATCAACAGCTGGGAGAGAATATTCGACAGTTGCAGGCTCAGATGCAAGAGAGCAATACCCATATGCAACAACAGATGGACAACTTGGTGAATCTGATGATGTCCAACGAAGGAAAAGGAGGGCCAAGAGAAGAAGTGGTGCATCCGACATTGACAGAGGGCATGGGCAGCCACCTGGGACAATAGCAGTACGGTGGAATGCATGCAACTAATGGAAGGGCAGCTGCAACTCCTGGGAGTGGATACTCATTTGCTCAACCACCTCCATTTTCAGGTATGAGCGGACCACTGGTAACACCTCAAATGATACCACCTTTTCACTATGAGAATAATCAGAGAATTCCTGCTACTAGTGGAAATCATTGGTACCAATCTGGAACATTACCGCCACTGCTAGCAAACCCTCCTGTAGTGGTTACTTCACAAGTTTCCATGGGAAACATGTCAATACCACAGTACACTAATGCCTACCAACGGGTTATAATTGGCACCCACATTATGGACGCGATTGATAACCAATACTGGGATTAACACCACCGGTCATATCAACAAGGAAGGAGATGAACCATTATGGGCACTCATTCAGTAAAGGTCCTAAGCTGGAATTTCCTAGATTCGATGGGGATAATCCTGAGGCATGGATTAGGAAAGCTGAAAGGTGTTTTGAATTATCTAGAACCCCAGTGGAAGAGATGGTACAAGTGGCTGAAATCTACTTCACTGGTAGGGCAGATCAGTGGATAAGTAGCAACAATATTGATACTTCCAATCTGTCCTGGACTCATTTTTGCAGTCTGATTTGTAAAAGGTTTGCAGCGGAAGGAAGGATTGGTATAGCTGACACATTTCGAAGTCTGCAGCAAGCTGGCTCTGTTGATGAATATATTGATAAGTTTGAAGCAGTTATGACTATGGTAAAAAGGGGGAATCCTGACCTGAGGGAGGAATATTTCCTGGACTTTTTTGTGTCAGGTCTGAAGAATTACATCAAGGTACCCTTGAAGTCCCTTGAGCTCAGAACACTGATAGACGCATACTCACACGCAAGAAATTATGAAAATTTGCCCATGTACAGGAAACCAACCATATGGCCGGATGTTGTGAAAGGTAAAAGTAGCTATCAGAACAGCAATACATCAAAGGGGAGTATGTCAGTCAACAAGAAAGAGTTTGGGGAAAGAAATGCTGCTACCGCTGCAAATGGTGCTGATAAGTGGAGAGGAGGAAAATGTTTCAAATGTCAAGAACCTTGGGTCCCTGGACACAGTTCAGTTTGCAAGTTTAAGAAACAATTACATTTGATCACTATTGAAGATGAGGATGAGGAAAGTGAGGAACCAACGGGAGGTGAATTCATTACACCACCTTCTAGCCCAGAACCTAAGGAGGAAGAGCAAGAAATGCAGGTTTCAATGCATGCCATGTCTGGAACAAGCACCAAAGCAAGTACTTTTACACTTAGAGTTAAAATGGGAGGACATGATGCTACTGCCCTAGTGGACAGTGGGAGCACAACTACCTTTATAACTCCTGAATTGGCAGTGAAGGCTGGGGTCAATATCAGTAACCATTATCCGATACAAGTGGCCATTGCTAATGGAGGGGTACTGACTAGTGAGGCTGTGTGTCAAAATTGTTCATACACAATTCAAGGTGAGGAATTTGTAACAAACTTCAGGCTGTTATGTCTCAAAGGCTATGACATTATCCTTGGCAGTGATTGGATCTACACTCACAGCCCGGTTTACATCAATTTGAAAACAAGGGAGTTTAGAGTTCTCAAAGATGGCATCAAGACAATCACCTTTGTTGATGAGACCCGTCCAGATTCCAAGTGTATAATTAACTCACATAAGCTAATGAAGCTATTGGACAAAGGAGTGGTGGGTGCAGTCATTTATGCTAAAGAAATGAAAGACAAGCAAAACAAAAACTTAATCCATCCGACCATTATGGAAATATTGGAGCAGTACCCGGAAGTTTTTGAGGAACCAGTTGGTCTTCCACCAAACAGGCAGTGTGACCACACTATACCATTGAATCCGGGAACTAAACCAATCAACCTCGAGCCCCTAGAAGCTTCCACATCATAAAAAGGATGCAATGGAAGAATTGATTGAAGCGATTAATGAAGGCACAAACCATCAGGCCAAGTGTGAGTCCTTATTGTTCTCCAGCTATATTAGTTAAGAAGAAAGATGGAAGTTGGAGAATGTGCATAGACTATAGACAGTTGAATTCTAATACTATTAAGAACAAGTATCCCATTCCTATAATAGAAGACTTGCTAGATGAACTTCATGGAGCTAGTCAATTTACCAAAATTGACCTACGATCAGGGTACCACCAAATTAGAATGCATCCCGCAGATGTACACAAAACAGCATTTAGCACTCATTCTGGCCATTTTGAGTTCTTGGTAATGCCCTTTGGGCTTACTAATGCCCCAGCCACCTTCCAAGCTTTAATGAATGAATTGTTAGCTCCTTACCTCAGGAAATTTGTATTGGTTTTCTTTGATGACATATTGATATATAGCGCGAACTTGGAAGAGCACAAGAAGCATTTACAGGTAATACTATCAGTTTTGAAAAAGAACAAGCTATATGCTAGATTGAGTAAGTGTACCTTTGGTCGACCTCAAGTGGAATACTTGGGTCATATTATCCTTGGCGGTGGTGTTTCTCTTGATCTAGCAAGGTTCAAGCGGTGAAGGAATGGCCAACACCTAGAAACATCACTCAACCGAGGGGATTTCTTGGGTTAGCTGGATATTACAGGAGATTTGTGAAGAATTATGGCATCCTGTGCAAGCCTATGTTCAATGCACTCGGGAAGAATGCTTTCGAGGGGAATCGACCAACAAGAATCATTTGAAAAGGTGAAGATAGCACTAATGAAGCTCTGTGTTGGCATTACCAAATTTCAATCGGTAGATTTGTCCTAGAGGCGATGCTAGTGGCCAAGGATTAGGAGCTGTTTTGATGCAAGGAGGGAGGCCAATATCATTTATGAGCAAGGCTCTTGGACCCAGGGCAATGGCCATGTCAATCTATGATAAAGAGGCTATGGCTATATTGGAAGCGTTAAAAAAATGGAAGCACTACTTGGTAGGGTCCCGCCTCATTATTAAGACTGACCAACAAAGCCTCAAATACATACATGAGCAAAGGTTAACTGATGGCATACAACACAAACTACTGATCAAGCTTCTAGGATATGACTATAGGGTGGAGTACAGAAAGGGGAAAGAAAACAAGGCTGCGGATGCACTGTCCCGAGTATCTCACCCTGACAAGGTAATGGCTATTACCTCTGCCATCCCACAGTGGAACTCTGAAGTGTTGTTAAGCTATCAGGGAGATGAGAAGTGCAAGGAGTTGGAGGAGAGATTAAGAATTAATGCTGCTGCAGTTCCATCTTATACTTTGCAAGGGGGAATTATCCGATACAAGGGGAGGATCTACATTGGGTCTAATTCTAACCTGAAGGACCAGCTTATGATCTCCTTCCATGACTCGGCACTAGGGGGACACTCGGGGGAAAGAGGTACATATCAAAGGATGAAACGGCTCTTCTATTGGCCGGGTATGAAGGCCATGGTTTCAGACTTTGTTAAACGTTGTGCAGTATGCCAAAGAAATAAGTCTGAAAATGTTCCATATCCGGGTCTATTACAGCCATTACCCCAACCTGAAATGGCATGGACTCACATCACTATGGATTTCATAGAAGGTCTCCCAAAATCTGATAACAAGGATGTGATCATGGTAGTGGTGGATAGATACACAAAATATTCTCATTTCATATCCTTGAGCCACCCCTTCACAGTCCAAACAGTGGTTGACTTGTTTCTGAACCATATATACAAATTGCATGGGCTACCTTCAGTAATCATATCTGATAGAGATAGAATCTTTACTAGCAACTTATGGCAAGAATTATTCAAGGCATTAGGGGTGAAATTGAGGCTTAGCGGTGCTTATCACCCTGAAAAGTGACGGCAAACCGAGAGAGTAAATCAATGCTTGGAAAACTATTTGAGATGCATGACCTTCTGAGCCCTAGAAGATGGCATTAAGTGGTTAGCTTAAGCCGAATGGTGGTATAATCGTCTTTCCACACTTGCCCTTAATATGACTCCTTTGAAGCTCTTTATGGCATGAAGCCTCCTCAAATAACCAAAGCCATGCTTCTGATTACACTTCTGAGAGGAAACAAAAGGCGGAGTTGCGAAGAAGAAATTCATGACTTTTGAGGCTATTAAAATTGAGTTGGAGAAGGCAAGATCTAGAATGAAACATTTTTTGGATCAACATAGGGTTGAAAGGGAGTTTGAAGTTGGAAATATGGTATACTTGAAGATGCAACCATATAGGCATACGGCTCTGGGAATTCACAACTCATTGAAGCTACATTCTAAGTATTATGGGCCATTTAGAATTTTGGACAGAATTGGGAAGGTTGCATCACCGAGCTATTGTTGCAGAAACATCAAATCCACCCCGTCTTTCATGTGAGCCAACTAAAGAAGCATGTGGGAGGAAAAGCGGTTCGGCTCATTTGCCCTTAGTTGACAAAGAAGGAAACATTTTAACTGAACCTCAAATGATTTTGGAGAGAAGGGTGATACCGGAACAATGAGCCGGTTATCCGATTGGTTAATTCGATGGGTGAACTTACCTCCAGTTGCAGCAACTTGGGAGGATCTGGACTTCATATCAAGGTATTTCCAAATTTTAATCCTTGAGGACAAGGAAGTTAGGGAGGAATTGTCGGGTTCACGAATAACACTGAATCCCAAACCAATCGACTGAAGTCACCTGGGCAGAGGAGTCTTCATTTCAGTCAAGCAATGGTTGTGATCTACCGATACCCCTTCGCCTTATGAAGATCCGATGGCTGTAACTCTTTTCAGCATCTACTGTTTTCCGTTAAGCTTAGCAGCTTGTTTTGCCGTTACTGTTCACGCGGACCTGTAACTTTGTCGCTGAAAGTTGTTCGGCTGGGCTTGCCTTTAAGAGCCGCCGCCAATGTAATAGACTTATCATGAAGAAATGAACCCTAAGTAGCTACTTTCCTCTTCCTCCTCTCATATTCTTCCTCTACTTCTATTTCTCCTCCTAAACATTCAGATTCTGTTCTGTAATTTCGTTCTGGAACCTGTAGTCTCAGGGCTAACAGTATTGGGACCTGACATCGCCGTTCTCCGCCCCCTACGCCGCCTTTCCTCCGCTACCCCTCCCCACGCAGCCGCCTCCGACTCCCAGTCGCCGCCGCCGCCTCCCATCATGGACGCGCAGTTCGAGTCCTTCCGAGCGCAGCTCGACAGAGTCCTCCACCCTCCGCGGCCGCATCCGCGCGTCGTCTCCGAGGTCAGAGTCCGCCTCCCGCGTCGCCTCCGCCGCCCTCCTCCTCGTCCACCAGCCCGTCCTCCTCTCAGGTCCCAGTCCCTCCTCCTCCTCCCCATTTCTCCTAGGGTTTTGTCGCTCCCTTTCGCTTAGCCTCGTTGCTTAATCCGGGGTGGTCTCGTCTCATCTCCTCTTGTAGATGTGCTCCAGGAAGGCGAAGGCGCAGGTGGAGGTGATCAAGGGGCTGTACTCGCAGCTCGCGGAGATACTCAAGGAGTGCCCCAGTCAGTACTACAGGTGAGTTGGTTCAGCTGTGCTTTTTCCTAGGTTGTTGCGGGTGGGTTTTGTGGAAATTGCTCATGTGTGTGGTGGGTTGTTGCTCAGGTACCATGCGGATTGGAGGAGCGAGACACAAGCGTTGGTGTCGATGCTCGCGTTCATGCACTGGCTCGAGACCGGAGGCCTCCTCATGCATGCCGAGGCCCAGGAGAAGCTAGGATGTACGTGATGGCTCTTCAATTGTTGCAGTAGTTGTGTTGTGGCATACACTGTGTCTTCTCATGGAGCTAAATGTGTTTCCTGTCCGTGGTCTTTGCAGTGAGCTCAGGGGAGTTTGGCCTGGATGTTGAAGACTACCTGACTGGTTAGTTTTTCTGTATACTGTGTTTTCTTCTCACTGCTTTGTGAATTGGACGCTTTTCATGGTATCTACAGGCCACACTTGTTAAATGTTCTGCTTAAGAACAGTACAGGGGAAATGCTAGTTAGACTCCTTTTGAATTGGAAGTTACTGATAATCTGGATACATATAGGCATATTTAGCATGTTATCAGCATTAACATTTGTCGTAGCAAAATGGCCAGACAGTAAAAGAGGGGGACCCCTCGTACACTCGGAATGTTCGAAGGGTCTTCTAAGAGGGGATTGATTGTCAGGAAAAGTGTATAGTGTATTAAGATGTATTGAGTATTGCTCTGAAAAACCTTGGATATTACATGGGGGTGGATGTCTATTTATAGACAAAATGGCAGGATACATGAGATTACATAAGCACCCCTACAAAAGTACTACTAGTGTAGGGATTACAGGGTCCTTTCCTACCCCTATGCTTAGCTTCTGGTCCAGCTGTCTTTTTTCCTTTCCTCTGGCGGGATCTCCTCCGAATACTCTTTGAGCCTTCTTCGGTTGCTACTTCAAAAGACCCTTCGGAGGCTTCGGGTCACCCTCGGGGTACCTCCTGTACCCCTCGGGACACCCTTCGGAGGCTTCGGGTCACCCTTGGGGTACCTCCTGTACCCCTCGGGACCCTTCGGAGGCTTTCTTCGTTGACCCTTCGCAGGCTTCAGGTTACCCTCGGGGTACCTCCTGTACCCCTCGGGAGACCCTTCGGAGGCTTTGGGTCATCCTCGGGGTACCTCCTGTACCCCTCGGGACCTTTCGGAGGCTTCCTTTCGGACCCTTGACCGCCCATGAGCCGGGCTACCTTCAAGGCATTCTTGTAGCCTCGGCCTTTGTTCGCCCGGAGTTGATGGGGTAGGTGAAATTTGCCTCTACGACAAGCCACCATGATCGATGCCTTGCCGTCGGTGAAAGCCGCGCCTCATCCCCCGAAGTCCTAAACTGCAAATCTCCTTGACTGGCGAATTGATTTATTTATTTGAGGATTTGTCTCATGGGTGGTTGGGTGGTGTCTTGTGCTTTTGCGTTGATGAGGGTTGTTTCCGCGTCTCTTGGGGTTCTGTACGCCGTTTTTGCCATGATGGCGTCCGTTTGGGAGGGCGTGCGTAGTGGGTGGCCGTTGAGTACTCATAGGATTGACACGTGTCCGTGTTGTATTGGATGTTGGCGCTTCGATTTGCGTGCTATTTTGTCAGATTGTTCCTTTGCGGCTATAAATATCGTTCCATTCCGCTTAATTGTAAGCTATCAGTTCACTTTGCTCTCTTGTGATATTGGCTTCTTTCTTATTGCGTTCTTTGTGAGGTCGCGAGGTTTCTTTACGTAGTGTTGGGTATGGCGGCGTGGTAGGGATATTATTGGGAGGCTTAGAATACACTAATAATGGGGAGGTTCTTTGTTAGTAGGCTTTTCTTAAGGCGGCTTGTTAGCAAAGGCAAGCTCGAGGATATAACGAAGGTCGGGCTCACAGAGTGCAGGAGCGGTTCCTGACCTCGTGATGATGAAGTCGTTGTTTTTGTTGCGTTTTTGGATCGCGGCCTTGGTTCCTTGTGTTGATCTAGTTTAGGGTGTTGCGATTATCTGAGGTGGAGCTTAGCATGTGGCGTAAATTATTGTTAAACTTAGCGTCTTTGAGTGGATGTTGAGGTCTGTGGCGTTGTTCTAGGGGAGGTGAGAATCGCCTCTTAAGCTTATCTTCATGATGGGCGCTGGCGAAGAAGAAGAAGAACTGGCGGGGCGCTCAACTTTGGAAGTGTAAATTTTCAGCAGAAGCGCGTGCTGCAGCGTATATTCTCTACTGGCGGCTTGCAATCGTTGGGATCTGTTTGGATCACGAAAGTGGTTTTATCACACTAGTCGGCGGAGGATGGTCTTAGCTCAGAAATGGTGATTCAGGTTAGTTGCTACCGGAGATTGTGCTCGGCTCTCGGGAGGAGGCCCTTCACATTTTCTTGATATGACTAAGCGTCTTTCTACGAGATTTGGTGGAGGTTACGTGCTTTTCGAGTTTGGTAGTTGGCGAAGTGGAAAAATTTGGAACTTCGAAGACTTCGGATATAGGGGATCCGTTTGAGTGTGGAGCTGCAAAGGTATAGGTTAAGCTTGTTTTGTTTTGTTTGTTTTTGATTTGATGGTTGTCTAATAAGAACATGATTATTTTGCTAGTTTTGCCTATTTAAAAGCTTGGCCTTGTGGCTGGAGTTCTTCTCGGCAGTATATCTGGTGATGAGCATTGGCGTCACTAGTGGTGAGGACAGCACTTTGAGCAGCGCCTAATCGCGTCGGTTAATTTGCTGAGTGAGTCGACCCGTGGCAAGGAAAACGTTCTCGCGTGCGAGGTCGAGCTCGGGGGATCAATTCGCTGCGAAACCTCTTCGTGCGGTCCCTTGTGATGGCGGTGGTCGCCAGCGCAATTGGAGGCTGGCGAGGAGAGCTGTTAAGAAGGTTGTTCAAGACCACTTCGAGGTCGTCTTTGAAGTGTCGATGGCGCCTCTTGAATAATGGGGTTGGTTAGCATCGCGAGGTTGTTGGAACCGCCGTTCTTTGGTTATCTTAAATATCGCGGTCTGACGTCGACACTATTCGGTATCCGCGCTTGGATCACGTGAGTCTTCTAGTGGTGGACTTGATCGGCGTGGGAATGAAGAAGCGTCGAAGTCCACAGTGGTGCGCTGCCTTACTGAGGTGAATGTTGGTGAGTAATATTTCCTTATTTAATTGAACTCGGGCTTGTTGCGCTACTCAAGCTTTGGGTTGTTCGATTTCAGCGAGGATGGTGGCAATGAGGAGATTGAAGAGGCTTGGAAGGTCGTGGGGTGGCTGACCGATTCGGACCTCTTGATTCTGTAGCGCGACCTCCGTTGTTGGGCGGAGAAATTAGACCTCTTGTGCCTTAGCGATTCGAGGATTCTGGTGGTCTGCATTCTTGCTGCGAAACAAAGCGGTTCTTGACTTCTTCTTATAAATCTATCTTTGGGGCTTTGAGGGCCGCTCAGATGAAGGACATGTTCTTGAGTATTGGGGCAAATCTTGCAAGGGTAAGGCTTGTTACTCTGGCGTATTTGATATCCCTTTGTTTTTTTGTTTTTTTGATTTGCTTGAGACTTTGATGCTATCTCGAGCCCTCAAGCTTGATGTCTCCCGGCGTCTGAAATTATTCGAAAAAGGTCAATGAGAGCATGCTCGAATGAGTGTTGAACTCGGCGGAGACCCTTCTTGAGAGAATTAAGGGTTTGGAGGTGAAGGTTTGGAGGTGGGCGTGCCACGCCCGAGCGAAGTGGCGAGATCTGAACAAGGGCCTTGTTGCCTTGAGGAGAAGTGAAGGTTTCTTGTTTGTCAGTGCTTCTCTTGAAGAGGATAGCAAATATGAAGCGACTATCAGCTGCTATTAGTCGATCTGCTTAGGAATGCATGGAGAGCTTAGGAGGTGCTTTAGGCGGTAGGTGCCGTACTTGACGAAACCATGCTTGGTAGAGATACATAATACCATGGAAGCGGCCGGCGTGGTTCTTGACTTCTTCGTGCTTTCTTTGCTCGTGCTTATGGTGACCTTGTTGTCGCGAGGTTACTTGGTTGGCGACCCTTGCGACCCTTAACAAGGTAGGGTGTGCTCATGCTTATTAAAGCGCTTAGCGGCAGCAAGCGTCGCCTAAGCGATAAGCGATCTACGGGGTGTAAGCGTCACCGCCTTGCGTCGCCACGCGCCTTCGTCCTCTCTGCTTTCGGAGCCTCGGTGGAGAGGGAGGTAGAAGAAGGAGAAGAGCGGGAGCACACTTTGGGTCTAAGGTTCGTCGATAAAGTACCTCGCTTACGATCTGCCGAGGTATGAGAATCGTCCTTGCGCTTGAGCAGCGTCGGATCTGCTTCAAACTCTCTGTCGCCGTGGGTGCCTTCCCACTCCGAGGAGCTCGCTCGGTTGCTCCGGATCTGCTTGTAGTCGGGTGGGAAGGGAAGGAAAAGAGGGAGGAGAGACAGCAAGAGGGGTATGGCACATCGAGCAGGAGAAGAGAGCAATGACAAGAAAGAGGTGGCGGAGGCCCGGCATCAGACGAGGAGAGAGGCAATGACAAGGAGAGAGGAGGCGAGGCGAGGAGGGGGTTGAGGCGAGGAGGTCCGCAGCGGTTTAACCACAGGGTTGAGTCGTTGAGATGGGCACAGTTGGTCGCAGTTGGGCTGATGGGGTACATTATGCGGAGTGAGTCCTTCTCTTTTTTTCTTTTTTGCTTTCTCTTCCCTTTTCTCTCCTTTTCTTGGCTTTCTTCCAAACCTTTGCTTTCGGTTTAATGGGATCTTATCCTTATGATGATGTAAGGCGTCGCCTCGCCTCGCGCCTTCTGCTTAAAAGGTGTGAGGGGTGGGCTCGCCTCGCCTCGCCTACTTAGTATGTAACCATGGGTGTGCTACGCTAGATGGGGTTGCCAGCTCTCCAGTTCCCACGCCTCTGGCGGAGGAGGTTATTCTTTGCGCATCCCGGTTGGAAGCGAGTAGAGTCTGTGAGGGACTTGGATGAAGCCTTGAACATGAAGTTGCGGGGTCATTAGAATTGCCCGAAGTGTCGGGAAGGGAAAGGCTGTGGAGGAGGTTCACGAAGGCAGCAAGCGGGGGTCGTCCACAGAGATAAGGTGTGAACCCAGCTTCTTTGTTTAGAGTGATAGGATTTGGATATTTTGTAGTTAGGCGTGCTCCATTTTTGTTTGTTGTTTATTGGAGCCGCCTTTTTTTCTTCTGTGGAGGTTGGCCTCTTTTTGTTATGTAACGACTCTGTTCTTTAAATAGAAATCTTGGTGTGATTTGTCATTCTTGATTATAGTTGGTTTGATTCTTTGTCTTAAATTGGAAGCCGCATTGTCGCGAGTTGAGCGATGTTTGTTTAAGTGTCTTTGCGTGGTGGGGTCCTTAATGTACTCTGGGTCATGTGATAAAGGCGGCTATTACTTTCTGGCGTGCTTGAAATATAAGCGAACTCTTGTATCAAAGTGGCCTTTGCGTGTTTACTCTGGGGCGTGATATGCTATAGTGCTAAAGTAGCAGCGTTGGAAGAAGGTTAACCCTGCGGGCTCAATGAAACGTTCTTCGGTTTAGCGCACGAAAGGCTGCGAGGGCTCGGGGAAGAGATCAAGACTTCTACGAGGCCTTGATGCAGTGTTTAGAATGGCGGACCTTAGCCGGTCGAGACCTCAAGTGGAAGCTTGACGGCTCGTCCGCTTTGCGCTAGGGATGTAGCTCTCGAGGAGAGTCTGTGACTTCTTGGCGATTCATGCCTTGGATGAGGAGCTTGGAATGAGCTCTGTGGCAAGAGAGTGGGGCTTTGTCCTTAGAGGTGTATCATGGTCGTGCGGCGTTGTGTTGTTTATAACGAGTAATGGCTTTCTCTTGTTGATGTGAGTTGAGGTGTCTTTGTCTTTGTTTAAGTAGATCGCTTTTTGGCGATCCTTGTATCATATGTACTGTTATGCAGTGTAATAAAAAAAAGCCTGGCGTGATTGTCCTCGTATACTATTGTTTGTTCTTGGCGCCATGTCTTTTAAGATAGAACAAGAGAGCCCTCCTCGCCTAACTTTTTTGTCATGGCGAGGCGTGGCGTCCCGGTGCGCTTTGGTCTCTGGACTAGACCTTGGGGAGTTCGCGATTGGCGTCGTCCTCGAGCGATCGTTGATCTTGATAAATTAAGCGTGCATCGGGGCCTTTTTGTTGCTTGGGGCCAAAAGGCCATCTGCTTGGTGTCTTTGTTTATACCGTGCTGCGGAAGGCATCGGTGTGCAAATTTGAAGGCCATGCGGTGTCTTTGTTTATACGCGTGCACTGCTAAAAGGCATCGGTGTGCCGCGACGAAAGGCCATGCGTTAGTAATCTTTGTTTTCATTGTAGTTTCTTGATGCTTTTACCGTTGAAAAAGAGCAAAAATGTCGACAAATTCTGACTTGCTTTGTACATGCAGCTCGCTTGTAGCAGTAGTAGGCCTATTCATGGGATCTGGTAGGTTTTACAATGCTAGGGATAGTACTTGCGAAGGGTCTTAGCGTTCGAGTGTATTGTCATTCTCATACGGTGTAGCGATGCGGAATGTACTGTATGGTGTTGTTAGTGATGATGTAGGGTCCTTCCCGTTTGGTCTCTAGTTTGCCCATGGTGTGGGGTTTGCGATTAAGCTTTAGGACCATATCACACTGGTGTCAAGGCGGTCTTGACTCTCAGGTTGTATCTGTGGGCTACTCGTCACCATACTTGGACATGGTTGTGATTGCTTGGACTCGGTGCTCTTGAGGAGATCGAGAGTGCACCTCTCTGCGGGTTTGGTTAGGATATTGCTCGAAGAGACTTTGCGATGAGTCTGCAGGTCATAACCGTGATCGAAGAGAGTTTGAGCGGTGAGAATAGTGGCCCTTGTTGGGGATGTCGCGGATTACCGGGGCCTTACGGAGTTCTTACGGCCATACTCCTTTGGGTGTCCAGAAGCAAAGGCGCTTCTTTAGGCCTTCTAGCAGATTCTAGTTGGCGTGCTCGGCTTGCCGTTAGCCTCGGGGTGCCCTCTTGATCGCGAAGCATAGTGTGATGCCTAGGTTTTGGCGGAATGCTCGAAAGGCTAATGAGTCGGTAGGTCCCGTTATGCGTGGCGATCGCGTGATACCGTGTCGGCAAATTATGGTTCTCCGAATGAGCCGTGGTGAAATGCCGTGAAGTGATTTTTTGGCAGAGCTGCTGCCGACCTATCTTGAGAAATATTCGATGGCAACAAATCGAGCGTAGGCTACCCCTGCGGTGGGGTATGGTGGAAATGACATCAAGTCCCGTCTCGCGAAGGAGCCACTGCTGGTGGCGAAATTTGGAAATAGGAGAGGGGCCTTGTGTTGCTTCTTCAGCCCGTTAGCACCCTTAGCGTGTCGAGCGAGGTCTTAGGCGTCTCGGATGCTGTGGGCGATAGAATCCTTGGCAAAATGCTTTGCCAGCGATGCTTCGAGTGCGTGATGTCGCGCGGTCCGCCGTGGATCTCTTTAAGGAAGACTTGGCCTTCGAGATAGGCATCGTAAGTAAGGCCTGAGCCGCCTACTTGTAAAAATTTGTCGCCTAGGATATAGTAGTTTGGCTCTATCTTTGGCGCTTTGATTGACTTCATCTTGATTCTTCTCCAGCGAGGTATTTGATGATAACGTTGCACCAGTCGGCCTCTGCCACTTAGGTACAACTGCGTGACCGTGTGTGCTCGGTAGACCCCCTTGTACATCGGTATTGCGTGTTCTTCAGCGCAACCCGCGTAGCCGAGTCGGTAGAAGGTTTCATCAATACCTCGTGAAAGACATCTAGCGAAGGGTGTTGGCGGGAGCTAGCCATCTTCTTGATCTGTCTGCTAACCGTTTAAGCGAGGTATAGCTTGTCTTTATGGTAGAAAGTGAGTTGATGCTTCTTGGGACATGGCGAGATAACTTGCCATTCTGGATCTCTAGCGATGAGCGATTTGTCGAAGTGACCATTACTAGTGCAGGTCGCTTTTGATGAGTATCGCCTTGCTCCGGCCCTCGCCTTGTGGAGAGCCTAATGTGGCGCCTCGTACTCGGAGGCATTGTTTGTTGTTGGGAAGCGGCGGGCTAAGTAGACTCTGGTGTGCCGTCACGGCGACAAAATGGCTGCCGCTCGGCTCTGCTCTTGACACCATGATCCGTCAATGTACATTGTCCACGGGTTTCGGCGTGAGTGAGGATGTGGTCTTAGCTATTTGGTGTCAGCAACAAAAGTTTGCTAGAAGCTTGTGATTTAATGGTTTATCTGGCGGCGAAGATAATGTTGAAGGTGCGAGCTCGTGACCCTTTCCCTACTCTAACGTGGCATCTTTACTTCTGACAACAAAGCCAAGGGGTAGGAAGTGGGGCGATGATCTTGTCGCCGAAGTAGTGGCGAGCTTCAGCGAGGCCATGAGCAAAAGCGTCATAAGCTTTTCGAGCTCGTGTATCGGGTTTTGCACCATGGGTGATTCGGAGACATAATAGGTGGTGGCCATTGTCTTCTTGGATAAGAATGCGCTTCTAGCGATGATGAAGCGAGGTAAAACAGAGATTTGCTCCTGCCGGGTAGAGTAAGGCTTAGCGGTGGGTCAAATCTTGTTTGAGTTCTTCAAATGCTGTTGTGATCTTGGTCCTGAAACGGCTCTGTTCATGGAGTATCTTGAAGAATGGAAGAGATTTCTCTGTAGAAGCGGGGAAAAAATGGCTAAGAAATTTGCCCGATCGACTGTAAGTTTTATGCCAGCGGGCATTGTGAGGTTGCTTCATCTCTGGATGGCCCTTATCTTTTGGGGTTGGCCGATGCCTCTCGGATACTAAATCCAGAAGTTTTCTGTCTGCTTAGCAAAGGCTCGCCTCTGCAGGTTGAGCTTGATTCCATCCTTGCGAAGGTTTCTTGCGAGTCCTTTGTGTGTTCATCTGTCAACCCACTTTTACCACTATATCATCGGCGTAGGCTTCTCACGTTGCGACCAATTTGTCGGCTAGGACTCTGGAAATGAGGCGGGTGAAGGTCGCGCGCATTCTTGAGCGAAGGGCATGCGAATATAACAATATGTGCCTCTGAGGGTGATGAATCTTTCTTCGGTTTGTCCTCTTTGGCCATGAGTATCTGGTGGTATCGGAGTCGGCATCGAGAAACTCATCAACTTCATGACCGAAGTGGCATCGACTAGGCTGGTCAATCTTGGCGGCGAAATCATCTTTGGGGCATGCTTTGTTGAGCTCGAGTATGTCGACACACATCGCCATTTGCCTTCTTTTGGGCGAGGGCGGGGTTCTTTGAGCCACTCCAGTGTATTTGATTTCACGAATGACCACGAGCGTTTAACAACTTGGTAATTTGTTTCTTATTTGCTTCCAATCTTCGGCGGACATCGTCATGATTTTGCTTCTTGGGTGGTGCATCGCTTGGAGGCTAAGCGGTGCTCAATTGTTGCTCTTGCTATCTGGGGATGTCCTCGGGGCCCCAATGAAAGCGTCCTTATTCTTTGTAATCGTTGAGTATGGCGTTGTGCGTTTACATTGATAGCTGGGCTCGAAGGTATCTGCCGGAGGTCGTCATCTAAGGGGACTCTCGGAGCTCCCATGGGGCTTCGACTTTAGTGCCAGCTTCTTAGAAGAAATTTGGTGGTTGCTTTCGTTGTTGTCTTGCTCGGCGGTGTGGACATGTCGAGTGAGTGGCGATAACTAGAGCTCGATTTGTCTTGCTAGGTCTTGATCTCCTCACACGGTAATGACGCCTTCTAGTGCGGGAATTTTCATACATAGGTAGTTGTGGTGTGCAATGGCTCCGAAGGAGATCAATCTTCTTCTACCAAGGATGACGTTATCTTGGTCTTGCATTTGGACAACATCAAATGTAATGGCCTCGATTCTGGTTGTGTAGCCATCGCAAAGGTGACATTAAGAGTGTCGGCTAAAGGTATTCTACAGACTTCCTCAAAGCCTATCAATGGAATGCGGGGGTGACAAGCGATCAGGGGATCATCATTTTGTCGGCGTCCACGAAGAAGGTCTGCGGGCTTCCTCGATCACGAGCAGCGCTTGACCTCGAAATCCGCTATGTTAAGCGGAAATGGCGAGGATCTTGATCGCGGAAAATACACTCCTTGGCGTCTTACGGGCGAAATAAATTGGGATTTGAATTATGGTGGGTGGTGGATCACGAGGAGCGCAGCGGTGGTGAATCTGTCGGCGTATGCTTTCGGTATGCTTCTTTGTTTTGATGGTACTCGGCGAAGAGCCTCGGTGATCATATTGATGATCTGTGGTGGTGCTCGGGGTGGCTTTCTTCTATCGGTGTCTTAGCGGTGGTGCGAAGTCGATTGTTGCTTCTCCTCTATTATTGAGCTCGATGCATTGTTGCTCATGGCGCGTATAATTACGCGGCATTTGCAATTGTCACGACATTCATTGGTGGTATCGTGCCGCCGCCATGAAGGTCATAAAAGTGCGAGTCTTAGGGCGGTTGTCGATTAGCGCCGAAATTTACGCGCGTCCTCGCCATGACCTCGGCCCAGCGACCTCGCGTCGCCCTCGCCCGAGGTTTAGCGCGCCATCCGTGGTAGAACTCCTGCCGCACTAACGGAAGTCATTGCCGTGGCTTGGCGGATGTCGTAGAGGTGGTGGCGAGCGTTTCTTTTGAGGTGCTAAGCCGGGCGGTGGTGGCGTTCTCTGCGAACACTATCTTCCTCCGTCGGACGTACTCTTCCATCTTGTCGAAAACTCATCACCGTCTTGAGACGGGTTTGCCGCCGATCTCTCGAGAGGGTCGCCGAACCGCGGTGGCGGCATTATGGCGGTGGTTTAGATTGCGCCTTTTACCTTGCACTTGACCTCTGCGAAGTTTACGAAAAAAGCTGCGGAGGGATTCATAGTGCTGTTTTATTGCGAAAAGATGCCGCGTCCTTGGTTCCATGTAGTTTCCTTGAAAGTTATTTACGATGAGGTCTATAAGCTGCTCACGCGTAGATGGGCGTGGGGAATGGTGAAGAACCATGTCGGCCTTCTGTTCCTAAGAGGCGAGTGGCGCTCTTCGCTTTTGTAGTGTCATCGCCTCGTGACCTCATGCATGATTTCATAAACTGGAGGAATTCGAAGGTCGGTGCGCCTCTGGAATGGTGTGACCTCGGCATCTTAAACCCTTGCGACCAGCAGGCGGTCTCGACCCTCGCTCAGCGGGAGTTAGGATCCCCGAGCAATGGGGCGGGAGGCTCGGGGATTACCTCACTTCTGACGATTGGCTCGGGGCGGCGAGGCCGAGGCGAGGTCGGCGGGTGTCGGAGGTTGCCATCTCACGGCGAGATCTGCCAACTCTTGTTGCAATGCTACAAACGACTCTTGACTAGCGCCCGCTTCCATGGCGGGCTAGCCTACTCCTTGCGTGGAGTTGTTCGTTTCCTCCTCACTTTGCTTGAAGCGAGAGTGCCCATTCTGAGGTTCTAGTTAAACTTGCCCTCGGGATCTTTGGGTGTTCTTGTTGCTGTAATTTCTTGACGTAGGAGTTTTCGACATGGTTTTCTTCTGTGGTGCCATGCTTGAGCTAGGAGTTTGTACCTCGTGACTTTCTTGCCGTCCCCACGGACGGCGCCAACTGTCGTAGCAAAAGGGTGGAGCGGTTAAAGGGACCTCTTGTACACTCGGAATGTTCAAGTTTCCTCTAAGAGGGGACTGATTGTCAGGAAAAGTGTATAGTGTATTAAGATGTATTGAGTATTGCCCTGAAAAACCTTGGATATTACATGGGGGTGGATGTCTATTTATAGACAAAATGGCAGGATACATGAGATTACATAAGCACCCTTATAAAAGTACTACTAGTGTAGGGATTACAGGGTCCTTTCCTACCCTATGCTTAACCACGGTCGGTGTCTTTTTCCTTTCCTCTGGCGGGATCTCCTCATACTCTTTGAGCCTTCTTCGGTTGCTACTTCAAAAGACCCTTCGGAGGCTTCGGGTCACCCTCGGAGTACCTCCTGTACCCCTCAGGACCCTTCGGAGGCTTTCTTCGTTGACCATTCGCAGGCTTCGGGTCACCCTCGGGGTACCTCCTGTACCCCTCGGGAGACCCTTGGAGGCTCGGGTCATCCTCGAGTACCTCCTGTACCTCGGGACCTTCGGAGGCTTCCTTCGTTGACCCCCATAAGCTTGGACTACCTTGGGGCATTTCTTGTAGCCTCGACACTATTCGCCCGAGTTGATGGGGCCGGTGGGCTGCCTCTACGACAATATTCATGGTTACTAGTTGCTACAAACATGAGAACTAGTGCAGCTGTTTGTTTCTTTCAAACTAATTTACCCGTAGGTTTATCATGCTTATGTTTGGTGAAATGTTGTGTGCAAATTACCTGCGTGCTCACATGAATACTTGTTTGTATTGCGGATTGTGCTTCATGTCCAATGATTTTGTAAGTTCATCATCAACGATGCAACTTTAATTGACTATCTTCAAAGTATCATTCTTGGGGTTTTATTTTGCATCATAAGTTTACCTTTTTCATCATGTCTTGTCATCATGCATGTGGTTGCAAATAACAGAAAGTATAATAACTTAATAAGTCCAACAAATCAGTATTATAAATAAGAAATTGACAAAATCAACATGTCCTTGTTAAACAATACTGCTACGATTTTCAAATGAATATCTGAGGACTAAAGCAGATCATGTCACAAACAATTAACTAATTATGTTATAATTTTGAAGTCTAAGAAACTGTTAGATATACTTGTGAAGATATTTGTTTAGCAAGATAAATCTGAAACATAAGTTCATGCTCTTTTCAATTCTACATGTGGTATTCACATTTCTTCATATTAAATGTAAAATGTCAGTCATACAATAGAATCAGCCATCAACTATGACTGCCGACCATTTTCATTATGAAAAAACCAAAAAGTTGGTGTTGCCATTTCTAAAAGAGCGAGGATAATTTTGATGTAACACTCTATCTCCGTATCATTAACCTCATGCTTTTGTATAGAGGAGGTTATTGATCTTTGGACTCTGATATTATAAAAGTTTTGCTGAAAGTTGTCTCTTTCCTTATCCGAGTAGGTTTATCTTGAATCTTTTACATAATGAAAATGGTTACTCTTCATAGTTGATGGGGTAAAGGCTATTTTACAACCTTGAACTATTGAAAAGTCAGATTTCAACCCTAAAGCTGTAAAACCGGTACAAGCCAACCTCGACTCTCAAAACCGTTTACTTTACCTTAGCCCTAAACCACTCGGGTTTGATGGCGTGGCATCCACCTCGGCATCCTCTCTTTTTTATCCTTCTCTATGTTCTCTCTCAACTCCATGACGCCGACCACGATCCCCTTGTCCATCTCTCTTCTCTCTCAACTCCTGGCCAGCCACTAGATCCCGCGCACCCTCTCCTTTTCTCATGCAGCCAGCCGGATCCCCGCCCACTTTGCCTCTCTGTCCTAGCCACCTTGCCAGCGCCTCCATCTCCCGAAACAGCCCTCTGTGACAGACGATGACAGCATGGGGATGCTCATGGAGCTTCGGCGAGGCGCGCGAACAGCGTGGCATCCGGCAGCCGATCGTCGCTTCGCCAGCGACCGCCTCATCGTTATCGCCAACATCCTCTGGCGCTCACAGCGCCTTCTACCCTGATGCTGCATGGTGGAGCTTGATTGGGATGAGGACTCCTCTCTTCAGCCTCCGTGGCAGCCTCACAGGGACATGGAGGTCCTCTATGTCGGCTCACTCCGTGCGAACATGTCGTCGCCAAGCAAAACGGCGTCGCGCGGTATTCCCAAGCCGCTCTGCTGCGTCGGCCTTCCTCCCCAAGGACGACCGGCCGGTTCTACCACCTGCCAGCGGCGGCGTGGTCGCTCTTCCCTACATGCTCCGCCGCCTCTCAGACCACGGCGGCCCGGCAGCTCTCAATTGGGAGACCTCGTCCTTGCCAACAAGCTCTTCTCCCGGTAGCGTCGTCGAGGTCCTCGACAAAGGGCGACTACATTTGGATCGACTACCACCTTGGCCTCGCAGCATTGATTCAACCGCCTCCGCGTCCGCCTACGAGATCCTTAAATCATTGTTGAGCTGCGATCGATTAGGTTCCACCTCGCGCGCATCCGCGCCATCGGCTCTGGCGCGAAGCCCTAGCGTCCGTCGCCTCCGGCCTCGCGCTGCGTCGGCAGCCCCATCTTTGCCCTCGGCGGTAGCCTCTCGACCTCCCAAAGGCCAGCCCCTTCTGATGCGCCAATGACCTCCTCGATACCTTCCAGCCGCCTTCTTGAAGCCTTGCACTTCGAAACCATCGTCCGCTCAGCGGGGCGTCTTTAAAGCGGTAGCCACCATCGCATGCCTTGACAATTGTAGCTGCTCTCGTCTGCAAGATTGAAGAGAGATGAGTGAGAATGAGAGGAAGAAGAAAGAAATGAGAGGATGACATGTGGCAGCTGTAAATGTATTTTTTTGTTTTATTTGCTAAGTAGTGCCATGTCATCAAAAATAATATTACGTGTCAAAACCATTGACACGTCGGTTGCCATCATCTTAAACCGCCAGCCTTTTTGGTTGAGGGGGTAAAATGAACGATTTTGAGAGTTAGAGGTTGGCTCATACGGTTTTGTAGTTTAGGGTTGAAATCTAGACTTTTCGAATAGTTCAAGGTTGTAAAATAGACTTTACCCTAGTTGGTGCCAAGGTTATAAGGACTGTTTCATGATTCTTCTGCATAATTGGCATTTTACATTGGAAAAAGTCCACTTTTCAACCCTCAACTATTGCAGAGTTCACTTTTCAACCTTGAACTCTAAAAGCTGTTTGAAACACAACCCTCGATTATCAATACCGGGGCAAAACACAACCTTGGCCTGAATCTAAAGCGGTTTTGGTTGACATGGCGATGGCGTGGATCTAAGGTGGCGAGTTACACTGATGTGGATGGACACATCACTCCTTAGTTGAGAAACAAAGGAGGGGAGGGAGACAAGCAGGGCAGTAGCTATGGCCGACCTCGGCAGCTTCTTTGGTGAGAGAGAGGAGTAACAAGGTCGGTCAAAGCGAAGCAGGACGAGCAAGGCGGTGGCCTCGGGAGTGGTAGTAGCATTGGTGGGGATGCATGGTGGTGGTGGTGGCAGCGCGACCACGACAAGGAGGCATCGGTGTGAGACAGTAGGGAGGAGGCGAAAAGTGGCCAAACAAGTTATTTGGAGAAAGAGGCGAAAAGAGGTCGGCGGGGAGGGCTCAAGGTAGTTAGGTGACAACGAGGTGGCGGCGCATGTAGTCTGTGAGACATCGGTGAAACCTGAGGAGAGGTAGATGGCGTCAGGAGGAGCTCTAGTTGTGAGGAATAAATTGGGGCGAATCGGAGGATGGGATGGCGGCCGCGGCAACCTTGGCCGGACTTGGGGAAGACAGTGGTGCCGGCGTGCATCGAGGCCATAGGCCCCTGATGGACCTAGTTTGCTGGCTGAATCGATCTCCTCTGAAAAAAGCAAGGGAAAAAAGGTCAATCCTCCTCGACCCAAGTCGATCATTGCTAGAAAAAGGCGTCCAAGTGGCGGCGACGACGATGGTGGCGCGATGGCGGGACGTTTAAGTATGGCACCTCGGAGGTGTCGTCATAGCAGTGCAAATTGCTTTGGATGTCATCTATGGGTACTACAATGAGGTGCTCAACACTGCTCTGGATTGGAGGAGATGCGTGGCCCCCACGCCTCCTCGATCTTGAAGCATCGCTTGGCTTCTCAGGCCCATCATCGACATCATTGCCAACCTTGTCTCCTTCCTCACTGAGGAAGAGGGTGAGGGATCTTGGCCCGTGCATGGCGAGCCCCAGCCCAACGGGGCCAAGAAGAGGAAGAGGAAGGCAAAGGGGAAAATATCAGAGGCGAGAACGAGTGAGGAGGTACTCTCCAAGATCGCCATGGGGTGCTAGCCGCCGTCCCCGCCCCTCTCTCTCTTGTGTGTTTTGAAAAGGAAGAAGGTGCTTTGAGGATGATGTGGATGGTGATGTGGGCGCACAAACATTGATTTGGATGCACACGTGGGCACTATGTATTACTAGGAGTCCACATCAGCGAAAACCACTGTCACGTTAGCCGAAACTACAGTGGTTTTGGGCCAATGTTGTGTTGTGCATCATACTCTAGCGATAGTTGAGGGTTGAAAAGTGGACCTTTTCCTTTTACATTTTACATTAATATTTGTCAATACCATTTTTGGTATCAAAATAGTTGTTCACTGTTCTCTTTAGTTAATTTATTTTGTTAAGCAAACTCATAATTTGTTTACAGTCTTGAATGGTGACATAATTTGTTCTAGTTGTCGGAGCTTGTCATCAAGATCATATATAAAATCTATGATGCACGAACACGACGAGGAGGTAGCGGGTCCGTGTTGGACACGGATACGGCTCCGACACAACTCGTACACGTATTTGGCGCGTGTTCGTAGATTGTTGCCCCAAAAAAAGAATTTCTGTTTTGGACACGGCTTGGACAAGAACTGGACACAGCCCAATAGCACCACCCTTAACCCTAGAAGGTTAGAGCTTGTCCTCTCCCAGATGTAGCCACCTCCCGGGAGAATATCTGGTGCATCTCTCCTTATGGTGCATCCTACGCTAAAAGTTTTGAAAAATTCCCAAAACAATTGTAGATGTAGGGGATGGTATATTCTATAGCCATGCAAAATTTTAAGATGAAAGTCGGTCGCATTTGTAAGATATGAGAAAGAGAAATTCGGCATGAATCGTGCCAGCTGCTTGTCAATTTCATATCTTTCAAATGTGATCCGACTTTCATCTTCAATTGCATGGCTATAGAATATACTATCCCCTACATCTACAATTTTTTTGGGAATTTTTCAAAAATTTTAGATATGGGATGCATGAAAGATGCGCACCGTAAGGAGGGATGCACTAGATATTTTCCCGCCACCTCCCTGCTCTCCTTCACACTCTCTCTAGCAAGGCAGCAACGACGACCTCCTTTCTCTCCGATGACCAGCGCCGACTTCCCTTCTCCCGCGAGCATCAACATGAGTCATGCGATGCTTCAATCGACCAGATCGCCGCCCCTCTCCCAGTCCCTCTTGAGTCTCTCCCTTCTCCCAGCAGTGCCTTCACTGGCAACTACAGCAAGCCCCTTCTCCGGCGACCGGCGGTGATTTGAGTGCCCTAAGGGGCGAGCAGCAAAACACCAGGGCTCCATTATGGAATCATGTCGGCCCCTTCGCCGGCGACAGAAGGCAACCAACACAGTGAGTCCCTCATCCTCTCCTTAGCCATCATTATTCTCCTTCAGTCCTTCATCTCCTCAACCCGCATGGTTGTGCTCATGTGCGGTTTCATATCTGAGCTTGTACATGCTTCTTTCCTCTTCCACGCTTGATCTCCTCCCTGACTCCCTGTCTCTACTTCGCCTGCAGATCTGATTTGGGGTGGCGCCATCTCTTTTGTGCTTATGTGCTCGTTTTTGTTGTGTTTGTGTGCTCGATCTTTTGTGTTTAGCATTGACATGTAGAAAAATGGAATGTATATTGTACATATTATTATTTAAAATATATAGCTGTGTCCCTGTGTTGGCATTTCTTTTAAAAATGGTGAATCCCTGTGTCCGTGTAGGTGTCGGACGTGCTGTCCATGCAACATAGTATAAAATGCTTTCACAAGAAAGTGTAAGCCCTATGTTCTCTAATAAAAAAATCCAAATTGAATGATATCAGTATTATTTCTTTTGTTAGCTGTAGCATTTACCTTATGTAAAATTGAATTGCAGTTTAAAAATCTGATGGAATGCTTAGTTACATGCCTCTTTTAGGTTAAAAGTGCGAATCAATTTTTTTTGGGTGTTTTAGATGATTTAAGAGACCCCTCTATAGCTGTAAGCTAATATGTTTAATTGGAACAACTTTTTCACATAATGGAATAAGCAATGAGGGACATATTTGACTGAACCAAAGCTTCTCCAATAAATCAGCTTATTTTTGTCTTTGGTTTATAAACCCATAAGCTCTCTTGCATCTTTGCCCCTCCACTGGAGTTGAAGCTAGTCCAAAAAGAACCCAAAGTATATTGTCGAGTAGAGGTCACAAGAGGTTTACATTAGAGTGAGGGCCTGATATCAGTTTTCATATAGCTCAAGCTAATAACTCACAGTTTTTCTAAGGGCAGTCGTGCAATGTATTTACAACTTCAGATAGCATAAGTGCATAAACTATCATATGGATTCTCTGGGTTGTTGTATAGCACAAGGAATCATTTTTAAGTAGGTCATGAGATCAAGGCACGACTGGAGGATATACATAACTTTCGTTACAAAATTTGGTAAAATATCATATTTTCTGACTGTGCATTAGTGATTTAAACTACCCTTGTATACATGGTGCTTTCATTTTGAGAAATAATTGCACAATCTCAGTATGTGAGTTATAACTTGCGATCAAGGATTAATAGATTGTTGATTTCACATGTGATTGTTAAGCATCAAATGCAAGTTCAGATTGATGAAAAATTGGTGACAAGGAATTTAAGAAAGACTAGGTATTGTCTTGTGACCTTGTTTGAAGTGTATTCTGGTTTCACGGTATGATTAAAAAAATATGTATCAATGTTTTGAGAATTTTCTGGTTAGCTGATTTTGTCTGGATTCTAGAAAAGTATTTATTAAACATTGATATGTGAAGTTTGATTCTTTTCAGCTCTTGATCACAAGTTCCAACGTAAGTAGAGCACATAATGGTTTATTTATTTATTTGGAAGTGTATGTCACAAATTAATATTTGTTACGAAATTTTCTGACAGTTATGGGCTGCAGGCCCAAGTCTTTGTGAGATTTTTGAATTTCAGTAAGGTAAATATTTGGACACATAAAATGCTCTCCCCGAAAATACGGGAAAAACTAGTTGTTTCAATGACAGTCATGGAATATTTGTGATATCACATCTGAACTTGTAATGCTGTTACATACAAGTGCATAAAAAACTAGGGAGTTGAAGGGCCGACCAAAGTTAATATAATAGAATACGGAGACTGAATTCAGCGTACCTCCAATCCCATAATTTTCCCTTCGATTGTTGTCTCTCGTCTCTTGGTGCTTTAGTTTTATGTTGTACTCGTTTTCTTGTTTACACTCTTAAAATGTTAGCTATTGCACATTCTAGTTGCTTCAATGACATCAAGAGAAATACATGAATGAGCAGAATAAATAGCACATCTTGCTTGCAAGATTGTCATTGAGTGGGCTGTAGTGCACTGAGCGTGTGAAGTCTGATTGAAATTTGGTGAAAGTTGATTTATATAAATATTCATTTTATATATCATAAGAAACCTTTATGTGCATGCAAAAGCATCGTACATGAAGTATAAGCATCAAACATTTACACTTGGGCTGACTCTGGAGGTATATTATCTCATGACTGGTTTAAGTACATGCATCGAGCATATACACTTGAGTTGGACTGTAGTCTGTAGCATACTTTGTAATGAATGAACAAGACCGCAACAGGCATATCTGCAAACTTTACACAACACCATCTGCATTTCTAATTGAATACTTTATTGTGCATATCAGCATATGGTTATTTCCTTTTATGGATGTTAAGAAAGAATTGTAATGCTCTACAGCCAATGTGGTATTAATCACTGCGTGCTGATCTTTCAACAGCCTCGATATGTAGTGAATCGGGTCACTGCTGGAGACTATGACTGTCCAAGAAAGGTGCTGAGCTTTTTGACTGATCTGCATGCTTCATTTAGGATGCTGAATCTGCGCAATGACTTCTTGCGTAAGAAATTTGATGGTGAGTTCCTCTGCGGCATTGCCTATGACAACTGATGATTTTTTTAAAACATCAGTTCGTAAATTTTGTACCTTTGTTATTTGCTTATGGGTTGTACCTTTGTTATTTGCTTATGGGCAATACTTTGTCATGCTGTAAATTGTAATCTGTGTTAATTGAGTTGTGCTCTTTTCTCTCCGAAATTTGTTTCGCAGGGATGAAGTATGATTTGAGAAGGGTAGAGGAGGTATATTATGATGTGAAGATCCGAGGACTTGTATCTGGGGAGTCAAAACAAGAGGCTGCTCAGTCATAGAAAGTGTTGCAGTTCCTTACCGTGTGGTTTGGCCTTTGACATCCGCTATGTTTTGACTAGTGTTGAAGTTCATGTTGTGGGATCTCTAGCATTGGCTGCAGCATTGCTTTAAGGTGCTGCAATTTTTTTAATCTCTTCTAGAAGTGGGCTTACGGCAGATATTTTCTGAAAGCAAATGGTAGGCCTTCGAGTCTTGACTGGAATATCTTGTGATTGTGATTATGTTTTGTGACTGATATTTTACATTAGTGTAACATAAGTTACATGAACGAACACACGACAAACTAAAGTTTGCCGACGGTCAAGGCATATGCGTATGGATCTATGCATGTTAGTAACGTTGGATAGTAGGTTTAGATTTACACTTAAGTTGTGACACTTAAGTTTTAATTAGATAATTGAACAAGTTGATCAAATGAGACTTACATGGTGACGTCGGATAGGTTTAGATTTACACTTAAATTGTAACGCTTAAGTTTTAATGAGATAATTGAAAAAGTTGATCAAATGAGACTGCATACATATGCATAATTTAAAAAAAACAAATTAAATGGAAAAGAAGACTTACGAGGTCTATTGCATTTATCAGAGTTGGTACGAGACATTAGCCTAGTCCTCTACATTTACACATTGGTAGCTATAAGTAGAATTTTTTTATTAAATAATCTTTTTTTAACTTTTATTTTAAAATTAACCTCGGCGACTTTATTTTAAAAATAACTCCTTTAGTCGCGCTGTATGACCAAACAACAACATCACGACCGTTAAGGCAAACTCTTATCACGCCATGGGTGGTGGCGTGGATGTTGTTTTATCATGCATGGGTGGTGGCGTGATTAAATTGATTTATCTATGCGTGACAGAGTTTGCCTAAGCGTAACAATGTTGTTTGGTCACATCATAGGTGGTGGCGTGACAAAGGGTTATTTTAAAAATAAAGTCTTGGGAGGTTAACTTTAAAATAAAAGTTAAAAAGATTATTTAATAAAAAGTTCTATAAGTACTACTAAAGAATGTGAAGCCAATTTTGATTTTTTGCTACTAGTTTCGCATTTTTTTGTAAAATTAGTCTCTGTAGTTTGATGGTGTCATGTTTGCTAATCTTTAAAGGAACATGGGACATTAGCCTTAAAATCAGTCTTCTAGACATCTACACTTGCACATGGGTTGCTTTTGGATGCTAAGAATGTGAACACAATTTTGATTCTACTACTACTACTATTACTTTCACACTTTATACTTAGTCCTTAAGTAGAATAATGTCATGCTTGGTAAGTTGTTTATGAGTTGTGAGGGGCTTCATGGAGCCTATATAGAGATGATACCTCTAGTTTTGTAACACGTACGCACTCTTTACCTATCAATAGAGCCTTTTAGCCTTTTATCTGCAACACGATATCTAGCACATGTTAAAAAGAATGATAAAATTGGCTACAAGACATCTAACTTTTGTGTCATTTTCTAGTAGACGTCTTAATTTCGTATCTTTGTCAAAAGATGCTAAACTTTATTGCTATTTGCTGTAGGACACTGAAGTCAATATAACATCATTTTTGGGCCAAAGAGGAGAGAGAAGGCTAGTGAAAAGTTCATTTTACCATTTCTCTTCTTTCTTCCTCTTCTTCTCCTTCCTCTTCTTTCTTCTTTCTTCTGTCCTCGTCCTCTTATCTTCTTTCTTCCGTCCTCGTCCTCCTCGTTGGTGAGGGTGTTCTTGGGCGGCGGCGGCTGGGGCTCCCATGGGAAGGAAGGGAGTGAGGTGGGGGTTGGAGGGGAGGGAGTAGGGGCGATCGGACTGCTTAGAGGTGAAGGCGGTGGGGAAGACACGAAAGAATGAAGGAAGAAAAAGAAAATGAGCATTGAAGTTATTTTGAGTTGTTTCTCTCTCCAAACCAGCAAAATATGTTATTTTAAAAGGCTCAGTGTCTAATAGCAGTGATACAAAATTATAGTGTTCTAGAGCAAAGACATGATTTTTCGGTATCTTCTGACCAATGACACAAAAGTTTGATGTCTTATAGCCAATTTTGCTAGAAAGAATTCGTCAGCACCTCTGCCATCCATTTATAGCTGCAATGTGGAGTGGTTCCTCCAGAGTCTTACGCTACTTCCCGTGGGTTAGCTCAAGTCTTCGAGACACAGCCACCAATCTTTGTGATAATATGTCAGTAAAAATATTTTAATTGTACCTGAAACTACATTAATAATAAACATAATACTCTACTAGTAATATTTTGGCATTGGGAAGTTTTTTTTTAGTAATTAACACACTTACATTTTAAGCTGAAGGTCAAACCATGCATCTTTACCCTAGTTTGGACAAACCAAATCCCTACTCTTCCTGGCTGCCGCATTGATCTTATCTTAGATTCTTGATCGCCTTGTGAATGACCGATCGACCGCCTTTTTCCATCTGCTTGCAGGGTCAGATTGCAGCAGCCCAAGATCAGATCGGCCAAACAGAACTTGAGTACTCTTCAGAAAGAAAAAAAAAACTTTGGAGCTAGCTAGGAGCCTAGGAGCTAGTAATGTGCTTGTGCAGGCAAATAATGCATATTTTTACGTTATAAGAAGCGAACATATGCATGTATTCTTGTCTAGCTAGCAAGTATATTTAGATGGAAGCAAACATATTTGGAAGTTGACAGCTAGCGAATAGCGATCACAGCCACATTTGCTTTCATACGCATGGAGAGAGGATCTAATTAGACGGAGAATCTTTGGATAAAATGGCATATTTTGAATTGTAGTAGCAAAAGTAGCCCTGCTCATACGAATTTGCAAAAATAATACCATGCGGCGCCTTTTGCGATCCCGTGTCTGGCAGCCACATTTCACGATCTGTCGTGCTCTCGGTCTTATTGCAGAATTTGCTTGTCTGCGGTGCCCACATCGCATGCCATCTTCTCTGCGGATTGGGGCGCTTGATTGGGATCGCGGAATGTGGCTGCCGTACACGGGATCATGATGGGGACACGCGTCGCTGATTAACTTTGCCGCGGTGCCATTTTGTCATTTCGGTTGCGGGAGAGGGGGCTATATTTGCTATTTCGTTTCAAAAAGAGGCTAAATGAGCCAAAAACTCATGAGATCGACCTAGCTAGCTACAGTACATAAATGCTTATAGCATATACAATGCACATACTTACATATGTGCTTACCAACTAAAAACTGTTTATTTTTCCCATGTAGAATAGATAAGGTGTTTATATTATAGCATTGACGTTTAAGTAAATACCAATGCTTAACAGATGCATATATATATAACTATATCTAATTAATAGATAATACAACATCTAGGCCTCTAAAAAAGACGATTGCATTGGAGAAAATGAATTTAACATAAGTGCTTGATCATATAGTTATATTCTCTTTCTTTTAAGCACTTATATGTATAAACATCTTGTATTGTATATGCCTTTATATAGTCCGCTAGGAGACAGTGGAGTGGACGTCGTTGCATGAATCTGCACGGGAAAGTCGGCAAGCTCGTGGAAAATGCACCGGGCACGTGTCGGTATTTTGCATGCACAAATTAACAAGTATTGGTGACCTACTTACACGAACACCATCACGGCCGGCTACGAGCTAACGACTAATGTTTAGAAGGCTAAACATTACAGTACTGCACTCACAAAGGCTAGCTTGCGTACGTGCCAAGTGCGTTCTTGCCATATTTTGCATTGGGAAGTTTACCACTAATTAACCACCAGGCCTTCCATTTTAAACTTAGGTAATTAATCTTTGGGGGCAAGTTTGGATAATTAAATATGTGAAAGTGGCACGCTCGATACGTACGTACATACCAGTATGCCACCCAGCCTGCATGCACATGTTCGTTCTTCCATGCAAATATGCGATTCCTGGCTTCTAATTAAGCAAGAACAATTGAACGCTAACAGATAATTTACCGGGCACGATGTTAGTTACCTTGTTTACTGCACGTATGAAGGATCCCTTGAGTAAATAACACATGGGTGTAAATGGTTCTTGTTCGGATGGTCGTGGCAGGTAACCTTGGCTGCTAAGCTATTTGGTTCAACGTTAAATAACTGAAGTTGAAGTTGCAATCCAAAACAACTTCCGAGGAAAATGCTCTAAGTTATTGATTGACAATGACAACTCCATGCATGATGGTCAAAAGCAGTAATTATTAATTGTGTCCATTTAAATTCTACCACAACTTTGAAGGAGTTTTTAAGCTCATTTAGCGTATATATTTTTGAAGCGAAATACTAAAACTAGCCTCTACATAAGCGAAATGACAAAATAGCACACATCTTTGTGCGATTTTTGTCATTTAAATCCTGAAGGTTAGTTTTGCTATTCGTTTAAAAACGTCTATTTTAGCCAAAGACATCGACACTAGGTACATGTTACTAGTATAAAAAGCAAATTTTAGGGCTCTACCATCAATGGCGGACCAAGGATTTATCGGATAGGTGTTCGGAGTTAATAAAATAATATTCAATGGAAAAAAAATAAAGGTTCACGCTAGCAAAAAAACAAAGTACAATTTTTCTGTACTAGAAATAACACCACAAAGAATTGAGAGAGATTACAAGATAATTAAGAAAAAAAATATTGAATTGAGAATTTGGAATTTGGGATTTGGGACCGAAGAATTGAGGAATGGAGAATTGGGGATGTACATGTGCTGCTATTGACGTATGCAGCCTAACTCGTCGACCCATGAATTTGTAGTTTTGAGTTTGATTGGTCACATTAATTTGTATAACTTGAGAAGTTGAGATCATCAATAAATTATATAGGCATGTCTAGATGAATTTATATTAATATTACTAAAGTATGTCACCATCCTTTATTCTGACATGGTAATCTAACTTAAATCTAGAGTTATCTATAAGTCCCATGCTCTCATTTTTGGTGAAAGTTTAGTTACTCGGCCAAAAATGGTCTAGATATTCTATTATCTGCTACAATTAGCTTGTTATTGCTTAGAATCTTCCTATCAATTAGAACTCCACATGGATACTTGAAAGTTTTCAAAGTATAATATGTTTATACAAGATTAAATTTCATGAGGGCAATCTAATGCTTCATTTTGGTGTGTAATAATCGAACTACTCTGTACATTTTTCAAGTCACATAAATACAAGATTCATCAACCACAATTCATTTTTCAAACCGGTTTGGCCGTTTGGTAATTAGGGATTTGGGATTGGATACACCACCTCGATGGCTCGATCCTCCTCCTTAGGACATGTGCTCGGGGTCGGGGCTTGCCGGCTCGATCGCCACGGTCACCCAGATGGCCACGCCCACGCTTTGCCCGCCTTCTCATTTGGCTAGCCCGCTCATGGCTCACCCTAATCGCTAGCTCAGGTCCATCGCCAGACCACCTCTATCGCGCCTTGCCCCCGACCAAGCCTACCTGCTGGCAGCTGCGCTCGGCAGTGCGGCACCGCCGCCAGCGCCTCCCTTCTCCCAAGCCGCTTCAACTTGTAGCCGCCGTGCTCGCCGCTAGCGCTCCGCTCGGTCTTGGCGTCGCGGCTTCTCCACCGTCATTGCAAGCCCACAAGCGCAAGTGTAATGCTTGAATGTTTTGAGGAAGGAAATCACTTAAAGGGAGAATTAGAAGGAAGAAAAGGAGTTTTCACAAATTTATGAGAACACAGGCCTTGGGCCTTTGGTCCTGAAGCTAAGTGGTGGGGTCGGCCCAAGTAGGGAAAAAGGGGAGGCGGTGAAACCCTAATCCCCCTTGCGCCTCCTCCCCTAGCGACCTCCACCTCCCACCCCTTGCGCCCCTCCTGCCTCCCATCTCAAGCCACCGCCCTCCCTGCTGCTTGCCCCAAGGTGGCGCCCTTCACTGGTCAAGCTCCTCACACTCTTGTCAAGGTATCAAGAGGAAAGAGAAGAAGGGTGTAACATTCGATTTTCTAAATCCTTTTTAAATGTGTAAAATAAATTGAAACTATTTTATTTTAATGAGAATTCAAAGTTTGGTTACTGTTGGAAGGGTTTGAGTTGTCTATACCTCCTATTTGATAGCTCGGCAATCCTCCTTTAACTTATCTCTTTTGGGTTGTGTAGGTTTAGGCCTTCTCGGTGGCCTAGACCTCCCCAATGACTCTTGAGGATTGACCTCCTTGAGGCCTAGACCTTTTCTCACTGGGCGTATCCTTCGTCCAGGGCCTTTCCTTTGAGTTTGGTCACTTTAGACCTCTTTGTTGGTTCGAATCTCTTTGGAATCAGACCTCTTTTACATTTGAGACTTCTCTTAAGTCGGGATCCTGGTTGCTGGGCACTTCCCAATGCCAGACCTCTTTTCATTCGGACCTCCATGCATTCGGTGGACCTCTTATGTGCCTTGATTCTCCTGAGTTCATTTGAACCCCTGGTATTTCTTTTTGGCGAAAGGACCTCTGTGAGTTCAATCCTAACCGCCAAGGCCTTGATCTCACCTGAGCGGGTGGGAGTCACTTTTGAGTTGCCTTGACTTACGAACTTCTGTTGGACACCTTCTGTGAATCTCCCAGTGGGGTTCCTCTTTTCAGGAACCCCTCCTTTGGACCTCTCCTTGTTAGAATCTAACGGTTTGGACCTCTCCTCATTTTGGATCCAAAGGCCCAGACCTCCCTGCACGTTTGATCTTGGCGTTGGACCTCCCTCTTGGAGATCCAACGCTTGGGACCTCAACTTGCCTTTAATATCAACCGAGACCTTGTTGTAATTCTTTGGACCTCTTGTCCAAGACCTCTTTGTGGCCTTTTAAACACGGCTCTGGACCTCCTCGCTTTGACCTCCCCTGATGAGATCTGGCCGTCGGGACCTCCCATGTCGAGACCTCCTCCGTATGTCTGGACCTCCTCAACCTTGAGACCTCCTTGAGCATGGGACCTCCTTTGATGAAGTCTGGTTGTCGAACCTCGATTCGTGGACCTCCTCCATGTGGATTTGGACCTCCCCATGTTCGGACCTCCTTTGTGTATATCGGGACCTCTTAACCTCTCGGACCTCCTCTAGGACCTCTTCTGCAGGGCAAGACCTCCCCTCTTGACCCATTGTTTCTAAAGTGGTTGGCCCCACTTACAGGTCTTGGTCATTCTCATTTCCTCCGCCACGTTAATATCTTGGGCATCTAATGCATGTCTTGTCACATTAAATGCATCCACATACGTGGTGTTTACTATGAATTGGGTCCTTAGCCGTACTCGACATTTTCTTTGCCCTTCCCAAAGCAACATACATTGTCCTTCCTCGTACCTTTTGCCCAGTGGTAGTGACACACCGCTCTGCCACTCACCTACCTTTGACCCATTTTATACTTATCCTTGACACGTATATTTCTAGTTTTCTTCACCACCTTGATTACAATTAGACCAAGAAATTCTACCACATCACCTTCCTCCTTCCTCCACACTCTGTTATCTTGGCTCTCGTTCGGTGGCTCCCGGGAAGACCTTCTTTGCTCACGACCTCCCCTCCATCCATTGTTTCTTCTTATTCTTGGTAAGTCCCTTGGTGATCTCCTCCGCTCTTGTTTTGACCACTGCACTGAGCTGGTCGTGACCTTCACAGGACCTCCCCTGGTGGACACCTTCTCGGATTCTATGGCCTTTGTGTGAAGACCTCCTCTCTGAACTTTACGCAAGAACCATTTCTCAGGACCTCTCCGTTCTATTGTTTAAATCACTCCTTTGGGGTCTTTTGCTAAAGACCATCTTCTCCTGGTAAGCTTAGACCTCTCCCATAAGAACCTATTCTAAAATATAGACCTCTTCTATTGGTTGAGTTCTGGACTCCCTCTGGGGTTCATTTGGTTTTCTTGTTGATCTCAGTTGGATCTTTATTTGAGTCTTCTTTGAATTTGCTCTTTTACATGTGTAGACTGCGAAGACTCCAGGGAGTTTGAGTGTTCTGAAGAAGAAGATTCTCAGGATAGTGAGCAAGGCAAGTTACACTCTTGATCATGTTGCACCCAATAATTCAATTTATTTATGTTCAGTTTCAAAGTATAATGCATGCCTATTTCTACCAAGTTATTTCAATACTGTTTTAAATTCATAGTTATGCCTACTTCCTTTGTATAGCTCTTTGTTGATTTTGAGGCCCGAACTTGTTGTCACCTTTAGATCAAACTTGGGTCATGCAATAGTGTGAGCCAAAACCATTTGAAAAACTTGTGCCGTCAAGCTTAGACCAAAAGTATTGATTTGGGGAAATTCTTACCAACATGACCAAATATTGCTTAAAATGTTTTGACCATGACATTGGGTTGTCATGGGATTATGAAAGTGTTCTTTGGGAAGCAAAAAAATGAAATTGGAATTGGGTGGGCGAATTGGTTGGCTTGGTGGTGCAATGTTTGTGCGGACTCTATCACAGCTAAGGTGGAGATCTAAGGGTTTGTGAAAGTCGCCCTAGTCATGTGAGGACCGGTCTTTGGCGACCAATGCCATGCCTATAATGGGCTATACCACAATCGTGCAACCACATGTCTCGAGAATGGGGCATGGGACTGGTGAGTAATTTGCAAAACTTCACCATATCTTTGCTCCATTGGAGGTGTGGGAGGTCTTGTAGGGGTGATGGTCTTTTATGACCCTCTGTTCCCCTTGGTGCAAGAGGGGCTTTCATTTGGATTGCGATCCATAGGAAAGTGAAACCTTAACAAGGAAAGGTGTGGTGGGGCAATGCATTGTAAAGGCCTTGTCATGAGCTCTAGACCTCTTACCTTTGGTAGTGAGAGGTGGCATTGACGGATCTTGGGATAAACTAGAAAATCATATCATGTGGGTAAAGTGTACAACCTCTGCGAGTTAAATCTATTGAATAGCCGTGTCCACGGTCATGGGCGTCTTGGCAAAGGCTACTCGAGTTAGATGTTGATTTTGGGGTTTTCGAAATGTTTTTCAAATCTGTTTTGGAAATTCTATCCCATGGGTTTGGGCGAGGAGCCTAGTGTTAGGAGAGTATCCTTCACCAACTTGTTGATGAATGTTATCAAGCTGAAAAATTGTTTTGCTAAAATGAATTTTAGTTATTAAAGACACCTTTGGAACTTAATAATGGTATTTGAAAGAAAATTGGCTTTGTGCAAATTAACCATATTATGCCATCATTTGATTGTCCATATATGCATGTCATTTTGCTAACCCACAGGTGTAACTTGCGAAACACGGTTGTGTGCTCACTCTTGCTCATTGCAATCTTTGCGAGAGAGGACCTTGGCGATGAAGAAGACCCAAGTGAATAGGTTGTGCCTTCCGATCGAGTTGCACGTGGCGTCTTGATGGACCTCGATCTTTGTTCTTTTTGCTCTTTTGTATGTATGTGCTTGGCCCAAGGCCACCTTGTAAACAACTCTGTGGATATTTTGCTTAAATAAAGATGCGTTACGGATGTCACCACCATTGTGTTATTCTTGTGAAGAGCTAGCCATGATCCTTGGGACTAGCTCGGGATTCACGAGGAACCTGGAACAAGCTCGGACCTTTAAGTCCTCACAAAGGGATGAGCGTGTGAGGTTACGAGGTGGTCTCGGACCTCCACGACCTCCTCTGGAGGTCGCGGGTGGTCTTGGGGTGCCCTCGAGACCTCCTCGTTTTCTCGGCCGTGGCCGTGGCAGTCGTGGGTGCTCCTGGCTCCAAGACCCTCTCGGGTCATGTTCTCCTGGACCTCTGGGAGGTCTTGGTAGGCTGTCCGAGAGGTCCTTTGTGGACCTCCTAGGAGGTCTGATGGACTTTCGAGAGGTCTTGGAGGACCTCTCGGGTGCCCTAGAGTTGGAGTCGTCACAAAGGGAAGGGAGAAAAGCGGATCGGAGGATGATGTCCAACTTTGCAACACCGAATGATTTGAATATTTTCTCGGTACTTGAATCCTTGAGCACTTAGGACATCTCCATTGGGAGGGCCGATTGGTGAGAGGCGGGACAAGCCACATGCTCGAGAACATGCATATGGTGTATCGATCTATATACTAGGTGATATAGGTGGGGATTGAGATCCTCTCGCCACATGGGCATTAGGAGTGGACTCGACCATCCGAGATCAATTGCTCTGATGTTTCCGACTTAGTATTTTGTGTGCTAAATTGCTCTGACACACCTGGATTAGCAAGAGCCAAGATGTAACCTACAACTACTAACACTAAATACCAATACATTTTTTATATATCAAAACCACAACTATCATGACTAGACTACATAACCAAAGCGTTACTAATAACATGACTAACTTAAATTTCAGCAAGGAATTAAGTATCAAATACACACTTATTGCAATTCAAACAAGATCAATAGCATCATGAATAAGCTTCAAGCAGTTAAGATTATCATCTAGCATTATCAAACTCTTAAGGGAATTATTGGAAGCACCGGATAACCAATTATTACATTAAAGATCTCTAAGGATGATGGTAACCAAAATATTGTTTAAGTGATGGAATGTGCAACAACGTGAAATTCATTCCGTGAGCTACTTCCATCCGATGTATGTCGTCTTCACTTTGTTCACCTAAAACAATAAATGGCAAGAGTGAGTCCAAGACTCGGCAAGTACAAATAAGCGACATATGAAATATTGGATTAATGACAGATCATTATCATTATCTCAAATACATATGTAAATATCATGAATGCAATGCAAATCATGCACATGTCTCCACTTCTCTTACGCATATCTTTGGTATAGCGAGTGTAACACCCATAGGTGTTCACTCATCCATTGCCGTATGAATAATCTTTCATACGAGGATCTCATTGCCCATATCAAAAATACGGGGATCTCATTACCCACTCCAGTGGGTTATTCTTTTCCATCATGAATGCTTAAGGTGAATTGTAATGAAATGGATACTTCTATACTTTCGATATGCATCAACAATTAACGAAAGCATATAAGCGGCGGAAATACTCATCATTCACAACAATAACCATAACCACAATCAATTAGCCAATTTTACCATCAAACATTCATCATTACACTAAAATGTACTTGCCTTCTAGAAGCGTCGATCGGTTTGATCGAAGAAGACAACAAACCGAAGCTACCCACCTACAATAAATATTCGATCACAACACTAGACATAGCAAAACAAAGCAGGCACTTAGACAAGATCGATCCTACGTGACTCCCAAATCGAATATTTCATATATTTAGTCTACTCAAGCAACATGATGAACTAGCAGCAACTCGATACTGGACATCAATGTTCCAAAGATCATAACTCCCACTATATTCATCCAAAAATTCATTCTCGATCTCTCTAGAATCCTTACTGAATTATCTACAATAGTCTAGATGGTTAGATTCCTTAATTTGATCATTAACTAATTTTAATATCTGATTACCACAGCTGCTAGAATCGACGGACATTAGAACAACAAGATTGAATTAATCATAACTCTCAGTAGGTTTATCCAAAAGTTTCATTCTTAAACGTTCTGGAAAGCTTAAAGAAATATATACAATAATCATATTGGTCAACTTCTCTGACTAGGTCATTAATTATTTTTAATCTATCAAATACTATTTGCCAAAGCGTGACAGAAAATTCTAGACAGCAGTCGTGTAAAAACCATAACTTCCAAATTACTTGTCCGATCAACATGACCAAATACTCTCAGAAATATAATGAATTCAACTACAAATCTCTAGGAGATGACATTCTTAAATTACTCACTGAAAATACCCAAAACTACAGAACAACAACAAGCTGCAGATTCTGGATTCACTAACGAGATCCTCCGATCAACAAACTAATAATCCAAGCGGAAAAAAGCAATTGTCACCCTTGAGGACTGGGATGAGAACAAGCTGAAATTCTCTGCGAGATCAACCCCCTCTTCTTTCTTCCTTCCCTTTCCTCCTTTCCTTCCCAACATTTGGACATGTAACATCCCAAAGTTCTATTACCAAAAATAAAATTAATAAAGTTATTATTTTATTGGATTTTCTATATTTTTAAAAGAATTTTCTTGTGTTTCTTGAATTTCCTAAATTTTAAAAGTCAAAAATAAAATTTATTGAGTTTTATGGGTTTTTATTGGATTTAAAGTGAAAAATAAAAATTTATTTAATTTCTAGAACTTTACGGAATTTGAAAAGCGTTTCCTAATTATTTTAAAGCCAAAATAAAATTAATTACCAATTATAAGTTGGAAATATTTTATTTAAGTCCAAAATGTCTTAGGGAATTTTTGTGAATGTTCTCATAATTTTTTGATTTTATTTGCTATTTTCTAAGGCCTAAATGAAATAACTGAATTATTTAAATAGTTAAATCATCTAAAGATTGGAAAACCCTCTTTGGGCGAAACTTGCTCGGCCCAATTTTCTTTCGAGCCTCAGACCCATTTCCTTTTCCGTTAAGCTAGCAGCGTGGCCTTCGCTCTAGTTTGAGCATGCGCGCCTCTTATCTCATTGATTAATGGGCCTCGTGGCTTTTTACTTTGGTCAATCGTAAGTGCTCACGAGCCCTTGGCGATGTGTGGGGCCCACGTCGTCAGTCCTCCTTTCTTCCCCACCGAGTCAAGCCGCCATTGCGCGCATGGAGCTTCATCTCGTCGTGATTCCCCTATTCTTTTCCTTGAATCAAGCGCATTTAATGCCCCAAATCACGTTGCCCGTTCGACCACCCCTCAATCTCGGCGCCATTTTCTCCGGGAACGCGGCGTCACCGCGAGATGCTCGCGCCGATCTCCTCCCTTACCCTCCTCGGCGCTATAAAAGGGGCGCAAGGTGCCCATTTCCTTCCATCTACACTCTCTCTCCTCTCTTGGCGCATTTGAAGCTTCTCACTGCCGGCCACCGTGCGATGCCACTGCCTCTAGCGCCGCCATCGAAGGAGCCCCTCCGCCTTCGTCACCTCCTCTGAATTTGCACGACCACACTCTACTCGGTGCGCTCGCCCTCACCACCGGAATCACGCCGGAGTTCCTTCACCACCACCAATCGCACTTCGTTGCCGCTCAACTCCTCGCCGTTAGCCAAAACCTCACGTCCTCGAGTATCCAAGGTAAGCATCGGGTTCATTAGGATCTCCTCTTTCCATTGATGACCTCGCCGAAGCTAGCTCACCGTCGTTAGTTGGCGAACCTTGGTCCCCGGCCGCATTGTGGGAGTTGAGTGGCGACCATAATAGCGCCACTTGGCGCCAAGTCGGTACCGCATCGTTCCTCTAATCGCATCACCACCGCGTGGCAGGTTGCGTCAGCACTGCGCAAACCCTAGCACTGTGCTGCAGACCAAGTCCACCATGGAACTTTGACCAACTGTGGACCTGGCCCATTGACCTAGGGGCCCACTCGTTAGTGACACAAACCTTTTCCTTTTGAAAAATATTTTGGCGAAAACCTTTTCTTGGTCGTGACGTCATCATGGCGCAATAATCTATTTTCCATTTAGAAAAATAAATCCGAAATTCCCAAATTCATTATTTCATGTGATTTTTAATCTTTCGAGGACTCGTTCTCCTTCATACAAGCTCCGATTCCAACGATTCAAATTTCTAAATTCATCTAAAATCAAGATCTAGCTTTATAAACCAAAATTATTTAATTTGGAGTTAATTTAAATGTTATTTAAATTCTGTTTGAATTTGGCTTATTTTAGTGTATATATTTAACGACTTGAGAGTCGATTCGGCAGTTTGAGAATAACGATTAATCAAGCAAGGCAAATTACATCTTTGATCATATTTGAATCCCATTATTTCAAATGATTTAAATTTTGTTTTAAATTATTCTTGCATTGTTTATTTGTATTCAATTTAATTTAAATGCCCATTTTAAACTTATAGTTATTCCCATTACCATTGTATAGCCAACTTAGACATTGAAGCAAATATACCTTGAAAACTTAGATAAAAATCTAGTTTATGCAATAGTATGAACTAGAACACTTTGTAAAAAATATATGCCTAGTCATTCTTAGATCAAAAATATTTGATTTGAGAATTCTGACCAAAAGTCAAATGTTGTTTAAATTGTATCCATGACATTGGTGTGTCATAGAAGTTTACAAATGATTTGAAAAGCAAAATAAAAGGCTGGTTTAGATCACTTGGGCTAAATGGATGCTTGGATGGTGCAAGTTGATGCGTGATCGATTCATTTATATGATCGAGACTAGGGTTTTATTGAAAGTCGTCCAAGTCGAGTTAAGAATCGGTCTTGAGTAGTATCTTGCTAAGCCCCATCGTACTATCACAAGTCAGTGGGGAGGACTAGGCTAAATAATTTATAACATTTCACCGTAGTTGTGCTTGGTTGCGTGGGTGTCTTTATGACCTACTTTTATGTATTCCCGTGGGCGCAAGAGGGTTTAAATCCGGTGGATGGTTCAATCCAAAGGAAGTGAAACCTTAACGAGGCATAACTACGTTGGGATGGCGCATTGTGAAGGCCTTGTGGTAATCTCTTAATCACACACCTTCGGAAGTGTGTGGCGGACATTCTGAGTTGATTATCTCTTGTGGGTAAGTTGTACAACCTCTGAGAGTGTAAAACTATTGAATAGCCGTGTCACGGTCATGGACATCTTGAGTAAAGGCACTCAAAGTTAGACTTTGATTTTGATTTCAAAATATTTTGACAAATGATTTTGGATAGTTTATCCAATTGGGAAATTGGGTAGTTATCCATGTGATAGGAGGTATCCATCACCATATTTCATATGAAGGTTATCCTACTATAAAACTTGAGAATTTATAAAATAAATTTTAGTTATAGAACAACGCTTTGGAACTTAGTACAAATATTTAAAAGAAAACATTGCTTTATGAAAATTCAACCAATAAGTCTTCCTTTGATATATCCTTGCATGCATTATAATCTGTTATTGGGTGTAATTTACGAGAATGGAAGTTGTGCTCACCCTTGCTTAATGCAAATAAATTTCAGAGGAGAAGGACTTCGCTATCAGTGTGGATTGTGATGACCAGGCCGCTACCCGAGTCGATTGCCTATGGCAGATCAGCTAGACTCTACTATGTCTTCTTCATCTTCCTTTGTATTTTTTATTGTTGGCTTGTAAGCATTTCTTATAATAAACTCTATTGATTATTAATAAAGTTGTGCGATTTATTAATGTTACCATATTTGTTTCTTTGTGTGAACTAGCTCACGATCATGGGACTAGTTAGAAATACATAGAGGATTTGGGGTGTTACTCCGTGTCAAGCGAAATGGTATCGAGCCATATCCTATAGGTCGTGACCTAGTTAGATTGATCGTTAGTTGAAAAACTTCAAAACTTATTTTATATAATAAAAAAATAATTTGTTCTCTCCTCATCTTTAGTCATATATCTATATTTAGCTTCATAGAAATTCTTTCTTACCTAATTCTCCCCTCACCATTTTATAAATGTTAAATGGATCCTCTTTCTCTTGAAAATTGCTATAGATGGTCAACACGTTTCTTACCATTACGTTCAAGACTACAAGACTTGGAGCCATCGAGAAAGTATCGTCGTCTCCCCATCCAGAAGACAACGGACAATATTAATTGAAGACCGTGAGGAGAAGATGCGATGTCGGCCAAGCCATATAGTTTAATTTTGTCAAAGACTCATTACGTGTATTGAGTCGTTACACTAGATTAAAGTGTCGATCGAGTAGACGATTTGCTTTGAGTTATATTCAATCGCAAACAATAATTTGGATTTTGTGAGTTGATGCAACCTCCTAGCTTCCCTCATCCCTACTTTTCCCTTGTTTTCCTCTAAGCCCAACTACCACCGGATGAACAACAACAATGATTCCTCAACCCTTTGCTCCTACAACTCATGTATAATGTTCTGCGATGAGTTACCAAGGATCAACCCATCGAAGTATCCCATAGAGTGACATGAGCCATTTTCTTCTGAAAGTCACCATCAATGAAGTATGTTATCATTACGGATGTGATGAACTAGGACACTTAGCCTACGGATGCCCTCAAAGGAAAGCCAAAACAAGAAGTTCATTGTGTTAACTGCAATAGCACCGGAAACTGTTTCATCAAGTGTTCCAAGAGGAAGGTGATCCAGTATCAAGTCTGCAACCGTTGTAGCGAGAAAGGACACTTTGTTAAACAATGCCCCTTACAAGCATTTTTGGCACCACAAGCAAACTTAGCACTAGAGTACAGATTAGAAGAACCTCAGATGACACAACAAGAAGCAAGGATATCTCAGCCCGTCATAAGAAGCCAAGTGAGCCAAGTCAGTACAGAAGAAGCTCAAGAATCAAATGAACAGAATTTCGGCCAGATCAAACACAGGACGTTCAAACAAAATGACAATCTTCACAAAAGGAAGATGATAGATCAAGAACAATATGTGGCAAGAAACTCCAAGGCTCGTGTGATTCAACCCCAACCCAACCGAGCACAAACAACAACCGCAATCATGACACGGGATCAACACTCGTCGAGGATGCGAGATATTTCGCAACAACAATGGAGGCCAACCGCTGACAAAATAAGACATCAAGGGCATAATTACAAAGCTTCAATTGTCGGGATATGGGGCATTATGCCAATCGATGCCCAAAAAGATGTTTAGCACTCACCGGATGACATTCCAAAAGCTACTATAATCACAACAATAACACAAAGTGATGGGAAGTAAAAACAATAGAAGATACTTATCACAATTGCAAAAATACATGAGTTTAGACTTGCCAATGCCTTAAGAAATAACGATGAACCATTCGACCAACTCTTGGCCCCAACACCTCTGTTGGAGGCGGTCGTGAAAGAACTCATCTCATCTGCGGGTATCACATGTTTCAAGCGCCAAGAGGCAGGACACTATGCTAATAAATGTCCAAAGAAGTGACAGACGACAAATCCGGTAGTCATAAATAGCTATGAGGTTCCAACCATTAACACCATGCAAGCATAAAGGAAGCTGCAGAACTCTGGAATGGGACATCTGTACAACATCACAGCTCGGGCCCGTCGAATGTGGGCGAGAATCCATATGACGACAATTCGGATGAAGACCATGTACTCCCAACATTATTTCTCGCCTCCCAATTGAGTCACCCTACACTGTCTTTCTTTCTAGCCTCTCCAGAATCTCGGGGACGAGATTCCTTTCAAGGGAAGTTTGTAACATCCCAAAGTTACATTACCAAAAATAAAATTAATAAAGTTATTATTTTATTGGATTTTTGTATTTTTAATAGAGTTTTCTTGCTTTTCTTGAATTTCCTAAATTTTAAAAGTCAAAAATAAAATTTATTGACTTTTACGGGTTTTATTGGATTTAAAGTGAAAAATAAAAAAAATATTTGATTTCGGAATTTTAAAAGCATTTCCTAATTATTTTAAAGCCAAAATAAAATTAATTGAAAAATTAATTACCAATTATAAGTTGGAAATATTTTATTTAAGTACAAAATATTTTAGGGATTTCATTAATTTTCGATAATTTTTGGATTTTATTTGCTATTTTCTAAGGCCTAAATGAATTAAGCGAATGATTGAAATAGTTAAATCATCTAAAGATTGGAAAACCCTCTTTGAAATTTGAAACTTGCTCTACCGATTTTCTTTTGAGCCTCCGGCCCATTTCCTTTTCTGTTCAGCCAGCCCGCGTGGCCTTTCGCTCCAGTCCGAACGCACGCGCACCTCCTTTCTCGTTGACCGGTGGGCCCCTCATGGTTTTTTGCCCGGTCCGCGAGCCCTCGCTGATGTGTGGGGCCCACATGTCAGGTCCTCCTTTCTTCCCCCACCGAATCAAGCCACCATTGCCGCGTGCATGGACCTTCATCTCTGCCGTGATTCCCTCCTCTTCTCTTCCCCGAATCAAGCACATTTAATGGCCCTAATCCAGCCGCCCTGTTCCCGGCCACCCCCTACAATCTCAAGCACTATTTTCTCTGGGAACACGCCGTCACCGCCTAGATGCTTGCTCCCAATCTCCTCCCTCACCCCTCCCCGGCCGCTATAAAATGGGGCACCGAGTGCCCCCTTTCCCCCTCATCCTTTCCCTCTCCATCTGCACTCCTATCTCCCTCTCTACCGACCGCATTTGAAGCTTCTCATCACGGCCACCGTGCGCCATCGCCTCTAGCGCGCCATCGAAGGAGCCCCTCTACCTTCGTCACCTCCTCTGGATTCGCACGACCACGCTCTACCCGGTGCGCTCGCCCTCACCACCGGAATCACACCAGAGCTCCTTCACCGCCACCAACCGCACTTCACCGCAGCTCAACTCCTCATTTGTCGGCCAAAGCCTCATGTCCTCGAGTATCCAAGGTAAGCATCGGGTTCGTTATGATCTCCTCTTTCCATTGATGACCTTTGGGAAGCTAGCTCATTGTTCGTGGCGAACCACGGCCCCGGCGCGGCCATGACGGAGCCGAGAGTGGCGACCATGTGGCGCCACTGGCGTAAGTCGGCCTACATCGTTCCTCTGGTCCGCATCACCGCCCACGTGGCAGGTTGCGTCAGCACTATGCTGCAGACCAAGTCCACCATGAACCTTTGACCAACCGTGGACCTGGTCCATTGACCCAAGGGCCCACTCATCAGTGACACAAACATTTTCCTTTTAAAAAATATTTCAGCCAAAATCCTTTTCTCGATCGGCTGACGTCATCATGACTCAATAATCTGATTTCCTTTAGAAAAATAAATCTAGAAATTCCCAAATTCATCATTTTATGTGATTTTTAATCTTCGAGGACTCGTTCTCCTTCATCGAGCTCCAATTCCAACGATTCAAATTTCTAAATTCATATAAAATCAAGATCTAGCTTTATAAACCAAATTTATTTAATTTGGAGTTAATTTGATTTTAATTTGAATTTAGCTTATTTTCGTGTATAGATTTCGACGACTTCGGAGAGTCAGATTTCGACGCCATTTGAGAACAACGATTAATCAAGAAAGGCCAGTTACATCTTTGATCATATTTGAATCCCATTGTTTCAAATTATTTAAATTCTATTTTAAATTATTACTGCATTGCTTATTTGTATTCAATTTAATTTAAATACTGTTTTAAACTTATAGTTATTCCCATTACCATTGTATAGCCAACTTGGACATTGAAGCAAATATACCTTGACACCTTAGATGAAAATCTGGTTTATGCAATAGTGTGAACTAGACGACTTTGGGAAAAATATATGCCTAGTCATGCTTAGATAAAAAATATTTGATTTGTGAATTCTGACCACAAGTCAAATGTTGTTTAAATTGTATCCATGACATTGGTGTGTCATGAAATTTACAAATAATTTAAAAGCAAAATAAAACACGGTTTATACTTGGGCAAAATGGATGCTTGGATAGTGCAAGTTGATGCACATGATCAATTCATTTCTATGATCGAGACCGAGATTTCATTGAATCGTATTGGAGTATCTTATAATTGGTATTTAAGTAAACTGAATTTTTTTTCAATCAAATCGTATTGGAGTATCTTATAATTGGTATTTAAGTAAACTGAAAATGATAAAGAAGTATAATATGTGCGTTTAAGTGGTATATTGGAAGTGTGAGTACATACTCCTAGGAGTACAAACAGGGGTCATACATATATATATGAAAATTATATGGTACTCACGAGATGCGTACTCCCTCCTCATATACTACTTAAATCGTATGATGATACCTCTTTATCTATTTGAGGATACTCAATAATGATTATAATATACCCCCAAAGTGAGTTTCATAAAAATTTTCATTAAAATCCACTTTTTATGGCAAAATTTGTGTATATACTTCATTTATATATGAAAAAGGGTATATAGCAAAAATAAAGGGCCCCAATGAAATTTTTTCAATCAAGTCGCATTGGAATATCTTATAATTAGTATTTAAGTATCCTGAAAATGATAAAGAAGTATAATATATTTGTTTAAGTGGTATATTCAAAGTGGGAGTATGTACTCAGGGAGTATAAACAGGCATCCTATATATACGTATATATACACACGTATATATATACGTGTATATATATATATATACGTATGTATGTGTATATATATATTTATGTACGTATGTATGTATGTATGTGTACGTATGGATACTCCCTCCGGTCATAGAAGAGTGACATCCTAGAACGTGTGCAGTCAATCCATATTAATTTTGAACAAAGATATTATTTAAAGCGTATGGTTTATGCGTATGAAAATGACATGAGTGAATTTGTTATAAAAACAATGTAATAATATTGCACTTTTCAACTTTTTTGAATATATATAAAAATAATTTAGTGGTCAAAGAGGTATCTTGTTGACTTTGAAAAATAAAACATCATTCTTTAGTGACCGGAGGTATCTAACCAAAGTTATCAATTCCATTCCGGTACTAGCTAGGAATGGTTGAATATGCCATACCCAAGCACCCAAACCGTATATCTTGTAGCCTCCATCCGTCTGGCCTCAATATCGGTCAATACCGACCATTAGGTCTATTAAAGCCATTCCGCCATTTAAATTGCGGTCGGAAAAAAAATCAAAATTGAAGTGACCGCTTCTTTGAATTAGGTCGGAAGGCCGAGTCCAATACTACTTCTTCGGTAAGTGAAATTATTCTAGACTAGTAACTATGGTAAAATGTATAAAATTGTGAACTCATGTTGTATTATTTAACTACGTACAACATTTGTATTTATGAAGTAAGTGAACTATGTGCCATTTTATTCTATGGTTATGTATTTGAACTTTTGAAGTGAGATTATGCGTGCACACACACACATATATATATATATATATATATATATATATATATATATATATATATATATATATATATGTGTGTGTGTATATATGTGTGTGTGTGTATGTATATATATATATATATATATATATATATATATATGTATATATATATATATATATATATATATATATATATATATATATATATATATATATATATATATATATATATATATATATATATATATATATATATATATATATGTATATATATATATATATATATATATATATATATATATATATATATATATATATATATATATATATATATATATATATATATATATATATATATATATATATATATATATATATATATATATATATATATATATATATATATATATATATATATATATATATATATATATATATATATATATATATGTGTGTGTGTGTGTGTGTATATATGTATGTATGTATGTATATATGTATGTATGTATGTATATAATACGCAGGATAAAAGAGTATTGCAAGGTCGGCCCTTATCTACGACCACATAACTACTACCACACAGCTAAGGCATACCCAAACATCAGTTTATATACAATAGCACTGTCACAGTAGATAATTATGTTGCTTGATTGGGCTATCGGTGATAATGGAACACCACAAAATCCGGATTACATGTGGCAAGTCATAGTTGATCAACAACTACCCAGTCGGAGATATATTACACATGTGGCGGTCTGCAAAGCTTAGCTAACAAGACTGTCATGGATTATGGATAATATGCGACAGTGTTTGCAGCTATGACCGTACCATTAGCCACTATTTATTGATACGTGACTGTCTACACATAGATAATATTCCCGGTCATAAAAAATCCGAAGCCTTGTCGTGAAACCGTGTAGAGAAGGAGGTGGCCGGATCAATGCCCTTCAATTCCTGTAGCGAAAAAAGTGAACGATTAAATTAAATAACCTTACCTGGAACTAATTAATTAGCTAGCTTAACTACAGGCGTTGTGACCAAACGTTCGCCTTATCTGTTCTACGTACGACTAGTCGTTAATTAGACGTATTGTTTCTACGAAACAAATTAACTGGCCGGCCACGGACGCGCGTGTACGTCGATCTGATCGCGACATCGACTTTAGTGCGGTTTTTTCTGCATTCAACTACACGTGTTGACGCGCCGTTTGATTAATTTTCCTGGATGCTCTCGCGGGTGGCGAGCACACGCCGTGAGTACGACAATATGGCCGATGGATATACTCACCCGGTTTTAGGCATTAACACCGCATCGTAACTTTGACTAATAATTTCTATTGAAATATAGTTATAACACCTAATAAAATTATAATATTATAAAAATATTATAAGAGATAAATATATACACATGATTTTCATGCGTCCAATATAAATATTTTTAAAAAATACCGATAGCCAAATATTTTAAAGTTTAATTACACGTATTCTAAAACGATATGTATTTATGATCGGAGCGAGCAATAGTATTCAATTGATTGTCAATCGATCTGGGGTGAGTCCAACCTTACAAATCATGCTACCTCTATCCGATCCTGTGGTGTTTAACCGCGTGCCCTTTGAAAACAAGCCACAGACATTGACTCACGGCGAGCACCATAATTTAGTGGATACGGTACCTACGTATCTTGTGGCTAAGAAACAGCCACGCTTAATTGGAGTCTCATTAATAAACTGTATATTACGATGTGTTTATTTTGTAGATTTTTGTGTTCACTTACAGCATTTTTGAATTCTTTTTTAATTTGGCCCCCCGACGCCACGTTAAGTGCAAAAATAGCCCCTGTGCATCGAAAATTTTAAATTTGGCCCCCTTCTGAGTGCGGAATAACCAAAGACCGACACGTGTCACTTTCCGCGCTCTCCGAACGCGGATGTGTCACTTTCCGCGCTCGGAGAGCGCAGAACCTTGGTGCTACACGCAGAAATCGGTCGGGCGCGGAAGCCGGAGGCGCGGCGCGGAAGGACACATGTCTGGGCACATTCCGCGCCATTGGAGAGCGGAAAGGAGTGGCAAGGCAGAATGCTGTTTTTTTATTGTATTTTATTCATGTTTACTGTAGCTCAAAAGTGTAAGCCGTACTTTTTTTTTTGTTTTTTTATTCACAATATCTGTGGCGTGAAGGCTCAGCGCGGCATGTGGATTTTTTAATGTTTATAATTCACGTTTACTGTTCCTTGAAAGTGAAAGCAATGAATTTTTTAATTTTCTCCCGAGCGGATTGCGGCCTAGTTGCTTACCGCGCTCGGTTGGCTGAGCGACCTAGCCCCATACGTTCGCTCGCCTCGGCTTTCGTGCGGACCGATTTCACAGTAGCACCAAGGGGGCCAAATTTAAAATTTTCGGTGCACGGGAACCATTTTTGCACTTAAGGTGGCGTCGGGGGCCAAATTAAAAAAGAATTCAGCATTTTTCAGGATTCGTAGCATAATCTTTTGAGTCGCGCGACCTCTATGTTGCTAAGTCTTGCCGGATTATCATCAAGGGGAGCTTAATATGGGCAGACCTAGCCAGGGGCGAAGCTCCCTCCTTGGGGTGCTGGAGCATCGACTCCTCTCGTCACACCTATAATACCCCCACTACTACTCGTGTATAATTATGGTCATTTAGGCAACACTATCCAGTAACGATGTATTGTTTTTACTGTATTTTACAAAAAAAAAAATCTAGTTATATATGAATTTAAATCACACAAAACTGTTCAATATATGTTTGTTAAGTTTATCCTATGTTAGCTTTAACCTTGTAGCACATCTTCTATTTTCGTCCACTGGACCTAGCTAGGCGCAGGCGTCGTCCAGGCTAACCATAATTAGCGCCCGGCGTAACTGAACCTGCAGTCGTAGTAGTTTGTGTAGCGGAGCGCACTAACCTGTAGCTGGAAGCGAAGTATTGACGGTGTGCATGCATGATCGATGCGATGCTTTCTGGAAGTTGCGCATGCACACGCAAGATGTCTTAAGAGAGGAAAGAGTAAGTGCGACCGAGTAGCTACTTACGATTTACGAAATTCTCGTCAAAAGCCAGCTGCTCGATATAACTGTGCTTGACCACCTGATTTTAACATTAGAGAAGGCAAAACATTACACTGCACTCACAAAGGCTTGCGTACGTACGCGTACGTACCAAGTGCGCTCTTGCCATATAATGCATCGGTAAGTTTACCATTAAATTTAATAGCCACCAGGCCTTCCATTTTAAAACTTAGGTAATTAATCTTTGGGGAAAACCTATTACATATTACAAGTCGATGATAGACGTTTTACAACCTCTAAGAAAAAAGATAAATGTGCTATAAATTCTCACAAAAAAAACCCATCTGACCCTTAAATTAGTTGACCCTACTTTTAAATGCTTAGATTCGATAGTTGTCTCAAAGATATATTAATTTGAAAAGATCTTAAAAAACATCAAACCCTTAATTTGGATATAGATATATTAATTAAAAAAATATCTTAAAAAAATCAAACCCTTAATTTGGTGGACCGTAATTTTAAAGGCTTAGATTCAATATTTGGTTTAAAGATATATTAATTTGGAAAACAAATAGGTAGCACTACGTTTAATTCAAAGATTGAGAGTTTAAATTTGCTCGATGGATTCACCTCCTAATCCTCTCTTTCACACATAAGGACAGAGATCTCAAAATAGAATTGCTAATTAAATACGAAATCAAATATCCCAAATTCAAATTTAGATTGCAAAATACAAATGAATTACGAAAAATTATGCTATACTTCACCAAATCGCACAATCGTGCGGGCAATAGGCTAGTTTGGAAAAATAGTATGTGACAGTGACGGTACTAGGTCTCGATAGGTAGTACGCCACCTAGCCTGCAGGCTGCACATGCTTGTTCTTTCCACGCAAATAATGCGATTCCTCGCTTCTAATTAAGTACTAAGAACAATTGAACACCAACAGATAACTTATTGGAAACGATCGATGTTACTACTTTGTTTACTGTACGTATGAATCCCTTGAGCACGTATGTGTTTGCTGTTGCGAATTGTAAATGGTTCTTGTCTAACTGTTATCCAGATGATCGTGGCAGATCACCTTGGCTAGCTGTTTGGTTCAACGTTAAATTAATAACTTAAGTTGAAGCTGCAATCCGAAACAATTTCAGAGGAAAAGATACTTATTGATTGACAATGACAACTAATGACTATGCACTCTATGTAAAAAAAACAGTGTCACGACTGATGACTATGCAATTTGGCGCTCAATATTCCCTTCGATTTCTAGGGCACTTCCAAAGTAAAGCTACCAGTCGATCAATATTCAAATTACAAGTTGGAAACCAGTTGATCAATATTCAAATTACAGATTTCTAGGAACTGGACATCATTTCACCAAATAATTTAAGAAATTCATGAAATGAATATTGAATCATGAATTGAAACTATGTAGTTAAACTTCACCTTCATACAATGCTACTAGGTAGTTAAAGAGAGGGAAGAGCTTGTTGCAGAACTTCTTCACCTTTGGACGATCCTATTGAATGCAACAAAATAATATAGTTAGTAACAAAACGCATCACAAAGAATACTATTAGTTAAAGGGAATAAATGGTCTTACATGAATAATTTTATTGCAAATACTTGGTTCAGCAACAATCATGCACAAAGAATCATTCCAGCCCGCACCACTTTAATTTTTTCCGTGCATCTCGTATTGCCTTGTAATTCCCTTTCAGTTCCTTCTCCTTTTCTTGAATTTGTTGTTTTGTGAAATGGGCAGTTGGAAACTTTTCATTGAATTTACTAGCTAGGCTTCTCCAACCATTAGTTACCCACACATTTTGTCCTCCGAACTTTGGGTTGTTATGGTCATGTAGTATATCGGAAAGAGCTTTCTCATATGAGAAGTTCCATGTAACATCTTAATTTTCTGAAGTTTAAAAAATATTTTTTTAGTAGCTTAGCACCGTGGAAAAATTCACCGAAGTTTATTTGAATTAAAATAAAGCTTGATATGGACTTTCAAAAAACAAAATAATTTAATATGATTAATGTCAACATCAACTATGGTCAAAACTATTTTATTTGAGTTCTTTGTGCTTGGATATATTTTCTAGATATTTCTAGAATTTTTCCGAGTTCATTTGCTATTTTCTATTTGCCATTTTCCTTTTCAGTATTTTTCTAAAATAGAAAATGTATTTAAAATCTCAGAAAGGTCTTTGGGCCGAAACCCTAAGCCTTCGGCCCATTTTTCTGCTTTCTAGCCCAATTCGTTCTTGACCCATTCCTCTTTCTTCCTCGTCCGTTGCATCTGGTCCCACTTTGCTAGTGGCGCTCATCTTTGTGTCTTGACGTGGACACGTCTGAGCCTCAACCGTTGACAAGTGAGCCCCATCGAATCTTGTTCATCGTTCCTGAATCCGTTGGGATTTTGTCTCCACCGCCGCGTGGGTCGTTCTCGACGTGTGCGCCACGGACTCTCCCAGTCGTCCGGGTATAAAAGGAATGCGAGCCCTTGACCCCCGCACCGAACCCGAGCCGCCTCAGCGTCGGAGCTGAACCCTTTGATTATTTGAATGCCATGAATCATTGTCACCCTAGCTTGGATAATTTCAGTTGGACATATTTGTATCACCAACATGAGTATCGTACAGATGCTTAGTTCAGCTTAGTTATGATGGGTTCATTATCACATGTGTCATAATTATTATAATCTTGACTTAATGAAATATGGAATCGTGATGGTTAGCCACTGTTGTTAAAATTTGTGTACCATGGCAGTGTATGTCATTGGTCTTGGTTAAAGAAAAATGATTTTCGCCTCGGGCGAGCGGTTGTGCAGTGAGGGTGTGGATTTAACACGTTGTGGGTTTGTGGTAGACTCGTTTGAGTAACTTGTCAATGACTTAATCTTGTGCGCCATTGAACTGGGCCTTTTCATACAACCACATGTCTGATGGGATAAGCCTAACTTAGTAAGTTATGGAGTTTTGGCATTGACTACTCAGGTAGTATATGGGTGGAGCTGTGTACCCTGTTAAGGTCACATCTATGGGCGAGGTTATCGTCTCCAGGTCTAACGGTGTGCGTCAAACCAACGGTGAGGTTGGGGTGACAGTATACACAACAGGAGAGTCAATTGTCGAGATGAAATTTCTAAAAGGTTTTGTTATGATTGGTGATCGCTATACTAGTTATATCTTTTGGGTAAAGTGTACAACCTCTGCAGAGTGTTAATTGATCTATTCGAATAGCCACATCCTCGGTTATGGACATGTCCGGGGATTTCACACGAGAGATAGAGTTTCTTTATAAAATGTGTCGAAATGTGAATGGGAAGTTCACTTGATGAATATAATGTTCGTTTGGTGAATGGGTAATTCACTTGGTGGTTTGTCTTGGGAAGTGAATGGAAAATTCACTATTACAGATAAAGGTATTCACAGATAGTTCAAAAACATCATCACAGACAGTTTCGTGAGCCGTTTAAGTTTATAGGTCAGTGATGACATAAGGTCATCACAAACGGTTTTCAAACCGTCTGTGATGCATACTTTCACAGACGGTTATTAACTGAAACCGTATGTGATAGGAACCTATCACAGACGGTTTGTGAGAAGGATGAGTCAATAGCCACGGACAACCTCATTGAGCCCCTACAAGTTTAAAAAGTATGGATGCAAGGAGATCGTTAGGACATCCACCTAGATGTTGTCGATAGGTAATTGGACGTCGCTATGTTCAGAAAGTGACGTGGATGCGCAGGTATTCCGACTGGGAAGTGGCATCGTGTATCAGCAACTAACCATTCTTGAGCATGTAATCGTCTTTAAACCCAACAAGCCCGTGGCTAATGTCTCATCTTTCTCATCTTTGCATGAACGACCCCAAAGTGGTACAGGGACTACGATATTATATATATATATATATATATATATATATATATATATATATATATATATATATATATATATATATATATATATATATATATATATATATATATATATATATATATAGTTTTAATGGCACAAGCATACACTACTTGGAGACTTTATAGAGCAGAGATTATGAATGGAAATGGTAGGGACTATTAATATGAACTAATTATCTATTCAATTTCACATAAGACTATTAACATCATTACATCACAAAGCAAGGGACTATTAATATGAACTAATTATCAATTCAATTTTAGCATAAGACTATTAACATCATTACATCACGAGCAAGGGACTATTAATATGAACTAATTATCAATTCAATTTTAGCATAAGACTATTAACATCATTGAGCGGTTCAACGAGAAGACAAACAAGACTAAGGGTGTCCAAACCCACCACACCGAGAGTAGCCCTCGGCATCCATCATGAGCACTAGCCATTTTCATCGCAGAGTAAGGAGGTAGAGGCAGAGAGGAGTAAGGTAGGGTGATACCTCGGCCTGGCGCAACCCGGCGGCGATCCTACCACCAAAGACAACCTCATCCATCTCCTTCACCTTGCATAAATCACACAAACATCGGGACACAACTTAAGGCTCAAGCATAAAATCAAACTCAACAAAAGACATTAAGCTAACAGATCTAGAGGAGAATAGAGGAGGATGGGAAAGCAAAGCCGGGGGGCCAGGCCCGAGCCAGGAGGCCGAAAGCAGAGAACTAAGCCATGGCGAAGGCGACATCTTGAGGCCAAGCCCGATGGCTTGGTGGCGGCGTCACCGTAGTTGTGGCACGACCTGAAAGCGCACAAGACACTACTATTGTACGAGTGTCTTGTGCAGTGTAGAGTGGTGTCACAACCGGCGGCGACAACGACGGGGTCGGGCGGCAACGTCGAGGTAGGGAGGGGAACGGATGAGAGTAAGTGCGCTAGGGAGTGACGAGTTAAGGCGGGCGCAAACCCTAGCGGCCAGGCTACGGACGAGAGTAAGTGCGTTGGGGAGTGACGAGTTAGGGCGGGCGCAAACCCTAGTGGCCAGGCTCCTACTAATAAAGAGACTTACTACAGACGGTTCTATTATGGAACTGTCAGTGGTAATTATCACATAGAACCGTCCGTGATATGTCCCATATCACAGATGGTTCCATTATGGAACTGTCTGTGAAATGGTTTTTTCTCAAGTATATTTATCTTGTATATACACTTACATGACATGAAGAAATTACATGTTTATATGTCAATTTTGTCATTTAAATCTTCTGAAATTTTGCTTTTAATATATATATATATATATATATATATATATATATATATATATAGAGAGAGAGAGAGAGAGAGGGGGTAATAATTCAACATATAATTAATATTGTAACTTCACCTCCAAACTAGATTTTTTTTACATTTTGGAATTTTCAACATATAACAAAGTTTTTCTAGTGGCGGAGGTAGGCTGCTATCTCCGTCTTCAATATTTCGTAGGCGGCGGCGTCGGGGGCGGACGGTTCATGATCGAACGAAGCTTGAAATGCGTTCACCCGCTGACGCGCTCGTTCGAGTGTCTCCCGAAGACCCTCGGACTGTTGAACCAAGAAGAATTGAGCCCATAGGCTCTCTTCTCTGCTTGAGGGTCTCGATGCAGTCGACTCGGTGCCGCCGCCACCTCGATTCGCGAGTTCAAGTGACGGCAAGCCTCTGGAGGCGCGTAGCGTCATTTTGGAGGACCACGTCGATGACGCGTAAACTTCGCCGAAAGTGGGAGATCACCGGAAGACGCGGCGGAGGAGGATGTCAAGACGGCGGAAGGTGGCCATCACCTGCTCCGGCAAATTCTCGAACAGAGGAGTGAAGACAACTTTGTTGAAGCAGTGTTCTTCCAAGAAGACGCAGTTCAATGTCTACAAAAAAGAGGTGCTCGACAAAGGCGACTAGGTAGGCCATCAATGCCGGCGACAAGGAAACAGAAGAGGCAGCCATTTCTGTTTTTTTATATAAGTACTAGATCATCTATATGTGGGGATGATCATCTTCAATGGCGAATGATCCTTTTTATAAAATAAGGAATAAATTCAGAGCGTGATACAAAGAGACGCATCGGGGAGCCGAAGCGGATGAGACGAAGAGACGCGCGCATCGGCGACGAAGAAACTCATTGGGCTTCAACTAGGAGCTGTAGCGATATTATCACATATGGTTATTGTTAAGAACCATCTGTGATGTTTTACAAACTGTTCTTTGTTGAAAACCGTCTGTGATATGTAGAATTATCACGAGACGGTTTTATATGAACCGTCGTGATATTACCTCTTCACGAGCGGTTTTTAGCGCAAGACGATAATGACGCGGTCTCTAAACCAAAACCTTCGTGATTGCATATATCTGAGCGGTTTTGGTCAAGCGTGATGATGGCGTCGATATTAGCCTTTTTGTAGTAGTGATTCACTGGTTGTTTCAAAGCAATTGTTTACTTATTTATTATTCTTTTCAATTACGCAATTCAATCTATTTATTGTATTTTATCGTCAATGTTGCTTTATGCAAAAGAACCATACAGCTAACCTTTGTTCAAGCATTGCATGAATACTATTTGCATACATTTCCCCACAACTTGTTGAGTGCTTTATGTACTCATGGCTTTGCGCCATTGTTGCTCAGTTGAAGAATATCAAGCTGCTCAGGAGTTCTTCACCCAGGAGTTCCATGAAGATTTTGTGGATTAGGATGCGTTCTCCACTCGATTGCTTGTGGCATGTTGATTGGCCTTTCAAGTTTTTCCCGTTCTGCTACAAGAGTTTATTTGTTTCTTTAGCCATGCGTGACAAGTTAAGTAAACATTGACCATAAGGTCCAGTTATTATTTGTTATTTTGAGATCTTTTTAGTTAAATCGAATAAATAGGTGGTATTTCATCACTATTTCATGTGTGAGCTAGCTACTGATCTGGAATTGATTCAGAATACACAGAGGATTCCTGAATTGTATTTTTTTGGTCCCGACATTCCATGAGGCCCTTGATCCTTCTTTAGCCATGGCTACACTAACAACATCATATCGAAATGAACAAATGGTATAAGAATGCAACAGTATATTTAAGAGAAACAACCACATAATATGAAAACAAGTCGCATAAATGAAGTATGCTACTTCTTACGGATCATATAATTTAAGTGTTAATGGCACAAAATACTAATACTACTTTGTGAGAGGTCATATCCAACTAACGATTGTAGTCAGCCCACATTTTGCGTTGCAATTTGATCTCTAAGAGAACTTCCAGCATTTGACTCAATATCATTTTGGTAATTATTGTCACCCTCTGGTACATCAACAAAATCATCTGGTTGAATGTAGGTAGGTTGGTGATCCAACCACCCCTCTTGACCATTTTGACCTTTAATGATGTTGTGAAATGCAACAGTTGTAGCTGGGATCTTAATATGAGATTCAATGGGATGAAATGTGCCAACTTTCAGAATTGGAAATCTCTTCTTCAGAACACCAATTGCCCTTTCAATATGGTTGTGAAGGAGAGCATGGCGATGGTTGAAAAGTTCTTTGTAGTCTGCATAGTCATATATTTGAGATGAGTGACGCCTCCTAAATTCATCAATATAGTATCAGACTCCTCGATATGGGGCAAGAAAAGAAGGTGTGTTTGCGTATCCACCATCCACAAGATAGAATTTACCCTCAGGAACCCGAAAACCCTTGCTAATAGTAGATCAAAGGACTCCTACATCTGATGCTGACCCTTCCCATCCACATGAAATAAATGTGAAGTTTAGATCAAAGTCACAAAGCTAGCATCGTATTTTGAGACAATGTTCCTTTCCTATTCGTATAAGGAGCCACTTTCTCTTCAGCAATAATGATAGGGATATATATATGTGCCATCAATAGCACCAATGCAGTTCTACACATAAACATAGTAAATTAAATATAGGAAACTCTTAGAAAAAGTTAGGCGTCTAGTGTGTATGGCTCACCTGAAAATAAGGCCAAAATCGTGGATCTGATACTATCTTCATGTGAGTTTGGTTCGAACTTGGGATCTTGACAAACCTATGAGTTAGAGCAAGAATTATATCGAAGATTTCCTTTATTTTCCTATGAACTATTTCACCACCGTGTTGAAATGCTTTCTGAAGCTTTTGGTTGCTAGCATTATCAGAAATTGTGTACATAACACATCCCTAGCTGCTCCTCGACGGTAACACCCCTTGTGTCATGCATCAAACCATCTCTTCTAAGAAAATCTGATGTAGCCCTGAATATCTCTGGCTCCATCCGGAACTAAACCCCACACCAACTCTCATGGCATTCTAAGATATCCTTAACATTTTTAGCGCTGGCAAGTGATGATGTGTGGACTAGTCTTTTTTATCATTAAGGCATGAAAGAAAAGTAGGAACCAAAACAAGAAACAACTCATCGTCCTCCTCCTCTTCCTTAAGCATAAATTTCCTGATGAGCTCCTTTCTAGTGTCCATTTGCTAATACATGCAGATGTATCATATTGTGAATTAGTGAGTGCATTGAGTACCTAGAGCACCAGATATGAGAGACAAGCCGACAAGAAAAAGGGGCTAGATGCCCTTATGTATATCAATTGAAATTTGGTATATATTTGTTCATCACTAAGCTCTTATAAATAGCAGAGATAATGAATTTGCGTAATTAAGCATGTAAATATAACAACCCTTATGTATACCAAATAAAATAAAGAAAAAAAGATCATAGAGGAGGCGGCTAGGGATGAAGACAATACATCAAGTGGCAAAATGAAGACAATACATCACTAGGATCATTGCCCTTATTATGCTAAGCATTCTATAATTATGTTAGGGTGTCCATATCTCAACCCTTCCAATTAAAGTTAAAGATTATTATGATTGTATTAGCCAACAAAAACACATTCTCTGGACTAATTAAAGACAAAGAATAATGTATCAATGACCCTTTTGAGCACTACTATTAGTAGGGAAGAGATAATGTGGAGAAATGCATGCCCATTTTCTTAATTTAATAGTAAATCTATTTGCAACAATTAACTCATCTAAAAACAGAGAAATGCATGCTCATTTTCTCAAAATGATTGATCCGACGTACTAGAAACACAATCAACTCACCATCATAATAATCAGGCTGAGAAATACAATTAGCGCTAATTGGATTGAGTAAGGAGAAGACAGCAGATTCGAAGAGATTTCATTTTGTTAAAGCTTTGCTACTTATTGTGTAACGCCAGATTTCAACTGTGCCATAATGTGCATGCATCTAGTTTTGTAATGTATAGCTCCATACAACATCTTAGATAAATATAGTTTGGCTATATTGTCTCCAGCTACTGGACAACATAATAATATACTATTGATTCCACTCCTGTAGTTTGTCGAACTGTTACTTGTCAGTACTTTACTCTCGGCAAAGCAAATAGTAACATCAATGTGATTCTTGGTGTATGTGTATGGAGAAATTTTGGAACCATTTGAAACACACTAAGAAATGGATGCAGTCATAGGATCCCACAAAGTGCTTGAGGGAATTGTTAGGCCTTAGAAAGCTAGCTTTTCATTATAAATTCACCAACATTCAGAAAAGTGGATGCATTGTTCACTAATACAATACCCACAGGGAGCTTGAAAAATACAATAGATGGTAAACATTCAGAAAACTCACAAGGAGCTTAAAAATACAATATGACCAATATATACTAAACATTTAGAAAAGTGGATGGATTGTTGGCTAGCCAAGTGATAAACAAATTGCAGCATCATATTTTTGTGAATGAACAAGAATAGGAATTAGGCAATTAGCAGCATACAAATGTTCTACCATGGCAAGACGAACAGATCATACCATAACATCATTTCGGGTTGCAATGGTATCAGATCTCAATACTAATTCATGCCAAAACTCAAAAAACAAAACCAATCAGAGAAGAGGAGGGTACGATTCGAGCTTGGTAGGAAGGAGGTCTCAAACCCTAGCCATGCCTCGTATGTTCTCCCCACAAGTCACAACCCACCTCCAGCTGATGGAGCTATCTACCTTCCCTCCAGTCACCATCTTCCATCGAGATCTATAAGAAAAAGATGAGATGCGGAACCCTAGTGGGAGGAGGAAGCATAGGACTTCACCGGTGAGTTCCCATAGCCAGAGTGGGAGGAGGAAGAACGCGGTGGAGGCAGCGGTCGGGACTCGGAAGCGAGACTAGGCGGCGACGAGGAGAAATTCCCGACCAACGAAGATAAGCATATTTTCCCTGTGGAAATGGCGTGGATCGGGCTGAGAGATCCCTGTCGTATGGAGCTCCAAATGCACATGCCACTTAGGCTGTGGAAGTTGGTCTCGTGGTTTTTCTCCCCCGGAAATGGGCCGGGATCCCGATCGAGATTGGGACATCCAAACAAGCCCTAAGTTATTGATTGATAATGACAACTCCATGCATGATGGTCAAAATAGTAATTATCGTGTCCAATTATTTCTACCACCACTTTGAAGACATCTGACACTAGGTGCATGTTACTAGCATAAAAAAAATATTCCATCCGTTTAGAAATATATGATGTTTTAGAAAGTGTGCGGTCAAACTTCCTTAACTTTGACCACTAACATATACAAAAATATTTTTATTGCTCACGTGAAAATGATATCATTAGATTAGTTATGAAAAATGTTTTCATAATATTATTATTTTACGAACATATTCATATAAAAGAATGGTCAGAGTTGCATGTTGGATACTGTGTCGGTGTCTAAAATGTCATGTATTCTTAAACAGACCACACCATCACATGCATCCATCAATGAATCTCTCAACTCATGTAACAGCCTCAGCCCTAATAAATAGTAAAGAGATGCTATTCATAGCATCACTGTTCATTTTGGCAAATTAGGCAACAGGTTACAATCTATTTTCCCAAATTTCTATTACAAACTCCAACTTGATCAAAATTTCAAAAGGAAATACCACCCAAAGTTGGTACTGAGACTGGGAAGTATTTTATTTAAAAACCAGATGAATTATTATGGCCAAAAATGATTTTTGTTGAATTTTTAGAAATTATTTTGATCTTCAGAAAAATATTTGTCTTTAAATAAACCCTATTTGGTCTAAATGAATTAATTATGTATTTCTAAAGAAGAAACAGTGGTTTCAAAATTTATTTGGGGAATATATCATCAAAGAGTAAGTCTGCAACATTTCATGATTTTACAAATTTATTTGCTATTTCTAAAATCGATCAAAGTTCTTGCAATTTTGAAATGCTCGGTCAAACCTCTTGGCTGAATCCGACCCTAGCATCATGGCGGCTCAACCAGCGGTGGAGTCCAACCGGTGTGTGGTCCGCTCGATCACGTCTCACATCTGGCGTCAAACCCCTAGCCCATCTCGGTAGTCCATTTCGCGTGAGCGGGCCAGATCAATGGGCGTTCGGACCACTCCAAACCATCCTCCAATTCTGGCCGTTGGATCAAAAACGAGCGGCGCGCGATCTCCAGTCAAAATCCTCCGTAAATGGCCAAAATTGAAAAGTATCTGGGCCGTTGAAATCTCAACGAGTGGCCCTGATCTAATGGGCTATTCGGACCGTCCTAACACCCACGCGATCTCCACCGTTGGATCGTAATCCTACGGCATCGCATCCTATTCCAATCTCTGAAACCCTCTTCATATACGGCCACCGTTGGATCTGCAATGGACCGCCCTGATCCATTGTGCCGTTCGGACCGGCCGGAGATGCCACTCAAGATCCACAGTTGAAATTAGATCGCACGGACGACAGCCATTGGGCCGTTCGGACCATCCGGACTCCTCTCAATCCTGACCATTGGTTTGCTATTTCACGGCGATGGTCTTTGTGGGCCGAAGATCACCCACGTGCTCGAGATCTTGGGCCGTTGAAGTGAAATCGCACGGCTCTTGTGGATTTGGGATGTTCGGACCACTCCGGAGCTCCCCACGATCGTGGCCGTCCGCTGGAAATCGCACGGTCCATATTTCACGATACCGGTTCAGTGTATTAATTGTCTCTTCATCGCAGCTGTTCATTTCTGATCGGATGGTGGCTGTGCGTCGAAGCTTCTTTGCGTCTGTTGCATGGTGTGGTCTGTCCACAGGGCCCGCGTGTCATTGTGACTTCTTTGCTTCCTCTCTTGCTGTACACCGTAGACACTATTGTCGCCAGAATGGTGGCAGTGTACAGTGAAAATGAAGATATTTCTCTTGATAATTATCCTTAGTGCCACCTCATTGGTTCTAGAGAACTCTCGGTTGCTCTACTAGCTTCCACACTATATAAACCCTAGAGATGGAGCTTCTGCCATTGTTGACCAGGAGGAGCTCTCTCACTTTGTCTTCCTCCCCAGTGAAGCCTTTTTTTTCTCTTACCTTTGTCCAGCTTTGAGGATGCCTAAAACTCATTCTAATGCAGATCTTGGGCATCTTTTGTAGGTTTGGACTTAGGGTTCTTCTCTCTGTCAACTTGAGCCGTGAAGCACCATCTTTGGAAAAATCCTCATCCTGGTGAGTAGGTTCCATTTTGCTGTCGGGATGTATATGGTGGTCTTAAAGTTTAAGTTCCACCACTTTCTTTTTGGTTAGCACAAGGAAAAGGACACTGGATCTTTTCTGTTGACCAAGAACTTGACTTTTTCTTATCCAACCCTAGCTGGTAAGTTAGACCTTGAGTCTTATCATCTAAAGTTCCTTAAGAACATCTTTAGCTCCCATAGATCACTCACACGTCCAGGTGATACTCCAATCTTGTTTTAATGAAATGTTGTTTTTATAACTTTTCGGTCTTTCATATCGTTTTCAAAACTTTAGATTTCTCTTACCAGTGTATTAGCTTGTTAGGTCCTAGAGAAACCCTAGCAGCACCCGTGGTCTTTCTTCAAAAGTCTTGTAGTCACCATTCCTTTATTATTGCAAATCCCCCTCCCTGTTAATTTTGTCGGTTAAGACCGACAAACAGTTAAGCTTTTATTTCTTTCTTCTAACCGGACGGTTAGGGGTTAGCATTAATGGGCTATGGTATTAAACACTTTTCTGATAGCTATAACTCCCAATTAAGTCTTTCGTGTTGTGTAGTTTTTCTAACCAACCGAGAATAGTAAGTGAGTCTTTTGCTGTTTTTGGGTGTCGGGCAAATCGGCAACATAAGCAGCAAGAGGCCAAAATTTTTAGACTGCTATTAATAAGTATTAAATGACCAGTTAGATCACAACACTAGCTTTAATACACTTAGCTACGTGTAGTATTTCATTTTCATGAAGTAGAGCTAGCTAAATAATTTAATTATATTTTGTCCTGTTCTAGCTTCTAAAAACTGATACTGTAGCTCAACCTAAACTTTAAACTGTAGTAGATAGCATTAGCAAGAGTAGCTGTCGGTTACTATTCTTAGTTAAATTATTGTACCTCCAGCATGTTGCTAATGAGGCAATAATCCTTGACCATACATTCTTTCTATGCATATTGTTCTCTGTTTCTTTTTCCTGGATTCATTGGATTGTATTTTCTTCTAGATACTGGTTCTTCTGAGATTATTGAGTCTTTTGTTGAGCCACAAGAACCTGAGCAAGAGGTTATATATTATTACCAAGGCAAGCATCCTCTCTGCACCATATTAATCCTAATCTTTTAAACTGTAGATTTATAAAATACAGTGAAACTGATTGCATGCAATGTTCTAAAGATTATTTATGATCTGTTCCTAGTTAGTTACAACCTAAACTTGATGGTTTACCTTAATTTGGACCATACACTCAACCTAAGGTAGTCTGTGGTATTATAATACTTAGTTTTAAATTTTGGCTTAGCCATGCAGTCCATAGAACGGTAGTGTTTGGCAAGCTTATCTTGTCAAACCTGGGCACAACAAATAAATTTATTTTTGATTCTTGTTCAGTTTATTTGAATCTGAAATGATCCTAAATCTTGTTGATAAATTGATTCAAATCTGGACAAGTGGATGCTAGTGATGGTGCTTTGTGCACGAGAATTGGGAAATGTGGATGTCTTGTCTGGGTTGATTAAGGACTGAACTCTGACTACCAATTCAAGCCCCAACGTACTTCCACACGCGGTGTATGGGCACTGTTTGGTTAAGTAAAGGGTTAATACTACTGAGTTGGAAACAGGAGAGTAAGGACATGTGTATTGATTTCGTATGGCATAGATGCTTAAGTCTTCGGACCATGTCGTATGCCATGTGGAGTTTATATCGATATCAGATGTTCTTAGAAGGGTGAGGGCGTAGATGTGTACCATCGCATGTACGTACCTTCAGGGCCCCGACTGCGGTCTAATATGTGTAGTGAGCACAGTTCGCATTTAATTGATTGGGTCGGCATTCCTGGCACAACATGTGGGCCCCGGTTGAATATATGCTATCAGTCATTGTTTAAGCGGGATCAGTCGCACATGGGTATTCCAACTCAATAGTGTCAGCTTGTTGAAAAATACCAAATCTTAGTTTACTCAGCCGGCACACCAAAGGCAGTGTGCTATTATTCCGGAGGCTTACGGGCTAACTAAGTCATGTGGGTAAAGATGTACACCCTTGCAAGGTATAAAACTATTCGAATAGCCGTGTCCACGGTTATGGACGATACTTGAATTGATGTCACCTGTATAGATTTTGCTCTAAGTTTGGTTTTGGGAATAATCTCGGCATGATGTTATCATGCATGGTTTGGTGTTGATATGTGACTTATTCTTGTACTGTTTACACTTATACTCTCAATTATTTACTGTTTTAGTCCAAACATTGATTTATTAAAAATTGCTTTGTCAAAATTTAGCACTGTAGGTTAAGAGTTATCGCTTTCTGCAAATGGAGCCATTGTAACCCTTCTTTTGTTAACCTTATGCATATAAAATTTCTATTCCTTTGTATAGGTTCTATTAAACACTTTCTTTTACTAGTTTGCGTAAGTCTTGCTGAGTACCTTTCGTAATCAGGGTTTATGACCTCTTGTTGCAGGTGAAGATGGTTATCTTTACGAGATGCCCGTTAGCACCAATCTGGGTGACGCTAACGAGTGATGCTAGTTCTAGTCTCCACGCAATAGCCTGCGGGATGGGGCCATTGGTGGTTTTATGTTTATTTTGCTTCCGCTGTTGTTCTTTTGTGATGACCCAAGGTCATCTGTTCTCTGTAACTATTTTGATTCTTGTAGCAACCTAATCTACAATGTGTCGATGTATAATTATATGAATGTGTGACTTGTATGTGATTGATGCAATGTTGTTTAAGGATATATGCTAATCGTCACTAATCCTGGGAACTATTGCATGGCATATATCAAGAACTGAATGTTGGAACTGTTACTTATTATGATTATGCTTCTAGTATGATTTTTAATAAGGGAATTACACTGTTCCTTAATTAAGAATTATACTACCAATATAATTTTAATTCGGCACATTCCAATATTTGAGGGTCTCACAACTCACTACCTGAACCCCACCTTACCACCTAGTAGATACTTATGTTGATTCTTTTACAAAGCGTCCACACATATCAAGATTCAAAGTTCGTAAATTTTGACCAATAGTTAGTCCAACCATATGTAGATCGTGTGACACATAAGTGATGTAACATCCCGATTTTCTGATCTTTTTGAAAATTTTCAAAATAAAAAGAACCATTTGGTTTTGTTGAAGTTATAAAGCTTAACTTGAGATTTTAGAATTAAAAGTGTTTTAAATGACTAAATCAAACTTCAACTAATCCAAAAGTTTGGTTTATTTTGAGTTTGTTGGAGTTCTCTGGTGTTGAACCCCCCCCTTCTCTGTTCGCTCCGTATTTTCCCTCGGCCCAACTCTTTCTTCTTCAGACCTCCCTTCCATTTGGACCTCTCTCTCTGTCCAGACCTCCCTTTCGTTTGGACCTCTCCCTCAGTCCAGACCTCCCTCTCGTTTGGACCTCTCTCTTAGTGAGAGACCTCCTGGGTAGTCCTGAGGTCTTGGGAGACCTCCTAGGTGGTCTTGGGAGACCTCCGAGTGGTCCTGGAGCCGGCCACGACCTCCGCCTTTGACCACGACCTCCCCCTTTGACCGCGACCTCCCCTTTTGGCCGTGACCTCCCCTTGGGTCACGACCTCCCCTTTGGTTACAACCTCCCCTTTGGTTGCGACCTCCCCATTGGTTGGACCACCCTCCCGAGTATTGACTGGCCCACCTGTCAGCCCTGCTCACCTTCTTCTTCCTCCCACTGCGTCACTACTGACGCTTTTGTCCTCGCACATTAAATACAGTTGTGTCGCATTAAATGCTATCGCTTCTGCAGCACTCGTTCCCCCTCTTGTCTCCTCCCCTACCTGCCCCCATCTCCTCCTGCACCTGCCGGTCGTGCTTTGTCCTGTCGCACACCCGCCCTTGTTCGTGTGCGCCTCCGAGTCTCTCAGTGACTCTCCCCGTCTCCCTGGCTATAAAAGCCTGAGCAGCCCTCTTTCATCACCTTTTTCCGCACCTAGCTCTCTTGCTCTCGCCTAGTTGCTCCGTGCTTCAAGCTTCGTCGCCAAGGAGTCCGCTGAAGCCGCGCTGTCGTCTCCCCGTCGCCAAGGTGTCCGCTGGAGCTTGCGCCATCTTCAACCACCTAGCCACCGAAGGAGTCCGCCGGAGCGCCCGCGCCGTCTTCGACCGCCGCCCGCCGTCCTCCAACTCTCCCTCCTCCTTCTATCTCTCTCTTGGCCTTGGTGAGTTCCTCCGTGCCCTGTTCTATTCCCTTGTTCCTACGACTATGTTGCATAGTCGTATTCCTTCTTACAACTACGCTACATAGTCGTATCATTTTGTATTCCTTGTACGACCACGTTGAGTAGTCATACTGTTCGTTGGACCTCCTCAGGACCTCCTTCCGACCCATCGGACCTCTTTTGACCAGTCCGTTGGACCTCCTCCCAACCCGTCGGACCTCTTCCGACCAGGCCGTTGGACCTCCTCCCGACCAGTTGGACCTCCTCCCGACTAGTCGAGGCTTCTCCCGAGAGCCCGTTTTTAATTCAGTTCCTTGTTGTTGGTTCTAGTTCGGTTTTTTTTGGAGTTCATTTGGATTTCATTTGGTCTTTATTTGAATTTGCTTTGTTCTCACGTGTAGATTTCGACGACTCCAGAGAGCCCGAGTACTCTGAAGAAGCAGACCCTCAAGCTTTCGAGTAAGGCAAGTTACACCCTTGATCATATTGAATCCCAGTATTTCAAATTATTTAAGTTCTGTTTCAAATTATTATTGCATGCTTATTTGAATTCAAGTAATTTAAATCCCTGTTTTAACTTCATAGTTATTCCTAATTCCTTTGTACCTTCAAAATTGATTATTGATTCAACCTCCCCTTATCACCCTAGTAAAGAGCTAGTTGGTACATTAGTATGAACTAGCGTGTTGCAAAACTCTATGCTTAGTCAAAGCTTAGACCCAAAAATCTTGATTTGGGATTTTTTACTGCCAAAGACCAATGTTGTCAAAATGTTTTAACCATGACATTGGGTTATCGTAGAAGTTTGCAAATGTTTTTGAAAAGCAAAGCAAAAGGAAAATTGGTTTGGACTTGGGCGAATTGGTTGTTTGGAAGGGTGCATGTTCACACACAGGATCGATTCATTTCTATGATCGAGGCCCATGATTCTATTGAAAGTCGTCCAAGTCAGTTAAGGACCAGTCTTTGAATATATTTTGCTACGCCCTACCGTACTACCACATGTTCTGAATGGGCAGAACCTGGCTAACTAATTTGCAACGTTTCACCGTGGTCGTTCTATCTGGTTGTGTGGGTGTCTTGACGACCTACTTTTATGTATTCCCACTCGGCGCAAGAGGGGGCCTTAACCCGGCGAATGGTTAGTCCAAAGGGGGCGAAACCTTAGTGAGGGAGGACTGCGGTGCAATGGCGCTCTGTAAAGTTCTTGTTATGTGCTCTAGACCGCTTACCTACAGTAGTGAGTGGTTGTATCGACGGATGCCAAACAAACTAGAGAAGTCGTGTCGTGTGGTAAAGCTGTACACCTGTTTGTCCTGAGTTCCTGTAGTTTTCAAAATAAAAATAACCATTTGGTTTTGATGAGAGTTCAAAGCTTAACTTGAGTTTTCAAAAGAGCTTTAATTGATTAAACCAAACTTGAACTAAATCTGTTCGGTGCCTTCCGTTGTTTGTTGGAGTTTTCCCTTTCTCCCTCTTTCTGCTCTGTGTGCCCTTGTGTTTGGTTTCTCCTTTCCAGACCTCTTTTGTGTCTGGATCTCTTCTCTCTTCTCTCTCTTTCTCTCGTTCTCTCTCTTTCTCGGCCTAGACCTTCTTTGAGCTAGACCTTTCCTTGCTCGGACCCCCCCTTTTTGTTGGTCTAAGTCCTCTCTTTCGAGTTTAGACCAGCTCAAGTTTGTGTTTCAAACCTCTTTGATCTTTGGACCTTTTTCTTGTGCCTTTCCGTTTTGATTTCCCTTAGTTTAGACCTCCTCTTTGTTGGTTTGAATCTCTTTCTGTTTAGACCTCCCTTTGGTTCCCTTGGCTCTCCCCTTGCTTTTGCGGACCTCCCGATTGCTCCAGGTTCTAGCGCGGTCGTACCGCTCCGCTCTTGCGGTTGTACCATTTCTCTGTTGCTCTAGGACCTCCCCTTGTTGAGATCTGGCTGTTAGGACCTCCTCTCTGGAGATCTTGACCGCTCAGACCTCCCCTTGTTGAGATTTGGCCGTTAGGACCTCCTCTCTGGAGATCTTGACCGCTCAGACATCCCCTTGTTGAGATCTGGTCGTTAGGACCTCCTCCCCAGAGATCTTGACCGCTCAGACCTCCCCCTTGTTTAGATCTGGCTGTTAGGACCTCCCCTTTTGGAGATCTTAACCATCCAGATCCCTCTTCTATTTGATCCAACGATCCAGACCTCCTCTTTGTTTGGATCGGAAGGTCCAGACCTCTTTAGGCCTAGGCCTCTCTAGCGTTTGGACTCACGTGGCTCTTCTTGAGGCCGCATCGCTTGAGTTTTGCCTTTCTTGCCTTAGGACCGTTTGATCCGCATCGAGGCGGCTTGGCCGAGTTGGCTCGTTAAGCTGGTAGAATGGCCCGGTTGCCTTGCTTCGTCCGATCAAGATCGACGGCCCCTGCTTCCTCCTGCGCATCCTTGCCTCCGCGGACCTTCCCTTTGCCTTTTGATCTTATTTGTTTAGATCCTCCTTTGAGATCTTGGCTTCAGTTCTCCTTTGAGGATCTCGTCGTCAGACTGCTCCTGAGGATCGGCCAAGTCGGGACACCTTCTTGAGGATCGACTGTTAGGACTGCTCCTTGAGGATCGGCCGTCGGGCCGACGCGCCTTTGTGGATCTTGCCCTCAGGGCCTCCCCGTTTTTGTGTCTTTTGGACCTCCTGTCCATAGGACCTCTCCGTTTTACATCTTTTGGACCTCCTGTCCATGGAACCTCCTTGTTGTTGCGTTCCTTTGGACCTCCCCGTGTCCTTAGGACTTCCCCAGGTCGGACCTACCGCTTGCCTGGTCATACCTACCGCTCGAGTTTGGTCTTCATTGTTTTGAGGACCTCCCTTTTGTTGATCTTATCATCCGGGACCTCCCTATCCTTTGGGCCTCGTTGGACCTCCTCGCAGAACCTCCTCGTTGGATCTCCTCGCAGGACCTCCTCCTTGGACCTCCTCGTTGGATCTCCTCGCAGGACCTCCTCCTTGGATCTCCTCACTGGACCTTCTCGCAGGACCTCCTCCTTGGACCTCCTCGCAGGACCTCCTCGCAGGACCTCCTCGTTGGACCTCCTCTTTGGACTGTGGACCATGCCCTTTGACTGGTCTGTGCACCTTTTGACTGGCTCCCTTTGTAGCCTTAAGTGCATTTGATGTGGGTTGAGTCACATTAAATGTTGTCACATACATTTGTACCTTTTTCTACCTTTTGTCACCTCCTTAGCCCTGTTTCAAGCCCCTTTTTCGTACCTTTGGCAGTGTATCTTTTGTACTAATGCCTTGAACCTGGGCGTCCCTTTTGATGGTGCTCCTATTCTCCCTTTTTCTTTAAATAGGGCACCAGGGGCACCCATTTCCTCCATGTTCGTCATTTCTTCTCCTTCTCTCTTTCTCTCGGTTCTGGAGAAGCTCTCCTTGCTCCTTTGGGACCCCTTCGGTTTTGGACCTCCTTCCCCTTGTTGGACCTCCCCTTCTGTGGATCTTTTCTTTTTGTTCTTGCTAGTTCTTTTCGGTTTCCTTTTGGGCTGCTTTATTTAGTTGTTTTTCTTTCTTGTAGTGTAGATTAGTTGGTATTTGAGGAGCTCGGTGATCCAAAGCCCGGTTGAAGCTCGTGACTGCTCTTGAAGGCAAGTCGTGGTCCTTGATCATTTTGAACCTAGCTTTACAAAAAGTACTTTGTTTTACTATAACCTGCATTGGCTATTTGTATAAAATGGTTTGGGCTCTAGCTAAGCACCTACTGGTTGTTATGCCTCCTTGTCTATTTGGTAATCCACATGTTAACATGTTTCCTTAAAAACCTTAGGATGGTACTGTTAGTTGGTCTCTTATTGCTATTACCAACATGGGTATCGTTCCTGCTTAGCCTTGCTCTAGTAGACGTTGGTCTCCTCATGAATCATCTTTTATTGATGAACTTGACTAACTGAATTATGGAACTTTGGTTGGTGCCACTGATAAGCAACTGTGGTTGGAGCCGCAGGTTGTGTTGTTTGTGGTGCGAGACCACTTTGTTAAAATTGCGAGCTGTGGATGGGTGGTCTTGGCAAAGTTGAACAAAAGCTGTTTTATGCTCGGGCAAGTTGGCAAGGTGCGAGTAGTAGGTGCTCCATATGTTGGTGCTATGGAGTCATCTGGGGGCTCCATATGTTGGTGCTATGGGGTCACCTGGGTGCCCCAAAGTTGTAGAGCTCGGGGTCACATTGGGTTTATGGAAGCCTTGCCTAAGCAGCAATTAAGGACTGAACCTTGGGAGCCATTGATCTGGGCCTTTTCGTGCAACCACATGTCCATTATGAGGTGGACCGGAAGTAATAATTGGTCTTGTTCTGATTCGGTTCCAAGGTAGAGGAGGTGCTTAGTTCACCACGGCATAAGAGGGGGCCACCGGGTGCTATACGCACACTGTGATGGCGAAACCTTAGTGTTGGTGACTGAGTCAGAGCAGGTCCTTGTAAAAGCCCGGTGGTGGTCTCCACTTGATTCACATGTCTAAGGTAACGTGTGTAATATCAAGCGACTACCTCTTGTGGGTAAAGTTGTACACCTCTGCAGAGTGTAAATCTATTCGAATAGTCGCGTCCTCGGTTATGGACATGCCCGGAGATTTCGAATGAGGGGTAGAATTCCTTTTGTGGCTGTGTTCCTCTGGCGCTTTGGTGAGAGGTCATGGCTTGTGCCTCGAAGAGACCTTGGCCGGCTCCAGAGGGGTCATGGTAGCTCACAAAGTGGTCCAGGGCTGGTCTTGTGGTGCTCTGGAGTGGGTGCTCGAGAGGTTTGGTGGGTGCCTTGGGAGTGAGTGGGTGCTCCTTGTCTCCTTTGCAAAATCAAAAGTAATTAGGTATTATTGTTTTAACTTGTTGCCTTACAATCTATTATGTTATTTTTCATCAAACTTGGCTTTACGCAAACTAACCTTCTGACTCTCTTTGCCAAGCCGTGCATAAATATTATTCTTGCATACCTTACCACGGCTTCTTGAGTACATTCAAAGTACTCATTGGCTTGTGCCTATTTGTTTTTGATCGCCAGAGGAGGGAGTTCGAGTGATCCGGTGCTTTCGGAGGGAGCACCCTTGAAGATCTTCTTGTGATGGGTGGCGTCCTCCACTTGGTAGCCTATGGGCTGGCCGAATGGACCTTGTGTTTATGTCTTTGCCTCCGCTGTGTTGTTGTTCTCTTTTGTTGTTAGCCTTGAGTGGCACCCCTGTACAAACCTTGGCCATAAGGCCACTTGTTAATATATGTGTTATTTTGGTCTGCTTTCTCTTTTAGCTTGTTGTATGGATTTGATTACACTTATGTTGGATCTGTGTGTGCTAGCCAATCTGATCCTGGGACTAGCTCGGTGTGCACAGGGCCAAGACCACCAGGAGGTCTTGGGATCTCCTGGGAGGTCCTAGCGGACCTCCTCTCGAATGTACCGAGCGGTACTACCGCTCCTCCGTCTTGATAATCTTGCTACTCGAAAAAAATCTCGGCAATATCTTAGGAGAGCTCCTCACGAGAGGTGGTATCGAGCTCCATGCCTTGCGTAGGACGTAACCTTAGTTAGCAGGGTCGTTTTAGTCTGTTTCAAAAGCTATTTTCTAAATCAAACCAACCTAAAACTTGATTAGTGGTTCTCCTCTTGCCTTGTTCTGTTCTGTTCTCAACTTGTTTCATTCTTTTCTTCCCTTAATCTATCCTTTCCTTGGCTTCTTTTCGGGTTCTTGTATCTTACCCCTTCTGGAAACTTTGTTTCTAAGCTCGAAATGACCTCCTCATCTCAGCAATCTTGTTAGATCTGGCCTTGTTTTAAGTTGACCACCCCTTTAAGCTAGGTTTAGTGGTGCGGTTTTTGGGCCCCTTTTTGTTCCAGTATCGTTTAGTCCCGGGCCTAGTGTCTTTTGTCGAGTTTTTCTTGCTTCTTTGCAGCTTTTTCGGCTGTTGGTTCTTTTCGGGTTAACCTACTTCTCCCTGAATAGGTTGTTCCATCTTTTCTCCCTGGTTCTGACTCGTCTTTGGTGCTCTTTCCCTCTTACCTTTTGTGCTTTCTTCTCCTTATCTTTTAAACCTGAGGAGCTTCTTGCAGATGGTTCAGACCCCTAGTTTAGCAAGTCAAGATGATCCAGTGGATCCCTCCTTGCCGTCACCCCTACCTCCTCCAGCAGCAACTTTAGATCCAAGCTTAGGGCAATTCATGGCAGCTCAAGCTCAGTTGATGAGTGCCATGATGCAGAATATGAATCAGATGATGGCTCGGCAAAGTCGAGCAACCGCTCTCCTCGCCATGATGAATCAAAACACCAGCGGTTGCCATGCGACCTTCCACCCGGTGTTTCCTCGGTCAAAGTTAGTGGATTTCTTGAGGACCCGGCCTCCAACATTCTCTAGCTCCCCGAGCCCTTGGATCTTGATGATTGGTTATGCTCGATCGACAAGAAGCTTGCCATTGCTCAATGCAACGACCGTGAGAAGGTGTTGTATGCGACTCATCGACTTGAAGGCCCGGCGGTGAGTGGTGGGAAAATTTTTGTCGCCCATGCACGAGACCACGAGTATCACTTGACTGAGTTTTGAAGCTTTCCGTCATTCTCATGTTCGAGATGGGATGGTGGAAATGAAGAAAAATGAGTTAAGTGAGTCGAGTCAAGGTAGCTTGTCGATGGGTGAATACCTCAACAAATTCACTCCACCGCACGCTTATGCCCCGAAGATGTTGCCACCGATGATGCCAAGCAGAAGAAGTTCAAGCGAGGGCTCAACCCTAGTCTAAAGGTTCAGGTCATTGGTAATGATTATGCAGATTTTCAGCATCTGGTGAACAAGGCCTTGCTCATTGAGGAATCCCGCAGAGAGCTTTCAGAGTCATTCAAGAGAAAGGTGTCGCAGTCCAGAGCACATCAAAGACCTCTTCAGCGAGCCAAGTCGTTTGTTCAATATCAGCCTGGTGCTTTTGGAACCTCTGCAGCCACGCCCCAATTAGTTGCTCAGGAATTCGACAACAGCCAATAGCTCAAGAGTGCCCAATTTTTAGAAGGTGTTGTTCAAGGCTTCAAGCGCGGCGGTGGGGACATTTCGCCAGTATCGCCTCAACATCAACAGTGGAAGCAAGCCCCTCCCCAAGCTTCAAGACCAACCATGAGACCTCCAGTTCCTGCCGCAAGGGGACAAGTGAATCACGTTGCTGTGGAGCAAGCCCAGCCGGCTCAGGATCTCTTCCCCGGTAAGTTTTTGGTCAGTGGTGGTTTTGTCTCACTCAAGAGAGAAAAGTTGGAAGAGTGAGCAAGACCCGTGTTCCCCAAACCTATTCCTTAGTCAGCCCGAATCTCGGGGTCGAGATTCCCTTTAAGGGGTGTAGGTTGTAACATCCCGTTTGTCCTGAGTTCCTGTAGTTTTCAAAATAAAAAATAACCATTTGGTTTTGATGAGAGTTCAAAGCTTAACTTGAGTTTTCAAAAGAGCTTTAATTGATTAAACCAAACTTGAACTAAATTTGTTCGGTGCCTTCTGTTGTTTGTTGGAGTTTTCCCTTTCTCCCTCTTTCTGCTCTGTGTGCCCTTGTGTTTGGTTTCTCCTTTCCAGACCTCTTTTGTGTCTGGATCTCTTCTCTCTTCTCTCTCTTTCTCTCGTTCTCTCTCTTTCTCGACCCAGACCTCCTTTGAGCTAGACCTTTCCTTGCTCGGACCCCCCCCCTTTTTGTTGGTCTAAGTCCTCTCTTTTGAGTTTAGACCAGCTTAGGTTTGTGTTTCAAACCTCTTTGATCTTTGGACCTTTTCCTTGTGCCTTTCTGTTTGGACTTCCCTTAGTCCAGACCTCCTCTTTATTGGTTTGAATCTCTTTCTGTTTAGACCTCCTTTGGTTCCCTTGGCTCTCCCCTTGCTTTTGCGGACCTCCCAGGTGCTCCGGGTTCTAGCGCAGTCGTGCCGCTCCGCTCTTGCGGTTGTACCATTTCTCTGTAGCTCTAGGACCTCCCCTTATTGAGATCTGGCCGTTAGGACCTCCTCTTTGGAGATCTTGACCGCTCAGACCTCCCCTTGTTGAGATCTAGCTGTTAGGACCTCCTCTCTGGAGATCTTGACCGCTCAGACCTCCCCTTGTTGAGATCTGGCCGTTAGGACCTCCTCTCTGGAGATCTTGACCGCTCAGACCTCCCCTTGTTGAGATCTGGTCGTTAGGACCTCCTCTCTGGAGATCTTGACCCCTCAGACCTCCCCTTGCTGAGATCTGGCTGTTAGGACCTCCTCCCCGGAGATCTTGACCGCTCAGACCTCCCCCTTGTATAGATTTGGCCGTTAGGACCTCCCCTTTTGGAGATCTTAACCATCCAGATCCCTCTTCTATTTGATCCAATGATCCAGACCCCCTCTTTGTTTGGATCGGAAGGTCCAGACCTCTTTAGGCCTAAGCCTCTCTAGCGTTTGGACTCACCGCTGGCTCTTGCGGTCGTACCGCTTGAGTTTTGCCTTTCTTGCCTTAGGACCGTTTGATCCGCGTCGAGCGGCTTGGTGAGTTGGCTCGTTCGCTTGGTCCGAAACGGCCCGGTTATCTTCTTCGTCCGATCAAGATCGGCGGCCCTGTTCGTCTTCGCATCCTTGCCTCCGCGGACCTTCCCTTTGCCTTTTGATCTTGACCGTTTAGATCCTCCTTTGAGATCTTGGCGTTCTCAGTTCTCCTTTTGAGGATCGGCCGTCGTCAGACTGCTCCTTGAGGATCTCCGTCGGGGACAGACTGCTCCTTGAGGATCTGACCGTCAGGACCTGCTCCTTTAGGACCTGCTCATTGAGGATCTGACCGTCAGGACCTGCCCTTTGTGGATCTTGCCCTCAGGTCCTCCCCGTTTTTTTGTCTTTTGGACCTTCTGTCCATAGGACCTCCCCGTTTTATGTCTTTTGGACCTCCTGTCCATGGGACCTCCTTGTTGTTGCGTTCCTTTGGACCTCCCCGTGTCCTTAGGACTTCCCCAGGTCGGACCTACCGCTTGCCTGGTCGGACCTACCGCTCGAGTTTGGTCTTCATTGTTTTGAGGACCTCCCTTTTGTTGATCTTATCATCCAGGACCTCCCTGTCCTTTGGGCCTCGTTGGACCTCCTCGCAGGACCTCCTCGTTGGATCTCCTCGCAGGACCTCCTCCTTGGACCTCCTCGTTGGATCTCCTCGCAGGACCTCCTCCTTGGATCTCCTCGCTGGACCTCCTCGCAGGACCTCGTCCTTGGACCTCCTCGCAGGACCTCGTTGGACCTCCTCTTTGGACCGTGGACCATGCCCTTTGACTGTTCTGTGCACCTTTTGACTGGCTCCCTTGGTAGCCTTAAGTGCATTTGATGTGGGTTGAGTCACATTAAATGTTGTCACATATATTTGTACCTTTTTCTACCTTTTGTCACCTCCTTAGCCCTGTTTCAAGCCCCTTTTTCGTACCTTTGGCAGTGTACCTTTTGTACTAATGCCTTGAACCTGGGCGTCCCTTTTGATGGTGCTCCTATTCTCCCTTTTTCTTTAAATAGGGCACCAGGGGCACCCATTTCCTCCATGTTCGTCATTTCTTCTCCTTCTCTCTTTCTCTCGGTTCTGGAGAAGCTCTCCTTGCTCCTCTGGGACCCCTTCGGTTTTGGACCTCCTTCCCCTTGTTGGACCTCCCCTTCTGTGGATCTTTTCTTTTTTGTTCTTGCTAGTTCTTTTCGGTTTCCTTTTGGAGCTGCTTTATTTAGTTGTTTTTCTTTGCGCCGTGTAGATTCCGTTGGCGCTGAGGAGCTCGGTGATCCAGCAGCCCCGGTTGAAGCTCAGCAGCTCGCTACTGAAGGCAAGTCGTGGTCCTTGATCATTTTGAACCTAGCTTTACAAAAAGTACTTTGTTTTACTATAACCTGCATTGGCTATTTGTATAAAATGGTTTGGGCTCTAGCTAAGCACCTACTGGTTGTTATGCCTCCTTGTCTATTTGGTAATCCACATGTTGACATGTTTCCTTAAAAACCTTAGGATGGTACTGTTAGTTGGTCTCTTATTGCTATTACCAACATGGGTATCGTTCTGCTTAGCCTTGCTCTAGTAGGCGTTGGTCTCCTCATGAATCATCTTTTATTCTTTGAACTTGACTAATGAATTATGGAACTTTGGTTGGTGCCAGCGATAAGCAAGCTGTGGTTGGAGCCGCGAGGTTGTGTTGTTTGTGGTCTTGAGACCACTTTGTTAAAATTTGCGGTGCAGGGACTGGGTGGTCTTGGCGAGTTGAACCAAAGCTGTTTTATGCTCGGGCAAGTTGGCAAGGTGCAAGTAGTAGGTGCTCCATATGTTGGTGCTATGGAGTCATCTGGGGCTCCATATGTTGGTGCTATGGGGTCACTGGGTGCCCCAGAGTTGTAGAGCTTCGGGGTCACATTGGGTTTGTGGAAGCCTTGCTCGGCGACAATTAAGGACCGAACCTTGGGAGCCATTGATCTGGGCCTTTTCGTGCAACCACATGTCCATTATGGGGTGGACAGGGAGTAATAATTGGTCTTGTTACGATTCGGTTCCAAGGTAGAGGAGGTGCTTAGTTCACCACGGCACAAGAGGGGCCACCAGGGTGCTATCGACTGCTTGTGATGGCGAAACCTTAGTGTTGGTGGTGAGTCGAGCAGGAGTCCTTGTAAAAGCCCGGTGGTGGTCTCCACTTGATTCACATGTCTAATGTAACGTGTGTAATATCAAGCGACTACCTCTTGTGGGTAAAGTTGTACACCTCTGCAGAGTGTAAATCTATTCGAATAGCCGCGTCCTCGGTTATGGACATGCCCGGAGATTTCGAATGAGGGGTAGAATTCCTTTTGTGAAACTGTGTTCCTTCTTGGCGCTTTGGTGAGAGGTCATGGCTTGTGCCTCAAAGAGACCTTAGCCGGCTCCAGAGGGGTCATGGCTGGCTCACAAAGTGGTCCAGGGGCTGGTCTTGTGGTGCTTTGGAGTAGGTGCTCCAGAGAGGTTTGGTGGGTGCCTTGGGAGTGAGTGGGTGCTCACTGTCTCCTTTGCAAAATCAAAAGTAATTAGGTATTATTGTTTTAACTTGTTGCCTTACAATCTATTATGTTATTTACTGTCAAACTTGGCTTTCTGCAAACTAACCTTACAGCTCTCTTTGCCAAGCCGTGCATAAATATTATTCTTGCATACCTTACCCACGGCTTGCTGAGTACATTCAAAGTACTCATTGGCTTGTGCCCTGCTGTTTTTGATCAGCAGAGGAGGGAGTTCCAGGTGATCCAGTGCTTTGGGAGGGAGCACCCTTGAAGACCTGCGTAGTAGGTGGCGTCCTCCACTTGGTAGCCTATAAATTTGGCCGAATGGACCTTGTGTTTATGTCTTTGCCTCCATTTGTGTTGTTGTTCTCTTTTGTTGTTAGCCTTGAGTGGCACCTCAGACAAACCTTGGCCATAAGGCCACTTGTTAATATATGTGTTATTTTGTGCCTTTCTCTTTTAGCTTGTTGTATGGATTTGATTACACTTATGTTGGATGCATGCGAGCTAACCAATCGATCTGGGACTAGCTCGGTGTGCAGGCCAAGACCACCAGGAGGTCTTGGGATCTCTGGGAGGTCTGGCGGACCTCCTCTCGGATGTCTTAAGCGGTACTACGCTCCTCCGTCTTGAGGTAGTACCGCCGAAAAAAAAATCTGAGCAGTATCTTCCGAGGAGAGCTCCTCACAGTATCTTTCACCACTTGTTGATGAATGTTATCCGACTACAAAACTGAGATTTAGAAAATGAATTTTAGTTATTGTATAACTGCTTTGGAACTTAGTACAGCTATTTGGAAAGAAACTTGGCTTTATGCAAATCAACTCTATAAGCCTTCCCTTGAGATATCCTTGTATGCATTGCATTCTATTATTTGATGGGAGTGACTTGCGAGCACGGTTGTTGTGCTCACCCTTGCTTGATTCAATAATTGAGTAGGAGAGGACGTCTACGAGGAGTCTAAGGACTAGGACGACTAGGCTGCGCCCTCCAGACGAATCGTGTGGTCTTCCTTGCTGTCTTTTGCTTTCGCTGTAATTTTCCTTGTTGGCTGTATGCCCCCTTTTGTAATCAACTCTGTTGTTTATTAATAAAGTTGTGTTGATGGATGTTACCACATTTGTTGATTGTGTGAGCTAGCAGCTGATCTTGGGACTAGCTCGGTTTGCACAAAGGACCTCCGGGTGCTCCCGGGTCCGGTCGTACCAGGGGACCTTCGGTCCGGTCGCGACAAGTGATAACATTGGATTCATATTTGAAAGCATTTTCTTATGATTATGATTTTGTAGCTATAAATAAAGTAGCGTAATTTGTTTTAGGGAAATATGATATAGGCCACCGCTTAGTGCGAGTTTTAGAGATATACCACTCCTTAGTTGCTTCTTTGATATATGCCACTGTTGAATAAAGTTTATTTGAGGAATGTCATCACAGAGGATTACAACGTGAAACAACCCAAAAAATTCAAAAGTTTCAGAGTTTTGAAGTTTTTTACCAAAGTTTGATTTCTTACCCAATTCGGAAATTTCCAATCCCTTCCCACTTTCCTCTTTAGTCTTGCCACTTTCCCTCAGCCGAAAACGCCCTTCCATTTTCCACATGCGCTCTGTTCATGTCTACCTCGCGTTGCGCCGGCAGTCGCCATGCCACTCCGTCGTTCTCCCTCGCGCCGCCCTCACTCTGTGCCAAACTTGCGCCAGTGGCAGCCACCTCTCATGCCACCTCACCGATAGCTTCGCCGCACCATTAATGCCCACATCGCTCCGCCACGTAGCGTCATCGCCCGGCGCCACGTTCATGCCCCCTCGCCACACGCCGACGCCTTGCACCCACCGTTGTCGCCCTCACCACCGCACGCCTCACGCCAGTGAGACACCCTCGCCACTACAATGCTGTCGTACCGCCACCTTGCCCCCACACAGCGCTGATTATGCCTGCCCACCCACGTCGCCGCCACACGCCATGTCAGCCCGAGCTGGGCTTTGGTGCCACCGCCTCCACGCCCTATAAAAGCCGCTCCACCTCGCAATATCTTCCTCACGAACTACACCCAAACCTCCCTGCCACCCTCCTTCTTCCTCAATCCCAGCCACCTCCAAGAATCACCGTCGTCTTCATCTTCTTCCCCGACGAGTTCGAAGGCAAATTCACCACCACCATCCCTCCCTTTTCCTCCAACCCCATCACAACAACCGCCCCCTCCACCTCGAACCTTTTCCCCACCTCCTTTCCCCTTATCCTCGTCGCCACCTCGCCGGCACCACCCTCCACCGTTGTGCCATCCACAGCTCACGTGGCTAGGCCGCCTCGGTGCGCCCCAAACCACGCCACTACCTTTCCCTAGATCCCCTCCAACTAACATTGTTCAAGCCCCAGCTAATTTGGTCAGAGCACCGCCAAACCGCCGCCTCCATCTTCCTCTTCTCCGTCCTTGCGCCACCACTGATGACCACCCCTCCCCGAGCCACCATCGCCCGCACAAAGCCCAAAAATGGGTTGTGCATGTTGTGGTGATGCTCACCGTGCCTCCCGGCGCCGCCGCCCGTCACTGGAGCCGCCGTAGTCGCCATCAGCTTCATTACCGCCGGCTCGGGTGTGCTTGAGCGCGCCCTAGCTCATAGTCGTGCACAACTCAAGACGCCCCAGAGCTGGGCCTTAGGCCTGGCCTAGTTGGTCCACTACGTGTTGGGCTTGGCCCAACACTATGCTAGGGCACTATTTCAGCCCAGCCGTCGTTGTCATCAAAGCCCATCATTATTCATTTAAAATCCATTAGAACACGGCCCAAAACCCAATACTGTTCATTCAACCCGATCCGCTGTGAACAGTACAGAACCTGACACTATTCATTAGGTCCATTACTATTCACCTAAACCCATTTTCGACACAATGTGTCCTTTTTGACCATTTCGAGCCCGCAAACCCCATTTTTGACTCTGGTTAACCAAATCCAGCACCCATTAAATCCAAATCACCCACATCACCTTTCTCTTTTAATTCTTTTCTGAATTTATTTTATTTGCATGTTGTTCCTAGCTTGCTCCTTATTGAGCACGAATATTTTATTTGTATTATTTTCTTTTGGGTTAGGTCCCGACTTCGACGACCAAGTTCCAAAAAATACCGGACAAGACACACGAGAAGCAGAGATTTTCAAAGACTTTGAGCAAGGAGGCAAGTTGCATTCATTTGATCATTTTGAGTCTATATTCCATGTACTTGTATTATTAATTTCATTATTGTATTTAAGCCAATTACTTTATTGTCACAATTATATTTTTGAATTTCATGATACTTAGATAAATCCTCTCACACACCCACAACAGCCTATTATTTGTAGGCCATATTCACCTTGACAAGTTTAAGTTACATAAAATGATAGCGAATGTTCGGCATTGTCACACAAGGTATTTATAAATACTGATAAGGAATATTGGTTAAATGACAACAGGTTTTGATGGAGAGTTGAGGGTTGAGACCAAGAGGTTGGACAACCCAATATATTTGATAAAAGTGAGTCAGATGTGAGATCAAGGGGTGGACAACCACATGTTGGTATTTGATCCATCGTCTCACTAGATGACAAGTAAGAACTAAAACCTTGTGCTAAATAACAGACATAGAAATCGCTCAACCATGGGTTTGGTTTTATCCAACTTGACTTAGTACACTGCTCTTTTGATTGAATATCCATAGGATGTCAACTGCTCTTGTTGTATAGAGCAATCGCGGATTGGGGTGAGTCAGGAGTGGGCCGGTTAGGGCACTCGCTGAACTACACAATGGTATGTACCAGTTAGCATCGGACCGCGCACTCCACCATTGGCCGGTGGTTTCTCGATGGTTGTATTGACCTTGAACCTACCGGGTAGAGACTAGAAAGGTTGAGCAGTGAAAAAACTTTGTTATCTCAACTTAGTCGTATGCTATCGTATTGCATGTATATAGCTTGACAGTATAAGTTTAAAGTATCTTGTGGGTAAAGTTGGGTAACTATGCAGAGTATAAACAATGGCATTCGGATACATCATGCTTTTGGTTAATGAAGTTGTGTCCATGGGTGATTCCAATATATGAGGCATAAGTAGGGTTTTACATATGTTAAATGGATAAATGTAGATGTTGAAAACCCATGTTGTTATATTTAATATTGTTTTACTGCTTTAAATACTAAAATGCTTTCAACTCAAAGTAATGCATCCACATACACCTGTTATGGTAAAACCATTCCAATCTCTTGTTAATCCCGACAAGTAGATAAATAGGATTTCCCATGCAACTTAGAGTACTGTTGTGCTCATTCTTGCTAATTATTAAGAGAAGAACTTTGGGAAGAAACATGTGATCTTTATGATCAAGAGGAACCACTGGACGGTGACGACTATTGGTACTAGGTCTCAATCACGCTCGGGCATGTCTGTGGTTCAGAAGTACTTTTGTGTTGTAATATATTATATTTGGGATTCCCGTGCCCGTGTCCAAACTGGCTGTTAAGCCCTAACTGTTATAATAAAGGTTTGCCTCTTTTTGTAAACGGAAGTTTGCTTGTGATGTTATTTGTTGCTTTACGACTGCATATTTTTTTACGGTTGTGAAGAGTTTAACGATCTCAGAAATGGGGTCGTTACACGACCCATTTTCTCCAAATACGCCCCCATATTTGCCCACGTGTTTCCGCACCAACCGAATTGCGCTCACCTTTCTTACTCAGTACACAGTTGGAGCCAACCCAATTAGACGTAACAGTTCCATTCCCTTCGTGCTACCTAGCTGATCCCCATGACACTAAAATTTGCATTCAACAGTCATTGAAACTTGCATTTGCATTCAACAATCTGTCACTATTCATTTGCATCTGCTTCAATAATTTTTCGATTCATCAATGAACCCATAAATAATTCTTCAAATGAATTAGGCTCATCCATTTTCTGGCACAATAGCATGCACTTGATAGCCATTCATACAACATTCGAAGTTCACAAAAACAAGTTGACAGGGGTGGAGCCAGATAGGGTGTCCGGTATGCACAGGCGCCCTCATATTTTTTTTAAAATTATATACTTACCCTCACTAGCTATAGGTTCCATTGAATTTGGACTTCCTTGAAATTTGATAATACTTGAAGGAGTTAGGTGCAAATTGCATTTTATGTCATCTGCTTACATTTTGTAAACAGTAAAAAACAATTTTTTTTTGCGAGAAAGGCTAACACTTTTTTGGGGCATGTGGAACTGAACATGCTGCTGCTTTAGCGCGACGCTGAACACAATTATTGCCGCTACTGCTTTGGGCCCTTGCACTGATGGGGCAAAGTATGGCTCAGACTCGTGGAGGACAACGACAGGATGGTGTGAAGCGAAGGGGAAGCTGTCGGACTCCAGGCGTTGAATACTTGAAATCCTTTTGTGTGTACTGTACTAGTCCTATGATCAGTGGCTACTATACACCTTCACAATATTAGCATACACATCCATATACAATTACATACAACATGAAATAAATATGGTACATAAACTTAAGCAATTACATAGTTTATAATACAAGGGCCGACCGGCCAAATAAAAGTTCAAGTATCAGAAATAGCAGCGGAAATTTAATAGATTAAACCCAAAAGTTCAGCGGCATGCCCATCCAAACCCTCAGGCAACTAACAAGGACTAAACCCTAGAAAGTTCTGTCCTCGTACCCCCGGTACCGGGACCGAAGAAGGCGTCATCCGACATTTGATCATCCTCATCCTCTAAACAACTATTTAAGCAAGATTGAGTACATTGTGTACTCAGCAAAACTTGTAGTGCATCAAAAAATTTATATACATACTTGGTTAGCAAGGGATGCTGCTCTATGCTACAAGTTGTTTTCAGCATTAAGCAAATTTTATTTGCAATATCAATGCATAGTATTTTGCAACGAAACTTTAAAGAGTAGTTAAATAAATAACGAACTGCATGTATGTAACTTAACAAATAACAAATCACAACCCTCCTTGGCTGTGATTAACACCTTAATCTCAGCCATAGACATGGCACTCAATTGAAACAACATCAGGAAAATATCCATCCCAACGTTTCATGATAAGATTGTTTCTACAAAAGTAGAGACTATACCCAATGTGACTGCACTAAGCATGGTCATAACCGTGAACACGGCTATTTAAATAGATTTACGCTTTGTAGAGGTGTACAACTTTACCCACAATATACAAATTCTCTAGTTTATCCGGCATCCATCGAAACCACTGCTCATGATCTTTTAGTAAGCAGTCTAGAGCACGTAACGAAGCCTTTACATCACCTAGTCCTAGCCTTGCACTAGCCCGACAATGACAACCCTGACTTCAATCTCGGGTACCTCCTGTTAAATTGAGGTATTAACCGTTGTATTGGCAATCTTTATTCCCAACGCCTCGGTGAAAGGAGCCCCTTCGAGCAATCCAACATGCTCACACTACTATGGCCTACCAACATGCTAGGCTAGTTTTCAATGACTTAATTAGCTAAGGCCGTCTCATACCGGCACATGTGGTTGTACACTTAGGCTTAGATTGGTGGCACTGACGTTCGGTCCTTAATTGACCCGGGCAAGGATCTTCCCTTATCTACATGCGAGAAACCCTCTCAAATTCATCAATTCATATTATAACTTGCCCCCATCGTAATCTAGGGTTTTCATTTTTATTTTTATACAAAATTAACAGAGGTAACCCCTCTGGACTATCATTTCAAAATCTCCCAAATCATATGCAATATTTCATCCATTTTCAAATTTTAGTAAAGACTAGAGCCCAGCTAAGCATTTATGCGATATTCGCATTCGAAAGACCTAATTCAACATCATTTATTGTCTAAACCATACCCTAATAGCTACAACAGTAAGAATATCAATATTTCAATGAGGATCATGCATTGAATATAAATATAACTACCATTATCCCTAAATATAGCAAATTTTAAGAAAATATACATGCATGCATAATAGAATTTGTAAAAGAAATATAATAATTGAAATAATAGGATAAACATGGTCAAAGGGGGTGCTTGCCTTTCTCTGGTATCTCAGAGTATGAGGATGGAGGATCGCTGTAGATTTCGTATGAGGGATCGACGTCTATTCAAATAGAGCCGATAGCAAATTAATTATATAAAAAAATTCAACAGCAAAAAAATCCAAATATTTTTGCATATTCAGATAGAGCATGATTAATGAGTCTATGCCTCGCTCTTGCCTCCCCTGAGTCCATCGTGAGAGAGAGAGAGAGAGAGAGAGAGAGAGAGAGAAGAGTACATTCCCAGTGCTAGAGCATGGTGCTTGACGTCGCCCTCGCTCTTGCCTCCACTAGCACTGGGAATGTACTTCTCTCCCTCTCAAAGCATCCGATGAATTTCGCTTCAATGCAAGTTTAGAGAGCTAAGTGACACAACCTCGTAAATTTAGGTGGTTGAGAAAGTAAAATGCAAGTTCAGGGAGCTAAGTGGCATAACCTCGCAAATTCAGGGAGCTAAGTGGTACAACCTCACAAGTTTAGGGACATACAATGTAATTTGCTCTATTTATAAAATAGGGTGGTCCCACATATCATAGACTCATTAATTATTAACTAATCATTAAACATATTTTTGATTTTAATCACTGATGCCTGGGGTCCACATGTCAGTCTCCCGATTTTAAATCATGTTTTAAAACTGGAAACAGTGGGTGGTCCCACATGTCAGTGGACTCATATACTAAACGTGTTTTAAATTAGATTTTTTACTAAGTTTTCAGCTGGTCCCACTTGTCATACACTCACCACACTTAACCTCTATGACTTAGTGCTAATCATCTCTTAATCCCATGAGGCCCACTTGCAGAGAGAGAGAGAGAGAGAGAGAGAGAGAGAGAGAGAGAGAGAGCAGAGCCAGAGCTACGCGCATGGCCAAGCGCCATGGTGAGCTCGTTGGCGGTGATGCAGGCACAGAAAAAGCTCGGGGGAGTTCGGGAATGGAGAGAGGGTGTCATGGCGATGCTAGGGAGTTGAACCAAAGAGATGGACAGAGTCGGCGTCATGGCGGCGAGAGACGGTGAGGAGCTTCGGGTCAGCGACGGCTTTGGCGAAGGAGGCATTCCCAGGGCTAAAGGAGAGGCACGCTCGACTCAATGAGTCCAGATGATGCTAAGGGAGTACACATGAGGACCTAGGGTCACTAGAGGTGAGCCAGCGGCATGCAACCGCAGCAGTGCCATGGGTGGCTAAGGGAGAATGGGTGCTAGAGGCTCGCCCTGGGCAAATTAGTGCACGCATGAGGATCAGAGGCTCATCACGATCATGAGGAGGGTGCCAATGAAGTCGGAGAAGGGCCGAGGTGGCTTGTCGACGATGAGCAGTGGCGATGCGGTGGGGGTTCACGGTGATAGCTTTTTACAACGATGGAGAGGCTACAAGGAGTATCACATTAGTTCACTGATGCCCTAGAGATGGTGTACACACAAGCAATTGGACCAAGACTCATCAGGCTTCAAGGAAGATCGAAAATGGCGATGACAGCTGTGAATGAGGAAGAAGAGGGTGAGGCTCGGATTCTTTGCGAGTTTGCCTACGTTGAGTGAGGGGAATGCATCAATAGGGTATGGAATAGATGGTTACATAGTTGATTTTAGCCCAAACTCACTGGAATGGCGGGAACATGTTGGCAAGATCGGGTGCACGCTGGAGTCGAGGATGAAGGCGATCGCATTTGTGCTACGAGGCTCCAGAAGCTACATTAAGTAGAGATGGACAATGAGTAAAGCTCAAGGGTGAAAGTGACACGCTTGTTGTGGGTGAGGAAGCTCACCAAAGCGCGAAGCTGAGGAGACACGCTCATCAGCGTCGGAGACAACACAAGTGTTCCCACAAAACTGAGGAGCGATCAAGCTCGGGTTTGCACGAAGTGGAATGTGGGCGACCTGAGGATGACAATGCGTGCTCCAGTGCTTAAGTAGCTAGGTTATTCGTGTGAGAAAAATGGTGAGACGCCAGAGGTTGTGCGAGATTCTCTCAGGCAACCCCGTGTCTCTCTGTCCGAGCAAGAAAAAGGCTAACAACGGGGTGGATAGCATGGGTGAGGGCAGGTAGAGGTGATGGGGGTGGTTGGAGCTCGATTCTGTGGGTGGCAATCACGATCCGTGGGCAGAGCAGGCGCGAGCGTGACGCGCTGGCGCACGGAGACGAAGGCGAGGTGGAAGACAACACTTGACGGGTGGGGCCAATGAATCAACAAGAGGGAGAGTGAGGGATGGTGTGTGCTGGAGCGAGCGAAGTGGGCTGAGCTGGATTTTGGCCAAAAGGTCCGGCGGGAAATTCAAAATGGGTTCTGAATTTTTCCAGAAAAGGCTGAGACTTTGCCAAAATTTTAGACCTACCAAACATCCTCCAAAATTTATGAAATTTTTTGGGGAGGCTCCTGACATAGTCTAGTTCATCGTAGAAATTTTCTAGAATTCTATGTTTTCTGTATTTTCCTTGAAAATTCTTTCAATTTGCTATTTTCGTATAAATTCATAGTTGCTTTTGATGAAAAATTTCAAAACATGCTCAAATAAAAAATTTCACAAATACACATGCTCAAAATTATTCTCTCATTTATTTTTATTATACTTTCCCAAAGTTAGGATTTTTTTGGGATGTTACAAAAGCGCTGGTGGCGGAGAATGGACACAAGAGGACACGTGAATGATGACGGCTTCATGGTGGAGGCGATCTACGATTCCACTCTGCATATTCCATGGTTCGATTGTGGTGGAGCATGCGTGAGGGGAACGAGAAAGGCACTCAGCTGAGGGGATTTATTTTTGCATAATTTTACACCAACGGGCAATGGGCTTTCTACAAAACTAGTGTTTAAGTGGTGGGGCACGCCTACCTTGATCTGAAACATCTAGTGCGAATCTGACACTCTAAATAAAAAAATTTCAGATTTTCACTATTTAGTCATTTTCACCTGAGACGTTGTCCTATGTGAATGGTACAAAAGTACTTTATTTATTTAGCGCTTAGGAACTTTTTAGTTTCTAACTCAAAAATAAAGTGTCTGATTCTCTATCTGTTACGTCGTTGCAACCGTCACAATGAGTACAATGATTTAAAAGTAATATTGGGTATTTTTACTAACAAGGTTTGAAGCCATATGTGACGTAAATTGGTCATATCAATACTAGCATACTAAGTATATATGTACTAAAAATGTACGTGTTTCTCGAGCGATAGGGTACACGAACTGTTCGAGCTCGATTTGGCCGCCCTACTTCGGTCCTATTTGGTTCGCAAGCCCGTCGCCTCCGCGAACCTTTCCTCATCACTGCGGCTCCCCGCGACCTTGCTGTTATCGTCCTACCCCGAATCGCCATCACCGCCGCAACCGCCTATGCGCAAGCCCTCATCATTATTTTGCACTTTTGCCCCTCTGCCCATCTGGTCAGTTATTATCATGAATGCAGTCAAGGCGTATTATTTTGTTTACGCTTTCTATCTGATTGATTTATGCACATTTCACATTTCCTTATTTTTCTGTTTTTTTAGGGGAAATAAGGGGTTTGTTTGGTGGCGTGGACATGAACCAACGGGCATAGATCAGTAGACGGATTGATTTGGTATCACTTAGGTTAATAATTCGAGTACTTCTTCTAAAAAGTAACTAATAAAGTTATGTACAATAGGCTTATATTAGCTGTCTATAACCTCTGCCACGTAGGATTTAAGCTGATGTGGATGAAATATAATAAAGAGAGAGAAATGTGATGTCTACAATCCTATAGCAGACTGTAGCACCAAACTAAGAAAAGCATTAAAAGATCGTGTGTTGTCTACAATCTTGTAGCAGACTGTATCACCACAACCTATTGTATAAACTGTTTTTAGTACTATCTACAAGTGATATAGAGAGTTGCTATAGATAGTAGCTGTCTGTACTATTATACGTACCCTAAAGTATACTCTCCTACACTTTTCTAGACATAGGTCATTAAGCACACGATTTGACCGCGGTCAAATTAAGAAAAACTTCTAAAAAATTCAGGTAAACTTCAAGTGCACCAAAAAGTGGAGTGGCATACTGCTCGGGTTTCCAACCAAATAGCCAATGCCTATGCTAATACTCGATTCAGTTGACCCCAGCCGAGACATATTTGGGGGCAAATTCGTCCATTCACACCAAAGAAAAAAAGGAGCAGACTAGGAGGATAATACCCTGAAAATGTCAAATATCAAAAGAAAATCTCTCATGTAAACATTTGAAGGGGCATTTTATTTTTATTTTTTAAAAGTCAATGGCAAGGATCTCAAAGACTAAAACCCCCTGAAAGACATAGATGCTGAGCTTTTGAGTCATCTTATCTTCTGAAATCTGATCTTTCTGACCGCATCCAGGCATTGGTGAGTACTCTTTGTTTCTTTGAGATCAGCATTAGTGAGTACATCTGTACATGATCATGCACTGTTCTGGTCCTGGCTTTGCAGAACATCTAGCTCTGCTCGGGGATGACATGATCACATCAAATACTGTGCCTGATTCGATCCAAAGAATTACGGACAGATCCTGCGGTTGTCTAGGCCCATGTTGGCCCGGACTCACCCGAGTTGTCCTCACTCTCCAGCTCCAGTCCATGATCCATCCAGCTCCGAAGCTTCTCCTGCATCGCAGCGAAGAGAGTCGAGCCCGGTCCCACCCGTCAGAGACCAGACCCTGGTCCGAGCTGGCCTCCACGTCATGACCAGGGGGAGGCGCCGCACGAGCGATGGGCTTTACCAGGTGCGGGAAGCCGCGTGCGGCTAGCGAAAAGTGCTAGTCCAGCACGCCTCCGAATCCCATCCGAACTGCATTACTTTAGTCTTCAGCTACGCCCACACGCGTTGTACACCCAGAGAGACGCACATGTCGCTGACATAATGGGGCCAAAGAGTCTCGTGACCTCACATGTCATAGGGGGTAAAGAACTAAAGATGCTCGGTTTCTTCTCTCCATCTCCAACTCTCTCTCTCTTTTTTGAAACAGGCAAAACCCAGCTTTTATAAAGCTAATTAAGTGTTCTCACAAAATATCCAAACAAACTCCAGGCTAGGTAAACCAGCTATCTAGACAGCCAAAAGCACTAACCCAATAACTACACACTAAGGAATAAGAACGCAAACTAGCAACCGACAACAAACATCCAAACAACAAAAAACATCATGTGATGCATTAAAACCATAATTCAAACTTCATGAGCTGCACTAAAAGACTTCATCCATCCTTCAGCCAAGTTAATCACAAAGTCCAGATCCTCCTGTTCCTCTTTTTTTATTAGAACTCTCCACCTCTGCAAACAAGATACATATTTGATAATAACTTCAATTGGTTGTTTAGGGAAAGTTTTCTCAATCGCTAGTTTGTTCCTGACTTTCCAGAGTGTCCACACTATAGCTTCAAAATTGAATACAACAATTTGATAGCTATTAGCACCCCTACAATCTAACCAATGCTATTGGAAATCCTCTAAAGATTCTGGGATCTTCTTCCAATTCAAGAATTCTTTAGTACAAGTCCAAGCAAATTTTGCTAAGACACAATTAAAGAAAATGTGGTTCGTATCCTTCGGAACCCCACAGAGAGAGCAGTTTACATTTCCTTTCCAATTTCTCATTTTGAGATTCACTGCCATCGACAGTCTGTCCTGGTAAAGCAGCCACATAAAAACTTTCACTTTTAAAGGAATTCTACTCTTCCACAACTTCTGATTACGACTAAGAATCACCCCACCAAAAGACCAATATCTATATAAAGATTTAACCGAAAACCTACCGGAGCTCTCCAAGCACGAAATCACCTTATCTTTGTCGCTGCTAAACTCCACCTCAGAAAGAGCAGTTTTCAAATCAGATCAAGCCTCTCTCTCCACCTTGCCAAATTGTCTATTGAATTCAATGTTCCATTCCCCATTATGCATGCTGTCTGCCACACAAATTTCTGGATTTGAACAAATATTAAACAAACTATCAAATCTAATTTTAAGGGGGGACAATTATATATCCAAGCATCTTTCCAAAACAAAGTACCTTTCCCATCCTCTACCTGATAAACTACCCCTTTCTGGAACATATGATTCACTTTCTGCAATGCATTCCAGAAATAGAATCCTCTGACAAACCTTGTATCTCTGAAACCACCCCCAGGAAAGTATTTTGCTTTCAAGATCCTAAACCAAAGTTCATTTTTGGCCACGTTCATTTTCCAGAACCATTTACTAAAAAGACAGTCATTCATCAACCTTGTGTCAAACACCCCCAAAGCCCCATAATCTTTTGGTCTACAAATAGCTCTCCAATTGACCATATGATATTTGAAATTGTCACTAGCCCCTCTCCAAAAAAATCTAGCCCTAATAGAGTCCATTTTTTATGAGTATCCTCATTAAGTCTATAAAACCCCATAGTAAACATGAGAAGACTGCTTAAACAATTGTTTACCAAAATCAGCCTCCCCCTGTTGAGAGAATATTATTCTTCCAGTTATCTAGCCTGCTACACATCTTACTAATAATCCTCTCTGCTGATTTCTTATTGAGTTTCTTATCCCCAATATCAATCCCCAAGTATGTCAAAGGAAGCTGACCCACTTACAATTAAGCATGTTAGACACTTTCACAACCTCCTCTCTTTGAACCCCCAACACATAGACCTCACTTTTATGATAATTAATTTTCAATCCAGAGAGCCATTCAAAACAGTAAAGCAGGAATTTGAGGTGAAGAATGTAAACCCCCTCGCAATCAATCATAAGGACTATATCGTCAACATACTAAAGCAGAGGCACACCCCCAGAAATTAGGTGAGAAACTAAGCCTTTAATCAAACCTTCTTGCTGGGCATTTTCAATTAAAGCTGCCAAGGCATCAACTGCTAAGTTGAAAAGCAAGGGAGACAAAGGGTCTCCTTGTCTCAAGCCCCTTTGAGTAGTAAAAATAGGGCATACTTCCCCATTTATATTCATACTAACTTTGCCCCCCCCCCAACAGATCTCATCACCCAACTAATCCAAATTTCAAAGAAACCTTTACCTCTCATTACATTTTCCAAAAAATTCCATTGAACCTTGTCATAAGCCTTCTCAAAATCTAATTTCAGAATCACACCTTTTTCTCTTGGTAGTTCTCATCTCATGAAGGATCTCATGCAAAGAAAGCAACCCATCCAAAATATTTCTCCCCTTAATGAAGGTCGTTTGACAACCGCTGATGATCCTATTTGCAATTAAATCCAATCTGACAGCCAAAAGCTTAGTAATTATCTTAAAGCTGACATTAATCAAACAGATAGGTCTGAAATGCTTGATGGCATTAGCTTCCTTGTTTTTAGGAATCAAAGTGATCACCCCATAGTTCACTATCTTTAGATCAAGTCTCCCCTCATAAAAATCATGAATAATCTCCATAAAGTCACCTTTCAGCACCCCTAGAAAGCTTTGTAAAAAGAAGAAGGAAAACTATCTGGACCTGGAGCAGAGTCAACCGAGAGTTCTTTAATCACATTTCAAACTTCTCTTTCAGGAAACACTTTAATCAAATCTTCATTATGAGAATCAGAAATCTTCCTCTTTCTCATCCAAAAATTATCTACCAATGACACATGCTGTCTGGCTTCAAAGCCAAACAAGTTCTTGTAAAAATTGTATATATGATCTTTAATATCCTATTCTCTAGTTAAACAAACCCCATCATTATCCAGACTGAAGATAAAAATTCTTCTTCTTCTGCCATTAGCACAACTATAAAAAAATATAGAATTAGAATCTCCATGGATAATCCATTTCTCATTCCCCCTCTGTTGCCAATGTCTTTCCTCTATATCATAAAACTCTTGCAACTTACTCTTTGCATTATTATTATATCTATCAATCCCCTCCTCAGTGCTCCACCCTCCTTTATCAGCCTCTACGTCGACCTCTTAATATTAGGGTTGCAAGTGGGCACGGGCGCCCATGAGCCAGCGAGCTGACCCAAAAAACGGTCGCGACACCCACAGGCGCCACGAAAAAATTAGCGGACGCTTTGCCGACGCCGCTCCGTGTCCGCCAGATTCGCAGAGCATCCTTACTCGCGTTGTCGCACAGAGAGCCTCGCGGCATGATGGTGCGCCGACGATTCGCCATGGCGAGGTGCGGCGGCGGATCCAACGGGCGTGGCGGAGATGGCACAAGGCGGCAGATCCGGAGGGAGCGCGGCAGGCGACGGGCGGGTCCGAGGGCGCCGCGAAGGGCACAGGGAGGCGGATCCGGCGGGGCTGCTGGTGCCGATGGTATGGCGGACGGCGAGCGCTCAACGTCTGGCGCGGAGAATATGGTGGGGCTTTCCGCAGGCGGTGGGGAAGAGTCACAGCTGGTGATTGGCGGCGATGAGCAACGTCATCCGTGCGACGGCAAGGTCCGCGACCGCGAGGAGCCGCCACTATCCAAGAAGTTTGCATCCTCCCCTTCCCTCTTGCTGTTCTTGATTCATCATTTGCTAGTTTTTTTTTTGATTTGTTGTTGCCGTGCTTGCTCGCTGTAGATCGAGAAAAGAGCAGAAGAGAAAGAAGCCGGAGAAGAGGAAGAGGGTGGAGGAGGATAGCCGGCCCAGGGAGACAGCGAAGACGAACAAGGTGAGTGTGCCATTGTTGATTCCCCAGTTTCTTGGATAGGGGTTCTTGATTTGCTTAATTGTGCCCAGGAATAAAGCATCATTGGATGTGTATCATTAGTATATATTCTTGGTTTAGTTCTTATTCAATGTTTAATACATTTCAAGCTGAATTGAGAATTGAGATGGTGTTCTCTCGATTTGGCATCATGGTTAGGCTCTCGGGTGGACTTGCGTTCTTGCTTCTGAAAATGGAGTATGAAGTCACTATCTAGTGTTTCTTGGGAAAATTACTGTTACTAGTAGTTGTTGCGAGTTATTTTGATGTTGCAGATGTGAATTTATCAAAGACGATAATATTTTAGACTCATCAGTTTTTGCAGAATGTCAAAAATGAGGAATTTGTTGTGTGAAAAAAGGGGTTGAAATGCATTACATTGCTTAATGGTATGATTTCTTCAAGCAGAGCAGATAACATGTACTAGAAATAACGTTTTGTGCTATTTCGCTTATCGGGTTGCTTATGTGAATTAGCCAAGGTCGTTAAGATGGTGTTTGCAAGTTAGCTTGGGTGCTTTCGATGCTCCTATGTTCAGTGCCATCTAAAAAGCTTTTTAGCTGTAGTGAAAAAGCTTAATTACACTCCTAGGAAGGAATAAAGCATCATTGTACTCAATTCCTAAGCATGCTCAAGTATTGCTCTTGCAGATTTTGGAGTACTCCATGCCTATCCAGATATTTGAGCATCATGAAACATGTTTATGACTGTTGCTATTTATTAATGTTTGAACTTTACTTGTTCTATATATTATTTTGCACTTGCTTATACTTGCCTTGTCTGTTCTTTTTCCTAGAGAGGGTGTTCACCGTCGGCTACTCTACGGGGTTTACAAATTCGGTCTCCAATTGCGACATTGGTGAGGTCGCCAGGGATAAACTTGTTGATGTCTCCGCTTGGGGCATTGGCGAGCGGAAAGATTGAAACAAGGGATGAGGTCTCCATCCCCATCGACACCATGTTGTCTCAGACATTTTCCATCACCGACGAGGTCTCCGCCCCACGAGAACTTCATCTGGTGAGATTTACTTCCATGTTCTTTTTACTGTAGTAATTTCTAATGCTATTGAAAGTAGTATATTTTTTTCCATGATATAGGCTCTAAACGTAAACCACGCAAGTTGACATCTATTATATGGAAGGAGGCTGAGCCAATATATCGTGATGGGAAACTTGTAGAAGGAAGGTGCACACATTGCCACCAAACCTTTCAAAGATCTCGGGACTCTGAACTAGCCAAATTGGTAGACATTTGAAGGTGTGTGAAATGAGAATTAAAATGCACGATATGGTAGATAAAATGCATTCTTCAGCAACTTCACCTAAAGGAGTTGTCTTGAAAGATTGGAAATTTGATCCCGATGTCTCGCGGAGGGAACTTGTGCGAATGATTGTCCTCCATGAGCTGCCCTTTTCTTTAGTGGAGTATGATGGCTTTAGATCTTTTGTGGCTAGTTTAAACCCTCTGTTCAAAATGGTTTCTAGAACAACTGCTCAAGCTGACTGTATAACATCTTATAAGGAGCATAGGTTGGTTTTGCGAGATTTTTTGAAGAACTGCAATGCTAGAGTATCATTGACCGCCGACATGTGGACCTCAAACCAGAATCTAGGATACTTATGCATTACATGTCATTTTATCGACAATGAATGGAATGTTCAAAAAAGAATCATAAGATTTTGTCTTATGGAGACTCCACACGATGCATTGAACATGTATAATGTAATATTGAAGAGCATTCAGGATTGGCACATTGAGGATAAAATATTCAGCTTTACATTAGACAATGCATCGGTAAACACTGCAATGATCAACTTCTTAAAAGAAAATTTACTAGAGAAGTGTCTTCTACATTGCCAAGGTAAATTGTTTCACATTCGCTGTGCTTCTCATGTCTTCAATATTATCGTTCAAGATGGTTTAAAGGTAATGGATACTATGATTGATAACATTAGAAATAGTGTCAAGCACGTCAAGAGTTCTCAATCAAGGAAAGAGAAGTTTGAAGAGATCATTGCAGTGGGAGTATTTGAGAAGCACCTTCACTTGATGTAGCCACAAGATGGAATTCAACTTTTCGATGCTTAAGTCGGCGTTGCCTTTCAAAGCAGCATTTCACGCCCTAGGAAAGCAAGACTCAAATTACAAATATGCTCCCACATCTTTAGAATGGAAAAGGGCTGAAGATGTTGTTAATCTGTTGAGGGTTTTCTACAATGCCACTAAAGTTGTTTCGGGTTCAAAATATCCAACATCCAACCATTACTTCCATGAGGTGTGGTTAGTTAAAAAAACCTTGGAAAATGAAGCTAAAAGTAGAAACCCTACCATTGTGGCTATGGTGAAAGAAATGCAAGAGAAATTTGACAAGTACTGGAAAGAGTCGTATTTGACAAACTGCTTACCTGTCATACTTGACCCGAGGTACAAGTACGACTACCTTGAGTTTCGCTTTCAAGCGTTTGGAGGTCATGCTGAAAATTATCTCGATGAGGTTCATGAAGCTATCAGAGTCCTGTTCATTGAATATGCTGCTAAAGTGAGAGGCTCTCTTGAGCATTCATCACAAGGGGCAACTCGTGATGATGTGGAGGCTGAAAATGATCCTCTTGCCGATTGGGATCAACATTTAAGTGCGAAAAAAAGGCAAGCAAGCAATGAGCTTGACAGATATTTAAAGGAAGAGTTGTTCCCTCGCAAAGAAGCCTTTGATATTTTACAGTGGTGGGCGGTACAATCTCCAAAGTATCCCATCCTTTCTTGTATGGCCCGTGATGTATTGGCTGTCCCTGCTTCCACTGTTGCATCTGAGTCCGCTTTTAGCACTGGGGGAAGAGTTATTAGCGATTATAGGAGTAGGCTCTCCAGCGACACCGTTGAGGCCTTGATTTGTCTTCAAGATTGGCTTAGGGCAGATAGTAAGTTCTTTAATTGTTCTTTTAACCTTGTCAGTTTTCTTTACTAAATAATCATACATAAATATATGACTTTCCAATGTTTCAGGCTCTTATCATCAAAAGAACACGATAGAGGATCTGGATGATGGCGATGACTGATGAAGTGCATTTGTAACTTAGAATTCTCAGGTATGGAACCGTTGTCATTTGTATCTTGATCAAGTCTATACAAGAAATGGAATGCATTGGCCTTCTACAGAATGAAAGAAAGATAAAGTTAGATCATACTTCCACTCTTACTAGCATGTAGTCTCTAATGATTTTCTTCTGCTTTTTAAGGTAACAAATTTCTTGTATTAAGCTAAAAGGAGTATACAACAACCACCGTACATTTGAGCAGTTTTGTTATTTACGAGTTGTCTGTTTATTTTTTTTTAAAGTATTTTTTCCTGGTTGTTGGATTAGGTTTGAGATGTGGAAGGCGAATGGTTCAAAGCGTGGCTTATACCAAGAAAACCAGATTACCTTTGTATACAAAGAACTTTCATGTATGACATTCTGTTTAGGAACCTCATTTTCCCTTTACTTCAGTACATTCTTCACAATGTTGCATTTCTTTTCCTTTTTTTTCCTTCACATATTTGAAAACATAAATCTCACGCACATTTTTTTTTTCCTGCAAAGAAGACAGAACATACAGCTTTGAATGCACTGTAACACAAGTCACATGAGAGTTTGTGTTGAAATAAAAGTATTGCAGTTGGCATCTGCCAAGTGCCAAGCCAAAGCTCAACTCAATTAGTCAATTGTATACACAGGCTCAAACCTACAAAACATTTTTTTAGAAAGATATTGACCTGCTGCAGAGAATACTTAAAATTTCTTGTGAAAACATATGCATATATCCGCCTTACTATGCATGTCTTTGTTCAATTTCATTGAATCAAAACCGATTCGATTACCTAAGCAATGATGGCTTTTACTGTAATTTGAGCCTTGTGTTACAAAGGCAATGTTCAGATTCAAGGCAATTGTGTTTTGATATGATATGGTTGATATATTCATTTGTTACTTATAAATTTAACATCCGATTCCCTCCTCGTGGACTCGGATGAAGGATGAGCATTGGCATATTCACTAACATCAAGACGGATGGAAATTTCAAAACTACCACTTGGTGGAAAATTCAATATACATTATAGGAACAGTTAAAATTAAGGAGTACAAGAGTCATTCTATTCTTGCATCGTAAGTCGTATGAAGTTGAAATCTTTTCGAGCCTCGGACGCGTCGCAATGCGCTTCATCTTTGTCTTCCATTTTAATATTTGCCTAGTTAGCTTATCGATATGTGATCTCTGGTAGACAAGCGGTTTGTTAATGCTTTGTTCCAATTGTTAAAGGCATCAGAAGACAAGCGGTTTACCTTTGAAGACAAACAGTTTGCACGGTAAGACAAGCAGTTTGTATATTGTAGAATTCAGCTTTTTCTGATTTACATTTCAGATATTGTAGAATTCAGTTTGTATATTGTAGAAAGTTTATATTGTAAGACAAGCAGTTTGCACTGTAAGCAGCTTCCGTGAATTCAGCTCAGCAGCTTTGTTTAAGTGGGCTGTCCGTGAAACCCACATAAAATGGTTAACCCACTTAGCATCTACCGCAAGGCCCACATATTTGTACGCAGTTGGAGTGGACGAGTGTGGGCTGACCGCCAGTCATCCCACTTGCACTCCTACTTAATATATTCTAAAAGAACTTTTTTGCTCCGATTGATATTCCCATTAATATTGACAACCCATCCTTTAAGAAATTACCTTAAAAAAGCCATAATCCCACTCCATCTCTCCCCCTCGTCCTGCCTTCTCGCTTCCGCCTCTTAACGGCCGCTTGACCTCACGCCACCGCTATCTTCGCGCGATCGCGTCCACCTCCGCCTCCATGCAGCAGCGCTCGCCGGAGGCGGCCGCGGCCTCTGGCGCCGCAGCAGCGGGCGCCATGGTGCCCGGCGTGGGCGGCGTCGAGCCGGCCGTGACGCTCGACCAGGTGCCGCGCTGGAGCGACCCCGACCAGCGCCTGTACTCGCCGTCCTCCTCCCCCGCCGCCGCTGAGGACGGCGGATCCGAGCCCGCCGCGTCCGCCTTCCTCTCCTTCTCCGACCCCCTCACCGGCGACGACGGCGGGGCCGCCGGCGGCGGCTGGGGCGGCACCTCGCGCTTCCCCGTCAACCACGAGATCAACTCCAGGATCTACCTCTGGCGGGGCCACCCCTGGAACCTCGAGGTCGACGCCGTCGTCAACTCCACCAACGAGGTTTCGATTATCGTCTTTTATCTTGTTGGGAATTGGAGAGTGTTACAATTGCGGTGCTAAGCTCATGATTTTTCGGTTGGTGCAGAGCTTGGACGAGGCGCACAGTAGTCCTGGGCTGCACGCCGCAGCTGGTTCAGGGCTCGCGGAGGAATGCGCAACCTTGGTACCGTTTTGAAATTGCCAAATTGGGACTGGGCATTGCAATTTTAGGGGAATTTTGTTCAATTGGTGGAGATTGTGAAGTGGCATTTGCTTTTTGGCCATTGTTTTGCAGGGTGGGTGCCGAACTGGTATGGCAAAGATGACCAACGCGTATGATCTGCCTGCGAGGTAGGCTCTTCGAGCGTGCTGTTTCAGTTTCTGCTACGTTCTGTTGTTTGTGTTTTCACATTTTGGATCGTGTGGAAAATGAACATATGAGAGTGCAGGGATCTCAAAGCACCATTGAAAACTAAAGTTACAACATTGATGTATTCTGTTGTTTCACAATAAGAAATGTGGTCCGTGGGGTAAACGAGGCCTGCTACCTAATTTGAAGTCATAATAGATATCCTTTTGCTGAATTTTGTACAAGTCAAAGAAATTGGTTCTGATATAGCAGTATAGCACTGTTGTGTGGGTTCTTCCAGATTGATAAAAAAGCTACTCAATTTTATTGGTTCTGCTGTATTGGATTGGACACTTGGATGGTCTCTATATTGGTTCGCCTGTCGGCACAATTACCATCTTTAGATGTTGGTACAATTTATATGATAAGCGTTGTTGTTCAAATCACATAACTGAAATAGTTGAAAACTACTTTGGAGTTTTAGATAAATCCTAGTTGTGAGCAAGATAGTTAAAATGTGCTACTTATTTATCTCTACTATAGGAATTTAAGTTTTAATAAAAACCTAATATAGCTGAAACAATTTGTTGAATACTCGCAATGTCATTCAAATTCATTACACTGTTTGGCAGTTGAATACTTGTATGTATTCTTTGTTATACTAAAATGCAAATATCAACTGATTATGCAGGAAGGTCATCCATACAGTGGGCCCCAAATATGCTGTCAAGTATCACACAGCTGCGGAGAATGCACTTAGTCACTGTTACCGGTCATGTTTGGAACTACTCATTGAGAACGGCCTTGAAAGGTACTTGTAGGACCATGTGGGTCGAAAGCTGTAATCCTTAGTTATTATTGTTATTTTCTAGTTTAACAGGTGATGCTTGAAGCTGTCTTTTTGCACTGTGCTGATTTCAAATCTACACATCTCGTTAGTAATTTCTTTTGATTTTTTATTTCATTAGCATTGCAATGGGTTGCATATACACGGAAGCTAAAAACTACCCTCGTGAACCAGCTGCCCATGTGACAATAAGTGAGTTCTTTAATTCTTTGTTTATTTTCGCTATCTTCCACTTGTGATATATATTATTTGTTATGTAAGAAGAAATGAAAATATTCTATTAATAAATGTTGGGGGTAGCTATGGTACAAACACCTTTTTACGCAAGAAAAGAATCTTTCAACCTCCCTCCAGTTCATACATTTTCCCACTTCTCCTCATTCCCACTTGGGAGGATGAAGCGATGAGTGGTTTAAAGTGGAAAAAAGTGTATATAAAGTGCACAAAAGAAAAATGATTGTACCATAGTCACTCTATAAATACTTTATATGGATAGTTTTTTAGGTTTTATGCTGCATTTACTCACTGTTGCTCTTCAGGAACTGTTAGACGTTTTCTGGAGAAACAGAAAGGCAAAATAGCTGGTGTTGTTTTTTGTACTACGTCATCATCTGATACAGAGATATACAAGCGGTAATTAAGCTGAAACATAAAATTTATATTTTTTCATACATTTGCTAATGACAAGCATTATGCAGATTGCTCCCACTATATTTCCCTCGGGACAAGCAGGAGGAAGAGATTGCGGTATTAAAACTTCCAGCTGATGTTGGGGATGAGAATGGTGAAACTGTAATAGATGAAAGGAAAATAAGGATAAGACCTCTGCCTGCTGGTGCGGCAGACAGAACAGTAACTACAGCTCCTGTAGGTCTCCCTCTTGATTCTGGATTGGCATCGAAGAGGTGAGATTAAAAAGTTCTGCATCTTTCTAGCTTTTACAATCATTGGTAGAAATGCACATACATTGTATGCAATAGATATGTGCTTAATGCTGATGTTTGAATAGGAATTCCTTTGTATATCCTTATATGCCTTTTGTATTTCCTTATATATGCATGGCATATTCCTTTGTAATATCCCCTTGTACTCCATATATATATTGCCTATTAGGTCTCATGAATATACACACAATATTCATAACATGGTATCAGAGGTGGTGGCAGCAGTGGCGGTGGAGGTAGACGTAGAGGTGATAGGAACAACTGAAGTGAACGGAAGATGGAGGCGGTCAAGGACAAGGTTGTCACGACGTCGCCTAGTTGACGCTTCCAGTCGCCCGGATGGAGACGCCGAGGTCCATTGCCCAGCTCCTAGAAAAGTTCCGCCGCCGCACCTCTTGGTCGCCTTCCACTCCCCACCGCCGTTGCCGCCCCTCAGGTCAATTTGCTCTGATTCCTTCTTCTTCTGCCGCCCCTCTTGCTCTGATTCCGCCGCCCTCTTGCTCTGATTCCGCCGCTCCTCTTGCTCACTTCTGCGCCTCTTCCTCCTGCTTCTTCTTCCTCTGTGCTTCTTCTTCTCTGCTGCTGCTGCTGCCGCCTCTGCTCTCTACGCTGCGCTGCCGCCTCTCCTTGCTTTGCTTCCCATGGTGTGCTGCGCTGCGCCCCTCTACAGCTCACTCCCTCTTCTCTGCTCTGCTTTGCTTCTTGCTGTGAGCGCCTAGCTCTCACTGTCTAACTCTCGCCATGACGGGCGCCTAGGCGTCCTGGTGCCCCGGGCTTGCCACGACTTGCCAGAGCGCCGTGACAACCTTGATCAAGGATGTAGAGATCCTCACAATCCCTACGGCGCCTGCTAGTCCCAAGTACCATTCATGTCTGTCGGTCCTGGACAAAACAGGCGTGAGAGTCAAAACCAACCCTACAGCCGAGATCAGTGAGCTGACCCATCGAGAGAAGCTGCATGGTAAGCTGGGGAACATGGGAAACAGCTGGAATAGAAAAGTCAGTGGACAAAAGAGTGCCTTAACAGCTGACAGACAGAGGAGTACCATCAGCTGTCTGAACAGAGATAGGAAAAGCAGGAGGTCCTACTGAAGTGAGAGATGTGGAGTCTCGTGTCATGTGGAAAGGCACCAGAATCTAGAACTCTAGAAGTACCTGGAGGAGACGTCTGGCTCGACCGCGTAACTCGGCCGAATGAGAGAGCTGGCAAGTAGAGCTGGCAGAGTTCATGAACAGAGTCACCTCACGAGAAAGTCCTGATCCTCCCGTCGAGGAAGGGCCTCTGTCTCTTGATCGCCCACCCCACGCACCTTGTTCCGCCGACCGCACAACCGTAGTCGTGCTCAAAGTTCTTACAATAATTGCATTGAACCCCAGTTGGTGCAAAAGCAGGAGCGGAAACAGACACCTGAGGAGGAACTGTAGTCGAAGCAGAAGCCGTTCGTGTAGTCGAAGAAAAAGGGGTAGCAAGCATAGCTAGGATAAATTGTGTTGCTAACCCGCGGCGAAGCTCCTCAGCATGAAGCGTCGAAAGAGCCTCGGTGACTGTCGGTCGTGGCAAGCGGTTTAGCAGTTGAGCCCTGATAGGCTTAAACACTGGGCGAAGATGGCAGACGATCATAAAGGCGAAGGCGGTCACGATCTACCTTCTGCACTTTATGACACTCTTGGCAGAGCGGAGAAGCCAGCTGGTCCAACTGGCGCCAGAGATTAGCCAGGGCTCGGAAGAAGTCGTCGACGGAGGAGTCCTCCTGGCAAAGCGTCTCCAACTCATGTTGAAGCGAAAAGAACTGAGCATCGCTGCTCTACTGGTATCGCTCGAGCAAGAACTCCCAGATCTAACGAGTGAAACATAGACCAACAATGTCTAGCTGGATGGAGTCGTCAACGCTGATTACCAGGATGGCTCGAACACGGGCCACATTAGCACACTAGCGCTCAAAAGCGTCTATGGCATACTGAAAGGCCTCATTAGCAGCGTCAGCAGTAGCAGCAGCGGCCTCTGCCTCCTTGGCGGCCTCATCTTTTGCAGAAGGTGCAGAATTAGGTTGTCTGGGAGGAGGCTGAACCGGCGACGGCGGACAAGGTCAAGCACCAGTGACATGTCCCCAGAGGCGGAGACCATCGAGCGTGATCTCCATGAGTGAAGACCACAACCTGTAGTTCGTCACATGAAGATTTGTTCCAGAGAATGGGATCACAGCTGATGGAACAGTTTAAAAGAAACCGTCCATGGTTTCCTTAAACCAAAACGTCGGTCTCGGCCTCAGCCCAGAAACCAAGTGGAACGACGACGGCGGCGGCCCGTGTGGACGACAACGACGGCGGCGGCACTCCGGTGACGTCCGCTTCGTTCTTGGGTCAGGCGTGGCTCGTCCTACGAGTGTCGGGCGGCAGCGTCGGGTCTTCCCAACCTCCGAGCTCTTATCTCCGGTGGCGGAAGGAAGGAAGTGGCGTCGGGCAATGGCGTCGCGTCGGGTTCCCAACCTCTGAGCTCTCGTCTCCAACGGCGGAAGGAAGGAAGCAAGCGGCTTTGAGCGATGGCATCGCGTCGGGGGGGCGGTGCATTGATTCCAGCGGTGGCCTTCCACGACGGCAATGGATGTGGCAGCGGAAAGAGCTAGGTTAGTGCCCTAGCTCTGATACCATGTTAAGAATGCTGCCACTGCGCAAAAGGAAGGAAGCAAGCGGCGTCGAGCGATGGTGTTGCGTCGGGGCACGGCGCGCTGATTCCGGCGACGGCCTTCGACGACAGCAATGGATGTGGCAGTGGAAAGAGCTAGGTTAGTGGCCTAGCTCTGATACATGTGACCTAGACGATGATGCCATTGCGCAAAAATTCCAGAGGTAGTCTATCTCAGTTGGATGTTAAGAATGCATTTCTTAATGATGTTTTGCATGAGAAGGTCTACATGCAGCCACCACCCGGGTATTATATTCCCGATGGGCACGTCTGTCGTCTTCGTTGTGCTCTTTATGGTCTCGAATAGGCTCCTCGTGCCTAGTTTGCGCGTTTTACCTCAGTGATTACTGCTATCAGTTTCATTGTCGGTTCCCACGATCCTGCTCTTTTTGTCCATGTCTCATCTCAGGGTAGGATACTGTTTCTTCTGCATGTTGTGATATGCTCATCACTTGTGATGATTCCTTATTCATCACGTATGTGAAGAAGTATCTCAATGAGCAGTTTCTGATGATTGATCTTGGTTCTCTTACGTACTTCCTTGGGATTGAGGTCTCTTTCACGCCTAAGGGCTACTACCTCTCCTAGCAGAAGTATGTCCAAGATCTTCTTAATCGGTCTGGTCTGACTGACACTCGCATTGCCGAGACTCCTATGGAGCTATCCCTTCAACTTCGTGCCACTGATGGTGATCTTCTTGAGAGTCCTACTCAATATCGCCATCTTGTTGGGAGTTTGGTGTATCTTGTGAGCACTCGTCCTGATATTGCTCATGTTGTTCATATCTTGAGCCAGTTCATGGCTCGTCCTACCCATCTTCACTACAGTCATCATCTTCGTGTTCTTCGCTACTTGCGTGGGACTATCTCTCGTCGTTTGTTTTCCCCTAGCTCCAACTCACTACAGCTTCAAGCGTACTTCGATGCGACTTGGGCTAGTGATATTTCTGATCGTTGTTCTTTTTTTGCTTACTGTGTTTTTCTTGGCTTCTCCCTGATTGCCTAGAAGACAAAGAAGCAGACTGCAGTTTTACATTCGAGTGCAGAGGCTGAGTTGAGAGTTATGGCAACAGTGACAACATAGGTTACTTGGTTGAGGTGGCTACTTTCAGATTTCAGAGTGCCTGTGATAGGATCTACGATTCTTTTGTTTGACTGTATAGGTGCTATCAGTATTGCCCATGACCCAGTGAAGCATGAGCTTACCAAGCACATTGGTGTGGATGCTTCGTACACTCGCTCACAGGTGCAGGAGGAGTACTTGCTTTACAGTTTGTGCCATCAGAGTACAGATTGCTGACTTTTTCACGAAGCCATACGCTAGGGTACAACATTTGTATTTTCTCTCCAAATTCAGTGTGTGTGATCCACCATGAGTTTGGGGGATGTTAGAATAGCTGAATAGGAATTCCTTTGTATTTCCTTATATGCCTTTTGTATTTCCTTATATATGTATGGCATATTCCTTTGTAATATCCTTTTGTACTCCCTATACATATTGCCTATTGGGCCTCATGAATATACACACAATATTCATAACAGCTGTTTCGTAGCCTAGGCATTAGGCAGCCTTGTTGGTCTTAGTAGACAGCTTAAACTGGATCTGTTTGGTATTCTTTTGGGTAGATCAATTTATCGCAGCCATTATCATCCTTGTTTTATTAAAAAACTATCTTTAGTGTACTCTTTTATATGGATTGAGAGTATGAGACAACAGCTCCTTTTTCTAGTATTAGATATATTCCCCATTCAATTAGTCTATTCTGGATTCTTTGCCTTTTTTGTTGTATTCTTTGCAAGATTCATTTTATTGATTACATATTATGATTGATCTTCAAATTGTCTTCATTTATGTATGATCTTTCTCGACTCATTTTAGCTGATTTATTCAACAGGAGTTCTTTCAAGTTGGATTCATATTTGGATCCTTCATTTATGTCATTAATTAAAGATCCGGATCTGCGGCGCAAGGAGCAGTGGGAAAAATCTGCTCAAGCTCAAAAGGGATTTAATTATGCTAAGTTGCTTGGATATGGCGATCTAGGTTGCCCTTCATTATCTGCTGCTGAGGAATATTCACTTCATTCACGATACCTTGCTAAAGCAAATTCTCTTAATCTTTCAGAGATTGCTGAAATGAAAATAATGTATGTAAATTTCCCATGTTATTTTATGGCTTTATTTTGCTTCTGCTTAATGATGCCAGTGTATCTGTGCATATGATTACTTTTTCTGCCAGTGTTTTTGTTGCCTGTAGTCTCATGCTCTGTACCAATTGCAGTTATCGTGGTGGAGTTGATAGTGAAGGACGCCCAGTTATGGTTGTTGTTGGTGCACACTTTCTTCTTCGCTGCCTGGATCTTGAACGGTTTGTTCTACATGTAGTGAAGGTAATTATGCAGTTGGAAGTTGGAACAAATGTTGGCCAACAGAAGTTTTGCAGCCATAGTTCATGTGTTATGCGATGTACCAATGGCAGCATATCTTCTTGTAGATGTCCTGAAGAACACTGTGTATAGAGGATGCTAGTCTCTGACTTTCTGGTGTATTTATGCTTGGCATATCTAGTTATACCATTTACATTAGCAGGAACTGGCACACAAAATAGCTAATACCTTTGATGCTATAGAACTTACATGAAGGCACTTAATCCAAGTATTTTCTGCTATTTTAAAGGCTCGGTACAATTGTATGAAATTGAGGGATGATTCTACTACAACAAACAAAACTAAAACCAAGGAACTATGTATAGAAAATGCTCCAAGAATATTTTGATGGATTTACGGGGAATACTTCTGTAAATATAGTATTGCAAAAGTCCTGCTGTATGCTTCCTACGATTTTAATTGTTTTTGCGTTTGTAATAATTAATTCATCTTGTATGTCTTGTCTTGGCTTTTTCGGTAAGTTTATTATGAAAACTTCATATTATCTTTCTCTTTGCAGGAGTTTGAACCTTTGATTCAGAAGCCATATACAATTGTCTATTTCCACTCTGCAGCATCACTACAACCGTAAGTGTTTGATAAATTAGTTACTGAAGAAAAAAATTTAATTATTTGCTTTTAAGTTTTAACCCATATGTGTTGTATTATATGTAAAAGGAATTTTCTATTTCATTTCCAGGCAACCAGATTTAGGATTCATGAAGCGGTTAGAACAAATACTAGGTCGGAAACATCAGCGTAACCTTCATGTCAGTGTCTCGTTTGTGCTCAGTTTGTGTCCTATTTATCTTGTAATAAGTTCCCCCTTCTAAGAACTTCCACTGTAACAGGCAATATATGTCCTTCACCCAACATTGGGATTGAGAACAGCTATTTTGGCAATGCAGCTTTTGGTTGATGGAGAGGTACCTCCTGGTTCATACCATACTCGTTTTCTTTTCTGTCTTTTAATGTGTTGCTTGAGATTTTAGCATCATTGTTTTAAAACTAGGTCTGGAAGAAAGTTGTATATGTGGATAGGCTTGTGCAACTGTTCAGATATGTACCACGTGAACAACTAACAGTTCCAGATTTTGTCTTTCAGTAAGTAGCCTTACACAAGTCCTTCCAGTTTTTGGCACATTGGTATGCTAGCTAGATAAGATGCAGTACTTATAAACTTAATCGTACAGGCATGATTTGGAGGTGAATGGTGGGAGGGGCCTAATTGTTGACCCAAGAACGAAACATATCTATCAGAGACCATCTGGTTGATCTATGATGTTTTTGTTTTCCAAAGCTCATTGTTCTTGCTTCGAAACCCTTGTACAAGTATTCAATGTTGATGTTTCCTTTTGTATCTAGTTTAGGTGTTCTATTCCTTTCATTCGTTCCTCGGCCTTTTGGGAAGGGAAATTTTGTTTGTATATGTTGATTTGTACAACCAAATAAAAGTGGTTTCTCAATGCTATTCTTCAACAGTTCATGTTCCACCCAGCAGGGTGATTTGTCTTGTACCATAAAATAGATTTTTTTTGACTGTCTTCCTGTAATATCATCACAGCTGAGCAATCGGAACTTAAGGTATTAGTTACTGATTTTCTGGACGTGCTGATATCATGTCGTTGAGTTCTGTGCATTTTTTGCATTACAAGACAAGAGCTAGCTATACTTACAATTTCTGCAACCTAATGTCCTAAACCATTGTGCTTCACATTTGTTGCATTGAGATCTTATGGCCTGCTTGAGGAACAGACTGGTCGAAGGATGATGGCTTGGTGATCCTAGGAATGCCAAGGGAAAATCCTACTACATGTCATGGCAAGGTATTATTCCTTCTACATAAATCTAACAGAACCATTCTTAGGTGGATCGTACAAAACTGATTTGTTGGTTCCATGGATCATAGTTTACCTATATGGCTAGATCAAGTTCTGATGTCCAAAGCTTCCAATGGGACACCAGAATTGGTTATTTAGGAAGATACAGCTTACAATTAAGGTACTAACAAAACTAAGGTCCCTTGGCCACCGGTAAAGTAGGCAGCTCAAGCAGAAAGACGCTAGGTTTAACATCAACTTGTCAAGCTGAAAACCAAAGTTCAAGCCCTATATATCATGTGGGTAACAGTGCTCACTGCCCGAACTAATAAACTATGCCAGCTCGTTTTAATTAATATATATACATGTGTTAATGGAAAGACAAAATGAACTGCATGATCCATAAATCCAGGCTGTAATTGACATCTCAGCGCTAGACAATAATTTTGACTTTGCAACAGACAGAGTACAATGATGACCAGGCAAAGCATATTCGGACATAAACAGCTCATGCATGGCAAGCTCCAATTGTCACCGCACGATCGAGCTCGGGCGGCTCAGATCGCATGCAGATGGAGCATGGAATTTGGAATCCTTGTAAGTTATATAGAAACCCAAATTGCTTTGTTGCACATAATATATGGTTTTTGCTGTTGGTATACTAGTTAGTGCTGATAATTAACTTGTTAGGAACTTAGTATAAATGGTTTGAAAAATGAACGGCATTGGGTATAATTGACTAGGATTAAACAACGGCCAGATGATGCACACATTACTCAGGAGATCAAGCATATTCCTAGGATCAAACATTGGTTATATAGTGACACGAATTCGACGAGATTGTTCAATCTTTTCCATCTTTTTCTAAGCTCTGAAGTCTCCTCTCCTGTGTCCCTCTCAAGGTGAGCTCTGCTTTGTCTTGTAGGTTTTGGTAAGAAGCAAGCTGCATAGAATGCATGATCCGACTGTTTCTGGGAAATGTACTTCAGCTCTTAGGACCAGCAACTCAGTAGTTCTTTCACACTGTGTCATCTTCTGTTCTTCAGAAAAGATGCCATTTACGCAGTTTGTTTTGATCAATAAAGTACACATCATTTGTACTACATTACTAGTATAATCTTGCAAAGACGACTTCACTCACGCGTAGTCATCAGGGTTATCCAATAAGGCCGTATGAATAACTACAAATGAGCATCTTAAGTCACCTGCAACCTTTGATTACTATCAAAGTATCAACATGCGTACAACTACTCACTAATCCTGTCCAACTAACCATTGATAGGATCTACAAAAATATCCGTCTCAAAGAGCATTTTTAATTTCATCTTTCGCTTTAGTTGACCAAGATTTCTTCAATTATGTTCCTAAACTAGGAATCAACTAAAGTGACCTAGTTTCGCAGTCTAGCCCTTTGATTATCAGTTTCGCAGTCTAGCCCTTTGATTACGCAAGAAACGCTTCAACTTGTGATAATCACTGACCAACTCTTAAGCAAGTGGCAGCTCACTCTCTAAGCTTCCATATATTTGCAGTGCAGCTGCCGCAGCTCGGCGAGCAAGAGGAGCTAGCCGTGTAGCACGTTCGCCGAGGGGCAATCGAAGAGGCTGCGACACGGTCGAGGCGGCGCCGGGCGGTGAGAGGAGAGGCGGTGACCATGGCGCGCGGGCAGCTCAACGTGTTGACGACGCTGGACCAGGCGAAGACGCAGTGGTACCACTTCATGGCCATCGTGATCGCCGGCATGGGCTTCTTCACCGACGCGTACGACCTCTTCTGCATCTCGCTCGTCGCGAAGCTGCTCGGTCGCATCTACTACACCGACTTGGGCAGCGCCACCCCCGGCAGCCTGCCGCCGAACGTGTCGGCGGCCGTGAACGGCGTCGCGCTGTGCGGCACGCTCGCCGGCCAGCTCTTCTTCGGCTGGCTCGGCGACAAGCTCGGCCGCAAGAGCGTCTACGGCTTCACGCTGATCCTCATGGTGGTGTGCTCGGTGGCCTCCGGGCTCTCGTTCGGGCACAAGGCGAAAGGCGTCATCTCCACGCTATGCTTCTTCCGGTTCTGGCTCGGCTTCGGCATCGGTGGCGACTACCCGCTGTCGGCGACCATCATGTCGGAGTACGCCAACAAGCGGACCCGCGGCGCGTTCATCGCCGCTGTGTTCGCCATGCAGGGGTTCGGCATCCTCTTCGGCGCCATCGTCGCGCTCGTTGTGTCGGCCAGCTTCCGGGCCGCGTACCCGGCGCCGTCGTACGCCGAGAACCCCGCAGCGTCGCTTGTCCCGGAGGCCGACTACGTGTGGCGCATCATCCTCATGTTCGGCACCTTGCCGGCGGCGCTCACCTACTACTGGCGCATGAAGATGCCGGAGACGGCGCGATACACCGCGCTGATCGCGCGCAACGCGAAGCAGGCCACGGCCGACATGTCCAAGGTGCTCAACACAGAGATCGAGGAGGACGCGGCGGACCGCGCCGAGCTCGACGTCGTCGGCCCCGACCCCCGGTGGGGGCTCTTCTCCGCGCAGTTCGTGCGCCGGCACGGGCTCCACCTCCTGGCCACGACCAGCACATGGTTCCTGCTCGACATCGCCTTCTACAGCCAAAACCTGTTCCAGAAGGACATCTTCTCCAAGGTCGGGTGGATCCCGCCGGCCAAGACCATGAACGCCGTCGAGGAGGTCTACCGCATCGCGCGCGCGCAGGGGCTTATCGCGCTCTGCGGCACCATACCGGGCTACTGGTTCACCGTTGCTTTCATCGACATCATCGGCCGCTTCGCCATCCAGCTGATGGGCTTCTTCATGATGACCGTGTTCCTGCTCGGCCTCGCCGCGCCGTACCACCACTGGACGACGCCCGGCAACCACACCGGCTTCCTCGTCATGTACGGCTTCACCTTCTTCTTCGCGAACTTCGGGCCCAACAGCACCACCTTCATCGTGCCGGCCGAGATCTTCCCGGCGCGGCTGCGGTCGACATGCCACGGCATCTCGGCCGCCGCTGGCAAGGCCGGCGCCATCATCGGGGCGTTCGGGTTCCTGTACGCGGCCCAGGACCAACACAAACCGGAGGCCGGGTACTCGCCCGGCATTGGCATGCGCAACGCGCTGTTCGTGCTCGCCGGCACAAACTTCCTCGGGACGTTCATGACGCTGCTCGTGCCGGAGTCCAAGGGCATGTCGCTGGAGGAGATATCCAAGGAGAACGTCGACGACGAGGAGGCGGCGGCGTAAGATCGAGTTCATTAAAGATGGCGCAAACTGAAGGTTGTGCATGGTTAGTGTTTGTGATTGGTTTGACATTATAATATCGCTATGTACGTAATTTCCGTTTTTGAGAAGTGTCCTAATTGTCTTGTAATGTTTAGGTGAGAGGGTAATGGTAGTGCTAATGTAAACTTGGTATGGTGATTGTATCATTAATTTGTTCAAATTTCATGTGTATGTATTTTGGTCCATGACTCGATGTAAATTGTATAAGCGAGCAGTTTTGTGTAAGGAATTTGCTGAAGTTAATTATTGGATTGTCTGGCTTGCGTTTTGCAGTTCTTGGCTTCTTCTGACCAGGACAGTTCTTGGCTTCTTCGTCATTGAAACTGCAATTTGTTGTCTTCTTCGACTCATTATTGGTGTCGTTACTGCAGAATGGCCAGCCGGCAAAGGTAGTGCTGCCGCCTGCCGGCCGGCAGGTAGGTAGGTATCCTATATAATACTGCTCCTACCACGTATGCGAATTAGTGAAGTTAAAATAGGTGATAGTTTCAGTTTGTCCTAAAAGGGGCGCATTACGATTTGTTAACACCTATTATACATGGTGAGTGATATTAGCCTTTTAAGCTCTCTAAAGTGATGCAAATCTGATCATAAGTGTAACTAGAGTTGACAAAGAGAGAGTATGGAACTCTGCTAACTCACCCTCAGATGGTCTATTAAAACGCTCGTGTGGAGTCGATAGAGAAAGACCGACTTTAGGTTTGATAGTAAAAATGAAGAGGGAAATTCGACTTAGTTGAACCACCTAAAAACACAGTCGTACCTTAACAAATTCGTATATCCCCAAATAAAGGGCCAAATCCTTAACAAACTTTACATAATTGAACACACATTTTCCTGCCTCTTAACATGACATGCACACAGTACCATGTGTATTACAAAACAAAACACGATCGTGATTTGCATTGACAAAAACTACACTATATCCATATGCACCATACACGCGTGTTCTCACGGTCTACGCCATCTGAGACTCCGACAGCTGCACCGCGCCGCTGGCCTCCACCTCGGCGTCCTCGGCCTCGCCGGACATCTCCTCGAGCGACTTCCCCTTGGACTCCGGCACGAGGAACGTGCAGACGAACCCGAGCAGGTTGCACCCGGCGAGCACGAACAGCGCGTTGCGCACGCCGATCCCGGGCTTGTACCCGGCCTCCGGCTTGTGCGGGTCCTGCGCCGCGTACAGGAAGCCGAAAGAACCAACGATGGCTCCGGCCTTCCCCGCCGCGGCCGAGATGCCGTGGCACGTCGACCGCAGCCGCGCCGGGAAGATCTCGGCCGGCACGATGAAGGTGGTACTGTTGGGCCCGAAGTTGGCGAAGAAGAAGGTGAAGGCGTACATGACGACGAAGGCGATGTGGTTGCCGGGCGTCGTCCAGTGGTGGTACGGCACGGCGAGGCCGAGCATGAAGACGGTCATCATGAAGAATCCCATTAGCTGGATGGCGAAGCGGCCAACGATGTCGATGAGGAAGACGGTGAACCAGTAGCCCGGCACGGTGCCGCAGAGCGCGATGAGCGTCTGGGCTCGCGAGAGGCGGAAGACCTCTTCGAGCGCGCTCATGGTGCGTGCCTTGGGGATCCAGTTGATGCTGGTGAAGATGTCCTTCTGGAACAGGTTCTGACTGTAGAAGGCGATGTCGAGGAGGAACCACGTGGTGGCCGTGCCGACGAGGTGGAGGCCGTGGCGGCGCGCGAACTCGCGGGAGAAGAGGCCGAAGTTGTTGCCCCGGGTGACCATCTCCTCCAGCTTCTCCGGCTCCTCCTCGATCTCCATCTGCAGCACCTTGGACATGTCGGACGCCGCCTGCTTGGCGTTCTTGGCGACGAGGGCGGTGTACCGCGCCGTCTCCGGCATCTTCATCCGCCAGTAGTAGGTCAGCAGCGCCGGAGCGGCGCCGAGCATGAGGATGATGCGCCAGACGAAGTCGGCTTGCGGGACCAGCGACGCGGAGGCGTTGTCCTGGTACGCCGGGGCCGGGTACCCGGCGCGGAAGGCGGCGGAGATGATGAGGGTGACAATGCCGCCGGCGAGGATGCCGAAGCCCTGCATGGCGAACACGGCGGCGATGAAAGCGCCGCGGGTCTTCTTGTTGGCGTACTCGGACATGATGGTCGCCGACAGCGGGTAGTCGCCGCCGATGCCGAAGCCGAGCCAGAACCGGAAGAAGCAGAGCGTGGCCATGACGCTGGTCGGGGTGTGGGCGAAGGAGAGCCCCGACGCGAGGGAGCATATGACCATGACCAGCAGCGTCATCCCGTAGACACTCTTGCGGCCGAGCTTGTCGCCGAGCCAGCCGAAGAAGAGCTGGCCGACGAGCGTGCCGCAGAACGCCACGCCGTTGACGGCCGCGGCCACGTTGGGCGGCAGCGTGCCGGGGTCGGGCTTGGAGAGGTCGGTGTAGTAGATGCGGCCGAGCAGCTTGGTGACGAGGGAGATGCAGAAGAGGTCGTAGGCGTCTGTGAAGAAGCCCATACCGGCGACGACGATGGCTGTGAAGTGGTACCACTGCGTCTTGGCCGCGTCCAGCGCGCTCAGCACCTGCAGATGCTGCTCCTGCCGCGCCATGATGCCGACGCCGACGCCGCCTGCGTGCACAGAGAAGAGAAGACCCTGACAACGTACACGCACTAGACAGTGCCGGCCGGATTCCGGTTGGGTTGTGGTGCTGTGCAGAAATGGCGATACAGCTGCGGGTATAAGTAGGTGCCGGAAACCGAGTAGTGCTGAGGAATCCTTGACGAATATTAATATGCTCTCTTACGGGCTCTCAGCGTGTTTAGACTTGGAGTCACCTGTCACCGTGCACGCGATGACAGCCCGGCCGGCCTTGCATGTGGATACATTGTGCCTCTATGACATTCGTGGTCTCTGAGTTTTAGCGCATCAATCTGTTCATCCAAAAACCTAAACTGTCATAATTTCATAGAAAGCATACACTCCCTGATTTCGGCTAGGATGAAGGGTTTTCGTAGGAATTTCATACAAAACCATACATCTACTGACAATCAATGTTTTCTTTCCTCCAAAATTTTACAGGTTCTGTTTCCCAGTTCCCCCCTATCTTTGTTTCATGTCTGAAAGACTGAAACCATAGAGAATTTGCATGGTTGCTGACAAGGACATCATGAGAAATATCATCTGAACGCAGATATCAATAATTATTAGCATCCATTGATGACCGGTAAGTCGTTCAGAATTAGCAAGCAAGTTCAATGAACGTCGCAACATATATTCTTCAACTAGTAGCTACATTAACAATTCTTCTGGTCTCTTTCTCTCCAAAAATCGCGAGCGCGTATTCTTTCACACAAACCTACACTTCCCACAGTGTTTAATGTTTGAAGCTCAAGTTAAACAATTGTGTTGAGCTTACTTAATTTGAGGCTGTAGGTACCTATCATTGTGACAGCAACAAATGACGCGTCTTGGTCCTTGTCACTCAAGTAATAAATAGATTATTCTGCCCCCGGAGGTTGTGACGTGTTACGCTGGACCGAAGGGCAGAAATGCATGCCTAAACAATGGAAGATTTCTGTTAGGCTAAAAAAGTACCCCCTCCGTTCTTAAATACATGATGTTTAACCAAGCATACAGTCAAACTTATCTAACTTTGACTAATAATATATGAAAAACTATTTAGATTGATCATGAGTGAATAGTATTATTAGATTTGTCATGATAAATATTTTCATAATATAATAATTTTGTAATTTTTACTAACAAAATTATATAAAAAGTAATGGTCAAAGTTATATAAATTTGACTGCACGTTTGGTCAAACGTCATGTATTTAAGAACGGAGGGAGTATAAGAGTATAAACTTTTTGGTAGTAAGTTTTCAAGGTGTGAGAAAATAATTAAGCACCTAGGCCTTGGTCTGAATACAGTAATTTTAGGAAACCGAAAAACCTTAGTTCCAAACGGGCTTTGTTTGCCAGTATTTGACTATGTGCGCACCCAGTGCAGCTGCAGGCTTGTCGGCCATGGCTACAGCGCTCTAGGAGAAGACCGCTAACTTACTACTATAAGGGGTGCCAAATTAAAAATTGATGAATTGATTCCCAACTTGAGAGTTTTTAGCGCATTTAGCCTTCTTTTGAAACAAAATAGTGAATCTAGCCCCTCCCCCGCGTGCACGAACGAAATGACAAAAATACCGTGGCAGGTAGGCAGGCGACATTGTGTCCCCTACAGTGCTCCCCGTACATAGCACCCCTCCTACTACTCTCCCTATGCGCAGAACCCCACCTGTCGCGATCCCTATGTCGGCAGGTGGGTAGGCCATCTGCCGCGCACAGAGATCACACAATACTATAGAAAAGGTATTCACAGACAGTTCAAAAACGTCATCACAGACGGTTTCGTGAGCCGTCTGAGTTTATGAGTCAGTGATAACATGAGGTCATCACAGACGGTTTTCACCCGTCTGTGATGCATACTTTCACAGACGGTTCTTAACTGAGAACCATCTGTGATAAGTACTTATCACAGACGGTTTGTGGTTGAAACCGTCCGTGATGACTTTTCTCTATAAAGCCCCAAGTAATGGCTGCTTGTGCCATTAAATCCGGTATCATATATATATTGTTCGTAGTCTCTCAGCCACTTTGGGGGGATCGTCCACGCAGTATGAGAAGGATGAGGCAGTAGCCACGGGCAACCTCATTGAGCCCCTGCAAGTTTAAAAATATGGATGCCAAGAGAGTGTCAGGACATCCAATTACCTGGATGTTGTCGATAGGTAATTGGACCTAGGTTCGAAAGTGGCGTGGGAATGGTATTCCATTGGGAAGTGGCATCATGTATCAGCAACTAACCATTCTTGAGCATGTAATCGTCTTTAAACACAACAAGAACACCAAGCAACCATTCTCACATTTCAAAAAAATTCTCAACTTGTTGCTTGGTGTTCTTGTTGGGTTTAAAGACGATTACATGCTCAAGAATTGTTGGTTGCTGATAGATGATGTCACTTCCTAGTCGGAGTACCTGCTCATCAATGTCACTTTTTGAACATAGCGACGTCCAATTACCTATCGACAACATCCAGGTAATTGGATGTCCTGACGTTGCATCCATACTTTTGAAACTTGCAGGGCTCAATGAGGTTGCCCGTGGATACCGCATCCTTCTCATATGGATCTCATATATGGATGATATATATATATATATATATATATATATATATATATATATATATATATATATATATATATATATATATATATATATATATATATATGCGGTTTTAATGGCATAAGCACCACCGCTGGAGACTTTATAGAGAAGAGATTATGAATGGAATGGTAGGACGACTGGGACGCAAGAGGTAGGAGAACTTGACCGAATGAACATATTATACGCATAAAGGTGAAATGAATGGCGAGAGCAAGATAAGACTATTAACATCATTACATCACAGAGCAAGGGGACTATTAATATGAACTAATTATGAATTCAATTTCAGCATAAGACTATTGACATCATTAAATCACAGAGCAAGGGGACTATTAATATGAACTAATTATCAATTCAATTTCAGCATAAGACTATCGACATCATTGAGCAATTCATCAGCAAGACAACAAGAGCAAGGGTGTCCAAACCCACCACACCAGTAGTAGCCCTTGGCATCCATTGCAGAGCACTAGCCATTTTCATCACAGAGCAAGGGGGTAGAGACAGAGAGGGAGTAAGGTAGGGTGATACCTCAAGATGCAGTGCAACCACGGCGGCGACCCCACCACCAAAGACAACCCTCATCCATCTCCTTCACCTTGCATAAATCACACAAATATCAGGACACAACTTAAGGCTCAAACATAAAAATCAAACTCAACAAAAGACATTAAGCTAATAGATCTAGAGGAGAATAGAGGGAGGATAGGGAAACCAAAACCCCACTAGGACCCGAGCGCAGGAGGCTGAGCAGGAGAACCAAGCCATGGAGGCGCAGACGACGCTGCTGGTGGCGGTGTCACCAGTTGTTGGCACGACCACGACATTGCACAAGACACTACGACTACAGACGATCTTGTGCAAGGCAGAGTGGTGTCACTGACTGCGGCATTTACGACGGGTCGGGCGGCGGCGCCGAGGTGGGGAGGGGAACAGACGAGAGTAAATACGCTGGGGAGTGACGAGTTAGGGCGAGCGCAAACCCTAGCGGCCGGGCTCCCACTAATAAAGAGACTTATCACAAACGGTTCTATTATGGAACCGTCAGTGATAATTATCACAGACGGCTCCATAATGGAACCGTCTGTGAAATGGTTTTTCTCAAGTATATTTATCTTGTATATACACTTACATGACATGAAGAAATTACATGTTTATATGTCAATTTTGTCATTTAAATATCTTGAAAATTTGCTTTAACTATACATACATACATATATATATATATATATATATATATATATATATATATATATATATATATATATATATCACAAATCGGATATATATATAATTAATTAATTTGTTCCACTAAACCGCTCTCGATATAATTAATATTAATTGTAACTTCATCTCCAAACTAGCTTTTTTTTCCCACAAAACCGTCTTCTATATATATATATATATATATATATATATATATATATATATATATATATATATATATATATATATATATGTATGTATGTATGTATGTATGTATGTATGTATGTATGTATGTATGTATAGTAATAATTCAACATATAATTAATATAGTAATTAACTTCACCTCCAAACTTTTTTTTTTCATTTTTGAATTTTCATATGGCCAAACAACGTGGCGTTAACTACAAAAAGATTAAAAAGTAGAAACATATAATTAAACAAAATTTTTCTAGTGGCGGAGGTATGCTGCTATCTCCATCTTCAATACTTCATAGGCGACGGCCGGCATCGGACGATTCTCGATCATCACGAACGGCTCGAAATGTGTCCACCCATCGACGCTTGCTCGAAAGTGTCTCAAGACTCTCAAACTGTTGAACTAAGAAGAATTGAGCCCATAGGCTCTTCCACTTGCTTGAGGGTCTCTACCGTCGACTTTGGCCGCCATCGCCTCGATTCGCAGATCAAGTGACAAGAAGCCTCTCAGAGGCGCAACGCCGTTTTGGAGGACCACGCCGATGACACGGTAAACTCGCCGAAAGTCAGAGATCACCCGGAAGACGCAGCTGAGGAGGATGTCAAGACGGCGGAAGGTGGCCGTCACCTGCTCCGGCAAATTCTCGGCCGACGTAGGAGTGAAGACACTGTTGAAACAGTATTCTTCCGCAGCACGGTTCAATGTACAGCGAGAGAGGTGCTCGTATAGTGCGGCCAGGTAGGCCATCAATGCCGGCGACAAGGAAGAGGCAGCCATTTCTGTTTTTTTATAAGTATGTGGGGATGATCATCTTCGATGGCAGATGATCCTTTTTATAAAACAAGGTATAAATTCGGAGCGTGAGACGAAGAGACGCATCGGGGAGCCGAAGCGGATCGATGCGACGAAGAGACGCATCGGAGAGCCGAAGCAGATGGCGACAAAGAAGAAAACGCATTGGGTTGTAGCGATATTATCACAGACGGTTATAACAAAAAACCGTCTCTGATATGTAGTAATATCAAAGACGGTTATTGTTAAGAACCGTCTGTGATGTTTCACAGACGGTTCTTTGTTGAAACCCGTCTGTGATATGTAGAATTATCACAGACGGTTATTAGCAAGAACCGTCTGTGATACTTCACAGACGGTTTTCAACATGAACCGTCTGTGATATTATCTCTTCACAGATGGTTTTTAGCTCAGCCAGTAACACAGACGGTCTCTAAACTAAAAACGTCTGTGATGAGGCGTCCAGTATTAACCTTTTTGTAGTAGTGACGGTAGACGGGTTCCACACATGAGGAGCACAGTAAAGGGGTGCTACGCACGGAGAGCACAATAGAAGTGCTATTTTTGTTATTTTAGATGTGAATTATCTAAATTTGACCTTTCGTTTCAGCCAGAGGCCAAATGAGCCATAAAAACTCCCCAACTTGCATTGGATGTTCTATTTGACCTTGTATTGTTTTGTCCAATTTTTTAATCCAATAAACTACTATGTACGCTGGCGTGTACATGTGGATGTTGGCATCTGCGCTTGTGCAATTCAAAAACAAGTTTTCTTGTTCGTTTGGTTTGTATCCAGATCATAAAATTGGGGTAGACAAATCTGCGTGTAGTGGAAACTTAGGATCATTAATTTAATGGCAGATTGAAATCTTTAATATGGTCTAACAGTTTTGTGTAAAAACATGTACGGTAGGTAAAGCAATGTTGAGCATTACATAGTTTGGGCTAGCTACTTAGGTACACGGTGAGAACACAAATAAAACAATCCCGCCCGTGTTGCGTGGGAATTTATTCTACACACGGAGCCGGCACCCAAGTTTCTGTTGTCATCGCATGCCAGAGTCGAGACAACAAGCAGAATATATTCTATAAGAAAACAACAAGTATAAAATAGTGTCAATCCAACGAGAATGGAGCGGATACTCGGAATATTCTCGGGTATATCCCGCTAAATCGTTGACGAAGACCGCTCCATTCAGATAAAAATATATGTCAATTGCGGCTAGCTAGCTGTTTGATGAGACCAAGGAGGCGACTATAATGCAATCATGTGTGCTTGTCTATCGTTAGCTGTGGTTTTATTATTGATGGGAATTATTTTGTTAGATAATTGACAGGCTAATTGACAGTAATTGGTACCCAAGTAATTATAGTGGGAATATTGGAACTGAATTTGTCGGCTAACACTTGTATTTGTCTCTTGGATCAATGGAGCATGATTTATTTTGGACTTGTGGATTAGATTTTTTCTCTCTTTTTCGTGGCTGCAATAAAAAGAGGTGAGGCGCGCGTGCTAAACATCCAAGCCTTAGACACGGGCGGATAGGGCCTGAGAGCCCCTGTACCACCTGAGCATACTTCTCCGTTTCAAGAGTGCACGCAATGTTGTTCTCGACATTTGTGCGCACGTGTGAGTTGACTATTGGTTACAGAGTACAATATCATATGTACAGTTGATTTGGAACAGTTCTAAATTAAATTCTAAACTTACACGCATAGCTCTCTTTATATGGCACTACTCTCATGGGCGGAAGTAAAAACCGCTGTGTGATGAAGCTTCATATATATACATATGTATGTGTTTGTGTGTGCGTGTGCGTGTGCGTTTTATTCTACACTGAAAGAAAGGAAAATAGTCAGCACAATTTATCTTGAGATAACATTAATCTTACCATTCTTGTAAAAATCGACATGATTCCGATTGGTCGGTTGGTCATATATTACATGCGTCTACGATACGTTGATCGGTCATATATTACACGGTTTTTGCAAAATTTCATCGCTGCAGTTGTACAAAAGAGAGTCCATGTAGATTGCACGCTTATATTAAATTTTTTTAGAAGCACAAGCTTGTGATATATGCACTAAAATATGAGTGAAATAAATCTGTGAATAAACCGGTGAACAATTTTACATAGAGATTTTGCACATGCGAGAATAATGGACTAACTAATGTATTTGTAAAGTGCATCTTTAAGATTGTTCTCGACATTTGTGCGCACGTGTGAGTTGACTATTGGTTACAGAGTACAATGTCATATGTACAGTTGATTTGGAACAGTTCTAAATTAAATTCTAAACTTACACGCACTGTCACGGGAAACAACTTTAAAGTTTGCACGAAAGCTATTTCATTAAGAGTGAAGGGTTAGATAACGCCTATTAAATACATAATATAGATTAGGCATATGGAAATTTTAGATGTTTATGTAATGTAAGGTACAGAAAGTGGTAGAGAGCAGGTTTTAAGGACTTACGCCCGTATCTTTTCATAAGAACACCCACAAAGAGGATTGCTATGGGTCTTTTCTGGCTGTTTTCGTAAACATATTCAGCGTCAAATTCTTTTGCACGCTGTCCCCAAAGGGTAAGGGTGATTTCATGATCTCTATAAACAATAAGACAGATTAAGGTATTGTGGACAATATGGAGCATGCTTATTGTGTAAATAAAAATTTGAAGACAATAGAAATAATTATCTGTTTCATACGAAGCATCTTTCAAGACGATCAATCTTTTTGTGGTAGCAGAAGTTTGGTTTGATCCTTGACTGGAAGCAGCATTTGAAACAGCTATGACGACACCGATAACATCTGTAAGGAAAATGAGATCTAGATTTGATGATAGGATTCAATATACTGCATAGATAGCATATAGTATGCACATCGCTTGTCTTAAAAATTAAGATCAGAATAGAGAACGCACCTAGGAAATTTTTGTTTCACCAACACGCCTAGGAAGGTTCTCAAACGTGTAAGGATGTATGTGTACATTGGAAAATCAGGTGGCATATCAAATTGTTCCTCAATCTCAGTATAGTACCCTATCTCAATCATGTAGTCACTATCAACAGGCCTGTATTTTTTTTTGTTTGGAGATACCAGGAACCTATTGAAAGTGTAAATATGCTCTTCATGTAGTAGAGGTCTCTTTGCTTCCACATGTTCTTTCGGTATTTCAGCATAGATAGCATTCCCCTATCACAAGAAAAATAGCAGCTTCTGTAATGCAGCAAATAGATCTGCGAAGACAGGAACTATAGATAGAATGATACCTGCACATCGATGAGGACAAGATCTAGATGTTGAATCTCAGCATCATCAACATTTCCACGATATTCCCATAACCGAGATACTCTTAGAGATAGTCCAATGTTTTATTTGATTTCACAAATTATAAGCCATCTGGATAGCTGACAAAAAAGAAGTATATTCAGATGTTTGTAAAGTCTGGATAGCGAAACGCTAATAAAAAAAGGCATATTATATGGTCAAGCAAGACTTCAAAAATCGGGGAAAATGCATACTGGCTCTGGAGGAACAAAACGGTTATAAACACGGCCTACCACATGATGGTAGAAAAATTAAATTCTTTGCTTTCATGCAATTTATTTGTAAACAAGAAGATTCCACGAAGTAAAGGTGCGCTTATTTTAGTCGATCAAGAAGGGTATATATATTAACAAATGTGAGGATGGAAAATCCAATGATCGTGTCAAGGGAAAAAAGGAGGCTTAGGGTAAATTTATCTATTCACAAAGACATATAAAAAAGCTACATGTGTATATCACTCTGTCAGGTCAAGGAAAAAAAAAGGAGGCTTAGGCTAAATTTATTTATTCACAAAGACATATAAAAAAGTAAAGACATGTGTATATCACAGCGAACGGAGAATTTCTTGGTAAACAATATTCTTTGTCCTTGTTCCACATGTGCCATCGTCATTTTCAATAAGAATTTTAAGACCCTCTCTACATGTCACTCTTGATACAGCCACGTATAATTGGCCATGTGTAAAAACAGGTTTTTTAAGATATATGCCAACACTTTCTAGGGTCTGTCCCTGGCTTTTGTTAATTGTCATTGCATAGCATATCCTAACCGGGAATTGGCGACGCTGCAGTCTAAAAGGCCACTTTCTGTCCGTACTTATCAGCGAGATGCGAGGAATATAGACAGTTTGTCCCATAGCAGAACCAGTCATAATAGTGGCCTCAATAATTACATCAGTGAGTCTCAAAATTATTAGCCTTGTTCCGTTACAAAGGCCAGCAGATTGATTTAGGTTTCTAAGAAGCATAATGGGGACACCTGGTTTTAGCAACAGTCTATGTTGAGGGAAGTTATTTGGATTTATTGAATTTAGAAGCTCTAAAGGGTACAAAAGGTCAGCATCAGCAGATGTGTCTGCAGATTTAGAAATTGTATCACAACTTAGATATTCAATCTCAGTACCGGGTACTTTAGTTAGAACAAAAGAATTAATCTCGTCGACAATTTCGTTTGTAGGGGATAATATGGCTCGGCTGCGAAGATATGCAGGAACAGAAAAATTATCTTCAAAAGAAGTGTAAACAGTATTCACTATGGCGGCTACTTTGCTATCTTTACAAATCAAGAATTCAGCTACAAATCAAGAATTCAGTTGGAATCTCTATCCAATAGGGTTCAGTTTCATCCTCATTACTTGTTGTAGGTAGTACACCATCACCCAGATCTAGAACCCATTTGCTAAAATTTGATACGGCAACATCAGCATGTGTGATTTGGTCTGCAACAGATAATCTCATGTTAATAGTCAAAGGGAGTATAGTAACGCAGCTCCATAGAGGTGATTTTACAATAGCAGCATTAACTATTTGAGTTCTAGAACCTCCTTCAATAACAGGCAAGATTTGGCGTAAATCACCTCCAAGAACAAAAACTTTACCACCAAACGGTATGGTGTTAACAGCAGGGTCAACATCTGATAGGATATCGCGGAAAGTTCTATCCAATGCTTCAAAACATTTTCTATGAGCCATAAGAGCTTCGTCCCAAATAACAATACAAGCAGTCTTAATTAATTCAGCTAACATAGTACCTCTTTTAATATCACATACACTTGTCTCATCAACATCAATAGGTATCTTAAATCGAATGAGTACAGACGACCTCCGTGCAAAAGTAAAGAAGCAACACCAGAGGAGGCAATCTGTCAAAACAACTCGCTTCATAGATCTTAAGTATGTTATAATAGCATTCCATAGAAATGTCTTTCCGTTCCTCCATGACCGGATACAAAAAAGAAGCCAGGTTGGTTATGTATAACATGGAACACGACACACTCGAAGGCCTTCCTTTGATCGGGGTTCAGCATGGAACACAATCTAGTGGATTCATTAGCTAGCTCATCTATCATTGAGCAAGCCACATGGACCATGCATCATGTGTTCGGAGACCAAGGCGTATCCTAAAGGGTCAAAATGTGGATCGGGTATCTCAAAGACTAACAAAGCTATCAATAAGAGCTGATGTTGGTTCGGTTGTATCTCTAGCAAGCCAAGCAATTATATGAGCATGAGGAAGGCCGCGCTTTTGAAACTCTATAGCGTGCAAAGATTATGGAAGGTCACAAAAGGAAAGTACAAAGAAAAGTAAATACAGAAAAGAAAATGGTAGAAACGGATTAGAATAGAACAACATGCCGATAAAATAAAAGGCATATAGAAGAGAAAGTGAGGTTTCACTTACGCTGCTCACAGGCCAAATGCGATCCATCTTTAATATCGCCTAATAGCTCGCTTAGCTTCATGTTGTAGACTCGATCAACAATGTCACTCTATCGCATGCCACCGACCAGATCGAATGCTAGAGTCTGTGTAATCTCGTGCCATTTTGGATTGCATGTAAAAGTGATAAACAAGTCGTGGACCGCAGTACACGCATATAGCAATGGCATCGTGGTAGTTTTGTGACATGTAACGCTGCCACCCGTATAAGAGGCAGGCATGACTATACGTTTACCAACATCACTACCATCTATAGAGCCGCTTGCAACAGCATCAGCCACACCTTGTAAGGTCTCAATCCTAAGCTCATCTTGATGATCTAATATGTATTGGATACGGCACTCGTCAATACAAGCACGGGCATCGACCTTTATCTGGGATGATAGCCTCCCACAATGTAGGTAAGGATTATGTTGGCCCTTTCTATAGTGAAAGAAATATCGGTAATAATCTTGCATGGTGACAACAGAACGATTTGCCTGAGGTAAGGAATCACTATCAGCGTAAGGAATACCGAGCTGAAAACCACGCTCACCATAAGGAAATAGCAATGGATATTGCAAAGCCATAAACGCAGGATGCAAAGGGGATATGCGATGCACTTCGCTGGACCTATTATGAACAACTATATCTCGTTTGTAGGTCTCTAGAGAGAAATCTCCGACCACCAAAAATGCAAGTTCATCACACGCCGGCAAGCTATATTGGACTGGGTCGCCTGCTCTAGCACCAACAATTCTAATACCCACAGACTCATCACCAGATCGCTGCAAAAGGTCTCTTGCATAACGGAACTGTCTAACCAAAGGATTGTATTCATCAAGCATAAGCATGATATCTGACACTAATCTAGGATCTAGATTCCCCTCAGTGTTTTCAGAAGGATCTAATGCACGAATTCTATTGTGGATTTCATTGCCAGTATCGTACACATAAAGCTCTAAAAATTTAGGAGGAGTGCCGCTGGAAGGAAGCAGAGATCCAATACGATGATGTACTTGGCCACATACACTGAACACATATGGGCCTTGACGGCGATTAATGGACTGATCTATCCTACCACCCATGGAAGTAAAGGCAAACAAGCGGCTTGTATTGCCTTATTTTATGAGGAAATTCTTGCGTGGTACCTCCATCAAACCTAAGCAAATCAGCTAGCAATTTAGGAGGTTTTCTAAAAAGGAAGAACAACTTTACCGCCCTGCAAAGAATTGTTGTAGATGAATCGTTGGTTCTCGATCAAGAGTGCCGCTTTGTGCGCTCATGAAACCGTAACACACCGAGCAATGAGAGCATGTGTAATCAGTGTTCCATAGTAGGACTCAACAGTAAGAGGCTTTTTTCCTGTGAAAAGAAAAGGAAAACAGAAAAGAAAGAAGTTATAAAATAGCTTGTACCTATGTAGCAATGAGTTAAATCGAAAAGAAAGAGAATGAGAAACAAACGCAGTTAAGGTACCTTTTAGGGTATCAACATAATCTCGAGGCAAAGGAAGGCATGTAGGAGTATATACATTGCCGTAGCGTGACCTAATTAGGGTAATAGAAGCTAATAAAAGTATAAGGAATATAAGTATATATGTGCATGAAGCAAAGATATATATATGGCGTAACCGAGGACCTAATTAGGGAAATAGAAGGTAATAAAGATATAAGTAATGTACATATATATGTGAACAGAAATAATATTACAAACCAATGCAGTTAATGAGTCGGAAATAGGAATTAGTTTTTGTGCGTGTGTGTGTGTGGGGTGGGGGGGTGGAATGCATAATGTAAGAGGAGCACAGAGAGATGGGGTAAGAAGGAATCAACAAAGAAGGAACAAACAAACAAATATCTAAAATAAGTCGATGTGTGGTCCATTTAAGTAAAGCACGATCAAAGACTTTCAAGCACTGTCAACGAGAAAGGATCTCGCCTTCTTTTTTCGGTTTTGCCTTGAAACGATTGGGAGGGTACAGGATAATTACTCTTCCTATATTTAGGTGAGGAAAGTTAGGAGAATTATATAAAATATGTAGCACAAATAGCTCTACATCAAACATATGTACCTAGCCTCCTCACTTAACAAAGAGAAGCGCTTCGGTGTTTCTAAACCGTGCATATCTTCTGCACCCAATAGAATGAGGACAAGCAAGGCGCCTGCGACGGCAATGTAAAAGAAGAGGTGAGGAATAAAGCAAAGCATAAGATAGCTGCAGAGGCAAGACAGACAAAAACGATAGCAACAGACAGTCCACAACGATGAAGCAGACGGCAAACTTAACAAACGCAGAATAGGAAAAGTAAGCCAGAGCTGCTCCTCTCATTATATTAGACCGTAGCAAAGAGATAGACCTCCCTGGCCAATCTCTGCATCAGCAGAAAATACGGGAAAAGTTTGCTGTCGGTCCAGATTACGTAGAAGGCTTAAACCCGTAAACTGCTTCTTTAATTAAGCCGGCTGCTATATAAGCTAACTAAGAGCGTAAATAGCATGTTCAAGCAAGAAAAAGATGAGAATGGGAAGAGTAGGGTAGAAAAATACCTTGAAGAAGCCGGGTCTAAAGTTTCCACAGATCGTAAGTGATAGTAAAGATCGTTAACGCAAGTAAGCATGTACACCGTAAACAAAGGAAGGCGAAGAAAGGCGTGCACAAAGCGGCCGACACCGCCTAGTGTTTTCGCAGTAATGCATTTAAACCGCTATATGAGCAAAGATGTAAAAAAAAAAAAGAATAAATAAGGCGAGGGTGGCACAATGCATTGATCGAACACTATATAGAATCTAAAAAGCTAGGAATGTACATACTCGAAGAGGGCGGTTCAAACCCGAAAGACAGAGCAAGCAAAAGCCAATCGGCCGCAAAAAATGGAAAAGAATAAGGAAACACCAAAACGATATAAGTAACTGGAATGAAAATAGAAGGGGAAAGACGGAGGTATAAGACAAGAAAAACAGCAAGAAGCATTTATCCTGTTCCAAGCAGAGAGAACAACCAAGCAATGCAAGCAAAAAAGGTAAGAATGTTGATGACGAGAACACGATCCGATGTCCAGCGAGGTCGAACTCGCCTCCAATCACACCGAAGACCGTGGCGCCATAAAGGCAGATCTCGATGTGAGCTCAAAATAAGCAAAGAAAACGAAAAAGAAAGGAAAAGAAATAGAGGAGCAAAAGCGTGATCCGAGCGGCAGATGATCGGAACCGATGTTCGGCTGCAGAGAACGAAACATAAAAGCCAATCAGACCTCAGATTCAGAAATAAGAACCGCGAAACAGCGCCATAACCAGAAAAACACGGAAACAAGAGGAAAAATCTGAGAAAAGAAGAGGCAAATGCGACCATCGCCTGCAAGAAACGAAAGGAAAAAAGCAACCAAACCAACGATCTACAAATAAGAAACGAATAAAAGGAGGACAATCAACAAAGCACACAAAAAAGGGGGGAAAACCGAGAGAGGAAGAGGCAAACACGGCTAAACAGCCAGCGAGAGAGAGCACGGATGCAGGCAGAAGCGAAAACGAAGAAAGAGGAGTAGGAAGACGCAGAGGTGAAGCAAAGAAGCTACGGACAGCGGCAACAGCTAGCGGAATCGGAAGGCCATGAACGCGCAGCAAGAAGCAGTGGCGGCGGCGGACTTCGCGAGAGGAAAAAGGGGAACACCGAGAGAAACGCTGCGGAGAAAACACAACAAAGAAGCAGCCCGAAGCAGCGGAAGCGCACCGCCACGCGGCCACGCACACGCCTGCGTGGCGATCATGCGGCCGCCCGCGCTGCGCGTGGCAAAGAAACGGCGAAGATCACAGCAGATGAAACGGCGGAACAATGGCGATAACGGCGACGCCGAGAGATCAGCAAGTAAGGCAAAATGGGAAGAGCACGAGAATTTAAACTAAATCGACGTGAGAGTGCAAGCTAAGGTCACAAGAAAGAAAGCTTCTTTATATAAAGATTATCGATCCAAGTTATAATGGGAAAGGAAGTACGAAGTGAAGATTTTCCTCGGATCCAATCGAGAATATATAACTGGTAGAGCTAGCTCTCTCGGTTGTCCTTGAAAGACATCGTTTTTTTTTTTACTTCTCATCGACAAACTATGCAGTTGTGTGCCGACCATGGATGACCTCAGATCAAGAGTACTTCAAGACCAAGGTTGGAGTTTATGTGCTGTCCAAGTAATAATGTTCATAAATCCTAGAAAATCTTAAAGGCTCACTTATAAAAATCTTTCTAACAGATTATATGCGTAGCGAACCAATTGTTAGTGACCAGAAACCGCTCTACTCACAATGCGTATTGACTAGGGATGACAATCTTACTCAATTATCCCAAACCCATAGGTAAAAACCCTAATAGAGGTGGGTATGTTCTTCCCTTAAGGCCCGTGGGTATGTTTGTGAGGGAAATAGTCTGCCCGCTGACGGGCAAACGTGCACGGGCATGGGGGAGCTCTACTGTGCTCGTTCTGCCCGATTACCCGCCAATGGGGACTGATAGGTAGGCATGTCTGAAAACCCTAGATACCTCCCACCCACACTGATGCGGCCACGACTAATCGCTTATACTTCGGTTCTTGTTGATCTAGTGCGATTCAACCACATTATCAAACTCGTTACTAAGCTACGAAAGTTGTGTTACTGCATGAAAGACAGCGTGCTACTGCACGAAAGACATCGTGTTACTACACTACCGCATGGATGTTACAACACGAAAGACATCATGTTACTACACGACCGTGGGAGTGTTACTACACTTTTACCGCTGTTCCACCGCAAAAGATCAGGCAACCTACATGATTTAATCTCATCTTGAGGTTCGATATGCATCACAATTCACACACCCACTTACACGCACCAAGCCGCCGCCCCTACCTCTCGGTCCGCTCCTCAGTTCTCACACATGCAATGCCGCCGACCACCAACAACGGCTCCCGCTCCATACTCCTCTCTCGCCGACCGCAGTACAACAATGCATCTGCCTCCTCCCTAGTCCCTCCACCCTCCTTCCCCCCTTCCACCCCCCAACTCCCATGTGGCCACAGCGACATGCTCGCCTGCTCCATCTTCCCATCATGCCGGCCGACTGCACCGGCGCATCGCAGGAGACCACCAGCCACCGTAAAGTAGCAAATCAGGTAGCCGTCGCCAGCATAGGTTCGTTGATCATCTATTTGCCCTCCCAAATCCCGATATGTGGTGTGTGATTTGTGATGAGTCCTCTGAATCAGCTTTTAGCACTAGTGGGAAAGTGCTAAGTGAACAGCACAGCCATCTCACACCAAACATGTTGGAAGCATTAATGTGCACTCATGATTGGCTTCTTAACCATCTTAAAGGTATGAAAATATGCAATTGCGATGTGAGTGTTATTTCTATGTGATTTGCAGCTAGTAATGTAAATATGTTTGCTTTGTAGGAAAGGTTGTCAGAATCTCGATTCTAGTCATACGATCCTATGTTTCTACGACTCAGATTGACTGGACCGATCTGATTCTATGGTGGAGTCTTAATTTGGTAGAATCTTAATATTATTACGATTCTAACAAACAAACTATAGGATCGCGATCAAAATTTTCAAACGATCCTACCCGATTCTATTGATTTATCACAAATAATTATTTGCATATGTCCCTTTCATTCTAAACTTTTACTTTTTATTTCTTCATGTCTATTATAATTTGCATAAATTAGAAATTTGTAATGTCCCAAAAATCCTAATTTTGGGAAAGTATAATGAAAACAGGTGGGAGAATGATTTTGTGCATGTTTTGTGTGGAAAACTGTTTTTGCATGATTTTTGAACTGTTGTATAAATTAAATTGTGAATTTACATGCAAACAACAATTTGTAAGAATTATCGAGAAAATCACAGAATAGATAAAATCCTAAAAATTTTGCATAAGAAACTATACGGTGTCAAAATCCCTCACAAAACTTTTCATGAATTTTGGAGCATGTTTGATAGGTTTCAAAATTGGGAAAATTCTCAGCCTTTTCTAGAAATTCTGAATTCCATTTGAATTTCCCGCTCGCCCATTGGGTCGAATCCAAGCCAGCTCAACTACGCTTGCCCCGCTCCAGCTCGCACCAACCCCCGCCTCCCTCTCCCGCTGACATGCTGGACCCGCATGTCAGCACCTATCTTCCACCTCGCCTTCGTCCCGTGTGCGGCTTGCTCGCCCGATTCGCGCCGCCCTTTGTTTCAACCGCCGCCACACTGATTTGGCGATCACCACCGTCATCTCCACTGCCGCCGCCCATGCCATCCACCCCATTGATGGCGCCCTTTTCTCGCACGGACGGAGAGACCAGAGCAGCCTTATGAGTTTCTCGCGTGACCGCCAGCATCTCGCCGCTTTTCTCATGCAATTGTCCTACTACTTAAGCGCTAGAGCGCACACTGTTATCCTAAGCTTGCCCACATTCCATTTCACACAAACCTGAGCTTCATCGCTCCTTGGTTTCGTGGGAACGCTTGAGTCGTTCTCAACGCCGGTGAGCACGCCTCCATGCCATTGCCGCTCTGGTGAGCTTCCTCACCCACGACGTTCGTGTCATTGTGATACTCTTGCATCACTCATCCCCCTCCTTTGCTCAATGCAGCCCCGGGAGTCCTGTAGCTTGATCGTGTTTGTCTTTGTCCTCAACTTCAGCGCAGACCCGATCTCGCCAACACGTTCCCACCACTCCAGTGAGTTTGAGCTCCACCTGTGCGTGTCACAACGTGTTCCATACCCCATTGATGTTATTCCCTCACTCAATCCAGACAGATTCACAAAGAATCTGAGCTTCGCTGCCATCTTCCTCTCTCACGGCCACCGCCACCATATTCATTCTCCTTCGAAGCCCGGTGAGCCTCGAACCGATTCCTTGCGCCTAGACCATCTCTCGCACCTCAATGAGCTAACGCGACACTCCTTGTAGCTCCTCCATTGCTGTGGTGAGATGCCATCGTGAACCTCCTCTGTGCCGCTGCTACTCGTCGTCGGCAAGCCTCCTCAACCCTTCTCCTGCCTCATTTTCTTCACCCTCGTGGTCTTCGTGAGTCATTGATCCTCATATGTGCATCAATTAACCAAGGGTGAATCCCTAGTACACCTTTGTAACACCCCAGCCCAACATTGAGCCTGGAATGTTACTAAAATAAAATTTAAACAATACTACTAAGACCATTTACTAAAATTTTCAGCAGAGCCTCCTTTGTATAGTTAACTATACCGAGGTTTCAGCAACTAAATATATCATTAACAATAATTCAATATCCAAATTCATCCAAGCATGCAAGATAGTCTATTCCGATAAAACAATAATAAGCATAATCCAAATTCACTAATCTCATTATTACAAGTAAGTCAAAGCATTCAACCAAAGCTATGAGTAAATCTCAATCAGTTTGCTTATTTATTGAGTATGAATTGAACGATATTATTCCTTTAGGATGAATGGTAGTGAGTGCATTCCAATAAAACTACTCCCTCCCATGCATGCCGTTCTTGCTTATGGTACCTAAAACACAACAAAGCAAGGGTGAGTCTAATGACTCAGCAAGTATCTATAAAACAATAAACATTAAACATACAGATATGGCATCAACATGTCAAAAGAAGCATTACACTAAAAATAACTCCCATGCTTATGTAATGCGAACATGACTCAGCAAGTATCTATAAAACAATAAACATTAAACATATAGATATGGCATCAACATGTCAAAAGAAGCATTACACTAAAAATAACTCCCATGCTTATGTAATGCGAACATGCAATGTATCTTTTAATCTTTATCTCTTTTCGCATTTTACCAGTAATGCGAGGTATACAACCGTCGATGTATACCCTTGCCTGTGCCCTCTGGCACAGGGACCAAGAGCCTATACTCCATGAGTATAAGGACCATTGCCCATCAACTGCATGATGGGGACCTCTCCTCAATGCCCACATTCCACGAATGTGGGGACCACAAGCCCGTCTTTTACATGACGGGGACCTCAACTGTATATACTTGGTCACCACGTGACCAAGTCTCAGATATGCTTTCAGTATGTGTATGTACTATGATCCTATCTTTCATACATATGAATCATCAAGTACATACCACAACTTCAGATCTCTCATAGCATGTAAGGCATTAACAACATACAACGGAAAGCTTAGCCATAAACATGCATTCACCAAATTCTACTCATATTCATCACACTATCATCCATGTATGACTAATACGTAAACACAAGCAATCACATCAAACAATACAATTGTGCTACAAACAGATACTTGCCTCAATCGTAAGTGAACGGTGGACGCGTGGAGGGCGCCGCCTCGACCAATCCCCACCGAATATAATTATAAACCATGCTAAGACAATCATACTGGACCAAAGGCATATTTAATAGCACATACGAACTCGCTAAACTATCAAGTGCCTTCCCAATTTTCAACTCCTAAAGATCGATCTGTCCCCTCTGTGGACAGCACGCTAACTCCTCTCTCTCCTTTAATATCCGAGATAAACACATAAATACGAAGCGCAAAGATCGACTAGCTAGTGTCTCACCTTTACTATTTAAACATGCATGCATGCATAGAATGCTACGACCAACCTAGTTAACTACTAAATAGCATTAACTAATTAATCTCTCTCTTAACTATTCCAAGTAAAATAATCCTAATCCTAGCAGTGCATGTAGCCCCAATTAAATAATCAGCTATCATCCCTATTCATCCCAACTAAAAAAATATTAAGTGGTGAAACGTGCAACAACCATCTAAACTCTATGCCAACTAATCCAATTAAATATTCAAAGCATAGTGCATCTCCAATTAAATACTCAAAGCACAGTGCATCTCCAATAAAGTAATCAAAGCACTGCATGCATATAAAATATATAAAGTCTTGAACTACTAACTGATGACCAGCATTATAGACTACAACGAGTGTATGCAAGGCAATAAATGCGCATCAACCAGTCAATGATACATTGCTAGATAGAAGAATCTACACACATCCGGCGGTAGCAACAAATCGGTTGGAACCTCAGGTGCACCTGCAGGTGGCGATGGCAAACGACGGGCAGACAGCTACGCGCCCACGCGGCAGCAGGCAGGAGGCGGTCGACGTTCCTTGCGCACAGGCAGATGCCAAAGCGGGCAGCAGCAGGAGGCGGCTGGCGTGCGGCAGGGCGCTGTCCGGAGGAAAACGCAGTGCAGAGAAAAGAAACCAAAGCTGATGAGGGTGGCGGCGCACGGGAGAAAAAGGAAGAACTGTTAGGGTTTGGGAAGGGAGAGAAAAGGGGAGCCTCCCCCCTTGACTGGCCAACAAAAGGTCTCATGGGCCAAAGCCCAGGACCAAGCTGCTCAACACTTTCTGCTAACCCCTTCTCCAACTGCTTAATTATTATTATTTTTCCATTAGATCTTTCTCCTGGATCAATTTCTAAATAATCATTTTCTTTAAATAATTGTTTTCTTCTAAATTCTAATCTGGAGTATTACAACCTTTCCTCTTAGCCACCCATGGCGCTGCTGCAGTTGCATGCCGCCAGCTCGCCTCTGATGACCTTAGGTACCTGCGCCCAGTCCATTAGTATCGTCTGGACTCGCTAAGCCCAGTGCGCTACTCCTTTAGCTTGAGGGATGCCTCCTACGCGAAGTACATTGTGGACCCAAGGTGTTCTGTCGTTCCTCGCCGCCGCAATGCCGCCTCTAGCCATCTCTGTCGCCGCCACCACCACTCATAGTTTCGCCTTACTTCCCTCTTCCCATTCCGCCGCTGAACATCATTGCTCATCGCGCCGTTCGTCGACAGCAAGCTCGCCATGGCGCCGGTCATCTTGTGACTCTGCTCCTTCCCCTCTATCTCTGACCAGAGGGACCCATTCGTGTTTAGGATTTAGTTAGCACTAATGGCGAGATTAAGTGTAAAGAGTCTATGACAAAGGGACCAGCAAAAGTTAACGAAAATGTAATTTTAAATGTTTTTAGTAAATGTGTCTATGACATGTGGGACTGCCTTTGTTTTATAAATAAAAATCTAGAAAATAAAACTATGAGTTAGTGACAAGTAAGCTCCACATGTAAGTTAATAAAATTTGGGGGAAAAAAAGAGAAAAGCCGCTTTTAGTTTAGAAGAAAATACGTTTTCTCTAACGAAAGGCGTAAACCTCAATAGAACTCAGAGGAAAATACATTTTCGTTGTTGGAAAGCGTAAACCTCAGAGGCTACACTTTCGATGTCACCCTTTTTATTAATTTCTGGAATTTCAAAACCGAAGTGTGAGAGCCACACTGGACGATTTAAACCGTAATGCTTAACCGTCCAATCGGTACTAGCATCGCAAGTTAAATTTCTCTGCTCTCAGTGTATTATGTACCTCCCAAGAGCGGTACGCATACACCTCACAAAATAAAGCATCAATTCCATACACAAGTTAATACATTACCGAAATCTTAATAGATTACAACGCTAAAGTCATACAAAGTTCAGCTTACAAAAATAGGGCCGACCGGCCAAATGACAAGATAGAGTACTAAAATCGCAGCAAAAACATAGCCATAAGATAGCAACAAAATAAAACCAACCGGCTGCCCTTACCCACAAAGCAACCAACCGGAAACCCGCCGAGCTAGTCGTCGAAGGCGAAGTTGGTCTCACAATCGTTAACTCCTTGGGGGTCAACCTCTTCTGCAGCAAGTAGACAATGCAATTGAGTACAAAATTGTACACGCAGGAATTACAAATAACAAACCTATACATAGCTACATGCAAGCTTGAATCAATGGAGAAGGCTATAGAGCTCATTTTTAGTACAAAGCGATATTTCATTTGCAGGGGTGTACAACTTTACCCACATGCAAGACCGCTCTTTCGCTAAGCTATTTAGCACACTTCCAAAGGTATGCCGACAAAGCTAAGTTCTACGAGACGTTTCCCAAAGGTTTGCATTAACTAAGAGCCGCACATATGGGGGGTTAACCCTCTGCGAACCGCCCGTCCTGAGCTCCCACGGAGGACCCATATGTTGTGCCGGAGTCATCGGCAAAGCCTCGGCAACTACTGATGCTCCTCAGGTGAGGAAACCTTCCTGGAACCCACCCCGCACATTCCTAACAACAATAAACAACAGAACATTTTTTCTCCTAACATCTACTACCTGCGACTCATTAATTAACACACCCCAAGGTACTAAGTCAAGGGGGGATCCATATAACCCTCATGTGGATGCACGCAAGAATGCTTGGATCACTAACACAAGTAATTCGGTCCTTGTTGACTTGGGCACAACCATACACACCCAACTATCACACCATTCATACTATTTGCCCAAATCTAAATCTTTTTGTTTTCAGTTTTAGTTTTTTCTAAATACAATACATACATGAGTACCCTGACCCAAGTATTTAGAGTGTTGATAAAATGACCATCACCAAAGCGATGATCCCCAAATTATCGTTCTAAGTATTGCTAAGCGACATCGACTCAGTTACTATATAGTATGATCAAAACCCATCCATCAGGTTCTAAATCACTAGCAAGAATATAACATAGGCTCAGTGGCCATGAGAAATATTTACCTACAACTCATGCATCTATTCAGACTAACTACCTCTAATCGAGAAATTAATCATCAACATAGCATACATACATACATTTGCAAACAAGATAATAGCATTTGAATATAATAGGATCAACATGCATCAAAGGAGGGATTGCTTGACTTGCTGGAGATAATCCCCTTGCTGTCGAATATAGTCAAAAATTCAAAATCATCCAAAATGCATGAAATTTACACACAAGATAGAGAATGATTTTAGACGAATTTATAAATAAAAATCATTTGATTTGGATGTTGCATGCAAAAGTTATAGCCTAATCAATTTCTGCCAGGAGATAAAAACCAAAACAATTGGTTTTAAGCATCGCTCACCAAACTTAAATATTTCGTGAAAATTTCCAGAAAGGTGGTGACTATGAAAATTTTAAGGTAGACGGAGCATGACATTCTAAGAACAACAAAACTTGAATCGCTTCATTAGGAGTTAAAATGGATTTTCTATGTATTTTCAAAGTTGTGCCATTAGTGTGCAAAAAATTTGAACATCAAGATTCCTGGTGATAGTGACATACTTCAAATCTATTCCACATTAAATTACACTAAAAATTTAAACCATCAGAATTGATTTCACTCAATTTGGAGTTACAGGGAAATACTTATGCATTTTTGAAGTTAAATGAATTTTTAGTGCAAAAATAATGCTCTACTGAAATTAATTCTACCAACAAAATTTTCTGGGACCGCAACAAGTTTCAAAACTATACCATAATAAAGTACAATAAAAATCCAACCTAACAAAATTGATTTCACTTAAAAAGGAGATAAAACGAAATACTTATGCAATTTTGAAATTTAAACAATTTACAGTGTACAAATAATTCATTTCAGAATTTGTAAAAGCATCAAATACTTTTTGCACCTGAGCTTACCTAGCCACGGTCACTGACCAGTGGCCCCATGCATTCCTTTTCTTTTTCATTTAAATTCCTAAAGAAAAACTGCTTCTGACAAGCGGGTCCCATGCGTCAGCGACTAGGTCTACGAAATAGCACATGGACCAACGGTCCATAGACCACCAAGTGATTTATCAGGCCGAGTGGGCCCACGGTCATTGACTCGACTCAACACTTAGTGCATTAAATGCCGGATTTATGTGCATGGGGCCCGCGTGCCATAGAGACATTAGCGTAGTTAAAGTTAATCAATACGATAAACGTGCTTAGGACAACAATTAATAACCATCGATCGAGCTAAAGTACATGCCCAACCGACAACGGGAGGTGCTCGCCGCGAACTTTGCCGGGCGTGTCACCGCGATGGAAGTTATGGCGCGCCGTCTAAGGGCCAAAATGGACTCTAACACTAATGCGCACCCGATGGTGGCTCTGAGCATCGCAGAGATGAGCTAAATGCGGTGCGCGAGGTAGAGCGGAGAAGAAGCTTCGCAAAAACGACAACGACAAAACAGCAACACATTAAGCTATCTGATGTGCGCTCTAGCTACTAGGGGTGGCTAAGAGCATACCAGAGCTGAGAGAAAGGTCAGAGTTGAACAGAGTTGAGCCGACGACGTGAACCCGAGGCGACGGCGGCGTTTCAAATGTGGAGGTGATGTCCTGAGGAAGGAGGAAGGAAAATAAGGGCATAGGATGCTTAAGTGAGGTCAGTAGATGAGGATATCGCAAGGAATTGATGAGGGCCTCATCGTATTGGAGATGAGGATGGAGATGAAACTTGCGGCCGAAGTTGAAGAGCCCTCAAATTTTGGCGAACCCTAAGGAGGAACGGTGAAATCAAGTTAGGGGAATTGCTCTTAGAACCCTAGAACATGATATGAGTGAAGAGGAATGAAAAGGAACCCCTGTGGCGCGGGCGGTGGTGAGGGGCGTCTCGGCCGTGAGCTAGAGCTCGCTCTCTCACGCTCTCGACTCTGAGGAAGAAGGAAGAAGGAGGTTGTGGATTGCTTGGAGGTGACAAAAAGAGGGAGAGGAAGCTACTAGAGAGCTTTTATAGACGCTAGGGCGGGGAATTGCGAGGAGGAGCCACGCGGCTGAGCTCAGTTCATGGTGCTGCCATGGACGACGCCGAGAAGACGTGAGATGATGGGGGCAGTTGAGACCACGGGACTGTGGGCAAGGCTCGATGAAACCACTAGTGTTGCGTCGCAAACCGGGGCCAGAGCCGTTGACGGCATGGGTCCGATCGGACCAAGTGGTCGGAGGAACAATGCTAAATTGAGTTTTTGAAAATAAGGCTGAGAGTTCTAGGAATTTTTAGAGGTAGATGTTTATCTCTAAAATTTTTGAAATTTTTATGGAAGCCTACTAACTCCAAGAACAACCTTGCATATATTTTCTAGAGTTTTTCATGCACTACATTTCACTCTAGAAATGTTTCAAGGTTTTGCCCTAGGGTTTGACTATGGGACCAACTGGTTTGATCGGCCATTTTAAAATAGCAAACAAATTCTAAAAATTATGAAATTTTTAATAGGAGTCTCTAAGAAGTTTTAGAACCTAGGAAAATTATTTCCAAGGCTATTCACAAGATTTGCTTTAAAAGCCTTAAAGGATCATGCTTCTAGAGAATTGAAGCAATAGGTTTTCAAAATGCACAAAACCAAAGAATGAAAATCTAGAGAATTCAAATGACAACATGATGCATCAAAAGTTTTTATTTTTTATTTTTTTATACATTTGAAACACAAACCCTTGCTTGGGCTGTTACACGAAGCAAATTGAAATGCTGATAACTTTCACATATGAACTTCAAATCAAATGAATCTTTTTTCTAAATTCATATAAAATCATGCTCTATCCAGATTTGCAAAAAAATGGATTTTGTTGCTGTTGGAATTATTTTTCTATATTTAATTTTCTATCGGCTCTATTGATTAGACGCCGATTGTTCGAGCAAAATTTACAACAATCACCCATCCTCTTATTCTTAGCAACCAGAGCAAAGGAAGCACCCCTTTGACTATGTTGATTCTACTATTCTAATTATTGTACTTCTATTTGAAAATCTAATATGTGTGCAGTATGTTGCATAAAATTGCTATATTTGGAGATAATGTGGTTATAGTCCTATTTCATGCATGACCCTCCTTGAAATATTGATATCCTTATTGTTGTAGCTATCGTGGTATGGTTTAGACAATGAATGGTGTTCAATTGGGTTTTCGAATATGAATATCGTGATAAATGCTTAGCCGGCCAAAACCTCGTGGTACCGCAAGCTTGTCGGCCATGTACATATGGTTCCTATGGGCTACAACACTCTAGGAGAAGGTCGCTAACTACTACTGTGGGGTACCAAATTAAAAAATGATCAATTGATTCCCACTTGAAAGTTTTTGGCGATGATTTAGCCTTCTTTTGAAACGAAATAGCTAGTCTAGCCCCTCCCCACGCCAAGACTGAATGAAATGACAAAATATCATGGCAAGTCGGCAGACGACACATCTCCCTACATGGCCTCAGCATAGCACCCTCCAACTATTTTCCTATAAGAAAACCCCACCTTCCGCGATCCCCATGCGTGGCGGGTGGTCTGTCGCAGATTAGAGCATGGCAGCCACCGCCACGCACAGTGATCACGGTAGGTGGGTTTTGCACACGGAGAGTGCAGAGAGGTGTTATTTTGTCATTTTGGATGTGATAGGTCTAGATTTTCTATTTTGTTTAAAAAAGAAGCCAAATGAGACATAAACTCCCCAACTTCCATTGGATGTTCTATTTGACCTGATTGTTTTATCCAATTTTTAATCCAATAAACTACTATGTACGCCGGCATGTACATGTGGATGTTGGCATCTGACTTGTGCAATTCAAAAACAAGTTTTCTTGTTCGCTTGGTTTGTATCCGATCATAAAATTGGGGTAGACAAATCTGCGGTAGTGGAAACTTAGGATCATTACTTTAATGGTAGTTTGAAATCTTTAATATGGTCTAAAAGTTTTGTGTAAAAACATGTACTAGTAGGTAAAGCAATGTTGAGCATTACATAATTTGGGCTAGCTACTTGAGGTACGCGTGAGGACACAAATAAAGCAGGAGAGCGATTAGCGCCGGACGTATGTCCGAAGCGCTAGCCATCGTGACGCAGCGATTGACCGTCGGATTATGGTACGCAGCGATGGGTCATCCATCTAGAGAGCTCCCGAACTTCACGCTTCCTCGCTCAAGCAAGCCTCCTCCGCCCAGAATCCTCGCGATGCGCCCCGCCTAATCTTGCAACATCACGCCTCCAAGCTTCCTCGTCGCCCAATCCAGCCTCCCTCGCCCCATAATCCTCGACGCGCTCCGCCAGAATCCTCGCGACGCGCCTCCGCCCCAATCTTGCAACATCACCCAATGTCTCATCCGATCCAGAACCTCGAAGTTCCCACCACCAAATCATCCTTTCACAAGGCCTCCGCCACCCATCGCCGCCGCAGATCCATCCAATATCGAGTCCCAATAATTTGTCGCCGAACGGATGGTGGTCAACACGGCGAGTGCATCCAAAGAGCAACCATGGAACGATCCGAGCAAATGATGTCCTCGTTATTGGTATGTATGGTCATACTAGACCTTTGATGATTTGTTGCGACAAAACATGCACATTGTTGTAGTTGCAAGCATTATGTTGTTTACGTTGTACTCGATTAGGTGCAACAAATTTTGAACATTGTAAAGAAAGTTGCGCATCGCTCTTTGTTGATGTTGCATTTGTAGAGAAAAATGTTGCATATATAGAAAAAAAGTGTTGCATACTTTTTACGGTGATGTTGCAAGATTGGAGATCTCGGCTTGCAACTTTTTTGGTTCGTAGATGCGGATATCACTGCTGACCAAGGTGAATCGCTGAAAATTGGAGATGATGATGATTACACTTTGGTGGATGTTATGAGTGACTAATGTGATGATCAAGATGAAGATGTTGTGTGCTCTCAACCAATTGTGCCTTATGTTGGGATGATGTTTGACACTCTTGAAGAGGCTAAGAAAGTGTACAATGATTATGCATACAAATTTGGTTTCGCATGAGGATAGCGTGCTCAAGAACCAAAGAAGGTCACAAAGCAAATCATTAGGAGAGAATTTGAGTGCTCACATGCAAGAAAGCCAGTAGAAGAAGGCGAAAACTCTACAAGCAATTCAGGTTGGCATTTCTGCAATAAAACCATTGGTGAAGGAAACGGAATCGCATGGTGAAATTTGGTTGCAAGGCACACATGGCAAGAGGGTCCGAGGGATGGCAAACGAAAAGTTATTGTTATGCAAGAGGATCACATCCACCAAGTGGTGGAACGTGTTGCAAGGAGGAGGTTTTACTGTGTCACACCGTCAGATTCTTGGGGGTATTTTGAGTTTTTGAAGACTTTACACCATAGAAACATCTCTACATCACACGTAATGGCGCCGCAGGACGTACATGGTGGGATCCAGAACCTCACTTTCACGAAGACGGATGTTTGCAACTTAAGGACAAACTGAGGCAAGGGCTTACTTTCCGGATATGACTGTCACCATCGAGTATTTCCAAAAATGCAAGCTAAGAGCCCTCATTTTTCTATGCAATGACTTAATGAAAATCAGGTTGTTAGAGCTTTGTTTTGGGTAGATGGATGAACCGATCACTGCATCGAGTTTCCGGATTGTTTCTTCTTTGACACAACGCTCATGACCAACCGATACAATATGCCATTTGCACCGCTTTGTTGGGATCAACAATCACATGCAAACCATCCTACTTGGGTGTGCACTTCTCCTGATGAAACAACTAAAACATTTGTGTGGTTGTTTGAAACCCGAAGCTAGCAATGAATGGGCGTTTCTAATCAGATAATGACAGATCAAGATAGAGCGATGAAAGCAAACTATAGCTCAGTGTTCCTGATGCCATCCATAAATGTTGCAAATGGCACGTTATGCAAAAAAGCTCGAGAGAAGCTTGCAAGGTTGATCTCAACTAAACATGGATTCTCTGACGATCCGCATACATGTGTGAATTTATCTCAAACTGTTGATGAATTTGAGAGTTCTTGGCGTAATATTTTGCAAAAATACAGCTTGCATGACAATCAACACTTGCGTAACATGCAAAACACACATGGGCCCCAACAGATTTTAGGAAAAATTTCTTCCCATTCACTAGCATGACAGCAGATCTCAAGGGTTGAATGCAATCTTCAAGAAACTCATTTACCCTCAAGACTCGGTTTGGACATTCGTTAATCAAGATGAGTACATTATGGATACTAGACTCGACAGAGAAGATGGTGATGGCTTCAAAAGGAAACAACAAATCCACCAATGTGGTCCGTACACCTTCTTTATCAAAAAAAAAATCACTGGACCAATGCTTTAAGTTTCTCTTATCTCTTGTGTTGTGCAACATTGATGTTGTATCAACCAATGTTTCAACTACTCACATCTCTTGTGTATAATATTTGACTGGTTATCAACCGAATGTTTTCATGATAGTCTGGCTTGCTTGTTGCAACAAATGTTGATACTGTGGCTTAACAATTTATTTGTATATGTTTCATGATAATCTGGCTTGCTTGTTGTGTTTTACCGCAACAATTTATTTGTATTGAGTCATGATAACTTGGTTTGACAATTTATGTGTGTATGTTCCATGAATGAGAATCTGCCATAGTATGTTGGAAAATCAATTTGATTGGTATAAAACTGAATGTTAAATATTTGATTGGTTGTAACTGAATGTTTCATGTGAATCTGGCTTGTTAACTTTGCTGCAACAATTTATTTGTATGAGTGCAACATATATTGATACTTTGTGCAACATTATATTGATACTGTGTGCAACATTATATTTCATGAGAATCTGGTTTGACAAAATTTCATGAGAATCTGGCTTGCTTTTGTCTTGAGAATTGCCACCAATCTATTTGTATATGCAACATATATTGATTGCGTGCAACAAAAAAATATTTTGTTGGGACTTGGGAAATCAATTAGATTGGTATCAAACTTAATGTGTCACTACTCATATCTCTTGTGTATAATATTTGATTGGTTGTATCAACTTAATATTGCATGAGAATCGCTTGCTTGTTGTGTAACTTATCGCAACAACTTAATTGTATGAGTGCAACATATATTGATATTGGGAATTCAATTTGATAGGTACAATTTGAAAAAAGAGGCATCCAAACTCTACACAAGAAGTGTATTCTAGAAGTTCTAGGAACAATTGATGCAGACAACATATTATAGTTGCACTATGCTTAAAGGGCATAGTCAGGAATTTGTACTGGCTGTGCCAGGTATGAATCCCCCCAAGACCTTCAGAGTTTCAGTTCATGAAGATACTTTTACATATGTGTGCAGCTGCAACAAATTTGAGATGGACAGGCTTCTGTGTGCACACATCCTGAAAGTGATGACGCATATCAATTTACGACAAATACCTCAACAATACTTGCTGAAAAAATGGTCTGAGCAAGCAACTCAAAAGATACCGGAGCATCTTTCAGGACAAGCCCCAACCTTTGGAGTACCCGCAACAAACAAGTTAAGGTATAACTCGCTGTGCAAAAAAATGACAGATCTAACATCTGATGCATGTTTAAATGAAGAAGCATACAAAATCGTATCAGATGCTATCAGTAGCCTATCTGTTTTGATTGCTGCAACAAGCAATCCAGCTAATTTTCAACAAGGTGATGCTAAAAACTCTGCTTCCGAGTTGTTGCAAAACCCACGAAGGTCTGTGAGCAAAGGGCGGCCAACAGAGAAATCGCAGCGAAAGAAACCGCCCATCGAGAAGGCAACTGATAAGAAGAAAAAACAAAAAACAAAGATCCATTGTTCATACTGCAATGAGGATACCCACAATGTGCAGAAGTGCCATTACCTAGAGCTCGCCAAGATTCGTGATTCGTTTTTGGCAGATAAAGCAGATCGCGATACGAAATTAAAAGTTGTAGATTTATCGATGCATTCACATACTGTAAAAAAAAACCATGGCTTAAAACATGTACTCATGCTAGTGACTTTTATACTGAACCAATTGATTTTAGCTACTATTGACTCTTTGTGATTTATGTTTGGGTTGTCTGGGAGAATGTGGTTCCTATAGATGTCATGGGACATTAGGACAATCACCTTTTTTTATAAAAAATGCGAGGTGAAAAAGGTGTTTCATGATTATCTCAGAATAAGTGAAACAATTTGTTTGTGTGTATGCAACATATTATGGTGATGTGTGCAACATGTACTATAGGAAAGACAATCGCTTTGTTTTTGTTTCCTTAATATCGATAGGAAAGACAATCTATTTTTGTAGATTTGGAGTGAATTCAGTTGTGGGAAAGAATCCATGATGGCACATGAATCTATGCTGGTCATTGATTCAACTTGAAGGAATTTTATGATTGGCTACTTTGTTGTAGAAGTTCTCAAAAATATCGCAAAGGTCGCTTGGCAATGGTATGGTGATAGGAGTTGGAACATTGCGTAAACATCAGCTTGGATTAGTAGCCAAAAATAAATTCCATATTCACAAAATCGTCATTGTATATGAACATTTTTTGATCTTTTGCTACAATTTGTATAAAAAAAGATGTTTGTATGGATTGCAAAAAGAGGAACATCCGCGATCGCAACAATGTGTTTATATGGTCGCAACATATGTTGATATGAGTTGCAACAAATATTAACCATAAATGCAACATTAATAGTAATTGCTTGCAACATGGATCGAGAATCATATCTGGCGCAACCAAAATTCTTTGTTGCTATAGACAAGATACAAATAGCTCACAAACTTTCGGATAACCAAAAGTAACATTTGTGTAAAACCACATTCACACTTATGACCCGCCAAAGACACAAAAAGATTTGCTTCCAACTATATGTGTGATGTCATAGTATCAAAAACAAAGAGAACATCAAACTTGTTCCTCTACCCCCACAAAAAGGGTATAAGTTCCTACATCTAAGCTTGCACTAAATCGACTTGTAGATCTCAAGATCATCTCATTTACCCCCGTTCTTCCTTCACATTGAGCACAAACTTGAGTCAATTACATTGAGTGGAGACTTTATCAACCTTGATGCAACAACCTTACGGAAATCGAGGATGTTTTTCTCGCATTGAAAAATTAAGCAAATACCTACATGTGAGTCAGCGATGTGAAAAGTGACATGATGAGAGTAACAATTTGCAAAACGAAAAACAAGAATTACCGGCAGAAATGGCTTCATTGTCTTCCCATCCCAATTCTCCATAAATGTCATTGTGTACACCCCGCAGTCAAAACTTTTTTTTAACAAAAAAGGGGGAAAAGTAGTGAAACATATTTACAATACTAGTGCAGTAAAAAAATGAAATTAATGCAACATTTACATAAGTATGATGCAACAATTAAAAATAAAAATACTTAAACATGTAGTACTAACACATTAGTTATAAAAAACATTCACGATGAACATATTATGTGTCAAGCCGATCATATAGAATGAATTGTTAAACCATATTCTCATGAAACATAATGTTGCACACAAGATCAATATATGTTGCACGATAAAATAATAATGTTGCACACATAATCAATATATGTTGCACCCATACAAAAAATAATGTTGCGCAAAGTATCAATGTGCAAAACCACAAGGAAGCCAGATGAAACATGTATCAACATGACACATTGGATAGTTGCTGAAAAACATTAAAAACATATAGGGTAGATTGTTGTGGGTACTGCTGGAGAGCATCGCGAAACTTTGAGACATTTTTCTTCATGACTTTTGAGACTTTCACAAGTTTGTCAAGTTTGCAATCTAACAAGAAAAATATTACCACAAAAAAGATAAAACAAAAGATAAAAGTTGGCAATACATGAAATGAGTGGATCTGCTAACCATGTTATTTGTCAGAGAGTATGAATCAAGATTCCTAGAGTTTTGATTGAGTTGAAGAAATTAACTTGACTATGCAAAATGTTAACGCACATAAGGACCCAATGCTTGATACGCACAATTGGGAAGAACATCTCGCAAGAAAAAACATGGATTGAAAATTGTATGTCGATACAAAGTCAAACAAAAAACGAAAAAAAATACCGATCTTTTTTCGCTAATTTGTACTTTGCATCGATCCTTTCCGAGCTTTCATGCAAGATTGTGGCATGAGTTTTCGGGTCTACGAGCAATTGCGCATCATAATGACAACAAAAATAGTACCAACATCAAGGACAAAAAGTTAATATGCAACAATTGCCATTTTAATTACAACAAAGAAGGAACAAAAAAATGTTCCGCGAAAAATAAATTTTATTAACTACTTTACCATGATAACAGGTGTGAATGCAAATTTCTTTGGAGAGGTCTTTTTTAACGACAATTTAATTGCATCTTCATTAAATTGCTCGATTTAACACACTATCAACTCATTGTCGATGTCCCTCTAGGCTTAAGTGAATTGTAAAAATGATCATAACATATGTTGAATCCACCAATTTCAACAAAAGGAGGACTGCAAAACAAGCATGGCAAACATTTATTTGATTTGGGACAAATCAGTTTGTAGTACAAAAAACTGAAACAAATGAATCAATCAATTGTAAATGTGTGATGCAACATTTTGTGATGAGACAAAAAAAATGATATTTTTCATGAAACAAGTCGTGTTAATTGTTGAAACATATTTACAAGAAATTTACAAACTCAAAAATGAAAGTAATACAACATTTACATAAGTATGATGCAACAAAGTTAAAAATAACAATTAAAAAGCAAGTCATTGATTTGATTGGGGATGAATGATGGTAGACAAAAAAATTGCCTCTTTCTCCAAATTGACTTCCCATAAAATGTGTTGCAAACATTATCAATATAGGTTGCACTCATACAAATAAATTGTTGCAAGAATCAGATTCTCATGAATTGTCAAATTTGTATCCACCAATTAAACAAAAGGACACAACAAGCAAAACCAGATTGTCATGTTCGCCATACCATATCCTCATGAAATATTATCAAACCAGATTCTCATGAAACGTAATGTTGCACACAAGATCAATATATGTTGCACACATTGTCAATATATGTTGCACTCATACAAAAAAATGTTGCAAGACAAACAAGCAAGCCGATTCTCATTAAACATGTACAAAATAGTAGACAAAAAGAAACTACATATACCGAATACAAAATAGTAGACAAAATGAAACAATCAATTCAGCTCTTGAAACAAAATGTAAACAATGATTTTGATTGGCGAATAAATACTCACAAAGACGACTCCTTCTTAGCCTTCTTCACGATCGCGTGGATATATATTTTGCATATATATTCTCGCCATTGGGTCCACCTTGAACTTCTTCAACTTGGTGTCGCCCTCTAATGTCTTTGCTGCCTCTTCTTCCTATTCTTCTTTTCATGTGTGCTTGGGCCATCGCTACATCAACATGTTTTCAACGCTAGTCGCAACTCAATAGGACCCAAACAAACTACATAAGTACTTGTACTATGTATGCAGAAAAACATAAACAATATGTGTGTGATAACAAGGTGACTTACATGCCTTTTCAAACAACTTGCTGGTGGTGGGGCTGACATTGGTTTGGCTGTGAATTGAATGCTAATAGTCGCAAAGAACATCCTCGTAAAAAAATCAATTGAGTGCTTGTCGGGTCGCTATGTGATCCATCGTTATTTTGAACAAATCAACTAACCCCGGTTCACCAACTTTGAATAGGTTAAAATCGATCCTCCTTGCAAGAAGAAGGCCAATGGCTTGTATCACTTCTACTAGGGCTCATTCGCTCCTCAACCCTCCCAGCTGGACTGCCAACATCTTGCACATAGCTATTGTTGCCTTGCCTTGCGCTGCCAGGTTGGTTCAAGGTTGCCACAATACAATCTATGTTTTGACTAGCGCAACAGATATCAAACATGGCGGGCTTCCCCGCCACCGCTCAACAATCTTTCCATCATCTAGGCGGTTGAGTGTTGATGTTATCTTCGGGGTCACATGAACAAATGTTTGGCTCCTAGGGGTGTAACAACCAATCATAGCATCAACAATATCCGCCTTGGATCATTTGCTTGCATGCTTTGACATTTGTTGCAAAGAACGCCAAAGATTACCTCCAACTGTGGAACCCCGCCGTTGAAAGCATATATCACTGGCCGTCCCCCACATTTGGTGCTAGTGCATCTCTAACTTCATTATCGAGCGCTTGTTCGTTGGTATGCATTGATTTCAATGTTGCAACAATCGCTTCAATGTCTTTTGCCCACAACTTGTCATGCTTTTCAATAATTTCTTGAATATTTTTGGGGAACTCAGAGGGAGGGAATTGCATGCTAATAAACACAATATACGCTTAGTGTAACAAGAAGTGGTAAAAAATATAGAAGGCTGGGTTGCATATAAAAGATGCAACATTTGGTGATGCGAAAAAAATGATAGTTTTCATAAAACAAGTCGTGTTAAATGTTGAAACAAATTCACATTATTGTTGCAGTAAAAAAAATAAAAGTAATGCAACATTTACCTAAGTATGATGCAAACAAGTAATAAAATCTTTAAAACCCGTGAGCATTGGTCGTTGATCGACATTCGCTACCACTCCTCCAAGGATACCGAGTCAATCGATGCAAAGATTTTCCTTGCTTGGACCATTGTGATATGGAGTGCAAGCTAGCTCACTGAACTACGCATATAGAAAAAAAAACAAGAGAATACATCATTATATCAAACGAAAAACAAAAAGAAAAGACAAAAAGTAAAAGAAATGGTGAGGTGACGACATGATGGGATCCATAACTCGGCCGCTCAAATTCAAATGATTCTTGTCACCTTCTCAACAAACGCAAAGTCCTCATCGATATGTGACAAATCCTAGGGCATGAATAGGTGATTGCATGATCCTCAGTAGAGGTCCTGAAGGGAGGTCCAAATGATCCATATATATAATCTGCACATAAAAGGTATAAAGAACCTGATTCGCAACATTCAACACAAAAAAAACAAACAATATACAAAAAAATGAATGAAACAAAAAATGTTGGAATACATATGACAAGGAGAGGCGACATCCCCAATGAGGAAAGGGTTGAACGCAGCGCTCCTGTCAACTTCGATACCTTTCAACCTCCTTCATCAACACATAAAGTTTGTCACCGCCCACCATATTCCTCAAGTTCGATATGTCGCCTAGGTCAATAGGTAATCCAAGTGGACCATGTTTCCAAAGTGCTGTGACTAAGGACGGTTGCCAATGCAATAAGCATGAACGATCTCTTGAAAATATCTTCATCATCGCCCAATCATCACTTCAATAGCCTTCGATATCGGTGCCCTTTTCCCTACTCTATACGGATATCGGCTCACGGATATCTTCTCGCATGCCCCATGTTTTCAAGGGCTTTTCTTGGAAGGTATCCCAAGCACCTCTCGCACCATTCCCTTGGTGAAACAGATAGACTTGCCATGGTAGCGGAACTCGCAAAGGAGTGGGCTGACATTTCTCATTATTCACTCAAGTAATATGATTGGTATATTAAAATCAGCTATTGCCAGAAGATGATCGAACCCATGCTTCACAACAAAACCCCGCTGTCTAGGGGTTAGCGCACTCACAACTTTTTGAAACCTCTTGGCACCAAAACGGTGTCTGAAAAATGATTTGCCGCCTTCCGCATTCATGCCTATGGAAATGCAACAAAACAAAACATAATGAAACACAATGTTGAAACAAAAACATGCAACATCTCACTCTAGAAGCCCCATAAACCCCTATATGTTCATGAACAAAACTCCTCCCGACGCAAACATGCAACATCAAAGCACACCGCAGTTAGCAGCAAAAAAATCCCAACTCCCAAATTCCCAACCCAAAAATCCCCTATCCCAATCACGCCATTCGCACTGGCCACACATCTCCACTCCCAAAATCCCACATTCCCACCCCTAGCCAAGACTATTCTCGACTCGGCCGCATCTCCTCCTAGACCAACACGCCCACCCCGCTAGTCGCCGCCTCCTCCCACCCCGCTCGTCGGACCGAGCCTCGACATCAATCAAATCCTCTCCTCACCCGCCTCCCTACCCTCTCCCCTCTCCCTATCCATTCAACACAACAATCTTGGTAAAACCCTCTCCCCAAAACCCTAACGCACATTTCGCAACAAATCAACGACAAGCAAAGTGCTCACCGCGACGTCCGCAGATCGTGTTCGCCGCCGATGGCGGGCAGACGATTCGCCGCCTCGCAGCAGTGGTCGCCGCCCGACGCCGCCCAAATTCTCGCCAGGGCGGAGGAGAATGGGGAAGAAATGGACACGAAATGAATGAACGGGGAACGAATTGATGGGGAACGTAAATGTGGTCGCCGACCGACGCCGACACTCTGGTCCGACGCTTAGATGCATTACACGTGGACGGCCGATGTAGCGTCCGACGTTAATTAGTCGCCCGATGTCCTCCACCTATCATTTCCAATAAAACAATCCCGCTGTTGCATGGGAATCTATTCTACACACGGAGCTAGCACCCAAGTTTATGTTTTCATCGCACGTAGTCGAGACCGTTATTAGAATCAGTCTAGGCCAGAGACTGCCTATGATAGACTCCTTATCTATCTAGTAGCCTATATAAAGGAGGGGATCCCAACCATTGTACTATCATTTCTAGATTGCATCCTACGGTGCAAATCCGGCCTAAGCCGACTTGAAGTCGCTGGCACAATGGTGATTGGTGGATTGCATGAAAGAGCAGATATCGATTGCATCATAGATTGTAGATTGCAAAAGCCCTCTAATCTCCGCGAGCCGAGTTGCGAATACCGCACAATGTCGATCGGACGATTGGTTGAAAGTAAAAGGGTTGTTGATTACACAATTACATTGCAAGATCAAGAAATGAATGGGCCATGAAATCGGCCTGTCCACGAAAAAAAGGAAAAATTCGACCGTCCAAACGCTTTGAAAGAAAAGGAGAAAACTGGGAAAAGGAGAAAACCGAACGCTCGTCGTTTGACCCAACCAGTGAAGGCCAGATCAATGCTCTCAGTACGTCGTCGTCGTCGGATCCAGCCACTGAAGGCTAGATTATTTACCCCGGTGACTAGATACCGGTGCTCTAAGACAACACTTTCAAGAAGGACATGACACTCGTCGTCTAACCCAACCAGTGAAGGCCGATCATCGCTCAAGACGTCGCTGTCACGGATCCAACTACTTAAGGCCAGATCAAGGGTTTTCACCAGAGAGAGTGTACGGTGTTTCAAGACAATACCGCAATACTTCATCGTCACTAGATCCAACCAGTGAAGGCTAGATCACCACCACTGTCCAATGCAGCCATGAACCACAACCTAGCACATCCGCGAAGCCACGGTCACACACAGCCTCCTCGGAAGGGAGGCCGATGGCCACTGTGGGCCACGCAGACAGACCACCAGATCCCACTGGCTAGCCTCCCGCCGCCCGCATCCAACACATCATGCATAGATCTAGGAACAGCAGAGATGCCACACCACGGATCTTGCCGACTCAACGCCGACGAGCCTCCCAGCCAAACCAATGACGCTCGCCCGTCTGGAGCTGCCACCGGGCTCCAGAACCTGCACAAAACGATAGGACCCAAAGTCCATCAAGAACCGCATCAGGCGCCCGGCCTGAAAGACGGGAACATCAGCAACGCATCTGTTGCACATCGGCCGGGGACTCGCCCCGATGTTGACAAGAGGAGCAGCACCGCCATTCCGGTAGGCCAGAGTTGGAGACACCACAAGTGCCTCCTTCCTCATCCATGCGTACATCCTTCTCAGCCCCCTCCCACCCCCCACACGCACCCACCTTTCCATCTCTTTCTACCTTCTCAATTCTCATCTCCAGCAATCCCCACCAGCACACCACACTGGAAGTGGCGAGGTCGGAGGTCCCCTCCGCCAGATCCACTCGATATGTCGTCCTCGCCGCCGAATCTGTCGTCGCCGTCGCCGGATCTAAGCCTATGGCGGCCGTGGTATGTCCTTGTCGGCGACGTGTGGAGGTTGTGTCCGGGCGGCCTCCATGGCAACGAGGAAGATGTCCTGGAGCAGCTCCAGGAATGGCACGAATCTCCTCTTCCCCTTGCTTCCCCTTCCCCGACCGAAACCTCTCTTCCGACGACAGTGCATCGTGCTAGCGCCGCCTAGCCGGAGTCAACTTTACTGGCTTCAGCTGGATCCACAGGATGCTCGCCGAAAGAAGCCTCTTGCTTCTCCAGCCCGTGTTGGCAGTTGGCACTAGTGTGATCTTCATATCTCGCCACGCCGCCTTTGTGAGGATGGCGTTCTCCTCGGCGACGAAGGACATGGATGAGAAAGGAAGCAACAAGGAGACATTTCTCAAAGAAAAAAAACTTTACACTAACATATCTTAGAAAACTTTAGAGTGGCATATATCTAAATATTGATAGAGAAAGACTGACTTTAGTTTTGATAGTAAAATGAATAGGGATGACTTTAGATTTGATAGTAAAATGGAGGGAAATTCGACTTACTTTTAAGAAAAATGTAAGTCGCGTGAAAAGTAAAACCACTTTTAAGAAAAAATGTAAGTCGCGTGAAAAATAAAACCACCTAAAAACACACTCGTGCCTGTGTTCCATCCTCCAAGAATTAGTATCCCCAAATAAAGGGCCAAATCCTTAACAAAGTTTACATAATTGAACACACATTTTCCTGCCTCTTGACATGACATGCACCCAATACCATGTGTATTACAAAACAAAACACGGTCGTGACTTGCATTGACAAAAACTACACTATATCCAATCCATATGCACCATACACGTGTTCTCACGGTCTACGCCATCTGAGACACCGACGGCTGCACCGCGCCGCCGGCCTCCACCTCGACGTCCTCGGCCTCGCCGGACATCTCCTCGAGCGACTTCCCCTTGGACTCCGGCACGAGGAACGTGCAGATGAACCCGAGCAGGTTGCACCCGGCGAGCACGAACAGCGCGTTGCGCACGCCGATCCCTGGCTTGTACCCGGGCTCCGGCTTGTGCGGGTCCTGCGCCGCGTACAGGAACCCGAAAGAACCAACGATGGCTCCGGCCTTCCCCGCCGCGGCCGAGATGCCGTGGCACGTCGACCGCAGCCGCGCCGGGAAGATCTCGGCCGGCACGATGAAGGTGGTACTGTTGGGCCCGAAGTTGGCGAAGAAGAAGGTGAAGGCGTACATGACGACGAAGGCGATGTGGTTGCCGGGCGTCGTCCAGTGGTGGTACGGCACGGCGAGGCCGAGCATGAAGACGGTCATCATGAAGAATCCCATTAGCTGGATGGCGAAGCGGCCAACGATGTCGATGAAGAAGACGGTGAACCAGTAGCCCGGCACGGTGCCGCAGAGCGCGATGAGCGTCTGGGCTCGCGAGAGGCGGAAGACCTCTTCGAGCGCGCTCATGGTGCGTGCCTTGGGGATCCAGTTGATGCTGGTGAAGATGTCCTTCTGGAACAGGTTCTGACTGTAGAAGGCGATGTCGAGGAGGAACCACGTGGTGGCCGTGCCGACGAGGTGGAGGCCGTGGCGGCGCGCGAACTCGCGGGAGAAGAGGCCGAAGTTGCTGCCCCGGGTGACCATCTCCTCCAGCTTCTCCGGCTCCTCCTCGATCTCCATCTGCAGCACCTTGGACATGTCGGACGCCGCCTGCTTGGCGTTCTTGGCGACGAGGGCTGTGTACCGCGCCGTCTCCGGCATCTTCATCCGCCAGTAGTAGGTCAGCAGCGCCGGAGCGGCTCCGAGCATGAGGATGATGCGCCAGACGAAGTCGGCTTGCGGGATCAGCGACGCGGAGGCGTTGTCCTGGTACGCCGGGGCCGGGTACCCGGCGCGGAAGGCGGCGGAGATGATGAGGGTGACAATGCCGCCGGCGAGGATGCCGAAGCCCTGCATGGCGAACACGGCGGCGATGAAAGCGCCGCGGGTCTTCTTGTTGGCGTACTCGGACATGATGGTCGCCGACAGCGGGTAGTCGCCGCCGATGCCGAAGCCGAGCCAGAACCGGAAGAAGCAGAGCGTGGCCATGACGCTGGTCGGGGTGTGGGCGAAGGAGAGCCCCTGACGCGAGGGAGCATATGACCATGACCAGCAGCGTCATCCCGTAGACACTCTTGCGGCCGAGCTTGTCGCCGAGCCAGCCGAAGAAGAGCTGGCCGACGAGCGTGCCGCAGAACGCCACGCCGTTGACGGCCGCGGCCACGTTGGGCGGCAGCGTGCCGGGGTCGGGCTTGGAGAGGTCGGTGTAGTAGATGCGGCCGAGCAGCTTGGTGACGAGGGAGATGCAGAAGAGGTCGTAGGCGTCGGTGAAGAAGCCCATACCGGCGACGACGATGGCTGTGAAGTGGTACAACTGCGTCTTGGCCGAGTCCAGCGCGCTCAGCACCTGCAGATGCTGCTCCTGCCGGGCCATGATGCCGATGCCGACGCCGCTTGCGTGCACAGAGAAGAGAAGACCCTGACAACGTACATGCACTAGACAGCGCCGGCCGGATTCCGGTTGGGTTGTGGTGCTGTGCAGAAATGGCGATACAGCTGCGGGTTTAAGTAGGCGCCGGAAACCGAGTAGTGCTGAGGAATCCTTGACGAATATTAATATGCTCTCTTGCGGGCTCTCAGCGTGTTTAGACTTGAGTCACCTGTCACCGTGCACGCGGTGACTAAAGCCCGGCCTTGCGCGTGGGTACATTGTGCCTCTATGACATTCGTGGTCTCTGACTTTTAGCGCATCAATTGTTGACTGGTAAGTCCTTTAGAATTTGCAAGCAAGTTCATCCAAAAACCTAAACTGTCATAATTTCATAGAAAGCATAGGTTAGATGAAGGTTTTTCGTAGGAATTTCGTAGAAAACCATACATCTACTGACAATCAATGTTTTCTTTCCTCCAAAATTTTACAGGTTCTGTTTCCCAGACCCCCAATCTTTGTTTCATGTCTGTGAGACTGAAACCATCTCAGAGAATTTGCATGGTTGCTGACAAGGACATCATGAGAAATATCATCTGAACGCAGATGTCAAAATTATTAGCATCCATTTTTGACTGGTAAGTCGTTCAGAATTTGCAAGCAAGTTCAATGAACGTCGCAACATATATTCTTCAACTAGTAGCTACATTAACAATTCTTCTTGTCTCTTTCTCTCCAAAAATTGCGTGCGCGTATTCTTTCACACAAACCTACACTCCCCACAGTGTTTAATGTTTGAAGCTCAAGTTAAACAATTGTGTTGAGCTTACTTAATTTGAGGCTATACGTACCTGTCAGTGTGACAGGAACAAATGACGCGTCTTGGTCCTTGTCACTCAAGTAAAAAATAGATTATAGGATTGTTTATTTGTAAGGTAACTAAAATTTTATTAAGTATAAGTCATATTTTTTATTCATTGGATCAATATTCAATCGTATGAATTTGGTACCCAGTAATTATAGTGGGAATATTGGAACTGAATTTGTCGGCTAACACTTGTATTTGTTTTTTGGATCAATGGAGCATGATTTATTTTGGACTTGTGGAATAGCATTTTTTTTTTCCTTTTGCGTGGCCAACTGGCTGCATTAAAAAGAGGTGAGACGCGTCCACCAAACATCTAAGCCGTTGACACGGGCGGATAGGGCCTGAGAGCCCCGTACCAACTGAGCATACTTCTGGGTTAGATATTAGTTCTCATGTTTTTCTTGAGAACATTAATCCTACCATTCTTGTAAAAATCGACATGATTCCGTTTCAAGCGTGCACGCAATGTTGTTCTCGACATTTGTGCGCACGTGTGAGTTGACTATTGGTTACAAAGTACAGTGTTCATATGTACAAAGTACAGTGTTCATATGTAACCTGTTAGAAAGATTTTTTAACTTCTCATCGAGAAACTATGCAGTTGTGTGCCGACCATAGATGACCTCAGATCAAGTTTATTTCAAGACGTAGGTCGGAGTTTATGTGCTGTCCAAGTATTTTCTTCATAAATTCTAGAAAATCTCATAGACCCACTCATAAAAATCTTTCTAACAGGTTACATGTATAGCGAACCAATTGATAGCGACCAGAAACCTCTCTACTCACAATGCGTATTGACTAGGGGTAACAATCTTGCTCAATTACTGCAAACCCGTAGGTAAAAACCCTAATAGAGGTGGGTATGTTCTTCCCTTAGGGCTCGTGGGCATGTTCGTGAGGGAAATAGTCTACCTGTCGACGGGCAAACGTACGCGAGCATGGGGGAGCTCTACCGTGCTCGTTCTGCCCGATTACCCGCCAATGGAGACTGACAGGTAGGCATGTCTGAAAACCGTAGATACTTCCCACCCACACTGATGCGGCCACGACTAATCACTTCTACTTCGGTTCTTATTCGTCTAGTATGATTCAACCACATTATCAAACTCATTACTAAGCTACGAAAGTCGTGTTACTACACGAAATACATCGTGTTACTACACTACCGCATGAATGTTACAACACGAAAGGCATCAGGTTACTACACGACCGTGGGAGTGTTACTGCACTTTTACCGTTGTTCCACCGCAAAAGATCAGGCAACCTACATGATTTAATCTCATCTTGAGGTTCGATATGCATCACAATTCACACACCCACTTACACACACCATCACTACTACAAAAGAGGCTATAGCAGACGCCCTATCACAGACGATTAAAATGGAACCGTCTGTGTTGGGTCTGTCGAGCCTATCACAGACGGTTTGATCTACAAACCGTCTGTGATAATACTCAGTATCACAGATGGTTCTATTAAAGAACTGTCGGTGATAGTATCACAGACGGTTCTTTAATAGAACCGCTCGTGATGATATCTCGATATCACGACGGTTCTATTAAAAACCGTTGTGATAGTATCACCGACGGTTTTTAATAGAACCGCCTGTGATAGTCTCCGGTATCACAAACGGTTGTCAATAAAAACCGTCTGTGAACTATCACCGACGATTCTACTAAAGAATTGTCTGTGATAGTACGTATCATAGACGGTTTGTAATTCGAACCGTTTGTGATATCTTCGCAGCACATAAAGTTCTTAACAGACCGCGCCCCTAGCCCATTTCCATTTGAGCCACCGCCACAAGGTCCTCCCCCCGTTGCGCCGCCGACAGAGGAAACTGTCTTAAGATCATCTCCTCCTTCAGCAAGTTTGTTATCTACAAGTAAGTTAGATAATTATTAATTCCTGTTGTCAAGCTAGTTATCTTATACAATAGCTCTGCTTTAGTTGGGATTGAAGAATGACCTTGTTATTCTGAAATATATGACCTTTAGAAATACTTTGCAAATTCATTTGTGTAGCTTACAGTTGAAATGCTCTTGAAGAAATCATTTTTTAGAAGTACGCACCTCAAATGGAGCCTTTGGAAGGTTTATATGAATACCAAGAATTAGTGGAAATTCAATGCAAAGTTGTAAAAGGAGTGGATTGTTGTTATAAAAATTGGCTATTACATTATTCTATAGGATTAGTAGAAAATAAAGTTCTTTTACCCCTGCTTTGGATGAGATCTAGTTTTCTAACCTTTTTTGTTCTTTGGAAAATTGGAGGTTTGTAGTACCCTGACAAATCACGAATCATTTTCCCATGAAAATTGAACGTGTAACCATTCGCATAACAAGAAGCTATCTCATGAATCCCAAATCTAATTATCTCAATTCATTATACACTGCATCTTGTTAATCATTTTGGAATTGGAAGAAACATGTAAAAGCATTTGAATGAAGCAGGTGTTTTTAATACTGTTTCGACTATGATTAAATGTTCTATTGTTGATTAATACACATATCCTTGATTCACATGGTGGAGAAATTCGTGCAACATGTTACAATTTGGTGCTTAATCAGTTTATGACCTAATTGAGGTTGGTAAGGTATACTTGATATCTAATGTGACACTAATTTGTTACATGTGTAGTGTAGATGGACCAAAACTGGATGTACGGTGTGAACCATGTGAGTCAAGAGTACATTAATGGCGTGGTTGCTTTTAGAAGAGCCACGAAAGGTGATATGTTGAAGAAGGGATAAAATTTATGTAATCGTCCATGTATTGATTATGTAATCAAGATGTTTAACAACCCGGTAGCAGATAGAAGCGCACTTGATTCGAAGGGGTTTCAAAAAAGGGTATACATGTTGGACCAGTCACGGTGAAGAGTAGATTACACATGAAGTTAGTAATGACGGCATCGCCGAGATAGTCAACGATATGCCGGATGTGGACTGTGCTTTTGATGAGGATAGGTCGCAGATGACAATCTGGATCAAATGCTACGTGATGCAGAAGAGAACTACAGTGAGAGAGAGTTTTGTAAATTCGAGGGCTTAATGGAGGACTCGGTGAAACCTTTGTTCCCTGGCTGCAAGCCGGAATACACAAGGTTGTCAACTGTGATAAAAACTGCTGAAATTGAAGGCGAGCAATGGTTGGTCCGATAAGAGTTTCACGGTGTTGTTAGGTCTCCTAGCGGACATCCTTCCGGAGGGAAACGTGTTGCCCAGCACCACCTACCAAGCAAAGAAGGTTCTTTGTCCATTGGGAATGGAAGTAGAAAGAATACATGCATGTCCGAATGATTGTATCTCTATCAGTAAAGAGTATGCAGACATGCATGTATGTCCTGTGTGCAAAGCATCTCGATACAAGCGTCAGAATATTGCTAAGGTGAAGCAAAGACCTCCCGCTAAGATATTGTGGTATTTGCCTGTGATCCCACGTTTGAAGCGTTTATTTGCGAACCCAAAGGAGGCAAGATTGCTATGTTGGCACTCGAAGGAGCGTAAGAAAGATGGAAAGCTAAGACACCCTGCTGATTCTGCCTAGTGGAGAAATTTTGATCGGAGCTTCGAAGAGTTCGGTGCGGAACCGAGGAACATAAGGTTAGGGTTGAGTCTGAGATAGAATGAATCCTTTCGGTAACATGAGCAAACCGACATAGCACTCGCCCGTGAATCTATGTATGTACAACCTTCCTCCTTGGTCGTGTATGAAGCGGAAATACATTTTGATATCACTACTTATCCAAGGGCCAAGCAACCCGGGAATGATATTGATGTGTACCTAGCACCATTGCCGAAGATCTTGTGACACCGTGGAATGAAGGGTATAGGTATGGGATGCGCATAAATGAGAGAACTTCACTTTACGCGCCATGTTGTTCTCGCACTATCAATGATTTTCCGCCTTGGTAACTGTCGAGCTTCAAAGACGAGAGGAGCCAAAGCTGTCGTTCAAGACCGCTTAGATGCTACGGAGAGTGTATGGTCGAACAACTCGCAAAAATCGTATATATCGCCACCGTAGGTTCCTTCCTAGAGTCACCCATACCGCAAGATGAAGAAACAATTCGACGGAAATAAGGAGGACAGTTCAGCTCCAAGGGCTTTCAGAGGGAAAAATGTATATGATATGGTTAAGGATATCGATGTTGTGCTTGGGAATGGACGTAAATTAAAAACCCGTCAGAAGAACATCTGGAAGAAGCGGTCAATTTTTTGGGACTTGCCTTATTGGGAGAAGTTAGAAGTTCGCCACTGCATCGACGTCATGCACGTGGAGAAGAATGTATGTGATAGCTTGATTGGTCTCTTACTGAACATGAGTGGCAAAACAAAGGATGGTGTTAACGCACGGCGTGACTTGGTTGATATGAACATAAGGACCGAGTTAGCACCGAAAGAGACCGATAAAGGATTTAACATACCTTCCACCACCTGCTACACTGGCCCAAGGCCGAGAGAAATGAATCGTGCTGAGCTTGCATGGTGTCAAAGTCCCGTCTAGTTACTGTGCTAACATTAAGAAACTTGTTTCTATGCAAGATTTGAAATTAATTGGTATGAAGTCTCATGATTGTCATGTACTGATAACACAAATACTTCCTGTTGCAATTAGGAGTATCTTACCGAACAAGGTCCGAGTGGCAATATTGAGGCTGTGTTATTTCTTCAACTCAATCGCTTTCGAAGGTCATCGATCCCCAAGGACTAGATGCTCTGCAGCGAGGTGGTGACGACTCTATGTCATCTTGAGATGTATTTTCCTCCGTCATTTTTCGATATCATGGTCCATTTCATTGTTCACCTTGTGAAAGAGATAAAGATATGCGGCCCTATGTTCCTACGTCATATGTACCCGCTCGAGAGGTACATGGAATTCTCAAGTCCCACGACGGAATCGATCTCGACCGAGGGCAAGATCATCGAAGGTTATGCAACCGAAGAGGTCATTGAGTTCTGGTCGACTACATGGTTCGTGGAACCGATAGGTGTGCCTCTATCTCGCCATGAGGGAATTTGGATGGTATCGGACTATCGAAGGAAATCAATCACTCCCGATCCGATACGCACGCCAAACCCATTTCACGGTCTTGCAACACATGACCCAAGTGTCCCCAGACATCGACGCGAGCACAAAGACATGGTACGCCAATGAATCCGCACGGTCGAAGGTTTGGATCACGAGAGCACAACCGCGGCTCAACGAATGGTTAAAGGTGCGAATCATCGGGAGGTCATCAAGTCATGATACGCCGCTATGGTTGGCAAGAGGGCCATAATTTACAATTGTCACATGGCAAGGATACGACATAAATGGGTACACATTTTATACGGCACTCAGATAGGAAGAGCCGCCCGTCCGAAATGTGTCGTGATAGATGCATTTAGTAACCGATGGGCCGAGGAGCTCGTACTATGGGCAAATAGAGGAGATATGGGAGCTCGACACGTGCTTTTCAAGATGCCCTTATTTCGGTGTCGTTGGGTCCATCTCCCACATGTGAAGGTCGACAAGTACAGGCGTCACTACCGTGGACCTCGAACGTGTCGGATACAAAGACGAGCAATTGCATCAAGCTAACCAAGTTGTTCAAGTCTTCTATGTAACCGAACTGGTAAAATAAGAAGCGCCACGTAGTTCTTCATGGGAAAAGGAGGATTGTCGGAGTTGAGAATGTAGTGGATGAGGAAGAATACAATCAATTTGACGAGTTGCCTCCTTTCGGAGATGGCATCAGACTCGAGGAAGAATCCAGTGAGGAAGCTAGCTATATGCGCGTCGATCATCATGAAGAGCTATATTTTAATTAAGAATTAACTCCATTGTAATTAATTTATTCCATTGTCATGTGTTAATGTGTTATGGACTTGTCATCTTTAATATTGATGTCAATGTGGATGTTCATTGTAATGTGGAGTATCAAATTAAATTGGTTTCACTTGATTTGGAGTTGAGTTGAATTAGATATGAATTTTTGAAGTCAAACGAATTGTGAGTGGATAAATTGATTTTCAGTCAAATTATTTGGAGTTGTGTTATGAACTTGTCATCATACTTGTGACCAGGTTCATATGGACTTGTCATTATTGCCATCAGTAGCTTGTCCACTAAGTTCATATATGGATGGGCCTATCACAGACGGTTCTATTAATAAACCGTCTGTGATATGCCCACATCTGAACGTCTCCTCTAATCGGGACCGTGCGATTCCGATCAGGCGGTGACGTATCACAGATGGTTCTTTAATACAACCGTCTGTGATGTGGGACATATCACAGACGGTTTATTAATAGAACCGTCTGTGATAGGCCTTCATAACCCTACGCCTCGTCCATTTATATCCCTAGTGCCGCCCATTCCTCTCCCAATTTAGCCCGCTCTCGCGCGCTTCTTCGCCTCCTCTAGGGTTCGCCCGTTCACCTCCCCGTGTCAGCCTCCTCCCCTGCACCGCCGCCTCCGACCTCGACGCCGCTGCCCTCAACCTCGACGACGCCGCCGTCCCCGACATCGACGACGCAGCCGCCGCCTCGACGTGCGGCCTCCTCCTCGTGTCGGCGTCCTCCCTCTGCCGGCCTCCTCCCGCGCCATCCTCCTCCCCGTGTCAGCTTCCTCCCCTGCACCAGCCTCCTCCCCGTGGCCCCTCCCCTGCACTAGCCTCCTCCTGCCCCCTCCTCCTCCCCTGTCGCCCTCCTCCCCGCACCGCCTCCTCCCTACACGGTCTCCTCCTTGCACTGTGAGTATTGCAACAAAAGAATGTTAATTATATATCTTTGATAATCTATGAATTGAATGAACAAAAGAATGTTAATTATATATCTTTGATAATCAGATCCATGTATGCACAAAAGAATGTTAATTATATATCTTTGATAATCTATGAATTGAATGAACAAAAGAATGTTAATTATATATCTATGATAATCTTTGATAATCTGTGAATTTGATAGTCTTTGATAATCTTTGATAATCGTGAATTGAATGAACAAAAGAATGTTAATTATATATCTTTGATAATCTATATCCATGTATGCACAAAAGAATGTGAATTATATATCTTTGATAATATGTGAATTTGATAGTCTTTGATAATCTTTGATAATCTGTGAATTGAATGGACAAAAGAATATTAATTATATATCTTTGATAATCTGTATCTTTGATAAGGCTTATTGCCGAAATGATATTGTGATTATCTTGATATCATTGCTCTGTTCTGTTTTTCATAACAGATTGTGTTCTGTTGTCTCGGTGGATATATTTACTCTGATAGTCTTTGATAATCTGTTAACTGAATCTAGTACTAAAGATATTACAAATTGATCAGTGGGCTTTGTTGACATGCTCTGTGATGAACTCTGTCTTATACTAAGATTGAATGTGATAGTTAGTTCATTCTTGAGCTCCATTGTATTACTTGCTACTGTCAATTTGATATACTGTTAATTGGTTACTTTCGGTTGAAAGCAAGTTATTCTGATTCTTCTAGTTCTTTTGCAACTCTCCTTCTGAGAGCACAAACTATCATCAATCTTTTGCAACTCTGTGCTAATTTCATTCATATACATGTCGTATATGTTTAGCATTTCAATCAATTTAAATGACTTGAATGATTTACATTTGATTATGTTAATTTGGTCATTTAAATGTTGTTGGATTAATGCTTTATTGTTTCATATTTATGCTGGAATTAATTATGATTATTTGCTAATATTGCACATGTTGAGCGTTTGTACCTTATATAGATAGCAAGTAAGCGAGATGGCAGAGGCGCCGTCTTCGCCATAAATCACCGACGCCGCAGATGGCAGAGGCGCCGTTTTCGCCACCGCCACCGATTTATAATGATACGTAGTTTAGATGGCGAGGAAAATCGAAATTGCTCATGGCCGATCGATCATCACGGAGGTTAGTGACGTTGGGGTCCCTCTGAGTCCCGCGAGATCAGCGACGAGATTCCGGACCATTTGAGGGATACTTGCAAGGGAACGGGTCCCTATCACCACACCAAAGTGGAAGTCTCTAACGAATGCTCAGAGAGGCGCTGCTGTGGGATGTAACTTTCAAGCAAGTTCACTATTCTAGAAGCAGACATGGCACACGTGGAACGGCATGCATTGCTCTCGATGGGTCAAGCGTGGAGGAACTTCAAGAGCATTCTTGTCACGAGGTACGTGAACAAGGGTGAGACGCCCTTCACGAAGTATGGATTCTTAACGCTGGAAACATGGGACGCCTTTGTGGCTATGAAGACGACGGCTGAATTTATGGCGCAAAGTGCGGCGCACAAAGCTCTCCTGACATGAAACACTCACCCCTACAGACTCGGCACCGCTGGGTACGCGGCTAAATCCACGCAATGGGCGGCGGAAGAGAATCCATTTCCTGATATCACAGACCCGCGTTCCCTAAGCTGGTTAAAAGCGAGGGCACAAGTCTCGTCTTCGGACAGCATCTCTTTCACAAAACCGCGCACCAGAAGTGTCCCAACGTGTGGTAAATATGTCGAACTACCTAGTTGTTTATAAGTCCATAACTTCATAGTGTCTATAATAACATGATGACCTCTTGCAGCGTGAATTGACTGTCCAAACTTCCTAAGGCTCCTTCCATGCAGGCAGGGAGAAGGATATATTATCTACGGCCCTAGGAAACAAGGAGTACCCGGGTCGCACGCGAGGCAAGGGGGTTAACGTACCTTGGAGGGATGGATTCGCAGACGACTCATCGCACGATAGGAGTAGGAAGAGATCCAAGGCCGAGTACGATAAAGTGTTGGAACAGTGCTATCGCAAAATTTCAAGGACATATAGCAAGATTGGAGGATCGACTGAATCAAGTACTCCTCAACCAGACGCAAGCCACCCCCGTTACTTTGGGAACCAGTCCTCCTCGACATCGGAGTAGCGTCGCGTCCACGAAAGATTGTGATCATGACGACGTCCAATTACCTATCGACGACATCAAGGTAATGTACATCTCTGGAATGTGACAAAGATAGACCTATAGGACGCCTTAGCTAATTGCGTATCGTTTTGTAGAAGCCGACGCCGCAAGCTCCTAGTGAGGCTCGTTGGGTCCATTTCTATTGAGGTCAAGGGGATGGTGTATCCATACCAGAAGGGCAAGGCAAAGACGGTGCCGCCACCGGGCGCAGGTTACGCCAGGTCACGTGGACATGGTACATGACAGTTTCATGGCCGTCCACCGAGATTTGCCCGGCGAAGACATCGTAACACTAGGGATGCCAGACACACTTTTATCTAGTGGCCCAAGAAGGACATCGCCCCGACCCAAAGAAGGCCGCGATCTCGACATGACCATTCCTCTCCAACGGGAACCTCGATGACTCCACCTCATCCTTCACCTCAAAAGGCCACCTCATCGGTTCCCGTGGAGAAGACACCGAGGGAACAAGAAAAGCGTGCTACCGTATCAGTTCCCGAGTCGTCTCGTAGGAATACGCTGCCAATCGTTAAGGCTAAATCGAAATCGATGAACATTATGTCGCCTCCCAAGTCCCAGAAGCCCGGGAAGTACTCCATCGGAAAACCGTTGTGCCCCGACACAGAATTAGCCCGCGCTGGATTTGCTTGTGAGGCTTTGCATGCCTGGTACATGCGGAAGACCAGAAAGAAGGGGTGCGATACTGGAATCACCGTCGCATACAAGGATGAGCATTTCTTCAACGGGACGGGCAACTTCGTCGCGGGCTTCAACGACTTATTCAACCTCGAAGCCCTCGACGCCGCTTCTACGATGTTGACATCGTAAGTGTGTACAATCAAGTTCTACATTCACGTAATACCGATAAATATCACGACTCATTGCTTATGTATAGATACATGATGAAAAATGCCCAAGAAGGGCGAGAACCGATGGGTTTCTCGACCCACACGTGGTATCTTTGTAAACCATTGAAACAGACCCGTCCTTCGTCGAGAACTACATAACGGCGGCATTGCTTCGTCGGGACAACAAGGACTACATAGTGGTGCCCTACAACCAGGGGTAAGTGCTTTACTATTTGCTATACAAATTTCATCTGTACTAAGGTTTAATGACTATAGCAACATACATGAGTAGGTACCACTGGATCCTTTTAGTCATTATACCCAGGAGGAACAAGGTGATATACCTTGATTCTCTAGTCAGAAACAATCACGACTTCAAAGATTCTCGCGAGGAATACTCGACAAGTATGCTCATTTCCTCCATACATAACTCTATTGTAGTCTTCCTTCGCTTGAAATGGCCGAGGATAACTTTTTGAATCATGTAGTTCGTTCATCGCCTATGTTGGCGAAGAAGGACCATACAATGGATCCAATACCAACTAAGACACATGACTTAAATTTCCGATGACGCACTACAACACAATAATCCTATATCATACTTCATAATAATGCGCCTTGAACCGACTATACGATATATGTAATTCTATTTTTGCAAAGGTGCCGCCAAAGAAAAAATGATGAGCTATGTGCAATCTATGTTTGCCATCATATGCAAAGAAATCATTAGTGCTAAGATGAAGAATCCCGAGGTTTGTCAATCTTGAAATAATTATTTTCTAATTGTAAATTTAAATATATATGCTTACCATTTTTCTCTTCCTAGCGATGTGACTTGATGATAGATTTAGATGGACTCGCTATGCAAGAGATCGTGGATGTTTGAGGCAGCTCTGCAACTTTATCATGTCAGAAATAGTTAACCACAAAGGAGAGTTTCACTCCGTCGCCGACCCAGAGTTTCACGCAAACAATTGACTCAATTGTAATCCAATTGTAACTATAGCGACAATACTTGAACAAATTTGATCTTTTGTAATTTATTTTGAGTAATGATCACTTTGAGTTGTCAACAATTGATTATCTGTGATGTTGTCAACAATTGATTATTTGTGATGTATCTGTCAACAGAGGGCATGGTTAGAAATTCCTGAGGCTAGCCAAAAATCAGCAAAAGGTAGTTAGGGTTCTCAGAGTATCACAGATGGTTTTTGGTTAAAACCATCTGTGAAGGCATAGTATCACAAACGATTTCTATTAAAAACCGTCTGTGATACGAGAATAACACAGACGGTTCTATTTACGAACTGTCTGTGATACGATAATATGTTATGGTGAGTGATCGCATTGAATAGCCCTCGCTATTGTGCACCTGGAGACACTCGAGTTGGCACTGGAGGACAACGGAGTCAGCCGGAATTGCGACCGGGGCGGAGAACGAAGGTCAGGTTTTGTAGGCGACGAGCTCCAGTGACTCCCAGACAACGCGAAGGGGTTCTCATGGAAGCTCTGATGATGAAGATGACAACGATGCGGTCCACGAAGGCGGAGCACGATCAACGGTGGCAAAATTCGAAGAACACAGCTGCGGTGACAAAACCCTAAAGTTCAATCGCAGCGGCGCTAGGGTTCTTGGGACACAATGGAGGTGGGATTCGGGATGAGCGGAACAACGTGAACCCGAGGGAACTATTTATAGCGGCTGAGCGTGCTGGGTTTGGAAACGCCCAAATCGGGGTTGATACGACTCGTTTGATTTTGGAGATAGTGATCAAATCGCGATATAATTTTTATCCCAAAAGATGCGGAAGAGATAAAGATCAAGTTTGGCAAGATTTCTCGGGATCGTTTAGTTGGAGAATCCGTTTGCCGGACGGAGTTTCTAGAAGATGGCCATGGCGGACACGGCAGGGTCTCTGTGAGGAAGATGGCGACACGGAGACAAAGTCGCATGCGGGCCCACCCGGCAGCGAAACTGAGACATGGCCCACCGGTTAGAGAAATGAAAGCGCGGGTGCGTTCGGAACGGTCCGAACATTCACGCGGGCCCACCCATCAGCGACGGCTATTGCGCGAACGCGTTCGGACTCGTCCGAACGTGTAATCGGATCACGCCTGATGTAACGAGGCCAAGCGGGCCGAAAGGGTAGGAATAGGGTTGGGTTTCGGCCCACTCCTTTAGCTTAGATTTAAATTAGGTTTTATATTTTATAAATTACCAGAAAATCCAAATGGCAATTAGAAAATAGCAAATGAACTCGGAAAAATTCTAGAGAATATATCCAAGTTCATAGAATACAAATAAAATAGTTATGACAATAGTTGATGTTGACTTTAAGCATATTAAAGGGTTTTGGTACTAAAAGTCCAAGTTAAGCTCTTTGAATTAAATTCAAATAAAACTCAAGGGGTGAATTTTCAACTACTAACTAAACAAAAGATTGTTAACACTCAGAAAATTTGGATGTTACATCTTGTGTCGTTCTCAACGCCGGTGAGCACGCCTCCACACCATTGCCACTCTGGTGAGCTTCCTCACCCACGACGTTCGTGTCATTGTGATCCTCTTGCATCACTCATCCCCCTCCGTTGCTCAATGGTGCCCCGGGAGTCCCATAGCTTGATCGTGTTTGTCTTCGCTGTCAACTCCGACGTGCACCCGATCTCGCCAACACGTTCCCATCACTTCATTGAGTTCGAGCTGCACCCGTGTGTGTCACAACGTGTTCCATACCCCATTGATGTTATTCCCTCACTCAATGCAGACAGATTCGCAAAGAATCCAAGCTTCGCTTCCATCTTCCTCTCTCACGGCCACCGCCACCACATTCATTCTCCTTCAAAGACCGGTGAGCCTCGAACCGATTCCTTGCACCTACACCATCTCTCGCACCTCAATGAGCTAACACGACACTCCTTGTAGCTCCTCCATTGCTGTGGTGAGATGCCATCATGAACCTCCTTTGCGTCGCCACTACTCGTCATCGGCAAGCCTCCTCAACCCTTCCCCAGCCTCATTTTCTTCACCCTCGTGGTCGTGGTGAGTCACTGATCCTCATACATGCATCAATTCACCAAGGGCGAGTCCCTAGTACACCTTTCCTCTTGGCCACCCATGGCGCTGCCGCGGTTGCATGTCGTCAGCTCGCCTCCGATGACCTTAGGTACCCGCGCCCAGTCCATTAGTATCGCCTGGACTCGCCGAGCCTAATACGCCACTCCTTTAGCCCGAGGGATGCCTCCTATGTGAAGTAAATCATGGACCCAAGGCGTTCTGCCGCTCTCACCGTTGCAATGCCGCCTCTGGCCATCTCTGTCGCCACCACCACCACTCATAGCTTCGCCTTACTTCCCTTTTCCCATTCCGTCGCTCAACGTCACCGCTCATCACGCCGTTCGCCGACGGCAAGCTCGCCATGGCGCTCGGCCATGCACGCAGCTCTGCTCCTTCCCCCTCTCTCTCTCTGACCGGTGGGACCCACTCGTGTTTAGGATTTAGTTAACACTAATGACAGAGGTTAAGTGTAAAGAGTCTATGACAGGTGGGACCATGCAAAAAGTTAACGAAAATCTAATTTTAAATGTTTTTAGTAAATATGTCTATGACATGTGGGACTGCCTATATTTTATAAATAAAAATCTAGAAAATAAAACTATGAGTCAGTGACAAGTAGGCCCCACATGTAAGTTAATAAAATTTGGAAAAAAGTGAGAAAAACCGCTCTTAGTTCAGAGAAAATACGCTTTCTCTAACGGAAGGCGTAAACCTCAGAGAATACGCTTTCGATGTCACCCTTTTTTTTATTAATTTCTGCAATTTCAAAACCGAAGTGTGAGAGCCGCTGGACGATTTAACTCATAATGCTTAACCGTCCAATTGGTACTAGCATCACAAGTTAAATTTCTCCGCTCTCGGTGTATTATGTACCTCCCAGGAGCGGTACACATACACTTCACAAAATAAAGCATCAATTCCATACATAAGTTAATACATTACCAAAGTCTTAATAGATTACAACGCTAAAGTCATACAAAGTTCAGCTTACAAAAATAGGGCCAACCAGCCAAATGACAAGATAGAGTACTAAAATTGCAGCGCAAATATAGCCATAAGATGTAAGACCCGGGATTAACACTCCCGAATCCTCTGTGTATTTCTGAACTAGTCCCATGATCAGTAGCTAGTTCACACAAAGAAACAAATATGGTAACAAAATCATATCACAACTTTATTAATAAGTAACAACAGAGTTGATTACAAAGGAGGCTTACAGCCAACAATAAAATAAACACAAACGGAAGACGAAGAAGTAGTAGGGTCTCTGTTAATCGCCACGGGCAATCAATCGGGAAGCGGCCTAGTCGCCGAGATCCACACCGTAGCAAAGTTCTTCTCCTCTCAAATTTGTTTGCATAAAGCAAGTATGAGCACAACTACAGGTGCTCGCAAGTTACACCCACAAATAATGTAATGACATGCATACATGGATGTAACAAAGGATGGCTTATAGGGTTAATTTGCATAAAAGATTTTCTTTAAATACTTGTACTAAGTTCCAAAGCAGTTATTCAATAACTAAAATTCATTTTCTAAATCAATTTTATAGTCAGATAACATTCCCACAAGAATGGTGAAGGATACCCTCCTATCACAATGGCTAACCGCCCAAATCCCATTTGGATAAACCAGTTGACAAAGTCTTTTGAAACAAATTCCAAGTCTAACTTTGAGTGACTTTGCTAGCATGTCCATGACCATGACACGGCTATTCAATAGTTTTACACTCGCAGAGGTTGTACACTTTACCCACATGACACGAATTCTCTAGTTTGCTTGGCATCCGCCGATACCACCGCCACTACCTTAGGTAAGGCCTAGAGCACATGCCAAGGCCTTTACAATGCGCCATTCCACATGAGCCTCGCTAAGGTTTCGCCCTTTGGAATAGAAATCATGAGAATTCCTAGCCCCTCTTACGCCAGTGGGAACAATAGTCATAAAAGACTCACAAAAGAAATAGCCATGAAAGACCGCCCACGCATAAACAGGGTCAACCGCGATGGAACTTTACAAATTAATTAGCGTGTCCCCTACCCATACTCGGGACATGTGGTTGCACGGTGAGGCATAGCCCATTATAGGCATAGCAAAGGAACGCCAGAGGCGGTCCTCAATTGACTTGGGCGACTTTCCATTAAAACCCATGGGCCTCAACCCTACCCAGATTGAGCCCGTGCATTGACATGCACCATCCAAACAACCATTTCGCCCAAGTACAAACCATCATTTTATTTCATTTTTCAAGATCATTTATAAACTTCCATAACACACCAATGCCATGGATACAATTTAAACAATATTTGATTTTTGGCTGAAATTCCCCAAATCAATATTTTTGGTCTAAGCATGTCTTTGCAACATTTTCAAATGATCCTAGTTCATACTATCGTATCAACTAGGTTTTATCTAGGGTGACAAGGTATTTGATTCAATTAACAAATTTGGCCATACAAAGGATTTAGGAATATCTATGAATTTAAAACAGGCATTTAAATTACTGAATATAAATAAGCATGCAATAATAATTTAAAATAGAATTTAAATAATTTAAAATAATGGGTGCAATATGGTCAAGAATGTAACTTGCCTCGCTTGGTGATGTTGTTCTCCTTAACAGGTCACCTAGTACCCACAAACACTCTCTCTAGGTTGCTTGTGTGTACAACCACGATGATCATCAGATCAAAATCAATCTCAGATATGGTCTCCAACTACGTTGAAAACTCCTTCAAGTCGTTAAATCTATCTGTGAAAACAATCCAAATTCAAACGAAATTCAAATAACAATTCAAAAGGCAATTCAAATTAACTCAAAACTAAATAATTCTATTTTATTTATCTAGATAATAATTTTATAAAATTTTATAAATTGGAAACACTCAAATTGGAGTTGGGATTTAAAAGATATGAATTTTACAATTTTTAATCCTAAATTTGAAATTTAAATGAATTTCTAAATACAAACAAGATTCAAATGAAGTACAATTTAAATAATTTTGGTTTAGTTAGCTAGATCTTCAATTTATAGGAATTTAGAAATTCTAAACACTTAATTTGGAGTTAGGAATCAAAAGATATGAATTTTACAAATTTAAATCCTAAATTTGTAGTTTAAATCATTTCAAATTCAATCAGACAGTTTAAACTTAAACAAATTCTAATAATTATATTTTATTTAGCTAGATGATAATTTTATAAGGTTTTAGAAATTGGTATCACCCAATTTGGAGTTGGGATGAAAAAGATATGAATTTTACAAAATTTGATCTAAATTTGGAATTCAAATAAATTTTAAATTCTAAAACAAGACTAAACTGAACTCCAAATTAAATACTTATATTTTATTTAGTTAGACAATAATTTTCTAAGATTTTAGCAATTTGAAACATCTAATTTGGAGTTAGGATGCAAAAGTTATGAATTTTACAAGTTTTAACCAAATTCAAATTAAATGAATATTTTGATTTATTTTTCGAAGAAAATCCTTTATTGCGAAATGTCGACGCAAGCAATAGGATTTTTGGTTTTAAAAGGCATTAAAATAAACTCGATAGGTGGACCCCACGTGTCATAGACACGGTCCATATGGACTAGGCCCACGGGGTTTTGGCTCAGAGGCGTCTTGACACGCGCCACATCATCGACACGAGGCGCCACTGGCTGCCACGGGCTTTTATGCCGAGGTGGCGCCGGTTGGCGCCGAGGTGGCCAAGCCACGTCGACTCCGGCGAGGTGGCGTTCGGGGGCGGGCTCACGCGGAGGTCGCACGACGGCCACGAGAAGGCATCAATCGAAAGAGGATGGCGTCAGATCACAATGCTCACCGTGGTGGCTAAGGGCGAAAGGTTCACGGCGGCAGGATTTTGGCGGCGGTGAGGTTCGATAGATGGCGGCACGGCGTTCTCGTAAAGGGCCCCATGAGGCGGAGGCGCAGACCGGGACTGCGTTGAGGTGGTGGTTCCGAGGGTACGGGCGGCGGCGAGGAGGCGGCGGTGGCATGAAATCGGGAAGAAGTCCGCCAGCAAGACGCAATAGAACCCAAAATTGATCGATTGAGAGGGAGAGAGGTGTGAGCGAGAGGAGAGATGGAGATGGAGGAGGCGCTCCATGCTCCCTTTATAGGGGCTAGGGGCACCGAGTGGCGTGGATGCGTGGAGGTCGGGCGCGGCAATGGCGGTGGCGGTTGGCGTGGGCGAAGTCGGAGAGAGAGAGAGAATCGTGGGGAGTGGAGGCGGTTGAGGGGTGCGGGTCGTGCGCGAATCGCGCGGGGAGGTAGGGGCGGTTGAGGAGGACGGTTGAGGAGCTCCCGTGCGGCAAAAATGGCGGCCGGTCCATTGGGGTCGTGGGGAAGAAGGTGGGAGGAGGAAGAAGGCTCATGGCGGTTGGATTGGAATCGTGGCGCGGAGAGAGGGAGGCGCGTGGATGCGTGTGAACCGTCGAATTTAGATCCGACGGTTGGAGGAGGGTAGGGAATGAGGAGATGGGGGTGCGGGCGGCCGTGTGGGCCAATTGGGCGCGGCTTGTGATGGAGGAGTTGGGCCAAGAAGCGGCCCAAAAACAAATGGAGGATTTAAATTTTTTATGATTTTAAATAATTCGTTAATTCAAAACGATTTTAGAAAATAGTAATTTAGCTCCAAAAATTCTAGAAAAATTTATAAAATTCCTAGAATTATTCTGGACTAAATAAAATTATCTCCAAATTAGATTTGGCTTTTAATTTTGCAAATAAATTATTTTGATTTTAAAATATTTAGGAAAAAGCTTGTAAAATTTCGAAAATCCTCAAAATTAATTTAGTTTTTATTTTTCAACTTTAACTCAAATAAAACTTTAAAAACTTTAATAAATTTTATCTTTGACCTTTAAAACTTCAGAAATTAAATAAAGCAATCAAATTCTTTCAAATTTCAGAAAATCCAATAAAATAATAACTTTAATAAATATTAAATTGGTAACAGGACTTTGGGCTGTTACATAAGATAGCAACAAAATAAAGCCAACCTTCTTCCCTTACACACAAGGCAACCAACTGAAAACCCGCCGAGCTAGTCGTCAAGGCTAAGTCATTCACAATAAATCAACCCTTGGGGTCAACCTCTCTACTGAGAAGTAGACAATGTAATTGAGTACAAAATTGTACTCGCAAGACTTACAAATAACAAACCTATACATAGCTACATGCAAGCTTGAATCAATGGAGAAGGCTATAGAGCTCATTTTCAACACAAAGCGATATTTCATTTGCAATAGTGTATTAGATTGAAAGGCACTTTATCAAATCTATTTTTAATTGTTCAAATAAAAGCGTGACAATATTTATAATCATAATTAACATCTTAGAGGTGACTTCCCAATAGCCACCACAACATAGCACCAATTTCCCATTCGTACCACCCGATGTCAAATTTTATCGAAAACGAAGAGTCTAATTCTTGCACGACCCAACCAAGTGTGTCCATAACCAAGGACTTGGTTATTCAAATAGAATAAACCCTTTAGGGGTGTACAACTTTACCCACATGTTAGACCGCTCTTTCGCCAAGCTATTTAGCACACTTCCGAAGGTATGCTGGCAAAGCTAAGTTCTACGAGACGTTTCCCAAAGGTTTGCATTAACTAAGAGCCGCACATATGGGGGTTAACCCTCTGCGAACCGCCCGTCCTGGGCTCCCACAGAGGACCCATATGTTGTGTCGGAGTCATCAGCAAAGCCTCGACAACTACTGATGCTCCTCAGGCGAGGGAACCTTTCCGGAACCCACCCCACACATTCCCAACAATAATAAAACAACAGAACATTTTTCTCCTAACATCTACCACCTGCGACTCATTAATTAACACACCCCAATGTACTAAGTCAAGCAAGGGGGGACCCATATAACCCTCATATCGATGCACACAAGAATGCTTGGACCAGTGATACAAGTAATTTGGTCCTTGTTGACTTGGGCACAACCATACACATCTGACAATCACACCATTCATACCATTTGCCCAAATCTAAATCTTTTTTATTTTCAGTTTTAGTTTTTTTTTCCAAATACAATACATACATGAGTACCCTGACCCAAGTATTTAGAGTGTTGATAAAATTACCATCACCGAAGCGATGATCCCCAAACTACCGTTCTAAGCATTGCTAAGCAACACCGACTCGGTTACTATATAGTATGATCAGAACCCATCCATCGGGTTCAAAATCACTAGCAAGAATATAACATAGGCTTAGTGGCAATGAGAAATATTTACCTACAGGTCATGCATCTATTCGGACTAACTACCTCTAATCGAGAAATTAATCAGCAACATAGCATGCATACATACATTTGCAAACAAGATAATAGCATTTGAATATAATAGGATCAACATGCATCAAAGGAGGGATTGCTTGCCTTTCTGGAGATAATCCCCTTGGTGCTGAGGTTCACTCTTGTAGTCAATAGAATTGTCGAAACCTATTGAACGTAATAAGAAGAACCGATAAGAATGAATAACGCCGAATATACTCAAAAAATCAAAATCATCCAAAATGCACGAAATTTACACACAAGGTAGAGAATGATTTTATATGAATTTATAAATAAAAATCATTTGATTTATATGTTGCATGCAAAAGTTATAGCCTAATCAATTTCTGCCGGGAGATAAAAACCAAAAACAATTGGTTTCGGTTACTGTTCACCGAACTTAAATATTTCGTGAAAATTTTCATAAAGGTGGTGACTATGAAATTTTTAAGGTAGACAGTGCATGACATTCTAAGAACAACAAAACTTGAACCGCTTCATTAGAAGTTAAAATGAATTTTCTATGTATTTTCAAAGTTGTGCCATTAGTGTGCAAAACAATTGAACATCAAGATTCCTAGTGATAGTGACATACTTCAAATCTAGTCCACATTAAATTACACTAAAAATGTAAACCATTAGAATTGATTTCACTCAATTTGCAGTTACAGGGAAATACTTATGCATTTTTGAAGTTAAATGAATTTTCAGTGCAAAAATAATGCTCTACCGAAATTAATTCTACCAACAAAATTTTCTAGGACAGCAACAAGTTTCAAAACTATACCATAATAAAGTACAATAAAAACCCAACCTAACAAAATTGATTTCACTTAAAAAGGAGTTAAAACGAAATACTTATGCAATTTTGAAGTTTAAACCATTTACATTGCACAAATAATTTATTTAGGAATTTATAAAACCATCAAATACTTTTTGCACTTGAGCTTACCTAGCCACAGTCACTTACCAGTGGCCCCATGCATTCCTTTTCTTTTTCATTTAAATTCCTAAAGAAAAACCGCTACTGACAAGCGGATCCCATGCGTCAGCGACTAGGTCTACGAAATAGCGCATGGACCAACGGTCCATAGACCACCGAGTGGTTTACTGTGCCGAGTGGGCCCACATGTCATTGATCCAACTTGACACTTAGTGCATTAAATGACGGGATTTCTGTGCACGGGGTCCGCGTGCCATAGAGACATTAGCGCAATTAAAGCCGAATCAATACAGATAAACGTGCTTAGGACAACAATTAATAGCTAATGATCGAGCTAAAGTACATGCCCAAATCCAACAACAGGGAGGTCCTCTCGGCCGCGAACTTTGCTGGCGTTTCGCCGGCAAAGGAAGCTATGGCGGCGCTGGCCAAGTGCCAAAATGGACTCCTAACACTAATGCGCACCCGATGGTGGCTGGAGCATCGCAGGAGACGAGCTAACATGGCGGCGCGACGAGGTGGAGCAGAGAAGAAGCATCGGCAAAAACGACAACAACGAAACGGCAACGCATTAAGCTATCCGATGCGCGCTCTAGCAACTAGGGGTGGCTAAGAGCATACCAGAGCTGAGAGAAAGGTCGGAGTTGAATGGAGTTGCGCTGGCGACGTGAACCCGAGGTGGCGGCGGTGTTTCAAATGTGGAGGTGATGTCCTGATGAAGAAGGAAGGAAAATAGGGGCATGGGATGCTTAAGTGAGGTCAGTAGACAAGGATATCGCAAGGAATTGATGAGGGCCTCACCGTACTGGAGATGAGGACGAAGATGAAACTTGCGGCCGAAGTTGAAGAGAACTCAAATTACGGCGAACCCTGAGGAGGAACGGTGAAATCAAGTTAGGGGAATTGCTCTTAGAACCCTAGAACATGATATGACGCGAAGAGAAATGGAAAGGAACCCTGTGGCGCGGGCAGTGATGAGGGGCGTCTTGGCCGTGAGCTAGAGCTCGCTCTCTCACGCTCTCGGCTTTGAGGAAGAAGGAAGAAGGAGGTTGTGGATTGCTTGGAGGTGACTAAAAGAGGGAGGGGAAGCTACTGGAGAGCTTTTATAGACACTAGGGCGGAGAATTACGAGGAGGAGCCACGCGGCTGAGCTTAGTTCATGGTGCTACCATGGACGACGCCGAGAGGACGTGAGGCGATGGGGGTAGTTGAGATCGTGGGACCATGGTCAAGGCTCGGAGAAACCATTGGTGTTGCGTCGCAAACCGGGGGCAGAGCCGTTGACGGCATGGGCGGAGGTGGCGTGCTGGAGCTCGAGCGCTGGCGAGGGTGCGTCCGCGTGGAGATGACGACCTGCGGCTGGGGCCCACCGGTCAGCGGCACTAGGTAAAAGGGCTGGGTCAGGTTGGTTAGGTGGCTGGGTCAGACCAAGTGGCTCGGGTCCGATCAGACCAAGTGGGCGGAGGAACAGTGCTAAATTGAGTTTTTGAAAATAAGGCTGAGAGTTCTAGGAATTGTTAGAGGTAGATGTTTAGCTCTAAAAATTCTAAAATTTTTATGGGAGCCTACTGACTCTAAGAACAACCTTGCATATATTTTCTAGAGCTTTTCATGCACTGCATTTCCCTCTAGAAATGTTTCAAGGTTCTGCCCTAGGGGTTTGACTATGGGACCAACTAGTTTGACTGGCCATTTTAAAATAGCAAACAAATTCTAAAAATAATAATTTTTTTCATAGGAGTCACTAAGAAGTTTTAGAACCTAGAAAAATTATTTCCAGGGCTGTTCACAAGATTTGTTTAAAAAGCCTTAAAGGATCATGCTTCTAGAGAATTGAAGCAATAGGTTTTCAAAATGAACAAAACCAAATAATGAAAATCCAGAGAATTCAAATGACAACATGATGTCAAAAGTTTTAAATTTTCTATTTTTTTATACGTTTGAAACACAAACCCTTGCTTGGGCTGTTACACGAAGCAAATTGAAATGCTGATAACTTTCGCACATGAACTTCAAATCAAATGAATCTTTTTTATAAATTCATATAAAATCATGCTCTATCCGAATTTGAAAAAATATTTGGATTTTGTTGCTGTTGAAATTATTTTTCTATATTTAATTTGCTATCAGCTCTTTTGATTAGACGTCGATTGTTCGAGCGAAATTTACAACAATCATCCATCCCCTTATTCTTAACGACCCGAGCAAAGCAAGCACCCCCTTTGACCATGTTGATTATATTATTTTAATTATTGTACTTCTATTTGAAAATCTAATATGCATGCATGTATGTTGCATAAAATTGCTATATTTGGAGATAACGGAAGTTATAGTCTTATTTGATGCATGATCCTCCTTGAAATATTAATATCCTTATTGTTGTAGCTATCAGGGCATGGTTTAGACAATGAATGGTGTTCTATTGGGTTTTTTGAATGCTAATGTCGCATAAATGCTTAGCTGGCCAAAACCTCGTGTAGCTGCAAGCTTGTCAGCGATGTACATATGGTTCCTATGGGCTACAACCTCTAGGAGAAGACTACTAACTTACTACTACAGGGGGTGCCAAATTAAAAATTGATCAATTGATTCCCAACTTGAAAGTTTTTGGCGCATTTAGCCTTCTTTTGAAACGAAATAGCAAATCTAGCCCCCTTCCCCATGTGCGCAAACAAAATGACAAAAATACCGCAGCAGGTCAGCAGATGACACGTCTCCCCTACTGCGCTCCCCGTGCATAGCACCCCTCCAACTACTCTCCCTGTGCACAGAACCCCACCTTCTGCGATCCCCATGCGTGGTAGGTGGTTTGCCGCGCATTGGGAGCACGGCAGGCCACCTGCCACGCATAGGGATCACGGTAGGGATGCTATTTTTATCATTTTAGATATGATGGGTCTAGATTTGCTATTTCTTTTTAAAAAGAAGCCAAATGAGACATAAACTCCCCAACTTGCATTGGATGTTCTATTTGACCCTGTATTGTTTTGTCCAATTTTTTAATCCAATAAACTACTATGTACGCTGGCGTGTACATGTGGATGTTGGCATCTGCTCTTGTGCAATTCAAAAACAAGTTTTCTTGTTTGTTTGGTTTGTATCCAGATCAAAAAATTGGGGTAGACAAATCTGCGTGTAGTGGAAACTTAGGATCATTAATTTAATGGTAGTTTGAAATCTTTAATATGGTCTAAAAGTTTTTGTGTAAAAACATGTACGGTAGGTAAAGCAATGTTGAGCATTACATAATTTGGGCTAGCTACTTGAGGTACGCGGTGAGGACACAAATAAAACAATCCCGCCCGTGTTGTGTGGGAATCTATTCTACACACGGAGCTGGCACCCAAGTTTATGTTTTCATCACACGCAGTCGAGACCATTAAGAAACTAGGTCTAGGCCAGTAGTCCTAGCCTATGATAGACTCCTTATCTATCTAGTAGCCTATATAAAGGAGAAAGGATCCCAACCATTGTACTACCGTATCTAGATTGCATTCTACAGTGCAAATCCGGTCTAATCTACTGCGAGCCGACTTGAAATTGTCGGCACAATGTCGATTGGTGGATTACATGAAAGAGCAGATATCGATTGCATCATAGATTGTAGATTGCAAAAGCCCTCTAATCTCCGCAAGCCGACTTGCAGTCGCTGGCACAATGTCGATCGGACAATTTGTACAAAAATTTGTACCAGTCTTTAAGTTTGTGGTAAGGTAATCACGGATAAGCAGAAGATTAAGAAGACTCTCTCTACTTTTCACCCGAATGCAGTGCAATCTACACGCAACTATCGTTAAGACGGATACAAGGAGTATGCCGAATTGATTGACGACATGCAAGTCGCGAAAACTCAAGATAATGTTCTAAGGAAGAACTAAATCTCATAGCCACCTAGTAGCAATGTCGGCCATGAAGCCGATGCTAGCAGCTACAAGGTGAAGAAGCCTCTCACGAAGAAGAGGGGCAAGAAGGGTAAGGTCGTGGGTCGCAACACATTATTGATGCTTTCTAGTCTAAGAAGAAGGGCAAAGGACAGCATGAGGCACACCTCGCCATTGCAGGCACCGAGGATTCACACCCATTAGTTGCACTCATGAATGTGAACAGCCCAATAGCAGCCCCACCCCTCCTTTGGATATCACATCGGCCGCAGCCGTAGTTGCCCAAGAGGAGAAGATCGCCATGGAGCAGATTCAGGCAGAAGTTTCTACATACTTCACTGATTCGATCTAGTGCACGCATTGCACTTATATTTTTTTACAGTCACTTGCAATTTGTGATTGTGATGAAACTTTGAATAATGATTGTAAACTCTAGGAGAGTAAAGCATTAAATTCAGTATGATGAGTTTGCAAGGATTATTTTCCCATATTTATAATAGCAGGTTATGTTCGGTATTTGAAGTATCAAAATGCGTGTGGCGCCCTATGGAGAAAGTGTGCTTAGTGGATAGCAAAGACAATGGATACTACGTTGAGAGAGACGAAATCTTTTCATCGATCGGCAAAAATCTTTAGTAGTCTTCGACAATCATTGGCAATGTTACTTGTACAATAGGCTCGGGAAGGGCCACAATTATACTCCGATGGGCACAACTTTGGTCATTAAAGAAATCTGTTGTACCCGTAAACGACTAGAACTCTCAAGGATATTCGCTCTAACGATTTTCACATAGAGACTGAAGAAGAATAAGGTAAGGAATATCTGCTCATTACAAAGCGTGAAGAAAGTGAAAAAAGAAAAGGGTATTAGAACGACTTTCTTCATATGAAACTAGGCTAGACTACATTAATATTAAGGCATCTGCAGCCTATACTGTCCTGAAAACCATATTTAGATGCTTTGAACTTTTCTATCTCTGGCATGATAGATTGTGCCGCCTAGGTCTTAGGATAATGAGAAAGGTAATTAACAATTCACAGGGACATAATATCAATCTAAAGAATTTCTCGAATCAGAAAGATTTAGTATGCACCGCATGTGCCACCGGAAAATTAATTACTAGACTTTCTGCTCTGAAAGCGAAGGATGAAGTCCCTATATTCCTGGACCGTATCCAGCGAGACATTTGCGGTCCTATACAGCCCCTGTCAGGGCCATTTAGGTATTTTATGATGCTCATCGATGCTTCCTCGAAATGGTCGCATGTATGATTATTGTCTACGAGAAACCACGCTTTTGCAAAGCTAGTCTCACAAATAATTAAAATTAAGAATAATTTCCTAGATCATCATATGAAGTTCATTAGAATGGACAACGCTAGAGAGTTTACTTCAAAGGCATTTGATGATTATTCTATGGCAATAGGAATTAAAGTTGAGTATTCCGTACCGCATGTCCACACCCAGAATGGTCTAGTAGAGGCATTAATTAAAAGGATTAAATTTTTGCCTGACCACTTTGAAGAATTGTAATTTACCAACTACATGTTAGAGACACACAGTCCTATTCTCATCAACTCTCATCAATTTTAGACCGTCGACATATAACATCCATTCACCTATGCAACTAGTGCAATGGCCAGCACCGAAAATTTCTCATCTTTGAAGATCTGGTTGCAAGGTTTATGTACCTATACCACCACTACAACGAACTGCAATGGGCCCTCTCCGAAAGTCTGGGATATACGTTGGTTATGAGATAGCATCCATAATCAGGTATTTGAACCCCCATGACTGGAGATTTGTATGCAGACCGCTTCGCTGATAGTATAACTGATGAGGATAGTTTCCCGTCATTAGGGGAGGAAATCAACCCCTTGATGAAAAATATCGGGAAATAGAGAAGTCCAGAAGATAATTGAAATTCATGCACATAACACGCGCACTAGTGAAGCAAATAGAAGTCTAGAAGATAATTGAAGTCCAGAAGACAATTGAAGTCCAAAAGACAATTGATTTGCTAGCATTAGTGAATCAACTGCCTAACCATTTTAGTGATCGAAAGAGCGTGGCCAAGTCTCATGTGCTTGCACACAATGCACCGGAGAGGGTTGAAATACCGATGAAGGTATCCCTAATCCTGTCCTAAGGCCTCAGAAAGGACAAGAACTCTGGCCCTACGAATCCGAAGTAACTGGGGACACCTGATGAAAAGGGATAAGGAAGACTTGACACAGCCGATCACAAAAGTTCTCCAGAACCAGAAGGAGAGCCAGTTGAGACTTGGCACCAGTATGAAACCTTCAGAAAAAGGCATACCAAAATTGAACATCCCTATGAAAGGAGACATTAGCATGGATGTGTGCGCATACATCGAAACTGAAAAACTAAAGGGACTTGCCCCCGTAATTGGACACAGCAGTGAGCAAGTGGAAGCATTAGAAGAATCGCCCCTTGAAGAAATAGCTATAAACTTTGTGACCTCAAGAGAATCTATGAATAAGACAACAGCCAATGTCGACATTGATTATGCAAAGAAAATTGCCAAAATCATCGATCTTGATCCAAAGCCTGCATCGCTCGCTAAATGTAAGAAAAGATCAGATTGAGAAGATCGGAGAAGGCAGTAGAAACAGAATTTTTTTCTCTGAATAAAATAGAGGTGTTTGGGCCTGTAAGCCGCACGCCTCCCCATGTGCACCCCGTAGGCCATAAGTAGGTATTTGTTCAAAAGAGAAATAAAAATAAGCAAGGCTCGTTGCACAAGGTTTCACTCAATGTCTAGGAGTTGATTATGGAGAAACCTATTCCCCAATCATGGGCAGAACCACCCTTTTGGCAGTGAACTTGAATTTAGAAATAAAATTGATGGATGTGGTAACTACATACCTTTATGGAAATTTGGATTCGGACATTTATATGAAGATACCTTAATGTATCCCTGTCCCGAACCAAGACAAAGCAAATAGAAATCTGATAGTGTGAAACTCACAAAGTCACTGTACGGAGTTAAGCAATCAGGCAGGATGTGGTATAATCGCTTGAAGCGACTTTCTATGCAAGAAAAGCTAGACGAACAATAAAAATAATCCCTGTGTATTTATATGATGATCCCAGGATGGATTTTGTATAATATCAGTGTATGAAGATGATCTGAACATCATTAGAACCCTGGAAGGTATTAAGAAAGCAAGCTCTTACCTGGAGTTGTAGTTCGAAATGAAAGATTTAGGTAAAACCAAATAGTGCCTAGGCTTGCAGCTTGAGCATACCCCTGAAGGGATTTTTGTGTATCAGTCAACCTACACTCAGAAGGTGTTAGAAAGGTTCGGCTTTGAAAAGCCACACCCTTCGAATGTCTCGATGGTCGGGAGATCCTTGCAGCAAGACAAGGACCCGTACAAACCAAAAGAAGAGGGGGAGAAAGTTCTGGGATCAGAATTCCCATACTTGAGCACAATAGGAGCACTCATGTATTTAGCAAACTGTACTAGATCGGACATTGTATTTGTCGTGAACCTATTTGTAGGATCGTAATGGCAATCAGAAGGGGGGGTTGAATGATTGCTGCGAATTGACCCCCGAATTCCAACTTCTTCTTGTTATTAAGAACTCCGGCAAACTCTTTGGATGACTTGAAAAACTTCACAACGAGTATCACCTCAGGCGCACAGCAAGATCGACAAATCAAGAACCAAAGTTGAACGAATCTGAACTTTATATATCAAACTTGATTTGTGTCTACAAGGCTCTCAGCAAGCACCCCTTAAAGCTCCAAAACGAAGGACCTCTAAACCGCAGCAAAACAAGCTACAGTAAAAAAAAAACCAAAAATCCCCCTTATTCAAAGCGCACCCTCTGCCTCTTCTTATAGCCTAGAGTCCTATCCATGTCCAACACGACACCAATACGGATGTAACATCCCAAATGGATAATTAGGGTTATTCAAGTATAATTATATGTGTAGAAATTAAAACTTTTTCTCACATCTTGAAAACCCCTAATCATTCATGTAATTCTTGTCCAAGAGTTGTGTAATCCAAAAACACAAAGCTCTTGTTGACCCAAAAGTCAAACTCATTTTCCTATTGTCTAAATCTTGTGCCAAACATTTGGAATATATTTTCCTTGGTCCCAAAACTGATGTGGGACCCCTCTGAAAAATATCACGAGTTGTAAAACTTGCTTGATAAATTTTGGAGGTAAAACAATCCTTTGATCAACCTTCATAAATTTCCTGAGAAAAATGCATTGCATAATAACCTCTGGAAATTTTATGTAAGGCCAATCTCATTGTCAGCAAGCTCCAGTAAAAATTTCATAAATTTTGGAGTTGAATTGCTATCCCAAACAATGTTGCAAAGTTTCAGCTGTTAAAAACTAAGTTTAAAAGCCTACACTGTTCCTTGGGCTAGCCACTTTCCCAAAGCTGGTCCAGCCCGACCTGGTCTGCACCCCAGCAGACCTCCTCTCCACCTTGATCAGGTCACAGCCGTTGGATTTAGATCCAACCGCCACGACCTCCCCCGCGTCAACACCGCAAAGACCTCCTCACTCACTAGGTCATAACCGCTGGATCAAAGATCCACAACCATGACCTCCCTATGTGTTAAATCTCAAACCTCCACAGTCGTTAAACCACTTGACATCCCATTTGTTGAGGTCATAGCCCTTGGATCCAAAATCCATGGCCATGACCTCCCTCACCGTTAAACTAAACCAACCTCCCACCTAAACGAGGTCGTGGCCGCTGGATCGGATCCAACGACCCACGACCTCCCTCAAAATATCTAGCGACAAGACCTCCCTATCTTGTGTTGTGTACCGCTGATTAAAAATCTATGGTCACGACCTCCTCCTTGTCTTATGCGATCAGATCTCTCACAAGACGTGAGGTCGTTGTTCTTAGATCTAAATCTAATGGCCATGACCTCCCTTGTAGTCTTGTGACGCTTAAGACCTCCCTTTGGTTGTGTGCCCTTGATTTAAATCCAAAGGCCATGACCTCCCCTCATGCTTTTATGTTAGCGTGTGTTAAGACCTCACAAGAGGTCCGCACTGCTGATTGAAATCCAACGCTTTGGACCTCTGTCCTATTTTTCCACGCGCTTACACATTAAGGAAATCGGAGGGCCACGACCTCCCATCCTTGATCGTATGGCTGGGACCTCCTCCCGACCAATTGAGCGTAACGGTTCAAAATGGTCATCCGATGGTTAGGACCTCTCCTGTGTTTTATCCAACGCCATAAGGACCTCCTCGTTTTCTCCTTCCTCGGCGCGCTGCAAGCTCTGAGCAGTGGAGTTAATGCCCTTTGTCCCATGTGTACTTTTCATTGACTTTTCTTGTCCGCACCAAGATCATGCAGTCACTTTGCCTCTCTCGGTCGGCTCAGTTCGCACCTTGTCAACCTCATGTCCTTGCCACCCCATGGACCAACCCGTGGGCTAAGCTCACCATGGAGCTTAGCCCCAGCTCATAACCTTCACCCCGGGCTATAAGTTACCCCTTGAATCCTCCCTTGGCTTCCTTTGCACACTATTGCTCTCGGCCTTGCACTTTGTGCGTGGTCGAGCTCCTCCTCCACTAATCGACCTCCTCCTGGCGGTGCCATTGTCAAGGTCCTTGAGCTTCTCGGTGGTTCGGGAGTTCCAGTGGCTCCTTTTCAAACCCTCGCTCACTTTTGCTCCCAAAACCTCTTGGAAGTTAACCCTAACTTAATTTGTTTGGGAATTTTTCAGAGGTGGACAAAGTTGAGCTTGAGCTGGTGCCTTGGGTCGTGAAGCTTCATTGTCTTCTCCAACTCCGGTCATCACCTCCACGACCTCCCAAAGACCTTAGGACCTCCTGTACTCCTCCTGTTAGTCCTTTAGTCGGCTGCACCCGTCAATGCATGTTGCGGAGCTTATGTTTAGGCACACGCTTGAATGTCGCATGAGCTTCCCTTTTGCATTTTGGATTTTGCCGTGTGCTTGTCTTCGTTGTCCTCTCCGGCCACGGCGCTCAACCGTCGCCGCCGTTGAGAGGAGGTCCATTAGGTGCGCATGGTTATTGCGGACCCAACGGTACCATTGGATGTCGCCGGCGAGGTCTACATCGCCGGCGAGAACCAAGTCCTTGAGCTCGGGTCTTTGTCGGACACGGCAGCACCGTTGTCGTTTTTAGGACAGAGATTCGCTGTGTTTAATGCGGTCATCAAATGCTCAATCTCGCAATCATTGGATGTGTCGTGGGGTCCTTAAATCCGCCATTTATTGTGCGCAATTAAGGCCTCCCGCGCGCGGACCTCCTGGTGTCCCGCGCGCATTAACCTCTTGTCCAAGCGCGTGCGCGCTGGGTCTGGGACGTCTAGACCTCTTCCGAGGAGATCTCGAGCGCCCAAGACCTCCCTTGCGAAATCGTGGCCGCCTGGACCTCCTGGAGGTCTGTGGACGTTAGGACCTCCCTTAGGACCTCCCTAGGTTATCTCGGCTGCTCATGACCTCCCGGGTAGATCTTGACCGCCAAGGTCCTCCCCTGACGATCTGAACCATCGAGGACCTCCTTGAACATCTCGGACCGTGGCCCAGACCTCCTCGTGAGGTCTTGACGATGTAGATCTTCCTTGGGGAGATCTTGATAGTTTAGATCTTCCTTTGGAAGATCTCAACCGCTGAGGACCTCCCTTTAGATCTGGTCCGTCCCGACCTCCCCTATCGCTGTGGTCCGTTGGATTCTCCATCTCGCGCCACGACCTCCTCACCTCATGGCGTGTGCGTGGTAGGAGGCCCAGACCTCTGGACCTCACGCGCTGGCGTGTGTGTTGTTCTCCTGGGAGGCCTTGAGCCGTCAGATCTGAGATCTGTGGCTCATGTCCTCCCCGGCCTGTGTGTTTTTCTTTAGAAATTCCATTGAAGTCTTAATTATAAGTAGAATAAGGTATAAACTTTAGAATTTCATATCTTTTTCATTTTAAATCCAATTGAGGTCATTCAAATTGTGTTAGCTTTGTCTTGAACTTGACTTTAATCCAAAAATGATTGTAAGTCGAGTTCAGCTCCAGAGCACAGTTTGCCCTTAGATTTTAAAAACCAACTTTAAATGTACACTCAAATTAATGCTTAACTTGTAAAATACATAACTAATGCTCTGTAGATTATTTTTGAGTGAGACCACCTTTGTTGGTTTCCTCTATTAATGATCTCCCTGTGAAAATTGGTTTTAAGCATGTTGCTGTTATAGAAATGAGGACTTGTGCATTATAATTTTGTTCAAGTTCTCGTTTTGAAAAATTGTAGAAAGTGCATAATAGCTCCAAATGAGGTGAACTCAATTGTGTTATTCATCTCATGAGGTGCTGGTTTTACAGTAAAAATTTCAGCTTCACCACTGTTCTAGAAAATGTTGCCTCATAATTAAGTTAGTGAATAGTGCAGTTTGGTATTTTTAGGCTGAGCAGAATTGATTTCATCATATCTTTTGCATTAAGAATCCAAATCAATTGGTTCTTGTTGCTAAATTCATGATAAATCATTGTCTTGCTGCTGTAGAAATTTCAGAGAATTTGGAGTTCGTTTGTTGTGCTGTCTTTGTTGTGTTTCGTCGTTCTTATCGGTTCTTTCTCGCTTTTCCGTTAGGAAGCCGACATTTGTGGTGATCCCGAGAGTGACCCTCTGCCACAACTTGGCCAGCAACAGCAAGGCAAGCAGTTTGATCATTTCCCATCATGTCCCACTACTTTAAAGCTTAATATATTGTTTTACTTCTATGTATGCATGCTACTTTGTGTTAAATGTCGCTAGTAATCCTATAGTTGCATAATCTGAGGAATTGTTTATCCTCTACTACCAATGAGCCTAGGTTATTAGCGGTGGTTTGAGCTCGTTGGATGAGCTCTTATCACTTAGTAGTTGCGTTTTCTCTTTGCTTAGACATGCTTAGTAATCGGTAGTAATGGGCGATCATCGACTTAGTCGATGGTCTTGATCACTCAAAACTGGTTATTACTCCTATATGTCCAGCACTTGTGCTTTGATTAATTTGTGAAATCAAAAACTGAAAATAAAAGATTGATTTAGACTTGGGCATATTGGATGGATGGTGCGGTTTTTGGAATGTGGTGGTATGCTGGTCCCTAAGGACCGAGTACTTGGGTCACTGAGCCAAGCGCTTTTGCGTGCTAACCACACGAGGGGCATATGGAACCCCTCTTGACTAAGTACTTTGGGCGGTGTTAATTGGGGTCGCTCGGTTGGTGTGTTTTTAAAGATAAAATGTGTGTGTGATGTGGGAGGGGAGCATTAGCTTCCGGGTAGGTTGTGTGATGTCTCCTTCTCCCCGTGGGTTGTGCGACTCGAATTAGCATTGTCCATTGGAAATGTCTCAGACGACTTAGCCGTGCTGCAAGCACACCTAAGGTAGTGTGCTTAAAGGAAAGGCGGTCTCGACGTGTGGGTACATTGGTACACCCCGCAGGATAAAACTATTCAATAGCCTCGCCCTAGGTTATGGACATGCTTGGTAAGGTCGTTCAAGACTAGACTACAACCTTTAATTAAAACTTGACATGGTTGGTATGAACGGGGAGTTCATGCTATTGTTGGGGTGACTTGGGTTAGTCACTTCTAGGTTGTTCTTGTTGTTGTTACTATGTTATTATCTCGTTGTTATTTCAACAAATAAAAAAGATGCTTTGTCAAATTGCTTTCAATCTACTATGTTATTGCAAATGAAAACTTGCTTTGTGCTAAAATGAGTCCAAAGCCTCATCCACTTAAATAAAGCTTGCATATAGCTAAATTATAGTTCTGTTATCTTACACGTCAGTCTTGCGAGTACAATAAACAAGTTATTGTACTCATTTGCTTTGCTTAACAAATTTGTTGCAGAGGAAGGAGGGGAGCTCCAAGAGCCTCTCTTCTCGTGCTTCGTGTTGCGACTTCTTCGACGACTAGCTTGGCGGTCCTACGATGCCTAGGGGTTAAGGCACACCGATTGGCTTTTGTGTTATAGCCATCTTTATGGCACTTTTGCTTCCGCTGTTGTTCTTAGTAGTTCTTGTTGTTATTTGGCCTAAAGGCCCCTCTTTTGTAATAACATATTCCTTATTAATATTAACTTTTAGTTGTTGCTTATGTACTATGTGTTGTATGGAATTGATACATTCTTTTGTTGTGAGGTATGTATACTGCATTCTGGGAAGTATACATCTCTCGAGACCGGGTTTATTTGGTTGATAATACTAGGGTCAATTGGATGACTAAGTATTATGAGCCTAATAAATCCGGGTGCTCACAACGGACCCTATCCTAAGACAACCAGATTTGGAACTCTTTCCAAATCTGTCTTTCCAAAACTCCACGCCGTAAGCCTCCAGGACTCCATCCCGTAGCTTCCAGCGTGCACCCCATGATCTCCACGTGCTCCAGCGCGATCCAAACCACCTCTTGACATCCACGACTTTCAAGACCTCAGATTCCCCATCCTAGTCCGAGTCAATCCCGTCACCAACCGTGATTCGTCCTCAACACCTAACCTGCACATGCACAGATCAAGGAAACCAATTCTTGGCACAAGTTCTCCAACTTGACCATCCATTAGCTCACTCACACCCATAAACACTATCATGCATCATGCAACAAGATATAGCTCACTAATTTAACATATCCTCAGTCAAATCCCCAAAACGACAACTTCCCAGAGCATAATCGGAACTACCACCATTATACGGCTGGTACTACAAGATACGCAGTCGTCTGCTTCAAAACATCATGAACTACCGCTCATTGGGAAATCTCAAGATCTTCCAAAAACATGCTCTCTGGAATTTCCATACCGCAACCTTGCGGTCACACTACCGCCGTTCAAACTGCGGTATTACCGTTCTAACGGTAGTACTGCTTTCCAAATGCAGTACTACCAATTTTCACTTAATAGTACCTGGCAGAAACTCTCTTTCTCTCTCTTCTGGAAGAAAACAATCGCGGTACTACCGCCGTTAACACAACGGTACTACCAGACCACACGGTACTACCGCGTTCATCCCGCGGTACGAATGTTTGACAAAACAATTTACGAACCTCAAAGAAGCACGAATGGCCCAGATGTGTTGGCCAATCGGACCGTGCTTCACAGCCGTCAGATCTAGAAAACACTGTAGCAAGTCCGAACGGCCCACTTGATTTCATCCGTCAGATTTCAATCTAACGGCTCATAGTCCTTGAGTAGTTCGGACGGTCCGAACGTTCACTTCAATATCAGCCGTCAGATCAAGATCTAATGGTTCGAGCAAAACACCGTTCAGACTCAGTGACTTGCGGTACTCTCACGCACACCGCGGTCATATCGCACTCCGGTAGTTCCGCACAAACAAAGCCGGTACTACCGATAATCCTGACAAAAGCTAATTTAACCAAAACTTAACAGAGCTCAACCAAGTCACCACAGAAGTCTTAAGGACAAAGTATTCAACATTAAGTAATTGAGACTAAGTCTAACTTATTGTCAATGAGTTCATCATCAAATAACATGACCAAAAACCTCTTGGTCTTACAATCTCCCCCTTGATGACTACATTGACAATACTTTCAATAATCAGAGTGAAAGGAAGTGACAAAGAGTCAACACTGCCAAGCAAAGTGAACTGCAGCTAAAAGATTTCCTCTTAAGACTAGAAAAAAACAAATTTTGTCTCATTTTTCTCCCCCTTTGGCAATGTGATCATCAAGAGCAGAAAGAGAAAAGAGCATGAAGGATAAAAGTCCAGAAGCTTTTGCAAGTTAATTTACTGAATTAGTCAAACCAAATTGGTTGAGTAGAGCTAACAAGATCATATCAATGCATATACCATATAGCAATGTCCAGACAAGTATTTCAAGGTGATGAGATAATTTAGATTCATGACGGGCATTTCACACAATGACTAAAAAGATTACAAGATCACAATTAGAAGTCACCAAAAGTGAAAAGCCAAACAAAGGAGACAAACTTTAAACTGGATGAGCCACAGTCTCATATAACATCCTTTTGCTTCACTTTCAATTTTTATTTGCATGTGGCATGCTTAAAGCATACTCTTTTCCAGGGTGGCATGCTTGAAGCATACTTCTTTTGATTAAGGCACTTTTTGTGCATTTTTTTTATTTCAAAAACACATAGCTGGGTATGGCATGCTTGAAGAACACTTCTTGTCCTTTGAGCATCTGTTATGTACCCTTTTTTGTTTGATACATGACTATGCATGGCATGCTTGAAGCATACATCTTTTCATATTCTTTTCTCAACCCTTTTATCTTTTAAAACATGCCAAATTGAGTGAGCAACACAGATGAAAAGAAGGACCTTTTGCTTCAAATCCAAGACTTAAAATAGGACGCACAAATCAGCTTATCCTTTTCAATAAACAACACAAAGTGATTCCAATAATCAAACTAGTCAAAGATTTCAGCCATGTCATGATTTAGTTATTTATGTAGCAAGTTTATTAGACCACCCGCATCAAGGCTACATAGCACATGAATAAATATGATAAAGATAGCTCAATTCCTCTTTTGAAATCAAAGGCTTGACTTAAATAAAAAGCAAAAGCTTCAAATTTCACACAGCTCCCCCTCAAAATAAGCCCATAGGATGAACAAAACCCAATTCACTCCATAAACGAACAAAACAAGAAGTATCAAGCGGCTTAGTGAAAATATCGAAGAATTGGAAATCGGTCTCAACAAAGTGGAGAACAATATCACCTTTTTCCACATGATCTCGAGAAAGTGAAATCGATATCAATGTGTTTTGTTCGAGAATGTTGCAATCGGATTTTAGCAATGTTAATAGCACTAGTGTTATCACAAAAAAGAGGAACAAAGGCCCAAATCTAAACCAAAATCTTTGAGAGTAGCAGAAATCCAAAGAACTTGAGAGCAACTAGCAAAGAAGAAGAACATACTCGGCAAAGATTGATTGAGCAATGTAAGATTGTTTTCGAGAGGACCAAGACACTAAGGAAGTGCCTAAAAGTGACATGTGCGGATGTGCTTTTTTCTATCAATCCTACACCCCATAAAATCACTATCGAGTATACACTCAAAGTAAGACAGATGAAGATGAATAGAAAAGCCCAAATTCTAAAGTGGATTGAAGATACCGAGAATTCTTTTTACAAATTGTCGATGAGAAGCACGAGGTGAAGCTTGAAATCGAGCGCATAAGCATACAAAGAAAGTGTATATCCGCCTTGAAGCGGCCAAGTAGAGTAGAGAACCAATCATACTCCTGTATTCTTTTTGATCCACTACCTCACCTTCTTCATCCGGGTCAAGAAACTTGTAGACCCCATTGGTGTAGAGATGGGTTTGCAAGTTGCCATGTCAAAACGCCTAAGCAAGTCTTTAGTATACTTGGTTTGATGAATGAAATTGCCTTGCTTGGTCTGTTTTACTTGCAGCCCTAAGAAGTAAGTTAACTCCCCCATCATACTCATCTCAAACTCCCTGATCATAGTATCTGAAAACTTGAAAACCAAAGCATGAGAGGAACCCCCAAAGATCATATCATCCACATAAATCTGAACAAGTAATAGATCATTGCCATGTTTAAAAGTGAAAAGAGTTTTGTCTACCTTGCCCATTTGAAAATCATTTTTTAGCAAAAACAGCTTAAGCCTCTCATACCAAGCTCGAGGAGCTTGCTTTAAACCATACAAAACTTTTGAGAGTTTGTAGACATGATTAGGAAACTTAGAATTTTCAAAACCAGGTGGTTGCTTAACATAAACTTCTTCCTCAATGTAGCCATCTAGAAAAGCACTTTTAACATCTATTTGAAACAATTTGAATCCTTTAGATGCAGCAAAGGCTAAAAGAATTCTAATTGCTTCAAGTCCGCTCTGAGGGCAAAAGTTTCACCAAAATCAAGACCTCCACTGAGAAAATCCTTGAGCAACAAGTCTAGCCTTATTTCTCACAACAACACCATCCTCACTTTGTTTATTTTTGAAAACCCATTTAGTTCCAATTACATTATGTCCATGAGGAGGTTCAACTAAGGTCCGGACTTTATTACGCTCAAAGTTTTCTAATTCTTCATGCATGGCATTGATCCAAGACTCATTAGATAAAGCGTGACTTACATCATTAGGCTCAAAGGAGGCAACAAAAGCAGAATGAGCATGTGAGTCAAGAGCAATAAACTTAGAACGTGTTACCCTTTCATGAATATCACCAATCATCGTTACTCGAGGATGAAGTCATTTGAATCCTCAAAGGTGCGTAAGGTTCGAATCGTCTTCAATATTTTGAACATCCACTTGTGGTGGCGCAACAATGATAGTAGGATCTTGATCTTCAGCAGTTGATGGCATGGGAGAAAAGTCATTACCAAGATCAAGATCATCTTCTTCATTAAGGAATATGCTTTTAGACTCCCCCTGAACTTGTGTACCTGAAATGTTAGTTCTAGAACAAGTACTAACCTCATCAAAAGTAACTTCACAAGTTTCAACAATTTTGTTAGTTTCAAGATTAAGCACTCGATAGCCACGAGAGTGAAGAGGATATCCAAGAAATATGCCATCAGTTGATCTAGCTTCAAAGTTATCCAGATTACCATGCTTAAGAATAAAACATTTGTAACCAAAAACTCTGAAGTGAGAGACACTGGGCCTTTTGCCAAATCTCAGCTCATAAGAAGTCTTGTGCAAAGAGGCTCTCAAAAATACTCTATTAGAAACATGACAAGCAGTTGAAATAGCCTCTGCCCAATACTTCCTAGGAGTGGCATGTTCATCAAGCATGGTTCTTGCCATCTCAACCAAGGTTCTATTTTTCCTTTCAACTACACCATTCTCGTTGAGGAACACGTGGAGAGGAAAATTGATGTTCCAAACCTTGTTCGAGCAAAAGGAAGCAAATAAGGAATTCTTAAACTCAAGACCATTATCACTTCTTATTACTTTCACAAAGACCATTTAATTCATTATTCAATCGATAAATAGATCCTTGAAATAACCAAAAGCTTCATCCTTAGACACCATAAAATACACCCAAGAGTACCTAGAGTAATCATCAACAATCACAAGAATATACCACTTACCACCAACAGATTGAACTCTTGAGGGACCTACAGTGTCCATATGCAACAATTATCCAGGGCCATCTGTGATGATTACAGAAAATGAAAAATGTGGAGTTGCAACCATCTTACCATGTCGACAGGGAGAACAAACCAAAATTTTCTCACTTTTCAATTTCGGCAGCCCCCTAATGAGATCAGTTCCACTAATTCAAACAAGATGATCAAAACCAATATGTCCTAGTCTTTTTGTATTTTTTTAAGCTCATTTGTCAATTTTAGCACAGCACGTGATAAATCAGCATAAGAGGGCTTTACCTCATCGTGGTCCTTTGTAGAGATCATCATCATCATTAGTTTCTTCACAACTTGCCATAAAGCACATCCCTGTGAAATCAGCCTCTTTTGCCTTCTTGTGATCATCCTCGTTGTCGCTGTCTGAATCAACATCACTTAGCCCAATCTCCTCAAGAGCTGAAAGCACCTTGTTGACAGCTTTACGATAATTTTGTTTTTTGCTTGAATCAAATTTGAATTTTGAACGCCGAGCTGGTGCTTTGTCCTCCTTGGCTTCTTTTCCTCTCAGCTTGGGACAATTTACTTTTATGTGGTTTGTCTCACCACATTCAAAGCATCTGATTGGACCTCCTCTTCTCCTTGCTCTGACATTATTGATTGCTTTAGTCACCCTATTTGGGAAGAGTACAAGCTGTTCTTCTGAGATCTCCTCCAATTGTTCATCTGAAATAGCACTCAAGGAGAAACTAGAAGGACTTGATGAACTATCAGTTTGGTTAGTCACTAAACCCAAAGAATTTGACTTTTTTATTCTGGCCAAAATATCAATCTCATGTGTTTTCATCTTGGAATAAAGATCATTTAATGTGAGTGTTTCCATATTAACAGAGTGATTGATTGTAGTGACTAGGACCTCCCAAACAAACATATCCAAAGCATTCAAAATCTGTCTAGCATTGTCAGAATCAGAATAAATCACATCAACAGATTGCAAATCACTAATGATTTTATTGAAGCGATCAAAAAGTGCATCTATAGATTCTCCCGGTTTCATCTCCAACTTAGAATACTCCTTTTTGAATTGATTTTGATGAACACCTTTAACAGATTTTGAGCCTTCATGATAGTCAGCAAGTGTTGTCCAAATTTTGTTTGCAGATTTAATGTTGGCAATTCTAACAAATTCGTTTCTACTTAAACCTTGCAACAAGATATTTCTAGCCTTAGCATTAGCTTCAATATCAGCAGTGTTATTGTTGGTGACAACAGCAGGAACTTCATAAGGATTCTCAACCTTTTGCCAGATGACATTACCTTGAGCTTGAAGAAAAACTTCCATACGAGTCTTCCAATAGATGTAGTCCGATCCATCAAGTATGGAGGCTTACCCGAGAAGTTTATCTCGATCCGATGCCCTTGCAACCTTACTCGATACCACTTGTAGGATCGTAATGGCAATCGAAGGGGGTTGAATGATTGCAAATAATTGACCTCGAATTCCAACTTCTTCTTGTTATCAAGAACTCCGCAAACTCTTTGATGACTTGAAAACTTCACAATGAGTATCTCCTCAAAGCACAAAGAAGATCGACAAATCAAGGACCAAAGTTGAACGAATCTGAACTTTATATATCAAACTTGATTTGTGTCTACAAGGCTCTCAGCAAGCACCCCTTAAAGCCCCAAAACGAAGGACCTCTAAACCACAGCAAAACAAGCTACAGTAAAAAAAACCAAAAATCCCCCTTATTCAAAGCGCACCCTCTGTCTCTTCTTATAGCCTAGAGTCCTATCCATGTCCAACACGACACCAATACGGACCCTATCTTAAGACAACCAGATTTGGAACTCCTTCCAAATCTGTCTTTCTAAACTCCACGCCGTAAGCCTCCGTGACTCCATCCCGTAGCTTCCAAATAAGGCACCCCATGATCTCCACGTGCTCGGTAGCGATCCAAACCACCTCTTGACATCCACGACTTCCAAGACCTCAGATTCCCCATCCTAGTCTCGAGTCAATCCCACACCGACCGTGATTCGTCCTCAACACCTAACCTGCACATGCACAGATCAAGGAAATCAATTCTTGGCACAAGTTCTCCAACTTGACCATCCATTAGCTCACTCACACCCATAAACACTATCATGCATCATGCAACAAGATATAGCTCACTAATTTAACATATCCTCAGTCAAATCCCCAAAACGATAACTTCCCAGAGCATAATCGGAACTACCGCCATTATACGGCCGGTACTACCACATACGTGGTCGTACCGTTCAAAACACTGCGGAACTACCGCTCATTGGGAAATCTCAAGATCTTCCAAAAACATGCTCTCTGAAATTTCCATACCGCAACCTTGCGGTCATACCTTTGAGAGGTACTACCGCCGTTCAAACTGCGATATTACCGTCCTGCGGTAGTACCGTTTCACAGTTGCAAGTAAAGATTACCAATTTTCACTTAATAAAGACTGCCGAAACTCTCTTTCTCTCTCTTCCGAAGAAAATAATCGCAGATACTACACCATTAACCTAACGGTATTACGGACCACACGCAGTACTATCAAGGTTCATCCTACTTCTGATTTAATGTTTGACAAAACAATTTATTTAACCTTAAAGAAGCACGCGACGCCCAGATGTGTTGGCCGATCGGACCGTGCTTCACAGCCCATCGATCGAGAAAACATCAGAGTAAGTCCGAATGGCCCACTTGATTTCATCCGCCGATTTCAATCTAACGACTCATAGTCCTTGAGCGATTCGGACGGTCCGAACGCTCACTTAATATCAACCGCCGATCAAGATCTAACGGTTCGAGCAAAACACTGCTCAGACTTCAAGTGACTTGCGGTACTATCGCTACACACCATGCATCATACCGACTCCTAGAGTTCCAAGACAAACAAAGACGGTACTACCGATAATCCCGACAAAAGCCGATTTAACCAAAACTTAACAGAGCTCGAACCAAGTCACCACAAAGAAGTCTTAAGGACAAAGTATTCAACATTAAGTACTGAGACTAAGTCTAACTTATTGTCAATGAGTTCATCATCAAATAACATGACCAAAAACCTCTTGGTCTTATACTATTAGCAAGGTATAGTGCATAACCTACCAAAGGCATTGGCAGGGAATGAAGGACATCTTCCGATACCTCCAAGAAAGCAAAGAACTTGGTCTGTTCTACAGAAAGAACCAAGACATAACTATGACTGGCTATACAGATGCCGGGTACCTGTCAGACCTGCATACAGCCAAATCACAAACAGGCTATGAACTCCTATGTGGTGGAACTGTAATTTCATAGAAATCGTGTAAGCAGAGTCTTGTATCGACTTCAACGAACCACTCGAAAATAATAGCACTGTACAAGGCCCCACGAGAATGTGCTTGGCTTCGACGGATGATTCACCACATCCAGCTGTTGTGTGGATTGAATACCGTGCAAACCCCCACTATTATCTATGAAGATAATGCAGCCTGTGTTGCACAAGTGTAGATGGGTTATGTGAAGAGTCAACTCACAAAGCATATCAACCCCAAGTTCTTCTATGCTCATGAATTGCAAAAGATGGACAAAATTAAAGTACTGCAAACTAAGTCATGTGAAAATCTAGCAGATTTATTCACTAATTCACTTGCAGTGTCTAGCTTTGAAAGATGCATACATGTAATTGGAATGATGAGACTTAGAGAAGTGCCGAATTTAGGGGGAGAATCTTTATGAACTCATTATTGAAGTTTGATCACGAAGATCAAGTACCCAAAGAATAAATCTTGGAGATTAAACAAAATTGGGTGGATTGTATTATTTTTCCCTTAATGAGTTTTCCTAAAGTTTCTCGACTAAGATTTTTAATGAGGCAATTTGTGCAGCACAGCAGAGCGTATTTCATGTACTCTTTCTCCAAATTTTCCCCACTAGGTCTTTATGGAGTTTTGATGAGACATGAACATGTCGAATCAATTGCCCAGGGGGAGTGTTAAGAAACCGGCCTGCAGGCCACGGCCCTAGCCCATGATAGGCTCCTCATTCATCCAAGAGCCTATATAAAGGAGGGGGACCCCAACCATTATACTACCGTTTACAGAAGAGCAATAAAGAAAAGCTAGAAGTTTCCTTGTATCTCTATGTTTAATCTATTATCTCTTGTGTTCTTACATTATTCTTACAATTCTGAGTTTATTCACGAGGTAATCATTTGAACTGGACTCGCCAGCGATAGTTCCTCAACAGAGACAACAAGCATATGATATTTTATAAGAAAACATCAAGTATAAAATAGTGTCAGTCCAACGAGAATGGAACGGATACTCGAAATATTCTCGGGTATATCCCGTTAAATCGTTGCCGAAGAGCGCTCCATTCAAATAAAAATCCTTCAGTATAATTCGAGGCAGAATTTGACCAAGCCTAGACTGGCCACGTCGACAGAGTACGTATTTACCGTTCGATTTCGCTGCACTGGTTTTCGGCTGTCCGATTCCGGGTCGTCTCGAGCCTTCCGTCGTTTATTCCTCGTTGCGTTTCGATGCCTCCGTCGTTTCCCGTTTGGGTTGCCACGTGCACGTTGATCCTTCTCTTTGATTGCCACGCGAGCTCCTCGGCTGGGTGCGTGGCACCGCCGTTCCCGTTGTTTTCCAACGCGTTGTTTCCTTTACTGCGTCTCGACCGTCTTGTCTTCGGTGGTCGCCACTTTTCCGTCTCGGGTGCTTCGGCCGCTCCGTCGCTGCCGTTTTTTGCTGCTGGTTGTCCCATGCCCTTCTACCTTCGTCTCACTATGCTAGCTCTCTTCGTCTCTTCGCTTGAGCACTGCATTTGGCCTTCTACCTTCGTCTCGCTGTGCTAGCTCTCTTCGTTTCTTCGCTTCAGCGCTGCATCTTCATCCTCTTTGTGGCTATTTGTTTTGCCGCGTTTGCCTCTTCCCCTCTCGGTTTTTCCCCTTCTGTCGGTATTTCTCTGGATCTGCTATTCCTGTGCGGTTCTTGTTTGTAGATCTATGGTTTGGTTGCCTTCCCGTCTCGGTTTTTCCCCTTCTGTCGGTGTTTCTCTGAATCTTCTATTCTTGTGCGGATCTTATTTGTAGATTTGTGGTTTGGTTGCTTGTCCCGTCTCGCTTTCTGCAGCCGATGGTCGCCTTCCTCCATCTCCCGCTCCGGATTTTCCTCTTTTATTTTGGACTTCTTTGTTCTGTGTTTTTCCCCTTAGGTTGCCTTACATTTCGATCTTGCATCCAGATTTGTGTTTGTGGCCGTTAGCGCTCTTCGGTCATCCAGATCTGTGTTTGTCGGCATTAGCGCTCTTCGATGCGATTCGAGGCGAACTTCGGCCCAGGCTGGACATCCAGATCATTTGCTTTCTGCAACTGACCGTCGCCTCGGCTCCTCTGCCGCTTCGGATTTTCCCTTTTGCTTTTCCGCTTCTTTCTTCTGTGTTTTCCCCCCCTTTGCTTGCGTTTTTATCTTACATCTAGATCTGTGTTCCTGGGTATCACCACTCTTCGGTGTAGTTCGAGGCGGACTTCGGCCCAGGCTAGCCATCCAGATCTATATTTCTGGCCATCATAGCTCTTGCCTTTTTAAGGCTCCGTTGTTTCGCCTGTTTCCCCTGCATGGAACAAGATGGATGTTTACTGCTCTTTTTCTTACCTCATGTTTTCGATTTACCCCTTCTATTCTTATTTCGATTGCTTCGATTCTCTTAACGTGTTCTTACTCTTTTTTCCTTTCTTCGCAGGACGGTTGACCTGTGTTTGCTCACGCTACGTTTGTGCTGGCGCTGCTCTTGTTTTAGGTATGTACATTCCCTACCTTTTTAGCTACTACATACTACTTGGTGGGTGCACTATGATGTTATTTTCCTTGATTTGTTCCCCTTTTTTTGGGATGTTGTTCATCCAGCTGCTGCCTTCTGGTCTGCGCAAAATACCATACCGATCTCGCTGATCCTGTGCACGCATTTGAGCCTGTGTGTTCTAATTTTTGTCGTTGCTTCAGACGCTTTATTTCTGTTTCGTATGTACGCATCTCTTATCAGTTTGTTCAACTTTTCTTATCCCTGCTGTGCAAGTTGTCTTGTGGCTAATCGGTCTTTGCCTGTCATTTAGCGATCTTCGTCGAACTTATGGTTGCCTCCTTTAAGGTATTGGTCTATACTTGTGTTGTATATGATCCATATTGCGCGCTGGATATGCTGCACGCATCTTTATATGCTCCTTGTGATGTTGTAGATATGTTATTTTTCCTCTTCTTTTCAGCATGTAGCTCTCTGTTGTGTTTGTTTTGTTTTGCCTTGCTAGTGCGTCGGTTGTATATTGTATCTGCCTCTTCGCCTAATCTTTTACATCGCCGGCACAGGATCCTTGTGCCTCCTTATTCCATTTAGAACACGAGGCATCAGGCATGTCTGATGTAGAGATATCAGCCGGTCCTATTGTGTGTAGGAGATTAGGCATATATGTTTTATTCAAGCTTGTTTGTGCTAGCCGTGTTTACATAGTTACCCTAACTTTCCTTTGCTAAATATAGGAAAAAGTAATTACCCTATACCCTCCTCAGACGATTCGAGGCAAAATCGTAAAAAGAGACGCTAGCTTCTTGCTCAGAAACGGCTGCTTCAAACAGGTCTTTGATTCTACTTTTCTTGAAACAACCCATATCAGCTGATCTTACACAGCACTTCTCAAAATACTTCCCCTCTCAACCAGCCATGTCTTCTTTCGCCTTCTCCATGGTCCCATTTGCTTATGCACCAGAAGAAGAACTCTCATGGGCCAAAAAAATCTTTTCAGGTCAACCGTGTTATTACAGCCTTTGGAAGACAAGCTGTCATTCCACGACTATACCATTCAGTACATACTGGAGCATCAGATTCTCGAGCAACCACTTATATTGAAGACAGCCCGTTCGAAAAGTCTCTAGCTCCTGAGGTAACGCGTATCTAATCATATGGTTACCTAAGATGGTCATGTGCATACATCTAGACTCGGCAATAGATTACGTTATAGTGTAGATGTCTCAGCAAAATTGTTTGTTCATTGCCTTGCAGAAATCATAGGCACTATATCTAATCATACAAGACAATTTGGTCATCTGCTATGTCTTCTAACAGTGTATATATCTATTTTTAGATACTGCAGCACACACCCCCAGCTTCAACTCGACTGTCTATCACCGAGGGCAAAAAAAAACAAGAGTACATTGTTCTTTATATTGGCTATTCTGTTTCTTTTGTCTAAAACACGATGTCATCGCTAACATATCGCTTCTATAATATATTCACATAAACGGAGCATGGTGCAACCAAATTTCATCTCAAAAAGACTCTTTGATGTAGCAAAGCTGACTTCAGATCAAAGTTGATCTGATTCCTACCTTTTCTATACGCCTTTACGTAGCCTATAACCCATCTATAAATAAGTTTAATCAAATCAGATAATTTGTTTGCGAATGTTAATATGCAAACCACTTAATCCCACCGAAGACCATACTTCTCATGACATCACCGATGATAAAATCAATCCCATCGCAAAAAAATGCAAGATATGTAGGTAAATGTTTTTATCGATCCGTGCATTCGCGGGTCACCATTCACCCTACGTGTCGCTTTCTACATGATATATATCCAGCTTTTGAACCTGCTCCGTGCCACCTCAGTATTACCTCTTCGTTCACACTCTACTATGCATTCATTAGCATTGTATGAACCATTCTTGCATCTCCTTCGGGGCTTTGGCCTACTATATTATGTACCTGATTTGTTGGCAGATTAGATGTCGGCGCGTATAAATGCATTATAGGGTGTCTTATGAATGTGCTTCCCAGATACATTGGTGCAATACTTTAGCTTTTCTGTTGCCAGATTACATGTTACCGCATATAAACGCGTTATACCTTGTCTTGTCGATACAGTTCCTAGATAGACTGATGCAGTCACAGTTCTGCGTCTGCAAAATATCTTAGATCTACTTCATACAGAATTCTACACCATTGATTCGTCGGTTTGTTTCCTCAGTATTTTAGATGCACATATAAGGATCGTTCCTATTGCTAAAAAAGTTCCTTTATAACCTTAGTGGACATGAAACAGTCCAGTCTGCAGCAGCTGTCTATACTCTGTCCATACAAACTTAATATTCTAATTATGTTCGTTCTACAAAGAATACAGACTACATGGTGACATTAATAATCTTTTTTCCGCATCAACACCTCACTTACCATTGTTTTTCTACAGATCGACTCACGGTTCATCAACCAACTGATAGATGGCAGATTCGGTATGCAAATTTATTCATCCATATTTACCTCCTTCAGTCTGTTATATATGACTTCTAAAACACCTCTCTTCGCATTATCTATAGCAGGGATTTAGAGCTCCCGGTTAACTTGCGCAGCATCTATCCAGGCTCAGCCCATACTATATAGGCCTGCTTTTGTAAACTGCGATGACACTCTGGCTAACTTTTGTACTTACTCAGTAACTACGAACCCACTTTATGTAATATATCGTATCGAAGAACATCCTCTAATATTTCGCACACAACTACGTGTGCTGCATGTATAGTCCACGTGCTTTGCGCTCTTTTGTAACAACAATGGTACCTATTAATGTGCGTTGTCATCTATGTTTTGGTTTTACTTGATTTGCCCTGCTGCATACTGCATAATATACCTGCGAAACACTTGTTGCACACAGTGTCTATATTGCAGTCATACAGCCAGGTTTGAGTAACAATCTATCCTCACAAAATTTCAGTCTTTTACAGCCCATTATTTTTCTTAACATATGATCTACACTGCAGCATACGTAACGATCTTTCACTGCACGCCATACGGCGCGCGCGGGCTACTAGTATATGTCAATTGCGGCTAGCTGTTTGATGAGGCCAAGGAGACGACTACAATGCAATCATGTGAGTCTATCTATCGTTAGCCGTGGTTTTATTATTGATAGGGATTATTTTGTTAGATAATTGACAGGCTAATTGCCAGTAATTGGTACCCAAGTAATTATAGTGGGAAAATTGGAACTGAATTTGTCGGCTAACACTTGTATTTGTCTCTTGAATCAATGGAGCATGATTGATTTTGGACTTCTGGATTAGATATTAATTCTCACGTTTTTCTTGAGAACATTAATCTTACCATTCTTGCCAAATGAACTGTACCAATGGGCTAGCAAGTTAAGCTAGCCAAGAAAACAAAATTTAGCTTACAAATCCAGAGAGTAGAGGATCAGTGAAAATGGAAAAATGCCATGATGCTCCAAGAACATTTTTTTCCATGAACATTTTATATCCGATGCGTGCAAGAATCAAGAACAGAGCGCCCTGCAGGTAGTTAGAAAAAGTGTATCGAATCATTTTCAGAAGGAAAAGGAAGTATCTATTGTGGGAAAAGGAAATTGTGGTTGCAATCGTATACAGTACTTCTGACTTTTCTCCAGTAGAAGATGTTATGTAAAAAAGATCGTTTTACAATAGGTGCAATAAAATATATACTTTGATCACTAATGTACAAAAAGTTTTAGACAAAAAAATACTGTTTGTAAATTTGTTAAACATTTTCACAATACAATATTTTATTAATTTGTACTGAGTAACTAGAAAAATTCATAGTCAAAGATGTATATTGTAGATTAGTAACAAAGAGATAGAGTAAAATTAAAATCGATGGAAAAGAATGGTAAGATTTTTTAGATGGACAGGACACCAAACTGGTGTCCCAGCTCCAATTTTTATTGAAACTGAGTTCAGGCAATGTTAGCTCAATACATTTTCAGACCATAAAGCTTTTCTTTTACATGAACGGAAGTAACTAACAAATAACACGTTTAACCATACATTCTAACTGCCTCCACTTTTCCTCATTTCACATGTTTTTTTCCCAGCTTCATCATCTTGCATCTTTTCCTTTGCTTCACAAAGCACCAGACTCCCACCTATATTCAGTAGCTTCTTTTGTCCATCAACTCCGTAGGTTCCGTCAGCAAGTCTTCCACCTTCAAACGGTAGCGATCCATCTCTTGTAACTCTGAATCCTGGTATAAATGTCCCCATCTTCTCAGTCAGTATTACCAATAACATCCTCCAGATTTGTTTCATGCTGAGCCAATTCTTGCGCTGAAAAATTATATCATTACGACAATTCCATAAGCACCCCAAAACAGCAGCTACCACTGAATTCATAACACCGTAGTTCTTCTGATTAATCCAAAATTTAGCTAATGATTCATAATCAGAGCCTATCTCCTTATGAAAGAATTCATAAATCTTAACCCAAACACATTTGGCCACTACACAGTCAAAGAAGAGAGGGTTTATGCTTTCATTTTCATTGCAGTAAGCATGATCCAAAGGTTTTATAATTTTCCATTTAAGCAAATTGTCTTTGGTCATCAACCTATTATGAGGAATGAGATTATCCAAAAATAATTCAAAGCTCACCTAATCCGGTTATATCTATCAACCTGGTTGACCTAATCTAGATGGCTAGATAATGTACGTAAAATCGACATGAGTCCGTTTCAGGTGTGCACGCAATGTTGTTCCTGACATTTGTGCGCGCGTGAGTTGACTCTTGGTTACTAAGTACAATGTTCATATGTACAGTTGATTTGGAACAGTTCTAAATTAAATTCTAAACTTACACGCATAGCTCTTTTTATATGGCATTCTCGATCAGCAAGTTATAATGGGAAAGGAAGTACGAGTGCCGCAGCATTTTCCCTCTCGGATCCAGTCAAGAATATATAACTGGTAGAGCTAGCTCTCTCGGTTGTCCTTGAAAGACATCGTTTTGTTTTTTACTTCTCATCGAGAAACTATGCAGTTGTGTGCCGACCATAGATGACCTCAGATCAAGAGTATTTCAAGACCTAGGCCCAAATAATATTCTTCATAAATTCTAGAAAATCCCAAATACCCACTCATGAAAATCTTTCTAACAGGTTACATGTGTAGCAAACCAATTGTTAGCCCCCAGAAACCTCTCTACTCACAATGCGTATTGACCTGGGATGGCAATCTTGCTCGATTACCGCGAACCCGTAGGTAAAAACTTTAATAGAGGTGGGTATGTTCTTCCCTTAGGACCCATGGGTATGTTCAGGGGGGAGGGGGATAGTCTACCTGACGGGCAAACGTGCGCGGGCATGGGGGAGCTCCACCCGTGTGAAGAATCTAGACCCGTCATTATGAGTTAATAGAGTATTTTGGTGATTAATGACAAATCTATATGTGAGACTAACACTTTTATTGATATATCTATTGTGTAGTCTTATTTGAATGAAAAGGTAAAAATCATGTAGGTATGCGCTTGACATCATATTCTTATATCTTGTTGTATTCCTCGGATCCAAAATATAGGTTGAACTCCACTAAAAGTTTAACTTGAATATGTGCATATGTTTTTATTACATATTCGTGTATACACACACTTAGGGGGAGTTCACTCTACGTTTTGGGGTTTCATTAGTATTGATCCATATTCTCTTTATCCAAACATATTAAGGATCTCTGCTTTGAAACATATCCCTTGAGTAGTTCATATATACTCATATTGATCTTGAAGAGGATATAACAATCATCATTTAATCATTTATCCATAATTCATATTATGAGGTAATAATGACGTCACATAACTCTTGAGTATACCCTTTAAATATTAATAAGGAAGAAGCTGGAGGTCGTAAGTTCTTCTACTACCACCCTGTAGTCGTGGGTCTTCCTACGACTACCCCATAATCATAAGTCCTTATACGACTATCCTATGATCGTAAGCTCTACTACGATCAAGATGCATCGTAAGCTTTCCTACGACCATCCTCGATTGTAAGACCTTCTACGACCGGGCCCTAGTCGACAAGGCTTTGCTCGGTGACGGGAACGTTTAACTCATCGCAGAACCTCCAAGAATCTGGCGCCACGATCCGATGATTAAGGACCTTTTATTAGAGGTCCAACGGCGACATTCGGGAATGGTATAAAAGGCAAGGATCATCAGAGCAATGGGGAGAGCCCCAATTCTAAGAAGCACAATACTCTAGTTTTCTGGCTTGATCTTGTAATCTAGTATACCCAATACATACACACAGGAGTAGGGTTGTTATTCTCCCAGGAGAAGGCCCAAACCTGTATAAAACTCTCGTGTCTCCATCTCTGTGTGATTTTGAGCCTAGAGGAACCCCCGAATCAAACAATATTTACGTAAGTTCGGTCCTAAAACACCGACAGTTGGCGCCGACCGTGGGGATCTTCGAGTCATCAGTTTTTCCCTCCGTCCTTCCAATTCTCATGCTCTCATGGCAGGAGAGTGGAACGAGGAGAACTGGTTCGACTTGGCCGATTATGCAGACATTGACATGGATGTCAGTTTCGACTATGAGCCAAGTGATGCATCCTCCGATGGTGATGTCGCCCCTGGAGATCTTTCTCCAGGAGACTTTGCCACCGATGGAGTTGAGGAGGGATCCATATCCCCCACAACTATACGCCCAGATGGGGAACCAGCTTCCTCAGAGGGCAAGGGTCAATCCGACCTCAATGAGGACTGTCCCAAGGTAGACTCAGGGCATGATGAGGGTTCCCTCTCCAAATGTCCAAGTCCACCTAAGACACATCCAACTCGGGCGCGACAACTCTTGGAAGCCGACTCGATCTTCATCAAGATCCGGTGATTCTTTCTCTCCACTAACCCACCAAGGATGCGATCGAACATGCTCTTCCCGCGGTCCCACCATCCCAACGCAGGACTCACTTACCGATTTAAGACGGTTATAACCTGCAATTCCCTTTCGAGGGGTTTGCTCCAAGTCGCCAGATGGTGTCATTCGACGACTCTCAAGCGAGGAGCCCTCTAGCGCAAGTGGAGATCATCAATGGAGGTCTTCGCCCTACCTCGTAGCAATAACTCTCTTGAAACAGTACGAGGATGCTCCTCAAGATCACACCCTACGATCGCCGTGGCGATGACGAGGACGCCCAATGACGTAACAGAGTCAACACTCGATGAACGCACGGAAATTCTCGAGATCATCACACTCCGCTAAAGCAAGGTCAAAGGTCGTATGGATGATTCTGAAATAGTCCGACGAAAGCGAAGTCGCAACTCAGATAAAATTGCCTGGGCACACTCAATACCAGTCAGAGGAAGCTCAAGAACTTCAGCACATCAACGACCTGCTCGAGAACCCCTCTCGTGAACTTGCCCAAGCGCCCGGCTACGACCTCTTTGCTGAAGAGATCACACAAAGGCTGCGGAATACGATGAGCAAGCTCGAACGACCCCGCCAACATCGTTCTGGAAGTCGTGGCAGTACGACTCCATCAGCTTCCAGTCGTTCGAATAATTCACCGCATGGAGATCGCCGCAAGGTACATCGCTCCCCAATCCAGAAAAGAGTTCCTCGAACGTCTGAAGAACATAAAGCTCCTAGGAGAGGTGATCATTTACCGCTCCAACCCAAGGGTCTGAAACAGCAGACAAGATACGAGGAGTATTACCCTCGTAGGATCGAGACTTACCATAAGTCAGATTCACCAATGGCTGGGTATCATCGAGTACGATCACCTGGCGACGTCAACCCCTCTTTTATTCAAAGGAGGCATTACGACATAATTATCGGATGTCGAGCATTCTCGCCGACCGAAAGCAGCTTCATCGCCGCCATGCGTTTCACCAGGAACATGGAGAAAGTTGATGGGTCTCAAAATCCCATCGAATTCCTTCAGATCTACACGATCGTTGTTCGAAAGCAAAGCAGGAGGAGGAGAGCGCGTCATGGCTAATTACCTTCCAACTGCGTTTCGAATGGTCTGCTCGATCGTGGTTATTAAACCAACCAGTCGAGTCAATCTACTCGTGGCAACATCTTTGCGATCTATTGCTAGTCAATTTCTAAGGCACCTACCATCACCCCAGAAAGGAGGACGACCTACACCGAATGCGACAAAACGACGACGAAACACTACGCAAATTCATCAGGCGTTTCAGTCAGGTTCGCAATTCGATTCCTGAAGTTTCTAACTCATCTGTTATCAGAGCCTTCAAGTAGGGAGTCCGCAGCAGAAGGATCACGGAGGACATCGCTTAAACCCTCCCGCCATCAGAGTCAACTCTTCGAGATGGTCGATCGGTACACTACTATCGATGAAGCAATGAGTGGACCAAAATCATCGATCAAGATGACCAAAGACCCTTAGGAGACGGCGAAGGTAACAAAAGAGGGATAAAAGACCAAGAAATCCAAGAACAATGCAAAGGGCCAAAAGCCTCAAGCCAATGCTTCTAAGGAGGTCTTGGCTGTAAGTGATAAGGAGCCACAAACTACCAAATAATACCCCGATCGAGGCAAAGGTAAGCGCCCCAAACGGAAGAACGACAAGCCTAGGTGGTGCCCTTTCCATAAAAAGGAAGGGCATGACCTCCGCAATTGCCGAGTTTTCCAACGAAAACTCAAAGACTACTACAACAAAGAAAGGGCCACTCCCTATCCTCAAGAAGTAGGGCAAGTCGCTGGTCGACGCAATGGATGACAACGAGGACATGTCGCTTCAGATCCCGAGCACACCATCGAGCACATCTTTGGGGGATCATCGGCAGACGAGTCAAGGCGATGCATTTAAGGCGGCCGAACGTGAGATAAACTCCATTGACTCCTCTTGTCAATAAAGTATCAAGTGGCTCAAGTCACCATCTCTTTTGAGAAGGGTGATCGCCTCGATCCTTCGATCCGACTGTGTCGTTATTCGATCGTGGTCGAACCCACCATCAACAACCGCCGAGTGAATCGAGTGTTGATTGATGATGGTAGTTCGTTAAATATTTTGTTGACGAACACCTTGGACGAGATGCGAGTACCTGTGACCAAGGTAAAGCCGTAAGATATTCATTTCATGGTATTATACCGGATCTTCGCCAAACCTATTGGTCAAATTTCCTTCCTGTTACATTTGGTTCACCAAGTAATTTCAGATGGAGAAGATCTCCTTGATGTGGTCGATTTCGACACAAGATATAACACCATACTCTGACGATCAAATTTTGGCAAAATTCTTAATGGCAACTCATTATGGGTATCAATGTATTAAGATGCCAGTCCCAAAGGAGTAATCACAATTCATTGTGATAAGAAGATGGCACACACGCAGGACCGCCGATCCCTTAAGATGGTAGGTCGATACTGTGCTCGGAAGAAAAGGGCGCCTTCACTAAGTGCTCAAGCCTAAAGTCGCATACCAAGTTTAACGATCAAGTCAAAGAGGTTCCCCGATCGAGGAACCTTCAAGACTATTCAGACGAGGATACTTCCGACCCCAAGTAGGAAGACGCCTCATCACTTTCCTCCGAGTAAACGCAGATGTCTTCACGCGGGCAAGCATCCGACATGCCCGAGTCCCTGTGGAAGTGATTGAGCACAGCTAGCTTTACTACCGACAAAGCACCAGAAACAAAAATTACGGAGATTTTCCCGATCGACGAGATGCTATAAGGTCGAATTGACAAGCTACTTAAAGCATGCTTTATAAGAGAAGTCGACTACCCAGAGTGGTTGGCCAACCTCAGAGTGGTTAGGAAGTCTAACGGCAAGTGGCTAATGTGCTGACTTCATTGATCTTAATAAAGCTTGTCCAAAAGATGATTTCCTTTACCTCGTGACGATCGCTTGGTTGACTCTATCGTTGGTTGCTAAACATTAAGTTTTCTAGATGCATATTCGCTACCATCGATTATTATGTGTCTAGAAGATTAAGAAAAGACCGATTATTACTCCATTTGGTATATTTTGCTATGTCAAAATGACATTTGGTCTAAAAAATGCCGCACTTCTTTTCAACGCTTGATGCAATCGATTTTTTCACCTCGCCTAGGCCAAAATTGAAGCCTATGTTGACGATCTAGTCGTAAAAAGCATCAAACGGCTTGATCATATTTTCGACTTGCAGAGACATTCGACAACTTCGTAAAGCACCGCTTGAAACTCCATCCCGAGAAGTGTGTGTTTGAGTCTCTTCGAAAGTTGCTTTGATTCTCGGTCTCGCACGAGGATCAAGCAAACTCAAAAGATAAAAGCCATTGTCCAAATGCGCCTCCAACGCATTTAAGAAAAAGTCCAAAACTCACAGGTATGGCGGTTTTAAGTCGCTTCATAGCACGATCGGGAGAAAAAGGACTACCTTTCTTCAAACTTCTAAGGAAGCACGAGGGTTTTGAGTGGTCTGAAGAGGCAAATGTCGCTTCGAGGATGTCAAGAGATATCTTACGAGTGCCCTGCTCGTTTCCCAAACCAAGAGACGCTCTTGATTTATCTAGCTACCATGCCACAGCAAAGGAGCGAAGATTAGACGAGAACGTGAAAACGCTCAATGACCAAAGCAGTACTACGTAAGTGAGGTTTTGCATGGACCTAAGGAGCGTTATCCTCAGGTCCAAAAGCTTCTCTATGCCCTCCTCATGTCTTCAAAAAAACTGCGGTATTATTTTCAGGCGCACAAGATAATTGTGCCGTCTGAGTTTCCCTTAGGAGTAATCCTCCGTAATAGGGAAGCAAGGATGCATGTCTAGATGGTCAGTAGAACTTGGGGAATTCGACCTCCATTTCGTGGTCCCGAACGGCCATTAAATCCCAGATCCGGGCGATTTTGTCGCCGAATGGACAAATCTCAACTCGCTCAGATCCCCAAGACGATACCCACGACAAGTGGACGATGTACTTTGATGGGTCATTTACTTTAAATGGCTCTGGGGTCGGGTGGTCCCGAATCTCCTAACAGAGACATTAAAGTATGCCATGCAAATTAAACTTTCGTGCCACTAACAACGTGGCGAGTACGAAGGTTTACTAGCCAGATATAAGTCATAAAGCGCCATGTTCGACAACTACTCGTGAGATGAAACTCTCAACTAGTCGTGAATCAGTCGAAAAGAGTACCAAGATTCTAACCCGACCATGTCTCAAGATTTATCGGAAGTTCAAAGCTTGAGAAGCATTTTTTCGGTTTCGAGGTACAATTCATCCTCGAAGGATAATTTCTCGCAGACCCGCTTGCTCAATAGTTTCTTCCCATCACCAAGATTCAAAAGGAGTCTTCTTGAGCAACTCCAAGCCGCCTCTAGTGGAAACACTAGCGACATCTCCTATTGAGATAGCCTCTAGAATACGAGGATACTTGGATGGATCCCATTTACAAGTATCTTCAAATGGGTTCCAGGTTCGATGACGCATCTCAAACAGATCGCTTATCCCGAAGGCCAAAATGTATACTTTGGTCGAAGAAGTCCTCTATAAAAAGGTACTCAAGGGTACTCATGCGATGCATACCGCAGAGAGAAGGACTAAACCTCCTTCATGACATATACGGGTGCATCTGTGGAACTCATGCTTCCTACAGAACGTTGGTTGGTAAAGCCTTTCGATAAGGATTTTACTGGCCAACAGCCCACTATGATGCCAAAGAGATGGTTAAGAAATGTACAATGCCGCTTATAACAAGCAAATACATCAACCACTCAGCATTACAAATAATTCTCTATCATGGCCTTTTGCACCTAGGGTCTCGATATCCTAGGACCGCTCCCAAGGGCTCCAAGAGGTTTCGAGTTCCTTTTGTAGCTATTGATACGCTCACAAAATGGATCGAATCCAAACTCGCGGATCGATAACAACGAAGTCGCAAAACGGTTTATGATGAGAAGCGTGATTACTCGATTTGGAGTCCCTAGTCAATAATCACCGACAATGGTAAAAATTTTCGAGCGCAAAATTTCAGAATTTTATGCACGAGTTGGGTACCAAGCTCATATGCCTCTCGCTGCTCCATCCCCAAAGCAATGGGGCAATGAACGAGCAAATGGCCAAATAATGCAGGAATTAAAACTCGAGTCTTCGACCATTTTGTTAAGCGCTCGGGGCTTGGGTACAAGAATTACCTCAAGATATGGGCGATTCTCGCACGACCACTAGCTCAGCAATAGGCTAAACACATTTTTCCTAGTCTTTGGTGCCGGCCATGCTTCCACCGTAACTAAAGATCAGGTCTACAAGGGTCGAGAGTTTCAATGACTCAAATTTCAAGAACAATTTCGAGCGGATGACATTAACTTGCTCAAGAGAAAAGAAATCAGCCTTAATCCGCTCAAGAAGATACCAACAAGCCCCGCACAAATACTACGATCAGAAGGTCCAACCTCACAAGCCTCTTTGTCAGAGGTGACTTGGTATTGAGGAAAATTCAATCCCAATCTAATCGAACAAACTTTCTCCTAAGTGGGAAGGTCCTACACAAAGTGGTCGGGTTATGCGCCCGTGCTCTGTGACGAGTGGCAATGGAAGACTAATCGGTTCTTCTAATTCTTGGAATATCGACCGCCATTTAAATTCTACGGTAAACCACTCAACCATTCAATAAAGCATCGTGTTCTTTCTATCTCGTATTGTTTTACTTTGAGTAACGCTTTGATATTTCTTTCAACCATAACCTGGTCAAAGATCCGCCTCGACAAGTTCCTAGTCATGAGCTTTCACGACAACACACTGTCGTCGAAGACATCCTATGACCGCACTCCGCTCATCTTTACACTAGTCAAAAGGATGGTAACGCCACCTAGTCGAAGCCTTTCTCTCTCGACGTGGTCCCGCCCACTAGAAGGAACTTCCTAGAGTTGACTCGCTCCTCCCTTTTTACCAACACAAAGAGCTTGGGTTCAAAACATGGTCGAAATAATAACAAGCCAACTCTTAGTACCTTAGTTTATTTCTTCATTCATCTTTTTGAAAAATAAACTAAGCAGAGTACACTTTCAAATTTGCTCAACTACTCTCGATAAACTCGGTTTGTTTTAACTGGTCGAAGGAAGTTGCAACACCTAGTCGAAGACTTTCCTCTCTGCACGTGGTCTATTCCACTAGAAGGAACTTCCTAACGTCGTTCTGTTTCTAACTCTTGCTACCATAGTGAACATATTGAGTGCATTGAAATAAGTTGGACAAATTTTATAAAGGAACTCCAGAAGTTTATCTAACTCAAGTTGATCATTCTTAATTTGATTAATCTAATCGGAGATGGTAACATCACCTAGTCGAAGCCTTTCCTCTCTGCATGTGGTCCTGCCCACTAGAAGGAACTTCCTAGTGTCGACCTGTTCCTACTCTTTCAACCAGTGTGAGATAATCGTGATCGTAAAACTACAAGTTAGCTAAACCGCTGTCTTTTTCAGAAAACCCATTTAGTACTATTTACTTAGTTTATCTAAATAAACCAAGGAAATAGTCAGGGAATAGGATAAAGTTATTAACTTGACTTCAATTATTAGTCTTGCTCTTTTTTCCCATCCATTATCTTATGAGTTACTAACTACTCGACAAGATGATTTTTCAGGAAAAAGGAAGGATTATATATCAACATCAACAAAAAAACTTGTCTTTACAAGATTCCGGTACAAATTACTCTGGCTAAGGGGGTTTTATTCCCATACCCTCCGTGACTAACTCAGCGATCGGATGCAATGCTGCCATTAACCGCACACCCGAAGATGAAAAGACGTATACCCAACGGTTGCTAACGATCGAATCGCTCCAAAGCAGACAACGGCAAGGGAGTCGATTGGGATTCTTAAAATTTATCTCGCCGAGGAAGTCAGTCTGCTTTTACACCTCAAGCTTAAATTACCTTCTTGACCAAGTCTTTTCGGTCAGTAACAACGGTTGGAAAGTTTCTACTTCCAACCATAGTATCGCGACCACTCGGAACCGTTAGATCTTCTACGATCACCTTGTGAGCCGCAAGGTTATCCTACAACTTTCTTGACTAAGTAAATTTCTAGTAAAATGAAACATTAGTCGAAGAGTTTTTCCTTCGACCACCTTTTCTACGACCATCTACTGGTCGTAAGATCATCTACTGCTCTTTTCTCAAGCAAGCTATTTTTCGCTTAAGCCGGGGGGCTAGATGATGAGGATATAACAATCCTCATTGAATCATTTATCTATAATTCATATTATGAGGTAATAATGACGTCACATAACTCTTGAGTATACCCTTTAAATATTAATAAGGGAGAAACTGGAGGTCGTAAGTTCTTCTACGACCACCCTGTAGTCGTGGGTCTTCCTATGACTACCCCATAGTCGTAAGTCTTTATATGACTATCCCATGATTGTAAGCTCTACAACGATCAAGATGCAACAGAAGCTTTCCTACGACCATCCTCGGTCGTAAGACCTTCTACGACTAGGTTCTAGTCGACAAGGCTCACGCATGTGGGCCTAGTCGATAAAGGAATCTTCCGCATCAGATTCAAAATACGGCAAGAAACTACGCCATTATTTCCTAAGATAATGGCACGATTTTAACTCCCTTTATGATGATAATTGCTCGTAACGGGGAACATTTTAACTCCTACAAGAACCTCCAAAGAATGGCGCCACGATCCGATGATTAAGTGACCTTTTATTAGAGGTCCAACGGCGACATTCGGGACTAGATAAAAGGCAAGGATCATCGAGCAATGGGGAGAGCCCCAATTTCGAGAAGCACAATACTCTAATTTTCTCGCTTGATCTTGTAATCCAAGATACCCAATACATACACACAGAGTAGGGTTGTTATTCTCCCGTGAGAAGGCCCAACTCAGATAAAATTCCCGTGTCTCCATCTCTGTGTGATTTTGAGCCTAGAGGAACCCCTAATCAAATAATCTTTACGTAAGTTCGGTCCTAAAACACCGACATGATCTATATTCAATTATCCGCAAATTGAGGTGGTTATCATCAATTACCAAAGAGGGAAAGATTAAAGTATCTTGACCCACCATTATGAGTTAATGGTATGTTGTGGTAATTAATGATAATCACATTATGGAACTAACATTTTCCATGAGTTGGATGAATAGGTTATGTTCCATGAAGTTGGAGACTTTGGATGGCATCATAAGTTGATAGTCATTAAGTCAAGGTTCAAGTGAAAGAGTACATCATGTGTTGATGCACATCAAGATCCCGAAGAAAAGATGGTCATGAGTTGATCATCAAATCAAGAAAAGATCCTTCATGTGTTGATGGAGGTGAAGTGAAGGGTGTATCATGGGTTGATGCATATCAAGAAAATGATCCGGACTTGAAGTAAAGATGTACGTCATCAAGCTTCAAGAGGATGCTCAAGGCAAAAGGTATGACTAGCTAGGGCTAAGGATGTGTTTCTTGTCTTTTACCGGTCTTGGTGTTTGGTTGGAAGACCAGATTACTAGTATAGGTTTGTCGTACTATTAAGAGGGGTCTTGTCTAGTAGCTTGAGTCTCATCATGTGTTGATAGCTCAATCCCGCTTGCTCTAGCTCTCCATGGCATGATGCTATTATTTGTTAATGTGTTTTGCAAATAGTTGAAGCTCATACATTAACTCTTTGTAGCATGAGACTATTATTTGTAAATGTGTTTTACAAATGGTTGAAGTCCATGCAACTACTCCTTGTGGCATGTTGTCGATATTTGTGAATGTGTTTTGCAAATAGTCGAGGCTCATACTTAATCCTTGTAGCATGTGACTATACTTTGCAAATGTGTTTTGCAAATAGTTGAAGTCTATGTACCTACTCCTTGTGGTATGATACTAAAGTTTACAAATGTGTTTTGTAAATTGTTGGGATTCATGCATTTTCCCTTGGCATGGTCTAAGATTGCCCGTTGCTATTTTCTTAGACTTAGATCATGGTGTTGGCTCTTTGGAGTTGTGCTTTTTGATTTGATCAAATGTGTTTGAGATTAATCAAAAAGATGGGTTGTGTAGCCCTCTGAATAAGCTTTCTATAGAGCCCAAGATCACTCAATTCCGACATCGGAGTCAAAAGTTATAACCGTTTTTCCGAGTATCGTCTGTGCTGAAATCCAGGGCCGGACTAACCACAGTTGAAAGCCCGGTCTGATCGCCCATATACCTGCGGACTGACCGCCCTTATAAGGCCGTCAACTTTTTCCAAAGGGCGAGTTTTTCGTTTTTCTTTCACCCAAAAGGCCCGGACTGACCGGGGGTCCAGTCAGACTGGACCCTGTGAGGGCGAACTGATTGGGAATTGCATGTAACGGCTATTTTTGTAGCCGTTGCACTGTAGTCCAGACTGACCGGCCCTATGCCTACGGTCTGATCGGATTTCCCCGATTTTCAGCAGATTCTTCTCCAACGGCTAGTTTTTGTGTGTGGGGTATAAATACTCATCTTGGCCGGTTGGAGGGCAACTCTTGGCATCCTATTTCATTCTCTAGAGCTAGTGTGAGCTTCTCCTCTCAAATGTGCATGTGTTGCACCTTGTGAGAAAAGGGAGAGACTCTAGCTGCATGTGTTGCAACTAGAATTGGATTGAGCGTCCAATTGTGCATATGTTGCACTTGGTGAGAGTCAAGCAAGGGAGGCTTATTACTCTTGGTGTTTGCCGACACCTAGACGGCGTGGAGGTGTCGTGGTCCGGTGATCTTCTCAAGAAGCTTGTGAGAAGGCCCGGCGTGTTGTGAGTGGTTTAGTGCTCGTCATCTCCGGAGTGGAGGAAGAGCAACCCCGAGTGGATCGAGGTGTTGGTTCGTTTTGGAACTGGTCCAAGTGGTTGGACTTACCTCGGAGGTGTTGTCTCAAGTTTTGGAGCCGGTACAACGTGGTTGGGCTTACCTCAACGTGGATTAGGGGAGACCAGCAAGTCTCCGAACAGCACGGTGAAACATCGTTGTGTCTTTGTGGTTTATTCTCTTGTGATTTACTTTGCACAATTTACATTCATAGGATTATTGCTCACATGTATTTGTATGATTGCTAATTATCAATAGTCGTTGGTTGTTGGTGCACTTAGTAAAGATTAGTTGATTTAGGTTTTAATTGTGTAAAACTGAATTGTTGTTAGCTTCCACATTAGAAATCGGTTTTAGCCTTTGAGATTTTTATAAACGATTATTCACCCCCGGCTTAGTCGGCCACCTCGATCTTACAGTGTCCGTTCTACCCGATTACCCACCAATGGGGACTAACGGGTAGGCATGTTTGAAAACCCCGATACCTCCCAATCATTAATCGATGCGCCATGACTAATCGCTTTACTCGTTTTACCGATCTAGTGCGATTCAACCATGTTATCAAGCTCGTTACTACACTACGAAAGTCGTGTTACTGCACAAAAGACGTAGTGTTACTACACCACCACCAGAGTGTTACTGCACGAAAGACATCGTGATACTACACTAACGCAAGAATGTTACTGCACAAAAGACATCGTGTTACTACATGACCGCGGGAGTGTTACTGCACTTTTGTTGTTGTTCTACCGCAAAAGATCAAGCAACCTACATGATTTGATCTCATCTCGAGGTTCGATCTGCATCACAATTCACACACCCACTTACACACACCACGTCGCTGCCACCCCTACCTCTTGGTCCTATCCTCAGTTCTCACGCACGCAACGCCACCGGCCACCATCAACGGCTCCCGCTCCACGCTCCTCTATTGCCGGCTGTGGTACAGCGATGCATCCGCCTCCTTCCTAGTCCCTCCACCCTCCTTCCCCCTTCCACCCCCAACTCCCATGTGACCACAGCGCCATGCTCGCCTGCTCCATCCTCCCATCATATTGGCCGGATGCACCGGCTCATCACAGGAGACCACCGGCCACCGTAAAGTAGCAAATCAAGTCGCCGCCGCCAGTATAGGTTCATTGATCATCTATTTGTCCTCCCAAATCCCGCTTTGTGGTGTGTGATTTGTGATGAGTCCTCTGAATCAGCTTTTTAGCACTAGGGGAGGGTGCTAAGTGAACAGCACAGCCATCTCACACCAAACATGTTGGAAGCATTAATGTGCTCCCAAGATTGACTTGGTAACCATCTTAAAGGTATGAAAATATGCAATTGCGATGTGAGTGTTATTTCTATGTGATTTGCAGCTAGTAATGTAAATATGTTTGCTTTGTAGGCAAGGTTGTCAGAATCTCGATTTTAGTCATACGATCCTATGTTCCTACGACCCAGATTGAGTGGACCGATTCGATTCTATGGTAGAGTCTTAATTTAGTAGAATCTTAATATTATTACGATTCTAACAAAAAAATTGTAGGATCATTGATACGGGGTGGCCCGATCTTCTCGAATAGAACCGTGGATAAATAGCGCTTGATGACGAATAACGCTCAGCTATACACCACGCGCCAGTGCACGGACTTGCAGCTCTATGGATATTCGCCAACACGCACCGGGATGATCGCCGCTAGACCACGAGCGGAGATCGCCAAGCCCTCAATTCCCAGCGAAAAAACAAACTTGACCTTAAAAATGCAGAACGAACAATTGATTGCCTAATTCTCTCTCAGAAGTCCTCGTATGAACTCTAGTTTAGAAAGAACAAGCAATAGCTATGTTTCAATTCTTATGCATAAACTGGTCCGAGTTACAATGGGGGTCTACCCTCAATATATAGTCTCAGACTAAGAGCTATTCAGAACAAATTTTCCATGTGGTACTATTCCTACACGTACTGTTCTTCCGAGGCACTGTTCACGCCACGCCCAGTACTGTTCACGCGAGGCCCAGTACTGTTCACGCGTGGCCTGTTACTGTTCACGCGTGGCACTATTCATGGGTCGGTTACTGTTCATGCCGTGGACTTGTGCTTCCTTCCTAGTTCCTCCATATGGGCTTTGGGCTTGACCGTTTGGGCCTTGATCCCTCGCTTGGCCGCATGGACGTTGGCCCTCTCTCTTTGGTCGAATGGGCCATAGGCCGCCTTTGACCTCTGAATTGATGGTCTTCCTTGATGACGGTCGATATCCTTGATCTCCGCCCATCGCTGAACCTTCAAACTCGAGCACAAGCAAAACATTGTTTTTAGGTAGTATAAAATTCTCATTAAAATCAATGACATATTCATTAAGGAGCAAGTTCACCTGAGATTGTAGTTTCTTAGCACGTGTTCTTGTTATTGGTCCTGTCGGCAACTCGAGGCGTCTATCATGAGCATTAGGTGGAGGAGAAGAAGGTGTTGTAGGGATGCCCTCATCATCCTCCCCTCTTGAAAAGGTGTCGTCCTCGACGCTAGATCATCAAGACCAAGAACGGCGATAAATCAAGAACGTTGAATGTCGAGCTCACGCCGTAGTCATCTCCGGAAGCTCGATTTTGTATGCATTATCGTTAATCCGCCAATCACTTTGAAATGTCCATCTCCTCGTGGCAAAGAACTCGATTTGCATCGATCCGAAAGCGATCCTTACGGTAGTGTAACCAAACTAAATCGCCTCGGTCAAAAATCATCTTCTTTCTTTTCTTGTTCGCTTTGTCAAGATAGTACTTCGCCTTGCGCCAATTTAAATCTTTCACCTTGATGTACAATTTCTTCGCATATTCAGCCCTCTTTGACGCCTCCATATTTGTTCATTGTTGACTTGGAAGCGGCAGAAAATCAAGTGGCGTAATAGGCTTGAAACCATACACCACCTCAAATGGGCACATCTGTGTAGTAGAGTGGACAGCTCTGTTGTAGGCGAACTCCACATGTGGCAAACATTCCTCCACCCCTTGATATTTTTCTTGATCATGGTCCTCAGGGCCGGTCCTGAGTTTTTTTTGACCTAGAACGAAGCTAAAATTTTGGGCTTTTTATATAAACATGATAATACTACTAGTACTACCCATTGGTAGTATATATACACATATATAAAATGTTACTAATAAGCGCTAATCAATGCAAAAGCAATATTCATATGAAATAATTTGTATACATATACGGGAGGGCCATCAATGTCCGGGGGCGACGGCCGCTTGCCCTCCCGCCTCCCCAGGCCGGGCGATGATGGTCCTAGCAGCAAGATCGAAAGTGTGCGGTTCACCACCTCTGTTTGACCATCAGTTTGGGGATGACAAGTTGTGCTGAATAACAATCTTGTCCCTAGCTTCCCCCAAAGTGTCTTCCAGAAATAACTCATGAATTTGACGTCGCGATCCGAGACAATGGTCCTGGGTACGCCATGCAACCGCACTATCTCCCTGAAAAATAAATCAGCAACATGCGACGCGTCGTCGCTCTTGTGGCACGGAATAAAGTGTGCCATCTTCGAAAATCGATCCACAACGACAAAAACAGAATCTCTTCCCCTCTTAGTCCTAGGCAGTCCTAAAACAAAGTCCATACTAATATCTTCCCATGGTGCATTAGGTACTGGAAGAGGAGTATACAAACCATGTGGATGCAACTTCGATTTCGCCTTGTGACAAGTTATGCACCGTTGTACATATCTATCCACATCACGCCTCATCTTAGGCCAATAAAAGTGATCGCTCAGCATAGACAACGTCTTCTCATGTCCAAAATGTCCCATCAATCCACCTGCATGAGATTCCTGCAATAATAACAAACGCACGGACGATTCTGGAACGCATAGTTTGTTAGCACGAAATAAAAAATCCATCATGAATATGAAATTTATCCCAGCCTTTCCCATCTTTGCAATGCGCATAAGGTGAAGAGAAATCATGGTCATTAGCATATAAATCACGCAAACTCTCTAAACCAGGAACTTGCACATCTAAGCGATTTAAGACCACACTTTTCCTAGAAAGAGCATCAGCAACCACATTTTCCTTTCTCTTCTTATATTTCACAATGTAAGAAAACGACTCAATAAATTCCACCCATTTAGAATGTCAACGGTTCAACTTAGCTTGGCCTTGCAAATATTTTAAAGCCTCATCATCAGAATGTATTATGAATTCCTTAGGCCATAAATAATGTTGCTAAACTTCTAAAACTAAGACTAAAGCATCTGACTCCTTATCATAGACCGGATAATTCAATTGTGCACCTTTGAGTTTCTCGCTAAAGTAAGCAACCGGTCTTCCTCTTGCATCAAAACACCACCAATACCAATTCCACTAGCATCACATTCAATTTCAAAATTTTAGTGAAATTGGGTAAAACAAGTAACGGTGCCTCGCTTAAACGCTTTTTCAAGTCATCAAATGCAATTTTGTCGTGCCACTCCCCATGTAAACTCAACACCTCTTTTTGTTAATTCATTCAATGGGCAAGCGATGGTGCTAAAATCATAACTAAACGCCGATAAAAACCAGCGAGACCATGAAAGCTCCTAATTTGACTAACATTCATAGGAGTAGGCCATTTTTAATTGCTTCAATTTTAGACTCATCTACCTCTACTCCTGTCGGTCAAACCACATAGCCCAAAAATATTACACGATCTTTGCAAAAGTGCACTTCGCTAAGTTCCCAAATAACCTAGCATCGCAGTAAACTCAGAGCACTTGTCTAATGTGGTCAATATGATCAGATTTATTATGGCTATAAATCAAGATATCATCAAAATACACGACCACAAATTTCCCAATAAAATGCCTCAAAACATGATTCATCAATCACATGAATGTACTAGGTGCATTTGTTAACCCAAACGGCATGACTAACCACTCATACAAACCAAATTTCGCTTTTAAAAGCGGTTTTCCACTCATCCCTTCTTTCATCCTAATTTGATGATACCCACTACGCAAATCAATTTTAGAGAAAATAATAGCACCACTCAATTCGCCTAACATATCATCTAAGTGAGGTATAGGATGACGATATCGAATAGTGATATTATTAATCGCTCTACAATCTATGCACATGCGCCAAGTACCATCTTTTTTAGGAATTAAAATAACAGGAACAGCACAAGGGCTTAAACTTTCGCGTACGTACCCTTTGTCTAGAAGCTCTTGTACTTGTTTCTGGATTTCCTTTGTTTCCTCGGGGTTGGTGTGGTACGGTGGTCGGTTTGGTAGCGTCGCTCCCGGAATCAAATCAATTTGATGCTCTATCCCGCGGATTGGTAGCAAACCAATGGGCACCTCCTCCGGAAAGACGTCGCTGAACTCCTGCAAAACATGAGGGATACTACTAGGAAGAGATGTCAAGTCGTCGAGAAAGCAATGCATCCTTGTGCAGAGTACAAAGTGCACCAAATTAGGATTCTCACAAAAGCTCTCATCTCTCGATTTGGTGGCTAGCGTTACTAAACCTTTCTCTCCTCACTTTTCTTGTTACCGCCAATTGTGGCTTGTGGCTCTCACTCACCGAAGGTGGAATCTCTATTTGGTGTACTTTCAATTTTCACCTCAACTTTCTTCTTATCAGCATTGACTATCTCTGTCAGTGTAAGTGGATACAAAATCATATCTTTGCCGCTCCACTTAAACTTGTAGCAGTTTGTATGCCCATCATGATAAACATGCCGATCAAACTGCCATGGGCGCCCCAACAGCAAGTGACAAACTGACATGGGCACCACATCGCAAACAATGGTATCCTCATACTTGCCAATCTTGAAGTGCACCTTCACCATATGACTGATTTTCACCTCTCCCACATCGCTCAACCACTGCACATGATAAGGATGAGGATGCGGTAAATATTTTAAGCCCAATTTTGTGCACATCTCCTTGCTGGCCAGATTATGACAACTTCCTCCATCAATTATAACTTTGCACACTTTACCACCCACTGTCGCCCATGACTGAAACAAATTGCACCGTTGTGCGGTAGACTGACTTTGTGACACGCTAAGTACACGAGGTGTGCACACCAGCATATGCTCTCCATCTGGCGACCCCGCCTCTGATCCATTCTCTCATCCTCTGTGGGATCTTCTGCAAAATCAGCAAACGGAGTAGTATCGTCCTCATCACTAGCTGAAATATACCCATCATCAGTAAGTATCATAACTTTATTATTTGGGCAATCTTTCTGAAAATGACCAACTCCCTTGAACTTGTAGCATGTCACATCACGTGAACTACCTGTAGAACCCATCGAGGATACCGTGCTAGCGGCGGGCGCCGGTGGTCGGCGTGCCGATGGTGGCGTACTATCTGTCTTCTTTTGTCCGAAGCTAGGCGTCGCAAATTGCCCCGGATGAGGCGGACTTGCGGTGTCCGTGTTATACGGTGGTGTCGTGTTTCGCTGAATAACGTTGTCGTGCAGCATACTTAGCATCCTCAATTACTTGCTTCTCAGCCTCACGTGCCTGATGCATCAACTCAACCATGTTGTTGTATTGATGATGATTAACGATCCGCCGAATAGCATAATTCATCCCAGCAAGAAAACGAGCCATCGCTTGTTCCTCATTCTCACACACATCAGCATGTATGATAATCTGCTCCATCACTTTATAATACTCATCAACTGATTTCAACCCCTATCGCAACCCAATCAACTTCTCATGCAGTGAGCGCTTGTAATGTGTAGGTACAAAGCGCTGCGCGACGATCTCTTCTTCTCGTCCCATGTAACAACACGTGGCTCGTGTCGTTCCATACGTTGTTGCACACAACGCTCCTACCATGTAGCAGCATATCCGTCCAAAGCAGCAACGGCAAGATCCAACTTGCGCTGATCAGAATAGCGGTTTATGCGGAATAGCTTGTTAACTTTCAGCTCCCATGCAAGATAAACCTCTACCTCTGTAGTACCCTCAAAGGACGGCATCATAAACTTGGGCTTTGCAACTAGATCATCGGCGTCTTCATCATGCCGACGATTGCGGGCATACTGATTATGTTGACGGCGCGGCAAATAGTCGTCGAACACGGACTCGCCGCCGTCATCGTCATTGTGGCAGTTGCCACGCCTCCTCCATGGGCACCATAGTAGGCACCCCCAAAGGCGCCGTCATGCGCGCCTCCATAGGCGCCATCGTGGATACCATCGTGGGCGTCCAGGTGTGCACCACCTCCTCTTGCGCCAATGCCACGGTCGTGCCCTTGTGTAGGGGGACGCGCCGCAACCTCAGCAACAACATGGCGCTATTGCGCCACCTCGCGTACACGCGTCTGTTCGTTAAATTGTTGTTAGCGTGGTTCATCCTCGTGCTGTCGTCTAGCGGCAGCCTCTGCATCCGTCTCGTCGCGTGGCTCGTACGGGAGGTGTACACTCCCCGCATCGCCACGTGTACCCAGCTGCATCGAAGCGGTGAGATTGGCAATAGCATCGAGCAATACCTTGTGGTTGTCGTCAACGGTCACGGACAACTTTTGGAAATCTAACCCTAGACCATCTAAGTTGTTTTGGACACGCCCAAGGTCGCCGCGCACCTGGTCGACCTCAGCCCGGAACTCGTCTCGAAGCGTGGCATGAAGTGTATGGTAGTGCATCTTTGTGATCGGATCAGTAAAGTTACCGTCCAGATCCTTGTCCTACTCACTTCCTGACAAGGTTACAGTAGCAAAAATACCAAGTGACAATATATGTGAAAATAAGTGGAAAACTCTCAACTACTGTTTTGAAACAAAGCAAGTTGCACCGTTCCGAAGTAAATTAAGAGTAGCAAAAACTTACGCTCGTTGCAACGAAGCGACCAACCCAGTTAATGCGAGCAAATACCAAGAACGGCACTAATACTTGACACGGATGTTTTAGGTGGAGCTAGGTGAGAATCCTAACAATTGAATTTTAAAGATTGTCGAGCTAGGTAGCAATCCAAGCGAGACTCACAATGCCTAATTGCCGATCGGTATATATAAGTGAAGAGTAGAAAAGAACACACGCACAAAGATATTGGGACTATTGCAAACAAAGGAATGAGCGATTAGCAAGAACAAAGTTCTAACGCTCGTATTACCTTGATTCAAGGAGAGACGCTAGCTAGTGCTCAAAATTGGATATGAGGGCACAAGATTGCTCAAATTATGGTACGCGAACAACAATTGATGCACTCTAACAAGAGAAAATAACACTATGGTCGAAACTTGTGCCGTGTGTTTTTTTTTTTTGCACTCTCTTTTTTTTGCTCTCTGTTTTTTTTTTGCTTTTCTTACGACCAAAAGCTGTAGGTTTTTTTGATCTCACGCGCGCATGTGAGCAGTGATTCGCATGTGAGCGATTGCACAACTTCGTGAAACAAATAAGACTACAATGTGAAGCAGTGCACACACGCAAAAACTTGGCGTCCAAAAAAAATTCCTAGGAGCGATCCTCGAGCACAACAACGAGCTAGTCTCAATAGGTATGAAAGGTTCACGAACAGATAGATGGTTCATAAAGAAAACAACGTGCAATCCTCGATATAAGCGATGTTTAGTTTCACAAAAGCAGAAACAAGAACGGGCACAAATATTTTGTGGAAGGGAACAAAAGAGACGCGACCAAACAACTAAACACGATGAGCGAGTGGATTAAGACCTAACAAAACGCACTAAAAATACTGAATTAAACTACGAAGACGATATATATTTTTTGGTGGCTTTTTAGGTGTATAGGACGAAAAAATAAACTACTAAATTACGAGTAAGAGAGATTCTACCGATGGCCTAGAATCGATACCACGATGATCTGAGGTGGCCCGATCTTCTCGAGTAGAACCGTGGATAAATAGCGCTTGATGACGAATAACGCCATTTGTACACCACGCGCCCGAGGCACGGACTTGCGGCTCTATGGATATTCGCCAACACGCGATGGGATGATCGCCGCTAGACCACGGCGGAGATTGCCAAGCCCTCAATTCCAGCCGAAAAGCAAACTTGACCTTAAAAATGCGAGCGAACAATTGATCGCCTAATTCTCTCTCAGAAGTCCTCGCATGAACTCTGGTTTAAAAAGAACAAGCAATAGCTATGTTTCAATTCTTATGCATAAACTGGTCCGAGTTACAATGGGGATCTACCCCTCAATATATAGTTTCGGACTAAGAGCTATTCAGTACAAATTTTCCATGTGGTACTATTCCTACGCGTACTGTTCACGCGAGGCCCAGTACTGTTCACACGCGGCCTGTTACTGTTCACGCGTGGCACTATTCATGGGTTGGTTACTGTTCATACCGTGGACTTGTGCTTCCTTCCTAGTTCCTCCACATGGGCTTTGGGTTTGACCGTTTGGGCATTGATCCCTCGCTTGGCCGCATGGATGTTGGCCCTCTCCTCTTTGGTCGAATGGGCTATAGGCCAGCGCCTTGACCTCCTGAATTGATGGTCTTCCTTGGATGACGGTCGCATATCCTTGATTTCCGTCCATCGCTGAATCTTCAAACCTGTGCACAAGCAAAACATTGTTTTTAGGTAGTATAAAATTCTCATTAAAATCAATGACATATTCATTAAGGAGCAAGTTCACCTGAGATTGTAGTTTCTTAGCACGTGCTCTTGTTATTGGTCCTATCGGCAACTCGAGGCGTATATCATGAGCATTAGGTGGAGGAGAAGAAGGTGTTGTAGAGATGCCCTCATCAATCATGATCAAAATTTTCATAGGATCCTACCCGATTTATCATAAATAATTATTTTCATATGTCCCTTTCCTTGTAAACTTTTACTTTTTATTTTTTCAAGTCCATTGTAATTTACATAAATAAGGAACTATCTTTCCTTTGCACTACATTTTGGTAAACAAAGGTTCTAAAAGTATAGTTTTAAAAATATAGAAGCGTTAAAATACAAGGTAGGTTTAAAAATTGATTATTTGGTAGAATCAGATAGGATCTTATATTCTACATCGATCCTACGATTCGCAATCTTGTTGAAGGACCTTCGATCCGATTCAGGATCACGATTCTAACAACCTTGTTTGTAGGTGAAGGAGGTGAAGAGAGTTTTTGGACTTGCCTTGATGACCTCGAAGAGGAGCTCAAGGAGTGTTGCTCGATTTCGACAGATTAGCAAATGCATGAGTATCTTTGTTATTTTCATCGTATTTGTTTGAATTGTTGGATTTGAACTATGCCTTGTTGAACTACGCCCTATTATTTTCAATTTTAAGTGTTGAACTACGCCATTTGTGGTCATGTTTGTACTCTTGTTTAATTACAATTTCAAGTGTTGAACCATGTCTTAATTCTTGTTTTAAGGTATTGTTTAGTTTGAGTTTTAAGTGGTTGTGGCTACGTTTAAATTGTTTGTTTATTTTTATCTCTGCATTCTTGGTGTGATCTCCTTTGAAACAAGTGTTGGCGGGCATACAGGCATGACGAGGATGTCTATCAAATCACTTGCAAGCGAGGGCATTCGTGGGTGAGAGGTTTCTGATAGGCATAGATCTGAGGAGCTTCACCTGTTGCCATCTCTAAGAGCATGTACAATGGTATAGAGCAATTTCTTTGTCTATAACAACTATTCATGTCACTTATAGACAAAGACTAAAGGCATTTCATACAATAGTATAAGCTATTTGTTGTCTTTTTAGTTGTCTTTATAGAATACACAATCTTTTAATATTTTTCTTGTTTCTTGTGCTATAGTGACTTCTGATTGTAGACAGCATCTTTCTCTCTTTATTTTCTTTTATCCACGTCGAAAAAATCCTATATGGCAATAGCATTCTGGCGGGCATAAGCTCGTTAGACGTGCTCTAATATTGACCAACTATAGATGGTGTGTTTGGTCCGAGAAACCGGACGCCGAGTGGAGTTTCCAATCATAAACCCGAACTTAACGCGTCTCCATTCAAGATTCATGGGATGATCCCACGACGGATCTAACCCCATCGCAGGACGCGGTACAAGCAATACGTGTGTTTATAATATGGCACGTCAGCACTGCCCATTCCGTTTTATCAGGAGGCCCATCTAGCTAGCAAGCCGCCCGGCCCGGCCACTGCAAGAGATAAGGCCCAGCCAGCACCAACAGCAGAAGCGGTTGCTTACGTGGCCACTGGCTGTCCCCGCGGTTGAAGCACGACAAGTCAAACGCCAATACAGGCATGTGGCTCTGTTGACCTGGTCCCTTGACTGGTATGGACAAGCGCGGATTTCAAAGCGTCCGACCTGCAGCCAACAGCCGGGGGAACAGCCGAGACCACACAAATTGCAGTCAACCCTAGGTGGACTTTGATCCGATCCGAGTTTCGTATGCGTGGTGATCAGAGCGCGGGAGCGCCCAACGTGTAACTCGAGGCTTGATCGATCTCTTGAGCAAGCCAGGGGTAGCGATAGGAATGAGTTCCTGCTAGTCGATTATACAGAGCGCTGAGAACGATTGGGTGGCTGGCGTTGAGGGAGAGTATGTGGTCCACCTCGGTTCGATCCTAAGATCGAATCCGGTGCGTGTCATCAAATAATTTAGGTACATACGTGCGTGCATTCTTAGTAGAAAAGCGTGTGTCTACGCTCGTGAGGTTTTGATGATTTCACAAAATTTCTAACGTGTGCAATAGAGGGGGACGCGTGCGCGTGTAGTAGTGTGAGTAGGGTGTGTGTCTGTCTTGTACCCTCTAAAAAAATATACAGAGCGCTGGATTGTGCGCACCACCGTCGTTCGATCCCTGGGATAGGCGCCAGTGGAAATCAAACACATTGTTAAAAATAAATTAACACTTATTTTATATAGAGAGAGAGCTTAACAAACACTATTTTCCGATAGAGAATAAATGATTGAGTAACCTTTTTTTATCTTTGATCACTAATATATTTACAGGTATTCTGATCGGCTACATGAAAACAACATCGTCCGGTGGGGTTGTTATCAAAATCACTTTCATATATCATATATTCCTATAATTCTATATACTTTATTACAGTAAAAATTAGAGGTGAAAGTTGTATTTTGGATACTGTAAAAGTCAACCGTGACACATTTTCTTATCAAAAAAAGTGACATTTAGATTGGAGGTGCTGTTGTAATATCATAGGCTTTCGATATTGTGTCCATACATGGGTCAACTGTACCAATCGTACCACGATCTAGTTAGCCAACTCGATGGATCGAGAAGCTCAAATGTTTGGCGGTAGAGATGGTTTTATGAGAGGAGCTAGAATTAATAGTTGGTGTGCATGATGATCAATAATATTGTTGGTTAAAAACGATGTGATATGGGCAAGTCAAGATCGATGGCATTACTTGTATGGAATATGGATAGATGATGGAAATAGATGTTGGATGTATGAAGCGAGATGAAAAGATTAATATTTAATTGAAGCTTTAGATACGTTGAATTTTACTTAAACACAAAGATTCAATATATGAGGTGATCAGCTGATGAAGAATATGTTTTTGAATCTTCTAAGATCTACCTTAATCTCATTAAACATAATACTTTTGTCCTCGTCCCTTGCTTAATTAATCATGTGATTAGATTCGATTATCTCTCCTTTACTCTCATCTATCACTTTTCTTACTCTGGTTAGTCTCACCTTTTTGCATCAAATGCTTCTCATTCATGCATCATCTATTCCAAGCAAGCAAAGCAGCAGCACCCAACACATCACACGTGGGAATACTGGAGTGGAGCAGATACATGCAACCACCAATATGTATAAAGAAAGATTAAAGCTCTACTAGCTTGGTGCAATGAGTACGTGAACCATACAAATTCGAAGAGATAAAGCAAAAGAATATTACGGTTCATGCATGATCCATGGATGGTGGTACTACTATAATTCCAAGAGAACATCAATTACCCGAAATGTTGGTTCAATTCTGCCATTGCCACATTGATAACATTATTATTACATTATTGGCGCGGACCGACGATGTGATCCGCAGATTCCATTCGAGGTAGACACAATGGCCATATGTATGTATGTATGCATGCGATCTTGTACTGTACACGTTCATCACACACGTGTACGTACGTACTGTGCGCGTCCGACGTGGCTTTTGTTTATAGGGCACCAAACCAAAAGCACCTTATTGTATAGTATGATCAATTGATCGTCAGATGGTGCGCCTATATGTGTATGCATTTATAGATGCAAATTCATGAACAATGCTATGTGGTGCACTGTTCTTATAATGGCTGTGTATATATTTGTTTTAAGATATCTTAGATATGCATGTGCATGGTTCATGTACGTATGTATTTGTGTAGGTCACTTCTTCTCTGCATGCAAGAACAAGCGAGGCATGCGCGCATGCCTCTCATTTACCACCGTTCTTGTCGTCGGCGAGGAGCTCGTCGAGGAGCTTGTCGTCAAGGTACTCGAACTCGATCTTCTCGGTGTCCCCGTGGCCCCTGCCCCTACCGGCCGAGCCGCCCGGCGCGGACGACGACGAGCCGGAGCCCTGCCGGCCTCGCCGGGAAGTTGAGCACGGCGGTGGCGCCCCTCTGCGCGAATGCCGCGCGGTCGTACGCCCGCGCGGCCTCCTCGGCCGTGTCGAACGTGCCGAGCCAGACGCGCGCGCCGCCGCGCTCCGGGTCGCGGATCTCGGCGGCGAACTTGCCCCACGGCCGCTTCCTCACGCCGCGGTACTTGGTGCCCGTCTCCCTCTTGCCGTCCTCCATCCCTCGACGAGAGAGAGAGGTCACAACTCGAGTAGTAGCTAGACAGAGAGAGCAAGCTAGGTTATGTGTAGCAGTGAGCGGGTACAGCTAGCTCCTTGCTTTGCATGTGGCTAAGCTTACACAACGCGCGGCTATTTATAGAGAGGCCGCGCTACAGTGGCATACTGGCATACGTACGTACGTACGGCGGCCAGTATACTGCATGTATTTTGACTCGGTAGTATACCCCCACAAAGCTATACGTACGTATCGATCGAGGCTTTGTGTTCAGACGGTAAAAAGGAAGTAGGGTAGAAATTGAAAGTGGGCTGCGCGCTACGCTACAAACGCATGCCCGCCGCTGCGGTTGCTGTGAAGCCTAGGCAGTAGACCGCTGAAACCACGTCAACGGATTGCGTCAAACCTATGATGTATACATGATGTTTCATTCGAATTGGTATTTTTTTGTACTACCAAGCACATACCGTTAGCAATTAATCTTGTCAGGAGTAGAGGGGTCCAAATGGACCAGGCCGCGACATGGGACTGTTACACTAGCCCAGGCACGGCACGGCACGGCTCGAGCAGTTGGCACCTCGGCCTAGTGGCCGGCACGGTACGACACGAATAGTGCTGGACCCGGCACGACACGATCCATGGCCGGCAAGGAAGGAGGCCAAGGCAGCGCCACGGTCGGTAAGGAAGGAGGTCGAGGCGGAGGACGACGATGAGCGCGACCGGGCGACGGCGCCGATCCGGCCGGATCAGCGATAGACCGAGGATGGCTAATCGATGACTGCGAATGGCGAGAACAACGCGGCGTGCGGCATACGACATGTATAAAGCGTGAGTCCGGGCGAGACCAAGGCGGCGGCGGCGAGCTCAGTCGTCACTGGAGGGAAAGGTAAGGGGATTGGGAGCCGGGAGGGAGATGAGGGGTTTGGGAGGGGAAAAGAAAGCTCATTGCTCACGCGTGGCAGAGAGAGAAAATTCGGGCCTTACATGGGCCAACCCCACCAGTCGAGCTTATCGTGCCTAGGCTGGCCCGAGAGCTCGGCATGTCGTGCCTGGGTCAGTAGCCGAGCCCACGTACCAGCACGGCACAACCCATTTAGTTAGTCGGGTCGGGCCGGACCACCCATTTGGCCACCTCTAGTCACCAATATATACGTGTGCATAACACTGCGTCCAAGGTTGTCAGAATCTTGATTCTAGTCATACGATCCTACGTTTCTACGATTCAGATTGACTGAACCAATCCGATCCTATGGCAGAGTCTTAATTCGATATAATCTTAATATTTTTATGATTTTAGCAAAAAAAAATTGTAGGATCGTGATCAAAATTTTCATACGATCCTACCCAATTCTAGTGATTTAACATAAATAATTATTTGCATATGTCCCTTTCATTGTAAATTTTTACTTTTTATTTATTCATGTCCATTATAATTTGCATAAATAAGAAACTATCTTTCCTTTGCACTACATTTTGGTAAACAAATGTTCTAAAAGTGTAGTTGTAAAAATGTAGAAGTGTTAAAATACAAGGTAGATTTAAAAAAAGTGATTCTTTCGTAGAATCAAATAGGATCTTGGATTCTACATCAATCCTATGATTCGTGATCCTGCTGAAGAACCTCCGATTCGATTCAGGATCGCGATTTTGACAACATTGACTGCGTGTGTACGTGCTCTGTGTGGATGTGGACATGCACAATGTAGGTGTTGTGTTTGCATGTAGAAGCATGGTGTTAGTTTGTGTGAGGTGATAGGATATAGTTGGTTAGTTGCTGCATGCATGTAATTTGCTAGTGTGTGTTCGCTGGGAGTTGTTACAATATTGCACGTAGAGGACCCATTACCAAGTGGTGTTAGAACATGTACAATAGTATGACGTCAGCTGTTTGTAAGACTTGCCACATTGGACATTACATGATGTGGATGAGAGAGAGTGAGCATAGAGAATTGGACCATCTCTCATACAGTAGTCGACTGTAACACGAGAAACAAGACAAATTATACATGAAGGAGTTGTCTATAGAGACATATAAAAAGACAACCCATTGTAGTAGTTATCTTTCTCTTTGTCTATAGATGACATAGAGAGGTACTATACACAGCAGTTATCTATACTATTGTACATGCCCTTAGTGGCTCGAGTAGCCATGATCATTGCGTGTTTAGAGTTAGTTATGGGGGTGGCGTGAGTTAAGGAGGCAGGTTGTTGCGGTTGTATCCAACGCATAAGGGCATACACAATAGGGTGACATCAGTTGTCTATAATTCTTGCCATGTAAGATTTCAGATGATGTAGATGAGAGAGAACGAGGAGAGAGATAGAAATTGTCCAACATGCAACAGACGATCTATAAGACCATTATAGACAACATAAAACACCATTGTATGGGTTGTTGTCTATAACAAATATGAGTTGCCTTTATCACTATCTATAGATGACAAGGAGGGTTAATATAGACAATGAGCTTGTCTATACCATTGTACATGCCCTAAGAGATAACAGGAAAAATGTAGTTAAATGACAATGTGTGTGTGTGTGTGTGTTCTTCTTATATATACACCATACAACTTAGCCTAAAATAAATAAATCCAATACCATGCATGCTTTTGAATAAGAACACGATGCAAAATATCTGAGAAGAACTCTAGTATGGACTAGGTACAATCTATTTCTTCTAACAAACAATTTAGGGTAACTAGGGGAAATTATCATGTGAAAATTGGCCAAGTACTAAAACACCTTGAATCCGTGTCGTCAAACTTTAGAAAGTTTGACCACCAAATCACTAATATATTTAAAATTATCTAGATTGGTTGTATGAAAACTATATCATTATATTTGTTGTTAAAAATACTTCCATAATATTGCAATTTTATTAGTATATATTAATATAAGTTATAAAAAATATGATCAAAATTATGTCTCGAAGACCGTAAAAATTCAAAACGTCAAAAAAAAGAATGGAGGGGTATAGGGGAGGACATGTTCTATATCCGTAACATCCCAAAAATTACCATTTTTTGGGAAGACTTAGTCAAAATAAATTGGAAAAGTAATTTTTGGGCATATTCTATATGGAAAAATTCTTATGCATGATTTTTGAAATATTTGTATAAAGCAGATAATGAAATTCATACAAACAAGAGTTTGTAAGAATTTGAGGGAAAACAGAATGAAAATAAGTAGGAGAATAATTTTGGGTAGGCTTACATAATAAATAAATTATTTGAGCATATTTTGTGAATTTTCATCAAGGGTAACAATGTGTTTACATGAAAAACAGAAACTTGTAAGAATTTTTGAGAAAATTTTGAACAAATAAAATCCTAGGAAAATTACACAATAATCTAGGCGGTCGTGACCTCCCCTAAAATGTTCATAAATTTTGAAACTATAATTCTATGTCTAAAAATTTCCTAAAACCCTTAGTCGTTTCTTTTCAAAATCCAGAGGCTACTCTCTCTCTCTCTCTCTCTCTCTCTCTCTCACACACACACACACTCTCTCTCTCTCTCTCCCCTTTCGCTAGCAGGTGGGCCCCGCTTGTCAGAACCTTTCATCCACCTCTGCTCGCCCTCGCCAGTGCGCACTCGCACCAGCTCTGCCCGTTCACCCACCATTTCGCCTTGTCGCCCACTATTTTCGCCACCCAACCACCCTGTCACCTTCGCCTAGCTCTGCCCATCCTAGCTACTTCCTTAATAACGCTCAATGCTCGCTCTGGTGGAGACGTCGAAGGATTGAGCACGAGATACTCACACTGCCGCAAATTCTCGCCGATGATCTCACGCTCTTCTCACCCATATTTAAACCCCTGAATGCGTCACGGTGATCCTAGCTCGCCACTCTCGCTCCTCACACAGAATCAGCGCACCTTGTGCCTTGATTTGCCAGGAACAAGTGCGTCGTTCTTGACGTTGGTGAGCGAGCTCCGCAACGCCATTTCTTCAAGTGAGCTTCCTTGCCCTCATCAACCGCGTCATCACGCATCCTTGACCTCACTGATGCTTCTTCATTTCTCAATGTAGCTCCGGGAACCCCATAGCTCTGGCAAGCCATCATCTTCTTCACCTCTGGTGCACACCCGTTCTAGAACATCTTCATTCCCAGCAATCTGGTGAGCTCGAACACCCATTTCCACGTCATATCGTGCCTTACACCTCACTGATGCTTTTCCCTCTGATAATGAAGCTTTGACCACGGAGAAACCTCTGGATCGATCTTCTTCCTCATTTCCGACCGCCGTAACCATTTTCTAGTTACTCACCAACTCGGTGAGTTCGTTGTCGATTCCTCATATCCTACCATCCTTAGGTTGCATGCAAGCTAATGCACACCTCCTTGTGGCATCTCCGCCCCTACAACAAGCCGTCGACGGGATCCTCCTTTGCGCCGCTGCTATTCAACGTCACCTCGCCACTCTGGTCATCCTTCGGTACCTTCAAAGCCACGGGTGAGCTTCCAGTAGTTCCCTGAAGCTTTTGCACGTGTTAGGTCAGAGGATTAGCTATCGTAGCATAGGATTCGTTGTAGCCGATCATGGCGCCGCCGCTAGGAGCCTTATCGCCACCTCTCCCGTGACCTTTGGTCCCCAAGCCACTACCAACAGCATTGCAATAACACCATAAAGCTAATGCGCACACTCGTTTACCGCCAATTTTGATCAATCGTGAAAACCACTTTGAGCCCAAGGAGCTCTGCCACTCTTCTCTGGTGTAGCACCACCTCTGGCCATCTCTCTGGCCTCCACCACCATCCAGTGGCATCGACGCCTTCCCAAGCCTCGTCGTCGCTCCGATCGCCGGCGACAAGCTCGCCATGGCGCGTGGCCATGCGCGCACCCAGCTCCCTTCCCCCCCCCTTTCTCTCTCTCTGCCAATGGGACCCACATGTTTAAACAATGGTTAGCACTTAATTATAGTAGGGTAAGTATACTCCGTCTATGACATGTGGGACCGAGCCAAAAAGGTTAAAGAAAATCTAATTTTAAACGTATTTAGTAAATGAGTCACTAACAAATAGGCCCAAGCTGGTTTTAGTTCTGAGGAAAATACGCTCTCTCTGTTGGAAAGCGTAAATCTTAGCAAAGGCCAGAGGAGAATACACTTTCTCGACTGGAAAGCGTAAACCTTGGAAAATACACTTTCGACATCGCCTTTTTTTTCTAGAATTTTCAAACGGAAGCAAATTAAAACATTAATAACTTTTGCATACGAACTCCGAACAATATGATTTTTTTTATAAATTCATCTAAAATCATGCTCTACCTGAATATGCAAAAATATTTGGATTTGTTTACTGTTGAAATTATGTTTGCCTTATTTAATTTGTTTCTGGTTCTTTTTGGAATATACGTTGACTACTCGAACGAATTTTTTGACGATCCTTCATTATCATATTCAGAGCAACCAGAGCAAGGCAAGCACCTCCTTTGATCATGTTGATCCTACTATTTCAATTATTGTACTTTATTTTTAAAAATCTATTATGCATGCGTTGATCTTTCTATTTCAATTATTGTACTTCATTTTTAAAAATCTATTATGCATGCGTGTATGTTGATGCAAAATTGCTATGTTTGGGATAACGGTAGTTGTAATCCTAATTGATGCATGAATTTCCTTGAAATATTGATTCCCTTCTTTGTTGTAGCCATTAGGATATGATTTAGGCAATAGATAATGTCAAATTGAGAATTTTAAGTGTGAACATCACACAAATGGCTACTAGGCGATAGTCTTTTTCTAAAACTTATAAAAGGACAATATGGTGATCATGAGTTTGGGAAATTTTGAAAAGTATGTCGAGAGGGTGTACCTCTGTTATTTTGTATAAAAATAAAAATGCAAAAACCTAGTTTTCGACATGGGCGAGTTGTATTATATTTTAAGAAGTGTGAGAGGTGTATCTACTTAAGTAGATAGGGGAGATTCTCATCGGGTCGATTAAGGACCGAGCGTTGGTATATCCAACCTAAGCGTAAGTGTAGAACCACATGTCTTTGGTATAGGGCGATATTAGCTAATTAAGTCATTGAAAACTAGCCTTGCACGTTGGTAGGCCGTAGTAGTGTGGGCATGACCGATGTAGACGTGTCCGAAGTGGCTCCCTTCACTGAGGCGTTGGGCACAAAGCTTGCCGACACAACTGCGAATGCCTCACGAGGCAGGGTGTACAGGGTGAAGTGAGGGTGTCCATTCGCTAGGCTAATGAAAGGGTTGGACTAGATGATATAAAGGCTTCGACACATGCTCTAGACTACTTACCAAAAGTAATGAGCGATGGTATCGACAGATGCAAAATAAACTAGAGAATTCGTGTGATGTTGGTAAAGTTGTGCCCATCTGCAGAGTGTAAATCTATTTAAATAGCCGTACTCGCGGTGATGAGCGTGCTAAGTGTAGTATTGCCGAGTATAGTCTTGAGTTTCATAAAAACAGTTTCGTTGGTAAACATGGAAAATGTTTGTTGATTTATATTTGAGTTGAGTGATACCGTTGAAAATGAAGCATTGCTCGCAGCTGAGGAGAGTTGCGAGTTGTTGTTGTTATTCATTCAATTACTTACTTACTGTCCTTTACCTATTTTAACAGCTCTTAAAATTTCTATTGCAAAATACTACATATTAGTATTGCAAATAAAATCTGCTTAATGTTGAAAACATCTTGTAGCATACAGCCTCATCTCTTGTTAGCCTTGCATTTATATAAATTTTGTGATACACTACAAGTTTTGCTGAGTACGCATTGTACTTAATCTTGCTTAAATTATTGTTTAGAGTATGAGGACGAGACTATGCCAAACGATATTTTCTTCGCACCCGGACTGGTGGGTTCGATGACAGGCCTTGTTAGGACTTGTCTCTAGTCGGTTGCCTGCGGGATCGGATGGCTATACCGCTGGACTCTTTTGGTTTATTTACCATACTTTTTGCTGCATTCTGTTACTTTTGCTACTTTAATACTTTACACTTTTATTTGGCCGGTCGACCCTTGTGATGTAAATATTGTAATCGCTTAAGTTATGTACCTATTTTGTTTTTAGTTTTGTACATATGAATGTATGGAGAAGTGATATCAATGTTGGAATTGTGTGTACTAGCCACTGATATTCATAGGACTAGTACGGTACACACACGAGGGCTTCGGGTATTCGAAACCTGGGGTCCGACAATATCTATGCAAAATTTTAATATAAAAACCAACCGTATTTGCAAAATATCCCATATTACTAGATAAATTTGTTTTGAACTTCGATCCTTAATGTTTTATTACGTAGCAAAATTGGACACGGGAAAATAACACCGACTTATTCATCGTAATTTTTATTTCAATTATAATTTTGCTTTTTTTAATAACCGAACGACCAATAACAGTTGCACATTAGAGACCACAAATTAAGTAAGAAAAATGACATTCTTTTTGGACAAGGGAGAAAAATGTTCACAATTGAGTACATAATTAACCATCTACCTTTGAAGTTTGTAACTGTATATTTGAGTCAGCCAGTGTTGGTGATGTTTTTCCTTTTCTTTTCTTTTTTTTTGGCAACGGTGCAATTGGCTTTCATAGTCATGGTTAAGGCTTAGCACTCGACTGGGAATTTTTTATTTATTAATTAACCTTTTTTTAATTTTATTTTAAAGTTAACTCCCGGCGAACTTTATTTCTAATTCTGACCCCTTTGATCACATCACCACCCGTGGCGTGACAAAACAATACTGTCACGCCAGCTCGTATCTGGGCAAAGCTCTTGTCACGCGTGGCAGTGTTGTTTTGTCACGTCACGGGTGGTGGCGTGACCAAAAGTGCTATTTTGGGAACTTATCGTGTGGCGTGATAATCTTATTTTGTCACGCCACGAGTGGTGGCGTGACCAAAAGGGTCAGAATTAGAAATAAAGTTCGTTGGAGGTTAACTTTAAAATAAAAATTAAAAAGAGTTAATTAATAAAAAAAATTCTTGAGGGGTCATTGCAAAATCTACAGTAAACCCACCTAATATGTAGATAGTGGGACTCGAAGCGTAGCCATTAATCACAAGACATACCTGATAGGGTACCATGCCAGTAGCCACTTGGCACTGGTGATGGTTTGTGGCAATTGCCTCCTGTTTAGTCCATTCATATGTTATTTATTGTCTCACTGACATGTGGGTCCGAACCCATCTTACCAGTGAGTCGCAGAGGATTTCAGAAATATTCAATGTCATATAAGGAATTAATCTATTTATTTTTTAAGTGGAATTTCGTTATTAGAAATGTATGCATATATATAACTTACTTTCTACTGACATCTATGGTCACTTTCAAACTCCAATAGCAAACATGGGTGCACTCTAAATACTATCCCTCTCTTCCCCCACATATTATTAATGCATGCGCACATTGTTAATGCATGCACATATGCATCCATGCCACTCCTTTTGGCTTTTATTCTTGGTAGGAATCGAATTCCAATTCTATAGCTTTTTTTTATTTACTTTGTAGACTTGACTTGACTGAACTAAAAAAAACCAAAAGAAGGCTACCAAGATTATAAAATAGGAGTAACTGACCCTCCAGCAGTATATTTCAAAACAGAGCAGAATATTGAATCTAAGTCAACAAACTATACTTACTCTAGAGTATAGGCAACCCCCAAGGGCAATCTTCATCCGAGCTTTCCACGCACGTTAGCTGCTACTTCTTTTTATTATTATTATTATTATTAAAGAAGTAACAAGTTAGATTCTTGATTTTTTTTTAAAAAAAAATTTATTTTAAAAGATAATTACAAAACTAAATATTCGCTAAAAAATGACAAAACTAGGTCCTTGTCGTCACTTGGATTGACGACAGGCTTCTCTCACCATTCGAATTGGCGACAGGGACTCTGTCGCCAAAGGGATTGTGGGGGAGGTTCATGTCGCCGGTTCAATTGGCGATAGGACCCTGTCGCCATTTGAACTGGCGACAGGAGTCATGTCGCCAATTGAACTGACAACAGGAGGCCTCTGTCTTTTTTTGTTAAATTTTGTAATTTTGTTTTTAAAATTTGTGTCCGCGTAATTCATTTGCAAAATCGTAGAAGACAATGTAATGTGAAGTAGAGAATTGAAATAGACTTTATAATAAAGTTGCGAATTACACGGCACACATGGTTTGGTTACGTGCATAAGGAACGACCATGCACGATACAACAAACCGAAATAGATTGATGATACATATACACCTTTTTGGAATTGAAATAAAGTCTATTGGAACAAATATCACTAGTTTCGGCGGCCCATCACTCCCTTCCCCTTGTCCGCTTGCTGCCCACGGCGACGGTGGCAAGTCTCGAAGTCATCAATGTCTTGCGAGACGGGCTGGACGGTTGACTGATGTTAGGATTACGCAACGTTGGGCCAAATCAATCATTATGATCCATACTAAACATAATTTACCTCTTGGGTCCGGAATGCGCTTAGGCGACGGGGAGCACTAGTATAACCCCACAGTCTCACTTGCAGGAGCCTTTCTCTTGTCCACCGCCCGCTTGGCCTTGTCGTACTCATCTGCTTTCTTGGGCTCGTCCGATGTCTTTTCAGTTGGGTTGGGCTCATCCGAAAAGCTGGAGAGGTAGAGTGTTTTGATGTCAATTTGAAAAGCCAGCGTCCTAGTATGGTGTGAGGAGTCCCGATGCTGACTCCCTCACATGATCGTGGTGTGCACGCAAGAAAGAAAGTCGGGCTAATAACAGCAGGTCAATAGGGTCCATAGCGATAGGACCTAGTTTTGTAATTATTTTGTGTGACTATTTAGTTTTGTAATTATTTTTTAAAAAAAATATTATTTTAAAAAAAATCTTAGATTCTTCAGTCTTCGCTCACTCGATAAAGCTAGCTAGCCGCGGCGGCGGCCAGTTGACGGTGCGGTGTGTGCGTCTTTACTCCTAAAAGCGAAGGTTGCGATCGAGCGTGGAAGTCCACGTTGGCCTCGTGGGGTGGCAAGACTAAACCGAGAAAGCTGAACGTTTTGATTGCCACAACGTTGAAAACTTTGCTGCAACTGACTGTGTCGGCGCAACGTCAAAAACACCGATCGCTAGCTGCAGTTCCCGGAGTCACACACACACATCACACACAAATGACAACCGATACGCTTGCAACACTGCGAATTCTGCTGAATTTTAAGTCGCGGGTGGGATCGCTATCGGGTGTGAAACAAGGTCGTCGTCTTGTCCCCCGTGGGCTGTGGCGAACGAGACAACCGAATCCTTTTGTTTGGTCACTGCAAAACATGCGCGTCCTGCCAAGCTTTGTATCCGGGTTCAGACTGACTCGCGCGCGGTGGTGAATTTGTTTGGTTACCGGCCGGACCGAGCAGGCGTTAATTTTTGGGTGCAGAAAACAAACGGGTCTGGACAAAGCTTATTTAGCGTTTGTTCGGATAATCCGACACAATTTTTTTGATTGATTTAGAATATAAACTAAAATCTCTTTCAATCCGAAGCTTCCATTCTAATCTCCCTTTATCTAAATAAGCTTTAACGGATTTTAGATTGACTCCGCCGGACGACGGGTGAAACCTGCATGCTTAATAATCTCGTAAGTCGCTAGTTCCTTCTTCCTGCCTAGCTTGTCCACTCGATCGCCTCTGGCTCCTTGGATTATGACAGTCCGTAGACGGAACCTTTAATGAGTAATTGAATTCCGATCGATCGAGGAGGCTCGGGTATTTCAATTTATTTTAGTGTAATAATATAAAAAGGAATCCTCGACAAAAAATATATATATATAAAGAAAGAGTTTTTTATTAAAAAAACATAGGTGGCCCAACTCTAGATTTCTCTAGACCGGTACTGACCTAGTGGTGAGCACTGAGCAGCAGTGAAACGGCAGAGCGACATGCCTGAATCATAGGTATGTCAGCTAGTGGTGAGCAGAGCTGGCAACGAGGAGGCGATTGAAGGTTGCGGCGCCATTGCGCCAATGAAAGTTGTAAGGGAGGTGGTCGGTCTGAGACAAGGACAAGCTAGGTAATGGCAGTGTCAGTAGGGGAGGGCGGCACGGCGCTGGCAACCATGGCAAGGGGTGCAAAGGTACGATGGTCAGCATTGGTAGCCACTACAGCTAGTAAAGACTTTTTATTCCTATGCAATTATAGATGCGTTTTCGGTAATACCTTATAAAGGTCTTTTATGTATCATCGTTATAACAGTAGTGGTGTTTTAAAAACGTCTCTACATAATATCGACGTTAGGTTGAGATATTGCACTACGTCTTAACAAATAAAATATGAAAAATATGTGGACTTTTGCAAAGGTTAGTACTCAAACTAAAGGTTGGTACTCGAACTCTAGACCTCATAGGAAATAATTATCTTAAACTTGTCACACTAGTCACATCAACCTCACAACCTCATATGTTTAGTTGTGTGTTGCAATATTTATATGTAGTTCTTTTAAAACATATCAACTATTAAAAAAAGCCTCTAGAGAGTTGGAAAGCGTCTCAAAATAATGTCTTTATACAATATAACCTTTAGACAAATTAGAGTGTCTCAAAAATGTCTTTACAAGATAACATTTTGCACTTGAATCGAAAACATCTCAAAACCGTATATAGCATACAGAATTTTGGGACGATTTTTAAAGTTTGTATCTATGAGTGGGTTTTCTTGTAGTGAGCATAGCGGAGTGTAAGGATGGGTTAGGTGGCTAGTTATAGAGCTATTGGCTGATTTGAACTTTTTTTGGAATAGAATAACAAATCTAGCCTTTTGGTGTCTAAAATGATAAAAATAACACTCGTATCGTGCTCCCCGTGCATAGGAGCCCTCTTACTATGCTCCTTGTGTGCAGCAGCCCCTGTTGCACACCACATGGTATGCTACTGTGGGCAGGCATACTCCTACCGTGGAAGAGGACATATGTCATCTGTTTAATCCGCCACGATGTATTTTTATCATTTTAGTCACGGAGGATTACATTTGCTATTTTATTTTAAAATAAGACTAAATAAGCTAAAAACTCACTAGCTGTGTTATGGTACCGAGGATAGGAGAGGAACTGAAGGGGGTGTTTGGTTGGCAGTGGACCCAAATTCGACGGATGCTAGGGACCGAAAATGTATCTGATTATAGGAAAAGAAGGTTTCCAAATTGATATAAAGCTCCAAATCAAATTTGGAGAGGTAGCTACATAACTTAGGTATACGTACACGTACGTAGGCACGGTAGGGCTGGAGCTATCGCTTGCGCGATGCGATGGATGTCACTTGATTTTTCCCTGCGGGTCGATCTCAACCTCTTAACGATGTTCTCATGATGGACGCGGATGGGCTCCACGGAATCGATCGCGGGGAGGTCGGTTTTGGCCGAGTCGTATCCGTACTCTCCACCTTTTTATGTACCTTTTTATTGATACTGTCATATGCTATCAGCAAACTATCTTTTTTTATCGTACACTCTTTACTTCTTCTTTCTTGTCATCGCCTGTAACACTACTTACGCTTCCTTCTCTCTTTTCCATCCTCACTTTCACCCCGCTCTTTTACTTTCCTTCGCGTGTTTTTGTCCCCTCCTTTACCGTCACTTCCATCGGACAGAACTCACTTCCTCCTCTCCACCTCTACTCTTCCGCTTTGCTCCATGCGTTTTGACGAATTGAAATATATTATATCTACTTTCTTTGATAAACTATTATATTTAAAAAAATATTTCAAAGCAACGCACGAATACTTAAAACCAGTGCATTCTAGTTTTGGACGAGCATATCGATGTCGCCCCTCACCCGTTTGTCGGCGCGAGATCGAGGCCACTTGCAGACGTGCTCGCATCGCGATTTTTTTTTGAAATAATATTTTTTAAAAAAATATTTACAAAACTAGGTTACCGCCCCCAAATATTACAAAAATAGGTTCATGTCGCTAGTTACATAATTTTTTGTGGAGCATCCAGATAAAGTGTTTTTGCTTGTGTAATTTTTTCATAATTTTATCCATTCTGAATTTGTCTCTAAAATTCATTTAAATATATTATTTGTAGAATTTGTAAATATACAAAATGATGCCTAAAAATTATGAATTTTTAATTCTCCTTACATAGTGTAATTGTTTGTGTAATTTTTTAGAATTTTATATGTTCGAAATTATCTCAAAATTACAATTTAGGTTTAGATACAATGTACTTGATTGTGTAAACCCTTAATTTTTGAGATAATGTCGAACATATAAAATTCTAGACAAATTACACAAATAATTACACTATGTAAAGTGTTCACAAAAAAATTCATAATTTTTGGACCTCATTTTGTATATTTACAAATTCTATAAATAGTATACTTAAATGAATTTTGGAGACAAATTCAGAATGAATAAAATTATGAACAAATTACAAAAGTAAGAACACTCTATCTGGATGCTCCACAAATTTTTTCTGTAATTCTTTGAGTTCATTTGCTATATTTAAAAATTTCTAGATTCCTGTCGCCAGTTGAACTGGCGACAAGAACCTGCCCCCACTGTTCAGGGTTCCTGTCGCCAGTTCAACTGCCGATAGGAGCCTGTCGACAGGGACCTAATTTTGTAATTTTTTTGGAGCGATGACCTAGTTTTGTAAAAAAAATAAAAAAAAATTATTTCAAAAAAAAATTCTATATAGGACATGTGTGGTATAGTAGCCAGCTAGGATCGAAGCAGAAATTGTATTGGCCACTCAGAGCAACCCAAACGTGGATTATGGTGGGAGCCGTACCACCCAAACTGACACTGCCCTTGGAAGTTGTAGAAAAATACCCGCATTGTGCTGCCATTGATATACCCTACCCTCTCGCGACCTATCTCGTACCCCTTTGTTCACTTTCGCTCCTGGTGCACGGGGAACTTGAGCACGCCTTTGTTCACTTTCGCTTCTAGTGCACAGGGAACTTGAGCACCGGCGATCGCGGCGAACTCGAGTAGGGGAGCAAACTTCGGTGACCACAGCGAAATCTGGCGGCCTCTCCGGACTTCTCCCCCCCCCCTTAAGCTTAGCATCTGCCACCGCCCTTAACCCTATCTCCTCCCCCAACCACTATTGTAGAAAAGGTATTCACAGACGGTTAAAAAACGTTATCATAGACGGTTTCGTGAGCCGTCTGAGTTTATGGGTCAATAATGACATAAGGTCATCACAGCATCGTTTTAATCGCTCATGATGCATACTATCCTGCACGATTATTAACTCAGAACCGCCTATGATAGTTGACTATCACAGACGGTTTATAGATGAAACCGTCTGTGATAGCTGATGTATCATAGACGGTTTATAGATGAAACTGTCTGCGATGATCTTTCTCTCTCTCTCTCTATATATATATATATATAGAGAGAGAGAGAGAGAGAGAGAGAGAGAGTTTGTAGTCCCTTGTTAGCTAACTCGAGACCTGAATTCAGCTAGCTAGCTCGCTTGTTGGGTGTTCATATCCTAAACGTGCAAGTGAACCACAGCCTACTTTATCGAACATGACACACCGGAGTGTGTGATTTGGTTTGTGCCAATCCTCATGGCAGCCATGCTTCTTGAACTCGTAGGCTCGATGAGGTAGGTTGTGGCTACTGTCTCATCACCTCATGACGACCCCCCGAAATCTTCATTGAGGGGTTGTCCACACATCATGAGGAAGATGAGACAGCAGCCATGACCTACTTCATCGAGCCTGCAAGTTCAAGAAACATGGATGCTAGGAGGGCGCATGGACATCCAATTAGCATAAAGCAAATAATACACTCCAGTGTGTCAGGTTCGATGAGACAGGTCGTGGTTTCTCCTACACGTTTAGGATGAACGCCCAAGGAGCGAGCTAACTAGCTGAATTCGGGTCTCGAGTTAGCTAACAAGGGACTACGAAATATATAGTTTTAAAGGCACAAGCAGTCATTGCTTGAAGATTTTATAGAGAGAAGAGATCAGGAATGGACTGGTAGGACGTACCTGAGACGCAAGGGAGGAGAACTTGATCGGCATGAACACGGTTACATAGACAAAGGTGAAGTGAATGGCGAGAGGCAGGGGAAGAGGTATTGTAGTAGTTTTTAACTCATTTTGTCTTGTTTTGGAATAGAATAGCAAATTTTGTCTTCTGTGATATTCTTTTGTATTGCGAAATTCATTATGAATAAAGCATATTTCCAACACAAATTAATTGACATATAAACATGTGAATCCTTCAAGTCATTTAAAAGGAATAATATACTCAACACACACAATATGTGCACAATAAAAATCAGCATAAAGCTAAGATTAAGAAGATTGATTATTGCTCTCAGAAGGCTAGTTGCACAAGATTAAAACTTGGCCATCACAGCACTCATGCGAAATGTAATCACAAATTGAATATGACACTTTATAGATTAGGCCTTGAGCTCAAAATAAAACTTGCTAATATATTCAGACTAGTTCTAGCAAATCATCCCAAATTAACTTTGTTGTAGAAATTAACTGTGATGTAGGACAAGTATATCAGAATGTATAAATTGCACGCTCAAAATAATACATAACAGCAGCTAATCTAACAGCTCAAGGCACAATCTTTGTGACATCAATTCATCGTAGAGCAATTCACGAGCCCACAAAAAATCACTTTGAGTAGGGCTCAAGGGCTCATGCCACACTAGTAGTATCATCCATATCATCACCAACACCATCACAGAGCAAAGGGGAGGGAACAGGATAGAGAATAGAGGGGAGTAGTTTACCTCAGTGCGACGCGGCAACGGCGGCAAACACCACCACGAGCACAGCCGACATCCATCTCCCCACTATGCATAAATCAACCAAACATCAGAACACCACTCAATGCTCGAGCATAAAAATCAAACCATAAGAGAGGCAAGCGAGTGGCGCCGGCAGCCAAGCAAGGGCCATGTTGGTGGCGCAACAGTACACGGGGCAAGCCACCGGTGCACGGGCGCAGGCCGGGCACAAGCCGCACGAGGGCGAGCCTCCAGAGGGAGAGCCCCATGCACAAACCTCAACCAAAGCGAGCAACCACCAGGGGAGAGAGGCGTGCTCGGGGGAGGAGGTGCATTGGGCTCGAGGATGAGGCGGCATCGAGGATGGCAGCGACGGGCTTGGGGGAGGAGAAACTTAATCGTTTGAGTAGGGGGTGCGGGCAAACCCCTAGAGTCTAAATATATATAAATATGGCTGGATATCACAGACGGTTCTAAAGTAGAACCATCTGTGATATTACATTTTCACAGACGGTTTTAAACACGAACTGTCTGTGATAAATATACATCACAGACAGTTCCAATAAATATCCATCTGTGATAATATACATTCTCATATACATAAATACAAATTCATGCATATGACACATTCTCATATACATAAATGTAAATCAGAACATATGGCGCATAAACATGTATTACTTGTTTTTCACTGGTCTGTAATGCCGTCATGTCGTTATACTGGGATCGTTTTTACATATATAGAAGGCAGTAAATACAAATTCAACCGTTTTTTTATTTTTGTATTTACATATATATTGCCAAACAGTGTGGCCAGTCGTTTCTTACAAAGATTAAACTAATCAAAGTTTTTCTAGTGGCAGAGATAGCATGCTATCTTCGTCTTCAAAACTTCGTAGGTGACGTCATCGGCATCGGACGGTTCGTGATCATCAGCGAACGAAGCCCGAAATACGTCCACCCGCTGACACGCTCGTTCAAGTGTCTCTGGAAGACCCTCCGACTGTTGAATCAAGAAGAATTGAGCCCATAGGCTCTCTTCTCTTGCTTGAGGGGTCTCGGCAAGGTCGACTTAGTCGCCCGCCACCTCGATTAATCTGTCCAAGCGACGGCAAGCCTCCTGGAGACATGCAACGTCGTTGTGGAGGACCACGTCGATGACGAGGTTAACTCGCCAGAAGTGGGAGATCACCCAAAAGACGCAACAGAGGAGGATGTCAAGACGGCGGAAGGTGGTCGTCACCTGCTCCAGCAAACCCTCGGACAAAGGAGTGAGGTCACTGTTGTCCTCATGTAGCATCCGCCAGCGTACGGACAGAGAGGTGCTCGTACAGTGTGGCCAAGTAGGCCATCAATACCAGCGACAAGGAAATAGAAGAGGGAGTCATTTCTGCTTTAGAGTACGTATAGAGTGATGTGGGGATGATCATCTTCGATGGCGGATTATCCTTTTTATAAAATAAGAAATAAATTCGGCGCGTGAGACAAAGAGACGCATTAGAGAGCCGAAGCGGCATTGATGTGAGCAAAGAGACGCACCGGCGACAAAGAAACTCATCGGGGAGCTGAAGTGATATTATCACAGACGATTATAATTAAAAACCATCTGTGAAGTCTACAATTATCACCGACGGTTCGTGTTCAGAACCGTTTGTGATACTTCACAAACGGTTTTAAACATAAACCGTCTGTGATATTACCTTTTCACAGACAGTTTTTAGCGTAGCCAGTAACACAAACGGTCGCTAAACCAAAACCGTCTGTGATTGTATTTAATACTGACAGTTTTGGTAAACCGTCTGTGATGAGATGTCCAGTATTAACCTTTTTGTAGTAGTGATCCTAAACCCTAACCGTTGCCGCTGCCCTCAACCCTTATCCTTACAAGGTCCATGGATAGGTTTCATGATGACATTGCAAGGGCAATTGCTTAATCTAGATGATGGATGCAGTAGTTACGATATTTTGGTTTCTTTTGTTATCACTCAATTATCATTGAACACTTCTATGTATTAACACGATTATCCTTGGAAAACTTCTATGTTATGTTGTGATTCAGACTTTAGTACAATGCTAATTAATCGGTTTTTATTGATACGATATAAATTGGTCTAACTTATATACAATCATATGCTCTTGACAAATTTGCAAAAAAGAAAAAATCCAGAAATTTGTGTACAAAAATAAAGGAGTAAGATACATATAATTGAAGTGTTACAACCAGGGTTAGCATGCTACTTTACCTCCAATCCTCTCTTTCATGGTTTTTAGAGCCAACCTGTTAGCCAAGCGCTTTACGGAGACATCTACATACTCTCAGTGGAGTGGATTCTTGGAGAAGAAAAAGCAAGAGCGGGAGCTGAAAAATCCGAATCTAGAGCTGTACCAAATAGTCCCGTAGATACGTAACCTCAGGGTGAGTAGCATGTGCTTTTCTCACTGTGCGCACTTGTGTGTGCAAAGGTGTCCACTAGACTTTAAGCCCGGATAGGTGGACATGAACTTCCACGACTCAACACCTCAACAAGGGGTGGTTCCCTGATTTTCATGATTTTCATTACATTGCCTTTGGTCTCTAATAACATCTCTAATGTTCCATTGTGGACAGTTTCTCTAGCTATTTACGCATGAGATATCACAAATCGGCAAGGATGGTTACTTCAAAGAGGGACATGACAACATCTTGGAGTTACTAGAGCAACTCCTTCCCATGTGCATTGGAGAAAGGCAAATCGGCAAAGGATGGTTACTTCAAAGAGGGACATGACAACTTGGAGTTATGGTAGCTTCACCTAATTCGCGTGGGTCCAAACTACAGCAATTCCTTCACAGGTGCATTGGAGAAAGGTATATCTAGCTTTGCTTCAAATTTTGTAGACCCACCCTGAAGCTACATGCATTGGAGTGAGGTTTTGGATGAGAGCTTGGGGAAATGTTGCACACTATCTTTCCAAAAGATACTACTACAACTCTACAAGCTACAATTTCTACATTGGAGGTGCTTCAACAATCCATAAATATTGTTTGGTTGCTGAGATAAAAGTTAGAACAAAATGAGTTTTCTTGGCAAAGGAAAAAGATTTTTTTTCCTCTAAACTCATCCTTTTACGAGAAGGGAAAGACCGATCCGGATCATTTTCGAATACGGATGCTATCGGCTCGAATATTTATCAAGTCGGATCGGAAGCGAATACGGATTATTTTTGTCAGAAACAAATACGAATTCGGTAGCACACTTTCCGTCGAATACGAATACAGATATCTGGAGATACATAGGTCGGGATATCCAAAGATACTGTTTGAGACTACATGTGCATTATCTTTCGAAAACCATAATTTTCTCATTCGAAATCCAAATTAGGCAAATGAGTAGGCTAAATTGTAGCTCTCGATGAGATCTACAACTTTGTATTTGTGAATATTTTCATTTGAACCCATTTAATAGTATTTTCAACACCCAACATTTCTCCGGATTTTGCCCAAACATGACTCCTTTCATCATTCTTTCTTGGGAGTCCCAAAACACAATCGTTATGCATATAAATAAAACATTATTTTATAATGAATTATGCTATGTTTATGAGGTAGGCAATAGATATTGAGTAAGCACAAGTAGTAAATAAAGCATATAAGGGAGAGCATATTGAGTTATTTTACATTAAAAACATGTTAGGGAGTGGATGTAAACACATACATATATACTGAATTCACGAATATTTTGATCGTACAATCTAATTCCTTGTTTCAGTTGCTACAATGCGAATAATTTAAGGGGTTTTCATGTTCCGATAAATATTCGTGATCGTATTCATTTCAATCCGTATTCGCTTCGTATTTGACACTATTCTAATTCGTATTCATGTCCGGAATATTCGCATCCAGGGAAAAATATGAAAACTAAATATTTGTGATCGTATTCGCTCCATATTCAACATTATTCGAATCCGTATTCATATCCGGAATATTCGTATTTACATCCAGGGAAAAATATGAAAACAAAATATTCGTGATCATACTCGCTCCGTATTTGTATTCGACATTATTCGTATTCGCATCCAAAAAAAAATATGAAAACAAATATAGCATAGTCATTATCTATTCGTATTCGATCCGTTTTCACCCGAGGTATACATCATTCGAAAAACTTTGCAGTACGTAATAGCTTTCACTGACCTTGGCAAGCAAAATACATCAAAAGTCAAAGGTGACACATGCGTTTGAGGTAAATATGACAACAAAATGACCGAGATGCAATCGCCACACAAATAAATGATGCAATCTAGAACCTCTAAGCACTGCCGCACATGTAGGCATCAGACCAGGGAAAAAGTTGGGGAGTCAAAAAATGGTCCCGGCGGGGCTCGAACCCGCGACCTTCGGCTCATAAGACCAACGCTCTAACCGACTGAGCTACGGGACCCTTCGATCCATTTGTAGTTCAGTGCCTAGTGTGATACTAGTAGCCGCATACTGAACCATTAAGCACACAGCAGCCGATGAATTTGAATTACGACCACCAGTATGAACAAGATCACTTTACTTGATACGGTACTCGTAAATGTCAAGGTCAACGACATGGAGGATTACAAGTGGCAGCTTACTTATGTACATAAACAGACGCCTAATGTTTTCCCTAGTCAAGGTATCCATATCCACAACATCACGATCATCGGTGTACATCCACAGGCTGCTCGGCTTCACCTTCTGGAGGCAGGCGCGGCAGAAGGGGCACGACTTTGATTTAGCATTCCTGCGATGAGAGCGAACTTTGTTATGGCCCACCCTTAGACTGGCATGCTTAGATTGATTCCTCAAACGAGGTAAGCGCACGGCAAGTTGGAGAGAAATGAAGGATATGACAAATTAGGCAGGAATAGTACGGACAGAGTTGTTATGCCTGATGACGACAAGCAAAGATTGACATAAAGAAAGTGAAGGCAATTCAGAGTCAATCAAGACATTAAGCCGTGTAACCGTGTTGAGTACGATAACTCATGTCCTAATCTACTAGGACTTGGAGAGGTGTGCTACAAGAAAACCTAGATGAATCCTAATAGAATTAGGATTTTTACTTCTCGTTAGAGTATGATTCCCACTTCACTTTGGAGGAGGACTGGAGAAATATATAAAGCCATGAGGTGTGATCATAGATACCCAAGCAAGCAAAAAGCAATCAAGCAAGGATCTCATTCAATGTAGAGGTGCATGAAAAGATTACAGGCTAGGTTGTTCTTTAGCACTAGATTATTGTATCGGGGAAGGATCCGAGGGTATGACTTATTTGGTCCCATTTTCTCGAATTCAATAGAAAGCATCCTACACTTCTCAGCATAACAAGGTCGTTGTGACTGCAGGTTTGTTTGGGTGAACGGCTCACATTGAGATGTTATAATTGTGTGGAGACTGGAGAGGTCTAGCACGACCCGCAGATAGCTTTGTATCGTTGTAGAACCGAATAACCAGGGCAACCAATCCAAACAAGATTCAGCTGACCGTGATTTTGCTTCTAGAACACATGAGAACTACTTGGCTACATATAAGCTAATATGACAAATTGACAATTGACAAATTATCTGCAAATGCTCTAACCAATGACTCTCAGTCTTTTTTAGCGTTGGATATAGGCAATAAGGCAAGGGAAAGGGAGAGCAAGAAAGAGATGATAGTATGATACCAATCCTCGAAGCACCTCAAGCACATCGAGTGTGCGCAGTCGGGCAGCACAATCTTAGCATTCACCTCGAGGCAAATCCCGCACTCGAGCTCCCTCTCCAAATCCACCTGCGAGAACTTGTCATCTCTCCTCCTGAATTTGTCCACGCACAGCCTCCTCTGCTTCTTGTCGTCCAGTTCAGTAATCCCACTCGGCAGCTGAAGCAACGACGGGAATATCGCACCTGTCGCAACGCCAACACCATGAAAACCAAACCCCAACGACATCAACAAACAGTTAAAGCTGTCCATGGTTCATTTGGATTATTAAGATATTATTGCTACCGTAGAATTCCTTGATGCTGGCTTCTCTCTCCCAATCCGGCAGGGCCGTCGTCCCATCCGCGTACACCTGCATTACCAGGAATCGATAATCGATCGGTATAAAACCAGGCAGCCGGTGCAATCGAACAACCCGTGTGAATTCGCCGCAGGGCCGCGACGAGGATAGCGAATCAGCAAAAATACCTTGTAAATCATAATCTTGAGGAGGCCGAGCGCGCCGGCGAGCTTGCAGTCCGTCCACTGGACGAGGAAATGCGCGACGGCGCTGTACGCCATCCGCATCTGGATCACCGACCCGTCGTAGTCCCACAGGAACTCCGACGCCCTGCGCACGGGCAGGCAGCAAGAACTCGGAACTCAGCAACCAATTGGTAAAGTTTCGTTTCGCAACAAAAACAAAAAAGCATCAAACTTTATCAGCACGAATCGTCGGCGTTTCTGGGCACTCACAGCGCATTGGCGTACTGGATGTCGGCCTCGAGGGTCTTGACGGAGTCCTGGAACCTCCGCATCGGGCGGCGCGTCGCCGGCGACGACCCCTCCACGGGCGCGAGCAGCGCGAATCGCACGCGAGAACCTTACCAAAACCTCCTCCCCTCCCCCTCCACTCCGCTCTCCTCGGGTGATTGGATTGGACTGGAACTGGATTGGACTGCCTCCCCCCTTCCCTCGCGCTCCGGATTTGGATTTCTTTCCCTCGCTTTTGCGTTCTTTTGCCGAGTCCAACTCTAATCCGAGCCCCACTCCTCTTTTTGTCGCCACTCTCGGGGGACGAAGGCGACGACGAGGAACAGTTCCCCGGGGCCCGCATGGCAGTGGCCGGCGCAGCCCTCCGCGCGGCCCAGCTGAGCGTGAACCGCTGAAACGTACACGGTCTCGGTTTACCTTACTGATGACGTACGCGGTCAGAGCCTTGCAGGTCCCACATGTCATCGAGATAATACATTTATAGGTAGCTTGCTGATGGGACGTGGAGGGTCGGGCTCTTGCTCAGGACGCATAAAAATATCCGTGGAGTAACGTCCGCCAGCCCGCGTCACGCCCCAAGTGGCTAGTCTCTCCCACTGACGTGTGGGGCCCGAGGTGGTCCGGTTTAAGGGCTGGGTTATTTTTTGGCGAGCCGTGGATTCGTAGGGCCCACGGGAGGGAAACAAAACCAGGGGGCTTCGCCCTGGTTTGGTCGACGGCTGGATGGCTGACCCCTTGTCCAAGGATGGTGGGTTGGTAAGGGTTTGTTCGGTTGGTGCTCTGGATTTCATGCCTAAAAAAAAGTGGTGTCTGAAGGTAGTCGGAAAAGTAGATGATTTTTGTCTGGTCAGGCAAATCTGAAGATGAGTTGTTTGGTTGAAAACCTGTGTCTGGAATTGATGAATGAAAAATAGACCGTTGGATTAAATAATGAAGCGATGGATAAGCCGCCGGGAGGCTGGCCTCCCGCGCTGCTTGTTGCGCTTTGTGCTAGGCGGCTCATTGGCAAGAAGCAAACATAATCTGAGCGATTAGTAGGGGTTGTCCTGGCCAAGCAACTTGCGAGCAGGCTCCTAAGCAAATAGCCTTTAAGTACTCAGGTCATTTCATGAAATCCAGATGAGAGTGTCTAAAGAAAAAGGCATTATTCTTAAACTTGATTTTGAGAAAGCCTATGATAAGATTAATTGGGATTTTTTTGAAGATGTTATGATAGGGAGGGGTTTTGACAAAAAAAAGGACTAATTGGGTTATGAGTTCGGTTAGAGGGGGTAAAGTGAGTATCAATGTTAATAGGATTGTTGGTCAGTATTTCACCACTCAAAGAGGCTTAAGACAAGGAGACCCCCTTTCCCCTCTTTTGTTTAATATTGCAGCTAATGTTTTAGCCTCTTTGATAGCTAAAGCTCAACAGATTAATTTGATTAAAGGGGTGGTCTCAAATCTGATTTCTGGGGTGTCTCATTGCTTCAGTATGCTAATGATACTGTCCTTTTGATTGAATGCAAGGAAGAATATATTTTGAATCTCAAGTTTCTGTTGTATTGTTTTGAATGGATGTTAGGTCTCAAGATAAACTATCACAAAAGTGAAGTTTATGTTGTTGGGGTGGATATTCCTGAAGCTCAGAGGGTGGCAAAAGATGTTTAATTGCAAGTTAGGTCAGTTTCCTATTACTTACTTGGGGATTTCCATTGGGGACAGATTAGTAAGGGAGAAAGCTGCTGGTAAGATCATTAGCAAACTGGAAAATAGATTGGATAACTGGAAGAGTAGTTTGCTCTCTTCAGGGGGGAGGCTGATCATGGTTAATAGTTGTCTGAGCAGTATTCCCACCTACACTATAGGGTTCTATAGACTCAATGGGAAGGTACACAAAAGGATGGACACTATTAGGTCTAAGTTCTTTTGGAGAGGAGCTAGTGACAGATTCAAATATCATATGGTCAGTTGGAAAGGGGTCTGCAGACCAAAAGACTATGGAGGCTTGGGGGTGATTAATACAAAGCTTTTTAATGATTGCCTCCTCTGTAAATGGTTCTGGAAAATGGAGCAGAGGACTGATGATCTATGGTTCAGAATTTTGAAGGCTAAGTACTTTCGCGAGGGGACTTCGAATGATGCTAATCCTCTTATTGGTTCTCAATTCTGGAAAGGTATCAACAAGGTGAAACATTTGTTTCTTTGTAGGGTGAAATATAAAGTAGGGGATGGCAAGTCAATTAATTTTTGGCATGATGTTTGGATTGAAACTTGTCCTTCTAAGATTCAGTTTGAAAAGCTGTTCAAAATTTGTGAGCATCCTTCTATCAAAGTGGACAAGTGTTACACTAATGGGGTTTGACAGATTGACTTTGTAATAAAGTTTGGGACAAATGAAAAAGAGCAATGGGAGGAGCTGAAAAATGTTCTTAATGAGGTTGTGCTTACTAAAAACTGCGATAAAATGGAGTGGTGTTTGGACAAGCATGGGCAGTTTTCAGTTAAATCTCTCTATAGACATCTTGCTGTTGGGGGTGTCATTCAGTGGAAACTTTAGAAGGTTTGGACTAGTAAAATACCTCTTAAAGTTAAGATCTTTCTTTGGCAATTGTATTTGAATAAAATTCCCACTACTGATCAACTTAAATTGAGAGGCTGGAAGGGGGAAACCAATTGTAGCCTCTGTGGAGTTACAGAGGATTCTAACCATGTCATCTTTAGATGTATTTTGGCCAAATTTGTATGGTGTTGTTTGAAAGAGGTGTTTCATTGGGACAGATGTCCTGATTCTTTAGATGATCTACATGACGGGTGGCTTGATACTTGGGATGCTAATGACTATAATCTTGGATTATTTAGTTTTGCAGCCATGGCTTGGACCCTTTGAAAAATTAGAAACAAAGGAGCTATGGAGAAGATTTATCCTTATCAGCCTGTTGAAATATTGTTCAAGTTCATCTATTGCTTGCAGCAATGGCGAATTCTTATCAAAGGAGTTGATGGCTTGAAGCTAGACAATATGCTGGAGATTATTAAAGGATGGGTGCAAAACTTTTGTGGTTCTAAGTAATGCTTGGGGTGTTGTTTTGTTTGGTTATTCTGTTCTATGGTAGTCCTGGAGGTTTAGGCCTGGTTTGCGGCTGTCTTGAAGCTGTTTTCTGGAGGTCAAGGTCTGGTTTGTGGCTGACTTGTAGCGGGACCTTTTTCTTAAGTACTTTGAAGGCTGGATGCTTTTCTTATGTGGTTCTCAGTAACGCTTGTGGTGTTGTTTTGTGTGGTTGTTCTGCTTTGTGCTAGTCCTGGCTATTTAGGTAGGTTCTGGTGTGTGTCCTTGTAGTTTGTTTTGCTGTTGGAACCGATGTTTGTCTAGTTAGTTAGTATCCCCAACTTTGTCCTTTTGTAATCTGGTTTGATTAGCTTTATAAAAGCTGGGTTGTTGCCTTTTTGGAAAAAAAAAAGTTCTCAGGTCATTGTACACTAGTCTTATATTAGTTATCTATAGTTTTTATTACGTAGAATTTAAGCTGATGTAGATGAAAAGGAAAAAAAAGAGAAATGTGTTGTCTATAATTTTTTAGTCGACTGTATCACCAGAACCAATGAGAAAATGTCTTAGGTCCAGAAAAGCATTAAAAGAATTTGTTATTTATAAAGACAAGTGAAAAGACAACACATTATGTGAGCTGTCTATAGTGACGTTTACATATAACATGGAGAGTTGTTATAAACAGCAGTTGTCTGTACCATTGTACATGCCCTCAAGAGTGATCATCTTTGGATGCCTGACAAATGGAGATTGGGGGAGCAACGAAATGGCTCTTGCTTGGGTCAGAGGGCAGGGGTGGATCTGCAGTACAGGGTAGCACCGACACCCTCTACTGTAGTCTACATAATCCATTAGTATATAAGCATGTGACTCTCTTATTATAAGTTATAAGTTAGTGTTACAAGTTCGTAATAATCTCGATGAATTTTTTCCCTAGATCCACCCCTGCCAGGGGCAAATAAATTGCACAGTTTGTGTCGTTCTTGTTTAGGGTTTCCGATAAATTGGCCTGATATAGGATGGAGCACCGAATAACGATAGGCTTCATCGATGCGATCCTGTTTACAGTTGAGAGACTAAATCGTCGATGTTGGAAAAGAGTTTGGGGGTGACATGGGCTGAGACTTGAGAGATTTTTACTGTTTTGACCCTATAGCAAAAAAAATTTCAAAAGTAGCCTCCGTTCGCCATCATTTACAAGTTTGGCCCCAAAAAAGCAGACGCATCGATCCACCGGGCGGCGAGGACTGCCCGACCCGGCGCGGCAGGACTCGCCGACCCGACGCGCAGCAGTCACCCGCCGGTGGATGGGCGTGGCAGTGGCCTCGCGCATTTTTTTTCCTCCTCGCTCGCGCGCGCCGCGTGAAAAATTTGTCCTCGATCGCTACCGTTCCTTTGCACCGAAAGAAGTTTTGACGATACGTTTTTCCTATTTGCTTTTCTTTACATCGCGTCGCGTCTTTCCACCGTCTTCACAACCCCTATATAAAGCGGCACGATCGACGAGCCTTTAAACGCGTAGCGTTTTGATTAGTGAGGTAAGTTCGTGTTTAATTTTTGCTTATTGCATTTTGTACCGCTAAATGCATTTAGATTTTGCTAATCGTTAGTTTTTGTCTATTTGCAAAGAATGGCACGCACTACACGCACTATACCACCCCTACTTGAAGCGGCATGGGATGGCAAGCATCGCCGCCACGCTTGGATCGATGGCGATGGGCCGCCAAGTCCGTGACACGGGACCGAGGGAGACTGGCCGCCGGGACGAGCGGTATGTTCCGAGACTTCGTCAACGCGGTCGATTATGCGTTCGCATCATGTGAACACTCGGCAAAACTTAATTGATGCCTCTCTTCTTTCCGCCTTGGTTGATCGTTGGCGTACGGAGACCCACACGTTCCACTTAGGTGGGGAGATGACGGTGACACCGCAAGATGTCGGCTTTATTACCGCCTTCCGTTGCTTGGCCGCGCGCTTGTTCCTCCGAGGTCGCCGGACCGAAGGCGCGTCTCCATCATCGTTTGACCACCCTATCCCCGAGAGGTCAAAGGGCATTCCACACGGTTGGGCTGCGACAATTCATGCATTGCCCAATTGACGCAAGCGGAGGAGGTGGTTCGATGCCACCTTATTGCATATTTGTTGTTTATATTGGGTGGATCATGTTCCCTAGCACGCAGGGACATGGTGTACCCGAGTTATATTCACCTGCGGAGTCTATCGTGGACGCCGACGATGAGGGCGCCGCGAAGAGATTGGGGTTCACCAGATCTTGTCTTGTGACGTATCATGACTTTGTGGCGACGGCGCAGCAGCGTGGCACGGAACGGAGCCGTGTTCTCGTTGCCACACGTTATTCTGGTGTGGTCGTGGGAGCACCAGCGGTCGGACGGCCGTTGTTCCGCGCCTAGCCCACCCTTACCCGCACACACAACATTTCTATGGTGAGGTGGAGGCGAGGAGGAGGATCCGTGGAAGGCCCGACCATGGGATCCCGGCGGGCTAATGGCGAGACTAGGGTGGTCTAGGGAGAGAGTCGTCGTATATACCCCGAGTTCCACAATGAATTCGAGACCTCGCATTTAACGCGACATAGTATGGGCTCCTTGGGACGGATCGCGCGCGCGAGAGGCTGGCGCCCGACCTACCGAGCTTGCTATGCCACCAGATGATCGGCGTCATCGAGGACAACTTGTCATTTGGTGTTCTCCACATGGTTGAGCCGTACAACCCACAACGGGTGATGAGGCGATTCGAGCCGCACCAGAGATCCCCCGCCTGGGGCGACGCTTGCAAAGGCGTAGTCATTTGTAAGTACATTGCATTACTTAATAATGTTGTAGATCCTTTAGACATACGTTATGCGGTACCATAAGTTATTTATTTTGTTCCACCGCAGTGAGACGAAGAAGGGTCGCAAGAGCGATGATAGCTTGAGACGCAGCCGTGTGGGTAGATGCATGGCGACGGCCATCGATTCCATTTTGCAGAGGCACTGACCTTACGATCGAGGACTTCGACACGTGCTTGGAGTGGTGCGACGAACACGCGACGAGATTGACAGCGCCCGCCCGACATGCAGATCCTAGCCACGCCTAACGCTTGACTTAGGGATGGACCCGTCATCGGCAAAGACGCCAGGCGATTGATGCGTTGAGCATGTAGTAGATTAACCACCCTCAAATAGGGTTAACTAACAAAATTTTGTGTGTTCTCAGTAACCATGCGGTCGACCGCTTGAATATCGCTATCGAGCGCGCCACGAACTCGAGCGGGTACGGACAACACGATGGAGCGCCTTTTACGGCCTTGAAGACGGTTATTGATGATGTCAAGCGGTCGTTCAGTAACATGAGTTGCGGAAGGGCGGCGATGTCGACTCGAGCATCGGACGGAGCGTCGTCGCGTACCCTCGCCCCTCCATCTTCCGTCCGAGCGAAGTCGACCAATGGCCAGAAGAAGATGGGCGGCGGATCGTCTGCTGCGGTTGCCACGCGAGGACTTCTACGCCGCCGTCGTCATCTCGGAGGGATCCGTCTGCCGATGCCGTCCTCGCCTCGGAGGACCCTACGCCGATGCCGATCCTCATCTCGGAGGACCCTACGCCCGTGCCGCCGTCGTCCACAGAGGCATCGAAGAGGACATTCCGGAGAGCACGGACGTGCAACCCGAACATGGCGGATGTTATCGAATTCTCCTTGCGAGCCCACATTGTTGGACAATTTCCAATGGCCGTCTGGCGCCATGGTATGAGTCGGGTACACAATGTACCTGCGGCGTTCACCGCAAGGCGAACCGCACCACGGCGATTCGCCCGATCCATCCGCAGCAAAGACGAGCAATTCACCCGATTCATTCCGCAACGAGCCGAGTTGGTGCCCTCCACGGATCCTACTACGGCTTGGGTCACAGACTTGTTGTCAACGCCAGTTCTACATGTGATGCTCCCTCAGATATCGCCGACACGGCGGTTGAGGAACCTCGGTATGACTCTGGGAGAACCCACGGTCACCGATAGGTTGAGCGTTTCCACAGAAATGATTCGCTCGGAGACCTTTGGGAGGAACACTGCGGAAGGCGAGACATGGTACTATGCCCAATGATGAGGAGCAGCGTGAGCGATAGTACGATAGTAGCATTAGTAGTCTATTGTATGTTGTAAGTTGTGCTTCATTAAGTGATTTGTAATCCAAGCGAGTGTGCTAATTGGAATGTAATTGGACTCTTGTACCGTTATCTATGTCAAGAGAACAATTTTATTCTCATTCATCAAGGATCTGCGATGCATAGATAACGAGTGAACATTACAATCTCATTACACAATCGACGTTCTACTTGGCAAGAACAAGATACAAAAGAAGAAAGACCGCAAAAGTAACTAACTTAAGTAACTTGTGAAGCGACTTCTCAACTCTTTCCATCTGTCATGCGGTGTTTGAAGCCTTTTCTCTTCACTTTGCATGGGTTGATCGAACGCCGAGGCATTGCACTAATTGTAGTAACATCATGGGAGTCTTGCATTGGTTCATCGGACGCCGAGGCATCGCATTTAATTGCAAAGCAACACCACGGGAGTCTTCTTGCAAGGCGACAATTTGCATTGCAATATCTTGAAGCACCGGGCGCCCCGTCGACCCATTGCCAAAATCGACATGTTGTGTTCTACAAAAGAATTGAAGTTTCAAATGAAAGTAAGAAAACCCGATATGTACAACATAATTCATTCGTCTTTGAGTTTGCGGTTACCGAAAGATTTGAACACTTCATGAAAACTCGGGACGGATTCGTTGGCGTATGAGAGGTAAACACATTAGCCGGATCCTCGCAACGAGGGCAAAGCAAGCCGCTGTCGAGTGATTGTAATTCTCTGCTCACTCGAATATTCGGCGAGGTCAAGACATCTTGTTTTACAAAGGCAGAAAGGAGAAGAGGAAGAGAAGAGTGGGGTCAATGGCGCCAAAGCATCCATATATAGCGTTAGAGCACGAAGGGGCCACTCTGCGGAAAGGAGGCCGTGATCAAGAAGGTGGAAAGCAGAAGTGAGCACTATCTCGGAAAGCGGACGTGACCACTCTCGAAAGCGAAGTGACAACTCTCTCGAAAGCGGTGACGCGACTACTTTACGCAAAGCACGACGTAACCCAAACGAAGCGGTAATAGTAACTCGGCGATGCAAAGTTACAACGCAAATCATTACAACACTCACATCACTACAACACCGACATGACTCAAATACACCGGATAGCTTACAGATACTAAGTGGCGCCGGAGGAAGAAGGTCTACTCGGGCGGTTCTGAATGAGTGCCCACGAAGTCTTACATAGCCTACACCTTATTGGTGTTGGCGATCTCCACGTTGGCTCGCATCCATGTCGTTGCGGATGCGCCTTGATCGACGCCTCCCACGGCACAGATGCCGTAGTGCTTCATTCGGTGACCACTTCACCGCTCCTCGCCATAGGTCCTGAGTGGCTTTCCACTCCGTGAGGAGTTGAACTCCGTTCCAAGTATCATACAGTGTCGATGTCGTAGTACTCCGACATGTACAAGCTAGAAGATTGGTGAAATACAAAGACATGCAAAGATATACGTGGGAGCAAGGCTTGTGCGGTAGATTGAGGCTTGTTGCGGTGCAAACCGCCACATCGCCTATGGTACAAACATGCTTCCGGTCACCTCTCATGTGGCGCGAACGTTTGTCCATAAGCGGATCTCGAACTTCCTTCTCACGCCATCCATTGTGATAGCTACATGGGATCGCCTTCGTAATTTTCTTCTCCATATACGCAAGGGTAACCTCCGAGTATCGCTTCCTTCGTCCAAATGTTTGCTGGCCATCATTGCCCGATTATGAAGTAACCGACCGCACGGTTCCATGTCTAAATCTACAACTTGGCGGTGATGGGAGGGCACGGACCCCTTTCAACACACCGTTGTAGACCTCGGACATGTTGGTTATCATGATGCCGTACCGAGCACCATAGGTGTCGTGAAGAAGGGACCATTTCTCATAGTCGGGGGCATGCTCGCTCATCCACTCAGCGAACTCACTTTGCGGTGTGCCTGGGCCAGAACCTCCACTTGCACGCTGGGTTTCGACCTCAAGTTCCCGCCACACGGCATCGAACTTGCGCTTCGGTTCTCAGAGGCGAGCTTCTTGAACTTCTTCATGAGGTCTTTGCTCCTAAGCGTGTGTGGAAATTGGCGACTAGATGCCGCATGCACCAACGCAGCGCATGTCGCTCCATTGAACGGTGCCTAGTACGGATGCGCATGGTGCGCAACGCGACAACAACCCCAAGATGATCGGTTATGAGACACACATTCGGCCGATCCTTACAACATGTTGCTTTATGTTGGCAGAAACCATAGCCAATCTGGCAAGTGTTCTCATTCTCCACAATTGCAAAGGCAATCGGGAGCAATTGGTCGTTGTTGCAAGAATCGGAGGAGGTCCTGAGGGGTCCCTGAGGGTCCTGGAGGAGGTCCCGAGGGAGGTCGTGGAAGAGGTCCAGAGGTCTGGAGGAGGTGCCGAGGAGGTCGTGGAGGAGGTCTTAAGGGAGGTCGTGAGGAGGTCCTAAGGTCCGGAGGAGGTCTTCGAGGAGGTTCCGGAGGTCTTGGAAGAGGTTGTAAGGAGGTCCCGCAGGAGGTCTGAGGAGGTCTGGAGGAGGTCCTCAAGAGGTCCTAGGGGGAGGTCTGACGGAGGTCTGAGGAGATCCCTGGAGGAGGTCTCGAAGAGGTCCTAGAGGAGGTCCTAACGGAGGTCCTGAGGGAGGTCCTAGAGGAGGTCCTGAGGGAGGTCCTTGGGGAGGTCCTGAGGGAGGTCCTTGGGGAGGTCCTAGAGGAGGTCTGAGGAGGTCCTAAGGAGGTCCTAGGGGAGGTCTGAGGAGGTCCGGAGGAGGTCTGAGGGGGTCTGAGGGGGTCTGGAGGAGGTCCTGAGGGAGGTCGTGGAAGAGGTCCAGAGGTCCTGGAGGAGGTGCTGAGGAGGTCGTGGAGGAAGTCTTAAGGGAGGTCGTGAGGAGGTCCTAAGGTCCCAGAGGAGGTCTTGGAGGAGGTTCTGGAGGTCTTGGAAGAGGTTGTAAGGAGGTCCCGCAGGAGGTCCCGAGGAGGTCTGGAGGAGGTCCTCGAAGAGGTCCTAGGGAGGTCTGGACGTGGTCCCGAGGAGGTTCTGGAGGTCTTGGAAGAGGTCAAGGAGGTCTGTGACGAGGTCTGAGGGAGGTCCTACACGGGCGGCTTTGCCCAAAGATGATAAGACTAAAGGAGACAGACTTTCCATGATGATAAGACCAAAGGAGACTTTGCTTGTGATGACAACACCACACGGGTAGCTTTGGCGCAGATGATAAGACCAAAAGGAGACAGACTTTGCGGTGATGACAAGACCACACGGGCAAGCTTTTGCAGATGATAAGACCAAAAGGAGACGACTCTCCGCGATGATAAGACCAAAGGAGACGACTTTTGCGAATGACAAGACCACACTGCAAGCTTTGCAGTTGATAAGACCAAAAGGAGACAACTTTCCGCGGTGATAAGACCAAAGGAGACGACTTTGCAAAGGATAAGACCACACGGGCGGCTTTGCCAAATGATAAGACCATGAACATAAAGGCGACTTTGCGCAATGAAGAGACCACACGGGCGGCTTTGCCCAAAGGATAAGACCAAAGGCACAAAGTAGACACTTTTGCGCAAATGACAAGACCACACGGGCGGCTTTGCCCGGTGATTAGACCAAAGGCATAAAGGAGACGACTTTGCGCGGTGACAACACCACACGGGGTAGCTTTGCGCGATGATAAGACCAAAGAGGAGACTTTGCGCGGTGACAAGACCACACGGGCAAGCTTTGCGCGATGATAAGACCAAAAGGAGACTTTCCGCGGTGATAAGACCAAAGGAGACGGCTTTGCGCAAAGGACAAGACCACACGGGCGGCTTTGCCCAAATGATAAGACCAAAGGCATAAAGGAGCGGCTTTGCGCGAAATGAAGAGACCACACGGGCGGCTTTGCCCAAAGGATAAGACCAAAGGCATAAAGTAGACTTTGCGCAAATGACAAGACCACAGGCGGCTTTGCCAAATGATTAGACCAAAGGCATAAAGGAGACGACTTTGCGCGATGACAAGAAATTAACCACACCATGCCAACCATAGGGCTTATAAAAGGGGTTAAACCAAACCTAACACTACACAACACTACACAATAGATACCCGACTATGGACTCTTGACAAACTTCACGCGAGGTTGTTGAAGAAGCAAAATTGGCTTAAGGTAAGAGAAAACAGCTACAATACCAGATAAATCAATGAAAGATGCTCCAAGACCACCACGTTTTCCGATCCCGCAATGTGTGTGTGGCGAACCAGCAGAGATCATTGATCCACACACCCACCACCGCAGGCGGGCGTACTACACGTCACGGGCACCACCTCAGAAGCATTTCTTTCGCGCATTGATTTTCGCCAACGTTGACTTAGTAAAGTTTTAACTTCATCCCCATGAAATGGCGGCCAGAGATGCGTTGCCACTTCTTCCAAATGGATCGACGGCGGGAGATGTACGACAGGGCATTCATCCAACAGGTATATCTTTGAACTACTCGGTGCGGGCCGAGAACTTCGTCGCGGTGGAAACCTTACGTCATCGGACCTGTTGAGGATGCACCGGCGAGCCCGAGAGTCGCCGGCGTAATCCATGTAGACGACGTGAGTTATGAAGAATTTACATCCTTTTACGTTTTCACTTACATCATACAATCACGGGACATGGGCGACTTGACATACCGCCCCACGTGGGCGATCCGCGACAAGGGCAAGGGAAAGGCTCATCTTGGCCGGCCGCCCAGGCGTTCGATTCCGCCGCCGGCGTACTCAGTATCCACGACGTGAGTTACTGAAGAATTTACATCATTCTTACGATTTTCACTATAGGGCGACTAACATCATGGAATCGCAGGACATGGACGACTTGACATACCACCGACGTAAGGCGATCCGCGACAAGGGCAAGGAAAGGCTCATGCGGCCGAGCGGCCCGACCTGATGTATCCGGTCGTCCCGGCGAATCAGACGACGACGTGAGTTATGAAGAATTTACATCATTCTTCCGATTTCCACTATACGATGAACTTACATCGTGAAATCGCAGGACATGGACGACTTCGACATATCACCGACGTGGACACTCCGCGACAAGGGAAGGGAAGGGAAGGCCGAGGAGTTCAATGCCGAGCTAGCAAGGAAGGAAAATGGCCCCGGTCCACGCAGAGGTCGATCATTACGTAGTAGTCTCCGTCCTACCCCATGTATTTTACTATCCCTAAAGGCATGTGTACTTATATGGTCCGGATGCTTGTGTCGCAGATGTATCGTAGTAGTAGCGAGGATGACTAAAGCAATTAGCGGGACCATCATGCCATGTCACTACGTGAAACGTGCTTCATCAAGATACTCTAATGTAGTTCTTGTTCAGTATCTCCGCTAAGCATATATTGCAAGTATGTCTTCATCGAGGAGACACTCCGATTTTCGGACATCTTCATCATCACAACGACTGTTCCCAACCCCCGCAATCACATTCTCGTATAAGCTTCATAAAGTACCTCATCATTCGTCTGTCTATATACATGTATACGCCAGACGATTTCATCGTGAGACACTCCAATAGTCCCGATACCTTTTTATATATATGCGCCAAACTATGGCGAAACCCGATTTGGATAAAAAACCCTACTCCTTGCCCTTATTTCTTAATGAAATTTTTTATAAATCTCAAGGCCGATATTCATTTTCAATCAAATATAATGGAATTTTGTTTTTTTTTACAAAATATAATGAAATAATATTTTAACGGACGACGAGAAAAAAATAAAGAAATGAATCTCAGTGCCGATATTCATTTTCAATCAAATATAATGGAATTTCGTTTTTTACAAAATATAATGAAATAATATTTTAACAGACGACGACGAAAAAAAATGAGTGGGGCACTGCTTGCCATGCCAAAGCGCAGTGATTCGCTGCCGGTCGGGTCGAGTCCTCGCTGCCTTGGTCGGGCAGTCCCCGCCGCCCGATGACGCGTGACGTGCACTATTTTGGGGTCAAACTTGTAAATTATGGCGAACGGAGGCTACTTTTGAAAAAAAAATTTCTACAAGGCCAAAACAGTAAAAATTTCGAGACTTGATAAGGATACCAGTCCAATGGTCGTATGTTATTCGTTATTATTATACCGTGCGATAATGTTTCATACTCTATTGGTGCCCCCAAATCTATAATAAATGTTGGCCTGTATTGTCGATCATTAGCGCTTCCTAAATTACTAGATAAGCATGGGCATGTCAGTTATATACCCTCAATGTGATGCGTTGTCTGATTAGATTATGCATCACTCACCGACTCCTCTCAAAAGCAGATATCTTCTAGTTCACCGACTAAACTGTCTCACACTCCCATTCTTTCACATCTCGTTGTTACTGAATCTAAACTCTAAAGCGCGAATCACTCTCAGCAAGTCACCATCCGAGGAACTTCTCTTCCTGATTTCTAGAGTGCACAGAGCAAATTTAAGGCTTTTTTCCCTCTCTTTGAGGTTGGTAGGATTTTCATGTCATGATATACTTGGCAAACATGGTAGGTCAAAAGCGGACCATCTCTTGGTGTGATAGTAAAGTTGTAGGTATACTATTCTATCCATCAAAAATCAAATTCTAGAGATATCTTTACACATATGTGAGTGTTTTAGTAAAAATTTTGTGAGGTTTACGAATTTATCTTATATATTTAGGTGTGTGTTAAAGAGACGCATTCGTTTATGTGCATGTATGATATGATGTGTGCGTGTGTATGTTTTCCATGTAATTGAAAAGGCATGGTACATCAAAAGGACAAGTTTACATAGTTGATCAGACGGAGATCATGTTACTCTACCATATGGGTTAGTTTTAGCGCCACCATCAGATTAAAAACAAACAAAAAAAATAATCATTAGACATGGGAGTAATATTACCCGCAATGCGCCGGTAAAACAGTAATTATCGAAGCTCTCCTCCCAGCGTTTAGCCCATGTATGATGGGCTTATGTCAATCGTCTATAGTTATTGTTATGTAGGATTTTTGCTGACGTGGATAAAAGAGAATGAAGAGAGAGAAAAAGATGCTATCTACAATCATATAGTCGACTATAGCATAAGAAGCAAGAAAATCATTAAAAGATTATGTGTTCTATAAAGACAACTAAAAAGACAGTAACCATCTATATCATTGTATGAACTATGTTTAGTACTGTCTATAGATGATATAAAGAATTACTATAGACAGCAGTTGTCTATACCATCGCACATACCCTTATAACTGCGGCGTGGGGCTCTAACGGCGCCGCTCCCGACCGGTCGCGCTGCTCCCCTCCGCCTCCGCCTTGGCCGCCTCCTCGCCACGCCGCCACGGCCGAGATGGGGTTCGTGTCCTTCGCCGGGAGGGTCCTCTTCGCCGCCGGCTTCCTCCTCTCCGCCTACCAAGAGTACGTCGTGCTCGCCTCCCACCTCACTCGGTCACTCCTCACTCCTAAGTGTCGCTAGATCTGGTGCTGCGTTAGTGTCCTTCCTGGCCATCTGAGGTTTCGGGAGGCGGGGATTTGTAGACGTTCGGATCTCGCATTGATCTGCGCTTCAGTCGTCTGAGGCGCTTGGATCTGGGGAGCGTGGTTTGTGCGCGCAATCTGGAGGGCAGTTTGGCTTCGGTCCCTCAAAATGGCTAAATTCTGGTCGCTGCTCGAATGAAATCTGTTTTCGTGCTACAATGTTTGACGAATTTGTGTCATGAGATACTGATCCGTGTTAGTTAAAAGAGGAGCTCAGTGTGAGATATGTCAAATCGGGACACTTCTAGCGGCGCCATTTTCGTTTAGTTTAGGTGTGAACTGTTATTATTTGTTGGTGGATACATGTGCATTGTTACCAGTTTATTTCTCTGATGCGTACTTGTTCATGCACCGTACATCTGCTTAAACATAGTGATGATGGGACAAAAAGGGCAATCAAAATTTTAGGAAATCAGTAAATTCTGAAATAGAAGATCTGGAAAATTTTACAAAACTAGAAGGCTTTTTGAAAATTCAACATAAGATGAATGACAAGGGACTAAGGGAGTATGTTGTGGAGAGTGGGAGGTTGGGCATAGCATTTGCCCGGCTGTAGGGGTGGTGAACTGGCTGGAACCGTTGTGGGATGAGCTGGGAGCCTGGGAAAGATGAAGGTCACTGGAAAGTAAGATAGCGGGATGGTGATTAGGAGGAAGGGTTGGTTGCGAGGTAGCAAGGCAAAGATGTGAGGACGGGTAGTACTGTAGCAGTCCATTACTTTGGTCTCCAAGGTTCACTAAATTGAAGAAGAACAAAATAAAAAAAATTCACTTCTCCTAAATTGTTTACCCTTCCTCTACCAACGAAATACATTTTTTAGCAGCTTCTAATTCCATTGAACTTATAGAATTCATCACCCAAACATAGCTACAGAACATGGGCATATGTAAGCATAGTAGTAGATGCTATGCTGAAAGTGTACTGTTTATGCACGATACTTACAAAGAAAGAACTACTATCTTTTTCGCACAGGCAAAATTTGGAACAAATTATCAGCTTCCTGTAGACTGTAGTTTAAGTACATATTACATACATTATGGTGCAATCATAAATGTAATGTCAAGATTTGAAGAAAAATATTTACTCATTTTTTTTGTCATTCATCTATTAACTTTCACTTTTTCGTTGATTACAGGTTTAGTGAATTTGGAGTTGATGGCGGGCCAGCTGCAAAAGCACTGAGCCCGAAGTTCAACACTTCTATTGAAAATGTTTCTTCCCGAACTGGAATAGTGGTGCCTCACATTGAAGTAATAACTTTCCTGTTGACAGTCTATATTTTTTTGTTTGTCAAGTGATGTCATTGCTCTTTCATAAAGCGATCAAGTTGCTGATGAGTTTTCATTATGTTTTTTTGTCTTTTTACAGTTGAAGCATGTTATTGCTGCCACCATTGCTTTGAAGGGTCTTGGTGGTCTCCTTTTCATCCTTAGCAACTCATTGGGTGCTGTTCTCTTGGTAAGTTCTCAATTTGCTACAGGGTATTCTATTTTACTTCAAGCTTTACTAATTCAGCCACTTTTTCCTGTTATATATTTCACTGGTGTTAGTAAGAAAACATGACATTTTCCCATCCTGAGAAAATTATGAGTGTGATTATACAGACATGTCGAATTGAAATCACGATGTGCTCATTTTGCTTAACTATATGAAAAATTGTATTACTTTGTATATTTATTTTTGGACCAGTATAGCTGAACTCATTATTTTTTAGGGCTCTGCTCATGCCACCATCACTGCCCTTGTGCATTTGTACCCTCTCCACATCTATGATCTTTCTCCTCCTTCATGTCCTTTGTCATCTGAACTTGGGTGCTGTGTCTTTAGTTGGTAGAAAACAAGATTCCTTTTTACAGAATTTACCAACAATGATCTTGCTTCAAATGGTTAAGCTGGAATGCAGGATTCCAGCAGAAGCCTTTACTGTTTGACAACAAATGTCATAGGGTGGTTTTGATGGTATGATTGTGCTTCACCTAGTGGAGTGTTTCAAAGTACTGTTCTTGATATGTGTTTCACTAGGAACTGGATTGGTCAACTGCTGAACATCACTATGGTTCATTGGCTTGTTTTGATCCTTGTAACACTAAGTGTTCTTTTGGCGGTGTTCACCATGAGTGTCCTTACAGTTTATTTTATTTTGTTATCCTGTTCTCAAGTACGGTGATGTATGTGACTATATATGAGCCATTTCTATGTTTAAGCCTTCACTAGGCAAGTGATAATGTGGGTCCAGGTAGGGTTTACCAATCCAGAACTGTAGTATGGAAAACCATACAAACACCTGACACATGGAATCAGTTTTAGAGAACTAAGGGAAGGAACCTTCTCAAAGTGATAGCCATTTTGCTAAAAAGTTAAGTGAGAGCTCCCTCTACAGCCCCTGCCATTTTGCCCTGCCAAAGCAACCTCTACTGCACTATAGTGGCGTCTTTAGTTTCTCTGGTCCTTTCTGTGGTTGTGTTTACATGTTTGCTATATGCTATGCTGACACTAACCAACGAATAGATGGAGTTCCAGGCATGCATTATTTTGTACTACTGATCCAGTATTCAAGTTATGCGTGCAACACAATGCCTATACACACAAATAGAAAATTGAAACGAATTATTTTGAATGGAAATGTTAGCTACTTCTTTGTGAGGTTTGCTAAAACATATAGAATATTTCAGAACCCTCTCAGGGACAAGACTTATATTATAGACGAACAGAGCAGCTCGCTCTTGTGGTAGTTGTGAAACTGGTTAAGTTGGAAGGAAAGCTTGTGTGAAGGTTAGTACAATAAGGGATTACGGCTTAGATGATTTAAACAAGGGTAAGGGTCTTGTCTTATATGATTATGTCAGGTGACTCCACATGATTGAGTAGTTTTAGCAGCGTATTATGGATCTGGGATCATATTTTGTCTCTACAACTATGATACAATTCATATGAGAAACTCATATTAAGAAAGGCACTAAGAAATACTGAAAACATTTCTTGTATTCACAGGAAAGATGGAAATTCATGCTTCCTATAGGATTATGTGTTCTGTGATTTAGTCAAGTGAACTGGTGACTGCTCTGATAACAGTACCTAATTAAGTTGATACCATTTAGGCCATTAAACTGTTGTTCCAGCTTCCTTGGGCATTTGTGTTGGGTGATCCGTGATCTGTTGTAACATTCATTGTTAATCTTGACCAATCTTTCGTGTTTCCTGATTACTACTTAATGAAATCATTTTCTCCCTGCAGTTGCTTTACCTCGCTTTTATTACACCTATTGTCTACGATTTCTATAATTACGACGTTGAGAGTGCTGAATTTGTGCAGCTCTTCGTCAAGTTTGCACAGGTAATGCAGCTACTTCCTAATCTCTATGTGCTCATAGTTTGAGTCAAGCCTTCTTGCCAAGTCTAACAGTGTTAAACAACTCGTAATCCACTGCGAATGTAGAATTGGGCACTCTTCGGGGCACTCCTCTTTTTCCTGGGCATGAAGAACTCCATTCCTAAGAGGCAGCCCAACAGGAAGAAGGCCCCCAAATCGAAGACAAACTAAGGTTATGAAGGATGTCCGCAGTCAAATTATTTGCCTGGTAGCCTTTGAAGACGGTATCCATAGTTCCGTACACTTTCGATAGCAGCTAGATATGCATGATATTCTGCTGCCACTGACCGAAGCCCTGATTACGTGCTAATGGCTGATTAAATGACTAGCTTGTACCAATATGTTTGGCTCTTGAGTTAGGTTCTTAGCAGGTAAATCTCATTGTTTGTACGCACTTCTTTCATTCTACTCCGTTATTAATGCAAGAATTGCTGGTGAACTTTATCTGCTTGCATGTGTCAAGAGTTGTGTATCGCTAGCACCGGCAAGAAGTAGACAGGTTGTCCAGCGTCTATGGCAATGTGACGTCACTGGAAACAAACCTATCTGAAACCTCAACCTGGTGCCGAATGACACATTTCTGTGCTTGTCCGCAACCGCTAAATCTTATTTGGGTGCTAGGACACGCTAGCGCTGTATGTTCCTGTTGCAACATGTTTTTTTTTCATTTGTTGCAACATATCAAAAAAGTATATGCAAAAACATCTCATCTTCGTGGGGGAGAGAGATTAGGGAAGAACATGAAGTATATTAGTAGAGAGAGATTAGGGAAGAACGAGAAGTATAGACATAGTCCGAACATAAGAATTTTTTTTGCAATATTACCGTAAATAGGATGCAATATTTTTTTTCAATAGCCGCAATATTTTTTTTCAACGGGGTGTAATATCTCAAAGAACAATTTGCAACATTTTTATCAACAGGCCGCAATATTTTTTTCAACGGGCCGCAACATATCAAAACATAGTTTGCAACAAAACCAACCAACCAAGACTGTTGAGGCCCAAACTGTCCCCATTTTCAGAACCAACTAAGATTGAAATCGCAAGAGAAGTGAACAAGCTGCTACGAGCGATGGGGGTAAGAAGAACGTACGATGCCGACGTTGACTTTGTTGAGGGACGGGTCGGCGAGGAAGGCCTCGGTGACGCTGAGGATGGGATCCTTGGCCGCTGGTTCGACGTGCCCGAACATCGACGCCATTGCTCTCGCCGGCGCGGCCGGAAGCAAGGGTAGGGCCCTGCGCTGCCGGATAGTTAGCTTGGTCGGAGGGAAGAAGGGAGAGCAGAGGGGGAGGAAGAAATCTTTTGGAGGAAGAAGAGAAGAAAGAGAGAAGAAGAGAAAAGATGAAGCTGGGAGGAAAAAGGTGGTTGTGTTGAATGGGGAAGACTCCAGAAGTGAACAGAGCGCTCGTAAGTATTGGGATGGTGATGCATTGATAAGATCATTATATGTGGACAGCGGATAGGGTGTCCGGTCTAACCATTTGCTCCAGACGTCTTAGTCCTATCAATTTCCATCTTATTTTCATCAGTAATATAATACGCGTCTATTTGATCAGCTTATTTCAGCAAGTAATAAGCAGTGACAACATCAAGAAATGCAAGACTAAAGCACTTCATCTCCCAAGTTCCTCTTTCAACAAACAAGACGAAATTCCCCTTATTCATGAACTATGAAGGGAGACTTTTTTTACCAATCGAAAACAAGCGTATGCAAAACCCTCTCTAAAACCTCAGTCCCACTCCCACTCCTCGTGGCTGATCATGTCGTCCACTTCCTTGGGCGGCCGGAGGACGATCAACAGCTCCGCGGGGCCTCGCTGACGCCGTCCTCCGCCAGCTTCCTGCCCCTCTCCACCACCAGCCTTCCTCCCTTCTCCAGCACACGTATATCCCCTCCACCACCTCCTGCCTGCGGTTGGCCACGATCAGCACCCTTTCTTCCTACGCCGTCCGCCCGTCTGCCAGCTCGATCACCACCGCCTCGTCCGCCGCCGCCGTGATGGAGCCCCAGCCCGGCACTACTGCCCACCGCGTTCACCCCTTGTCGACCTCCACGATGCCCGAGGTCCATGTCTGTCTTGTCCTCCTTGGCGCGAGGTCCATGGCCTTGATGTCGTCGGTCTCTTTTATGACCGGCAGCAGCAGCACGGTCGACGCCTCGACAACCTCGTCGTACATGAGCCGCACCACCAGCACGTTAGGGCGCGCAGTGGCGTCGTCCTCCACTTCCTCCCTGGCGGCCTTCTTCTTGGCCCTCTCCATCTCGAGCTCCACCCGCACCTGGCCCCGTCAGTCTCGACAAAGCTCGAGCGCTCGCTCGAGCTCGGGGACTTGGTCCTTGTCGATGATTGCCTCCCGCGACTGGCGGAAGCACGCGAAGGCGAGGCAGTCGCCGGGGGACGCCCCCGTGAAGGCCACCCAGCCGTCTTCGAAGCGGTGGTGTGGGAAGTCCATCATGGCGCGCGAGCTCGGTACGCCCTTGGGGTCGAGGTGCCTGTCGATGGCGTGGCGTGCGGCGTCGGTGCGCTGGATTGCGTTGAGGAAGCGGAGCTCGTAGAGGAGATCGGGCCCGCCAAAGGAGTCGAAGTAGGGGACGAGCTCGGCACGGAAGGCATCGAAGAGGAGGGACTCGAAGATTTGGTGTTAGAATTTGTCCCGTAAGTGTAAAGAATATTTGTTTCTGAAATTTCAAAGTATGTATGTTTAGTCTTATATTGTCTAGTTATACGCGTGTGTATATTCACGTGGCAATCGTATGACTTGCGATGTATGATCGTGAACGTGTCGTGAACCCAGTTCATCTTTCTTTTGCTAACCGTGCATTTCTCGCTCTCCTTTTAAACAGTGGTTGAGAAATAATATGGTCGAAGTTATAGACTAGTGTGGTCGAAACACTGTGAGCGAAACAATGTGGTCGAAATAAAGTGGTCGAAACACAGTAATCGAAAAACATTGGTCAGATCCATAGACCAGTGTGGTCGAAATAAAGTGGTCGAAACACAGTGGTCAAAAAATAGTGGTCAGATCCATAGACCAGTGTGGTCAAAATAATATCGTCGAAATACACTGGTCGAAGCTGTAGACCAGTGGTCGAAGCTGTAAACTAGTGTGTAATCAGGAACTAATAAACACTGCTTAGTTACCATTAATTAGTTTTGAATTAGCAGTTACCTGTAGTTATATATGCTTTATTATACAGTTACTAGAGAGTAATTGTCTCAACCTTAAAAAGATCTGGAGACATCCAGGCCAAACGAGAATAGATTCACTTATATTTACTTCTTCTTCCTCTATGTTCTACTGTGTTAGAGAGTTATGCTGTCGAACCAAGCCATCCCTTCTCCTCGGTGTGTACCGAGAATGAGGATAAGCGGGTATATTCGAACCATTGTCGCAGAGTTTACCTGCACGGGGCGACAATAAGGTTTCTGGGCAACACATCTGCGCGACCGCTCGCTTTACTGCTTCATCTACGTTCTGCACTGCTTCGAGTCTGCGCTGTTTCCTGTTCTTCATCAAGCCCGACTGTAAATTAGTTGTACGACCAAACTATTCTGTTATAATCCTATCATTATGTATATTTAGAAGTACAATGAATTGTCTGTTGTTAGTATTGTTTTATACATCTCTAGTTTTATATGATTTTTACCTTGTAATAAAATTTAAAATTAAAATATTGTCCATATTTTCAACACTTGGATGGCGACAACGAGGCAATTTTACTCGACGCTGGAGATGCCAATGGCCTCCTCGATGGAGGACGGGGTGAAGCCCTTGCGGGAGAGGGAGGAGATGAGGGGCGTGTACTCCTGCCAGAGGTCGAGGCGGCTACAGCGAGGCATTGGGTGAGGTCGGGGTGAAGGGGAGCTTGCGGTCACTGGGGCCACTCCTGTTGCCGCCGGGCAGGATGATGGCGGTGACGGTGGTGCGGGTGAAGCAGCGATGGTGTCGGGTGGGTGGGACGGTCGAGAAGGGCTTGCAGTGGCGCGTGACGGCGGTAGGGTGGGGGTGGGGGTGCGCGAGAGAGAGAGAGCATGGTGGTGATAACTGACAAGGGAGGAGGAGCCAGCAGCACAGGAGCAGCAGGAGTTTGTCGGGATTATCTGGTACTGATATTTGGGAGGGGGGATTTCAGTAAGACACGCAAGCCCGCCGCCAAATAATGGGTACATAGCAAAAAAAAAAAGTGCACCAGGTAGTGAAGCGGCCATTGACTAAGCTGGGGCACCAAGGCCGGCAAAAAAACATCCTCCAAAAACCACTCCCTGCGTTCAAAACAAACGCCCGACAACATGAAGGAATGGAAACGCTCCCTTCTTGTTCGTCTGTTGGGAAACTTGGGCCCTAGGCCGGTAGCCTTGACTCATAAGTGGACTCCTCGTCCCATTAGTCTATATATAGGGGACCCCTATTCATTATACGTGCTTAATCAAGAAAGGAATAAAGAAAAGAAAGAAGTATTCATATCTCTGTGTGTCAATTATATTTTCTGCACTCTGTATGTGCGATTCTTCTTCCTCTACGAGGTGATCGATCGAACTGGACTCGCTAGCGGCGGTTTCTCAACACGTTATCAGTACGATCTACTCGGATCGAAAGGTAATCGTCGAAACATTTGTAGATTGAATCACATCTTCTAGTTCGTTTTTTAGATTTTTTTTCTACGGTGCAAATCCGCTTTAATTTACCGCTAGCCGACTTGGAGTCGCCGGCCAAGCTGATCGGTAGATTGCATGAAAGGGTAGATGTGGATTGCACAGTAGATCGGATGAACAGTAAAGAGAGAAAAAAAGGAAGAAGAATCGCCGCGGCAAAGACACTACTCTACTAAAGACGGGCGGCACTGGTTGTCATTGCCGCCGGCCCCGCACGGCCGTGCCGTCACGCATGCATGGGCCGCACGCTAATTGTCCCCCCGCGCTTCCTGCTATGGAGTGTCGAGTTGTGCATTCCGCCGCTGCAACCGCCCCTGATGGCGCCACAAAACTGCATGTTCACCTCGCCAAGCGCGCGCAGCCGATTGAGCTCCAGGAGCACGGAGGTACCGAGGTCCAACCGATCTCAGTGCAAAGCGACTTGAAAGACCGGCCGATCAAGGCACTCGCCTCCTCGGCGTGCGATCGTGCACGCCCGTCGAAAGCAGTCCATGAGCATCTTGCACCGCCGCCGCGCCATGGCCGCGTGCGCCAGCGTCGGCCCGAAGTCGCATGCCACCACGCCATGGCCTCATGTGCCAGCACTAGCCCAAAGCCACTCCTCCACGTGTTCTGCCGACGATCAAGAATCGCTCGCAGCCAGAAGGCCGCCGCCAAGACGCGCAAGGCCACGCGTGCCCAGGTTCTCGCGCCCGCCGTCTTTGCAGCGTACAGAAGCGCCGCCATCGCCGCCTTCATGAGCAGGGCAGGGGAAACCCTATCGTGCACACCTTTTCTTGGCCTGGCCGAAAAGGCCATAAGCATTGTGGGCCAGCCTAGCCCACGTCCGAAAAAAGGGGGGACTCGGGAGAAGAAAAGAAAAAACCCGAAAAGAAACATAATTTTACAAAAAGGCACTCGGATTTATGAAATTATGTGGAAAATTTTCTCAGAACTGGAAATTAATGAATTAGCCCTCAAAAATTGCAGAATTCAGAAAAAAAAAATCATATTCCAGCATAAAAGGGCCTCAGAAATTCAAATTTTGAATCATTTTTAGCGTTGGAAACATGTTTAGCACTGTTGCTATTATTTTCTATGCTTTTCTGTATTTATTTACTGTTTTGATTAATTGTAATTTCTCAAATTGCCTTTGTCGTGGTATAAAAAGGACCAGACAGTAAATGAGATGGGAGACCATTGGCTTCGGAGTGAGGGGCCGAAGGGTCTCGAGTGTGGGAGTTCTGGACTAGAAATGTGCCTGTGTCTATTGCCAGAAAATCCCCCCCTTTACATGGTGAAGGAGGAGGGCTATTTATAGCCTTTCCTGCCTGGTACATGAAATTACACTTGTACCCCTAGGGAAGTACATTGAACGTAGGGGTAACAGGGGAGTTTCCAAGCCTAGACGTAGGTCTGGGCGCACGGTAGTCCTCCCTGGACCTGGCCTACCCAGGTCGTGGACTCGGTCTACCTCCGCTGCGCCCTTGTTGGTGGTGACGAGGCCCCTTCAAAACCTCCCCCTCGAAGGGGCATGCCGACCCCCCCCTCGGGGGTGTCTTTGCTCCTACCTCCCCGGGACCTCGGGGATCCCTTCGGAGGCTTTGGGGACCCCTCGGAGCCTCCGGGACACCTTCCTGGGTTGCCTCCGGGTTCGCCTTCGGAGCCTCCGGGAGCATCTCCGGGGCCCTCGGGTCCCGTCCGGAGGCCCTTCGTCAGGATCTCTGCGGGTCCCCCGAACGCCGCAGTCCTTCGAGGGTGTCGCTTTGTCTTGGGGGTGGTGAGCCGCCCTCGACAAGCCCTCATGGTCGAGGTCCCGCCGCCATGGCTAAAACCGCTGCCGTTCCCCGAAGGTCCAGCACACCGCCCCCGGGCTTGGCGGCGTGATTTGGAAGTGTTGGCGAAGGTCTTCTTCTTGTTGGTGGAGTCTCCGATGCTCGGGTTGTCGTGGCGCCATAATGGCGCCATTGCAGTGCTCATTGGGATTGCCCGCGCGATTTCTCGGGTTCTGGCGCCATAAATGATCACCAGCATCTTCGTTGACGGTGCACGTGGCGGGTCGTGATGGACCGAGCGCCTCGAATCCCACCCGTGAGTCTTGCCGGCCTATAAATATGTGGCACCCCCCTGCAGATCCACCCCACTATCATTTCTTCTCCCCTTCTTAGTCCGCGTTTGCGCTGCTTTGTCCGTTGTGGTCTCGATCATGGCGAAGCGTGCTAGGGATGGTGCTGGGGAGGTGTCCTATACGAGCGAACTAGGGAGGTCTCTCATAACCAACCTTGTGCTCGGCACCCTCGTTGATGAGGGTGAGCTGGAGAGTCTGGAGAAAGTTCGCGCGCCAGGAGTGGAGACTACTCCGACTCCCCGAGGCGATGAAGCGGTGGTCTTCGTCGCGTTCTTCGACGCGGGCCTCCGCTTGCCGTGCGTTGCCCTCGTCAAGGACGTGCTTCAGTTATACGGGGTGGAATTGGCGCAGCTGACGCCGAATTCCATCGTCAAGTTGGGGGTCTTCGAGTGGATGCTGCGGGCTGCCGGTGCGAGCGGCGAGGGGCGACTGTTCGCCTATCTACACGATGGTCGGTGCCAACCAAAGAAGAAAAAGAGTAGTGGCAAGACGCTAAACTTTGGCAGCGTAAATTTCCAGCCGTGAGCCCGGTGCTCGATGTACCTGCCCACTCCGGCGGCGCAGAACCGCTGGGATACGGACTGGACGCGCCGGTGGTTTTACCACAAGTCCCCACCAGAGGATGGTTTGCAGTCCCGAGGTGGGCCGATAAGTCTTGTCGCTAGTCCCGAAGTCAATCCTACCGCACGGGAGGAGGCCCTTCTCCAGCTTTTGCTGGACGTGACGAAGCGGTTTTCCACTCGGGATCTAGTGGAAGAATTCTGCGCCTTCGGGATCTGGCCCTTGGCCCAGGACTGGAGCGTGGAGATCGAGGCGGCAAAGTCTGGGCGGCCGACTCTGACTGTGAAGGGGCGTGAAGGTACAGATTCTTGCCCCACGCCCCTGTTGCTTTCCCGTCTCGTACTGCCTTTTATTTTTCGCATGGCGCGTGACTTTTGTGCTGGTGGCGTGCCTTCGCGGTTGTGGCCATCAACGAGGTGGCTCGCGCGGCAGAGGTGCTGCTGGGGCCGTATACCGGCGAAGAGCATTCAAAACGCATCACAGTGGTTCGTGACTGTCGGCTCAACCGGACGTACGCTCCGTCCGTTTGCCTTTCCGAACGTCCGGACCTGGATGCCGGGAAGAGGAAGCGCGCGCGCGCCACTGAGGCCAGCGGGCCAGGTCCGATTGCCGCGGTGCCGCCGGTCCTTGTGAGGCGTCTGGCCCCTCCGAGGGTGCGAAAAGCGCAGACCGACCTGCCAAACGGCAGGCGGTGGTCCCAGAACCCGAGGGGTCCTCGAGCTCGCGCAGCTCTTTGTCGGGTGAGCACAGTGGTTCGGCCGATGATGGCACGTCGGAGGGTGCTATGGGGCGCGCCGCAGCGGAGGTATCGAAGGCGACGGGCGTAATTGACTTAACGAGCCTTGTCATTGGGGAGTCCTCTGTTGAAGAAACTCTGTCGCATCTATATGCCGCAGACTTAGAGGTGGCTCTGGGCACCCCGATCACTCCGGGGCGTGCTGACATTGTTACGGAGGGGCTTGTCGCTCCGCGGTCGCCACAAGGTATGAGCGCCTGTCCGTTTTCGTGATTGCTGCCGCATGCCTAACACTTGTGCGGCCGTAGGGCGAAGCGATCTTTGGCGGGTTGGCGAAGAGCCCGCATGTGATGGGGGCGATGCATCGGCGAGGCCTCCCGGGTTCTCAGGTCTGGGCTCCATGACGCGACTCTGCCGCTGTGGCTGCGGACCGCGTGGACGCGGCCCCGTTGTGTCGTGAAGACTTCGCCGTTAGTCCCAGCGTTGCGAAGGTATGCGAGGCGGTTGGGAACTTTGCTCACTCACCGCTCCTGTCTGGCCTCTTCAAGAAGATGGCTATAAGGGACATGATCGAGAGCGTGGAGGTGAACGCCATGAAGGTTTGGCTCTTTCCCACAACTTCGGTGTTCTTTTGTTGTTGCCATGGGTCCATCACCGAGGCGTCACTTGCGTGCCGACAATGATGCTCGCACGGGTGCTGGATGATGATGTCGCACGGTGCTTTGGCAAAATCCAGCGAGAGGTGGAAAAGGAGTACTCAAAGAACGAGGCCCTTAGCGGCAAGTGCGAATCCCTCGAGGTGAGGGTAAAGACTTTGGAGGAGCAAGTGTCAGGGCTCCGGTCTAAGCTCGAGGCCTCGCAGAAGGCGCGGGCGTTGATCGAGGAGGAAATGGCAGCGGAGCGCGAGTTGTCAGAGACTATGGGGCCGCTACTTCGAAGTCGTGGTGATGCTTTGGAAGATCTTGTGTGACGGCTTGGCGCAGTACCTTCCGCGAGGACTCACCGGCCTGCTGAGACGGACATCACTTTCGCGCGGCTGAAAAATGTTGCGAGGGTGATCGTGCCTGCGGCCCGCTCGTATGGAGACCACTGTGCGAAGGCGGCCTGGTGCGAGACCCTAGCTTCCCTGGACAAGGCGGGGTGTGCGCATATAGATGCGCTTGCCATCCGCTCAGTTGCTGTGGCCACGGGCGAGGAGTCGACAAGTGTGGAACGCCAGACGCGCAAGGCCAGCAAGGTCCTTCTGGAGGACTACTGGGCGTTGCGCGGACACGAAGATGCGACCAAGTCCTTCCAAGATCTGTAGGCGAGGAAGGCTAAAGGGAAATCTCCGGCGGCCGAGCAGGCTGAGGCTCACGGGGGCGACAAGCGGGGGTCCCTCCGTGGTGACAAGGTGTGACCCTCCGCTTGCCCAGAGCGGCTCAAAACTTTCAGTGTAGCGTAGTGTTCGGAATTGTAGTTTGGCTGTTTTGGTTTCTGTTTGCTTTTTGGACCTTGGGGAGGCGAAAAACACTTTTTGTCGTGACTTTTCCTCGTGTAATGACCTGTTGGCGTTAAATGAGAAAATCTTTTGGCTTGGCCACGTGGCTTTATCCCCGCTTGGGTTTGTTGTCTTAAGTCGCATGTTGTGGTCTGTACAGGGGGAGCAATGCCTGTTTAAGTGTGCGGTCGGGAGGGGCCCTCGGCCGCCCATGGGGCGGCGGTTTCATGACTACCGCTACCACGCGACCTCCGAAGGAGGAGCGTGAGGTTCTGCAGAAGTGGCCTTTGAGGATTTGTTACCGGAACACCATCTGCCACGGCGCGAAGTGGCAGCGATGGAAGAAGGCCAATCCGAGCGGTTCTATGAAAACGTTCTTCCGCCTTCAAGCGCGGGCAGCCGCGAGAGTGCGGGAAGAGGTGCGGGCCTTATGGGAGCGCCGGGGGACCGTCATCGCGGGTGGAGGACCACTGGTGCCCTCCGCGTCTGCAGAGTCTTGTACGAGCTCGTCGGACACTCCTAAGGATGTGGTTGTGCGGAGGCAGTACGCCGATCTAGTTGCTGCTGGAGCGTCGGACGAGGAACTGTTCGCTTGGGCGACGTACAGGGAGGAGTGGGACTTCGTGCCGAAGATGCGTGGCGTCTGACGTGCACAGGATTGTGTGCGGGTAATTTGTGCTTATTGTTTTTTTTCATGTGGTGCTCCCACTGTAACGTTATGAGATGTGTACTATGCTGAGCTTTTAATAAAAACGGTGTGATTGTATTGTGCCATCTTCGTTGTCTTGTCTAGGTAGGTCTCGCCGTCCCTCTTCTTTTCTGGATAGCGCTCTGGGGAGCCCTAACGTTTTTTATTCAGGGGAAGGCTCGCGCCGTCCCCCACCTTTTTCTGATAGGGCTCCAGGGAGCCCTAACATTTTTGGTTCGGGGGAGGCGAAGCCTCGCGCCGTCCCCCATCTTTTTTAGGTAGGGCTCCAGGGAGCCCTCCTATTTTTGATTCAGGGGAGGCGAAGCATCGCGCCGTCCCCCATCTTTTTTAGATAGGGCTCCTGGGAGCCCTTATATTTTTGATTCAGGGGAGGCGAAGCCTCGCGCCGTCCCCCATATTTTTTAGATAGGGCTTCGGGGAGCCCTTATATTTTTGATTCAGGGGAGGTGAAGCCTCGCGCCGTCCCCCATATTTTTTAGATAGGGCTCTTGGGAGCCCTTATATTTTTGATTCGGGGGAGGCGAAGCCTCGCCGCCCCCCATATTTTTTAGATAGGGCTCCTAGGAGCCCTTATATTTTTGATCCGGGAGGCGGCCTCGCACCGCCCCCATATTTTTTAGATAGGGCTCCGAGGAGCCCTTATATTTTTGATCCGGGGGAGGCGAAGCCTCGCGCCGTCCCCCATATTTTTTAGATAGGGCTCCGGGGAGCCTTTATATTTTTGATTCGGGGGAGGCGAAGCCTCGCGCCGTCCCCTATATTTTTTAGATAGGGCTCCTAGGAGCCCTTATATGTTTGATTCGGAGGAGGCGAAGCCTCGCGCCGTCCCCCATATTTTTTAGATAGGGCTCCAGGGAGACCTAACATTTTTGGTTCGGGGGAGGCGAAGCCTCGCGCCGTCCCCCATCTTTTTTTAGGTAGGGCTCCTGGGAGTCCTCCTATTTTTGGCTTTCAGTCTACGCGCTGGCGCCCGCGGAGGGCGTCCGTGTGCACCGGGGCCGAAGGCCATGTGCGGTGGCTGTTAGTTGTGCTTGCCTGATTCGTCCATTGGGCAGTTATAACTAGTTTCAAAAAGTACATGTGTTTGTACATGCCCCCACAAGGTTCCACCATGGGGTCGCTATCCCGTGAGCCGGTTTTTCTACAAAATACAGGAAATGTTTCTAGGGGTAAAACCTACGAAGGCTCTTGGTGTTCCACGTGTGCCCGAGCTGCTGTCCTTCCGGGGTTGCAATGTAATGTGTGCCGGCCCTCGTGTTTTGGTGATGACGATGGCCCTCCCACTTGACTCGAGCTTGCCGACCCAGACGGGTTGGCTAATCGCTTGAGAACCATATCGCTTTGGAGGGGCGGGTCCGACTTTCTTGTTATATGCTCTTGCGACTCCGTCCGCGTACCTTGCCATAGTTGAGATGGCTTCGACGCGGCTTTCTTCCAGCAGGTTGAGGGAGACTTTGCGGTTGGCGGGGTCGATGCCTTGTGTTGCCCATAGGGATCTCGCGGCGAGTTCCCCGGGGATCATTGCCTCATCCCCGAACAGCAGCTTGAACGGGGAGAAGCCCGTGGCTCGAGTTGGCGTGGTGCGGAGTGCCCATAATATTTTTTGAAGCTCGTCCGGCCAAAGTCCCTTTGGCAGCCCCACCAGGCGTTTGTTGAGACCAGCAATTAGGTTGCCATTGGCCCGCTCTACCGCGCCATTGGCCTCGGGATGGCCTACGGACGCGAAGCGTACTATGGTTCCGAGGTCTTGGCAAAATGTTCTGAAGATCGTGGAGTCAAACTGGGTGTCGTTAGCGGTGACGACGTCTCGCGGCACCCCGTACCTGCAGATGATGTTCTTCCATACAAATCGCTGCGCCGCCGCGGCTGTAATCTTGGCGACCGGCTCCGCCTCCACCCATCTGGAGAAGTATTCGATGGCGGCGGCGGCGAAGCGAGGCTGCCCTTGCCGCCGGAAGGGGCCGATGATGTCGAGCCCCCACCGCGCGAAGGGCCAGACGGGGGGTAGTGGCTGGAGGGGTATCGCCGGTGCTTTCGGGTTTTGGCTGGCCGACTGGCAGCCCTGACAATGCCGAACGAGGTCTTGGGCGTCCCGGAGTGCGGTTGGCCAATAAAGGCCTTGGCGAAAAGCCCTTGCGACGATGCTCCGGGGGGCCTGATGTGCCCCGCAGTTTCCCTCATGAATTTCCTTCAGTAGGTCTCGCCCTTCCTGGCGCGATATGCACAGAAGGAAAGGCGCGCATATGCCTCCCTTGTATAATTCACCGTTGACGATGCGGTAGCTTTGGGAGCGGTGCTTGAGCCTTGTTGCTTCTGGTGAGTCTTCAGGCTCTCCTCCTTGGAGGTAGGTGGTGATCACCCGCTAACTCTGGCTTCAAGGAGCGGTATGGGCCCATTTCTTGTCCCGATGCACTGGGTGCTTCGAGCCCAGCCCCTTGTGTTTCTGGTGGGGCGCTTGGCTCCTCTGTGAGTACCGAGGGGGTCTGCAGTACTTCGTAGAAGACTTCTGGCTGTGGGCGGTCTCCGGAGCTTGCCGCCTTTGCGAGCCGGTCCGCCGCCTCGTTGTCACTCCGAGGGATGGCCTGCACAGTAATGCCGAGGAAGTGGTTTGCTGCGGCCCGCGCGGCCTTCAAATACCGAGCCATTTCGAGGTCTCTGGTGACGAAGCTTTTGTCGAAGTGGCCCGCCATGAGGCGAGAGTCACTTTTGACTACGACGCGCTTGGCGCCTAGGGCTTTGGCTTTGCGGAGACCCAGTAGTAAGGCCTCATATTCGGAAGCATTGTTTGTTGTGGGGAAGTCGAGACGCGCCGCGTACGACAGGCTCCGACCATCTGGTGCGACCAATATGGCCGCTGCGCTTGCGCCTGCCGCGCACCAGGATCCGTTAGTGTGGACGGTCCATGGTGCCTCCGCCTGCGCAGAGAGGTGGCCATCGGGCTGGGGAGTCCACTCGGCAACGAAGTCCGCCAGGGATTGAGATTTGATGGCCGTGCGGGCTGCGAAGGTAATGTCGAAGGGTGCCAGCTCCGCCGCCCACTTGTCGATGCGTCCGGACGCATCTTTGTTGCGAAGCATGAGCGCCAAGGGGTAGGATGTTGGTACCACAATGGCGTGCGCCAAGAAGTAGTGCCGGAGCTTGCGCGAGGCCAAGAGTAGGGCGTAGGCAAGCTTTTCCAACTCCGTGTAGCGGACCTTTGCCCCTTGAAGTGCTTTGAGACGAGTATGGGGGCGCCGCCGTCTTCTTTGTACTAGGACGCAATGCCGACCACCGCGGAGGACACAGTGAGGTAAAGGAGGAGCTGTGCTTGGGGCTTCGGGCTGGTCAGGCTCGGGAGCTGATTCAGATACTTCTTGAGGTCCTCAAATGCGCTTTGGCAGGCTTCGGTCCAGCGAAATGGCACTACGCCCCTGAAAACATCTAGGCCCCTAAAAATTGTTTTGGTAATTAATAACAATATGTAAATATGGGATTAACATGTTTATTGAGTATTTACAAGGTTAAATCCCATCGGTGAACGTGTTGATGCAAAGTGACATGCAAAATGGACTACACGAAGATCTTTTGGCTCAAAAGACAAGGTACAAGTAGTCTAGGATCTCTTTTTCCATTTTACCGGTCTAGGAGTTTTGGATGAAAGACCGGATTATAGGATAAACGCCATACTATTAAGAGGGATCATGGCTAGTAGCTTGATAGCATGTTCTTGTGCCATATGGATCAATTTAGGATCATACATGCATTTGAATTTAAACTTGAAATTAAATTAAAAAGTTCTAAGTGTACATTTAAAATCGGTAGTACTGTGATTATACTTCTTGATCGTCGCATTAATTGGTGTGGTATGACCGGACTTTACTTGGCGGTAGTACCACATTTTGAAGGGAACAACCGTTTAAGTGTTCAAGCGGAACGACCGGGTCCTTGACCGGTCGTGCCGTATCGCGGTCATTCCGCATTTTAGTTGGCAGTTCAATAAAACCAGAAGCGTTGCAAATTGCCTCAGAATCTCTCATGAAAATCGGTCAGATCAGCTTATGGGCAACGGTCGCATCACAGTTGTCGTTCGTTTTGTGAGGCGGTTCAATAAAAACAGAACAAGTGCAAATCTGCTCAAAAAACTCAATCTAGAAATCGGACGTTCCGCACTTAGGGAACGGTCGTACCGGCCTGCGGTCATTCCGATTTTTATATGGTGGTACAAAAATTCCAGAACCATTGTAAATCTTAAGCCAATCTTGAAACCCTCTGAACAACAGATCGTCAGAGAAACGGTACGATCGGGCAAATCGGACGCATCGCTGCGTTTACGCGGTCGTTCGATCGGGTATTCAACGGCTAGCTTTTTCCTTTTTTAGTATCTGTTCTAGCCGTTGATCGTGTTTCGATCGAAATACGGTCGCATCGCATTTTATCTTCGCTGGTCGTTCCGATTTTGCCTGAGAACTTGGATTTCGTCTTCAACGGTCATAATTGTTGATGGGGGCTATAAATACCCCCCCAACTGCTCAAGTCAAGGCTGCTAGTGCCCATTTGACATTCATAGAGCCTTGAGAGCCCTTGCATTCACTCAACACTCAAAACACTCTTGTGCATTCATTGTGAGCTTGTTGAGATACATTCAAGTGCATTCATTCTCCTAGTTGATCTATGTGCACTTGAGTGCCGTCAAGTGAAGACCTTGATCTATTACTCTTGGAGTGTTGCCGCACTCCTAGACGGTTGGTGGTGGAGCACGGTGATCTCTTCAAAGAAGATTGTGAAGAGGCCCGGTGTAAACTTGTGAGTGGTTCGGTGTTCACCATCTCCGGAGCGGAGGAAGAACAACCATAGTGATTTGAGGGAAGGCTTAATTCGTGGAGCCGGCTTGAGACATCAAGCTTCCTCAACGTGGACTAGTGAAGACCGGCAAGTCTTCGATACCACGGGAAAAACATCGGCGTGTCTTTGTGGTTATCTCTAGTCTTTACTTTCCGCATTTATATTTCTAGCTTGTTTATTGTGATTAAATTTGCCTAGCTAGAAGTATAACTTGTTTAGACTAAGTTATTAATTGACTAAATTGTTAAATTGTTAAAAAGTTTAAAAACCTCCTATTCACCCCCCATCTAGTCGGTTATCCTTGATCCTACAAGTGGTATCAGAGCTTGGTCTCTCATTGATTTAGACTTAACCGTCTAAGAGAGAAAAGGATGGCTAGTGAGGGAATTGCTATAGGAAAGGCTCCTTTATTTGATAGCTCAAATTATGCTTATTGAAAAATTAGAATGTCAATTTATTTAAAGGTCATGAGTCCAAGCATATGGAAAATCGTAAATGAGGGTTACGTCATGCCACTTGATCCCCTACATCCCACAGATCAAGAGACGCGTAATGCTCATTTAGATGCCCAAGCTATGAATGCTCTCTTTGGCGCTTTGAACGCGGATGAGTTCAATAGAGTGAGCAATTTGAAAACCACTCATGATATTTGGACCACTCTCTCGAAAATCCATGAGGGTACATCCACGGTCAAAGAAGCCAAATTGCATAGGCTTCAGATCAAATATGAGACATTCATGATGTTGCCTCATGAAAACATCAATAAGATGTATTCACGACTCAACAACATTGTGAATGAGCTCAAAGGCCTTGGGACTAACCTTCTTGATGTTGATGTTGTGCGCAAGATACTTAGGGCTCTCCTGGACAAATATGAGACGTTGGTGACTCTATTTCTCAACTCACCCGAGTTGCCAAGGATGACACCAACGGGGCTCTTGGGCAACCTCATCACAAATGAGTTGTTCAAAAAGGACAAGGAAGAGCTCTTGGAGACATCTTCCTCAAAGAAGAAGATCATTGCATTCAAGGCCAAGGCAGAATCAAGCGATGATGAAGATGAAGAAGGAGATTCCGATGAGAAGTATGCACTCCTTGTGGGAAGGATGAAGAGGGTCATGAAGAGACGCCCTAATAGAAGCTACAACTTCGACAAGTACAAGAAGGGGCAATCCTCAAGTGACAAGAAGCTTTATAGCAACATTCGGTGCTATAATTGTGATGAGAAGGGGCATATTGGTTCTCATTGCCCCGAAAAGAAGGATGACAAGAACAAGTCATTCAAGAAAAAGGAGTACAATGGCAAGAAGAAGCTTTTCAAGAAGCTTCACAAAGACGGCAAGTATGAAGCCCACATTGGAGAGTGGGATTCAAATGATGAGTCATGCGACTCCGATTCCGATGAGGAAGAGTCCCCCAAGAAGAAGGGACTAGTCGGCATCGCCATCAAGAAAGCACCATCACTATTCTCCACTCCTACTTGCCTCATGGCAAAAGGAGATAAGGTAAAATCCATTATTAGTGATGAACCAACTTATGATGAATTAATAGATATGCTTAATGATTTAAATGAATATCTTGAAAAGAAAAATCAAAGTATAAGGTCTTAAATGAAGAATACAATACTCTAAAAGATTCTTATATGGAGCTTGAGAAAGCTCACAACTTGCTTATCCAAGAATGTTCACATAAGTCTTGTTCTAATGTAGGAATTACATACAATATTATTGATAAAATTCCTAGTGTAGAAATTGCTAAGACTAGTGCATCTACTTCATGTGATGACCTACTTGCTATGCCATGTTGCTCTAATGTTGATGCTAGTCATAATATTGTTGAGCAAAACGATTCAAAGCTTGTTCATGAGAACAATGAGCTAAAAGAACAAGTGACCAAGCTAAGCAAGAGCTTGAAAAGATGCTTTAAGGGCAAGGCCACTCTTGACAAACTTTTGAGTGAGCAAAGGTGCTCATTCAATAAGGAAGGTCTTGGGTATGTGCCTAAGAAAGGTAAGAAGCCGGCAAACATGCCCACAAGGTTTGTAAGGCAAAATGGTAAGTATTGTTATAAATGCCGGGAAATAGGATATGTGCAACAAGATTGTCCTAAGGGTAAGACTCCATCCTTTGGAATATATGATTCTTGCTATATGCTTAAAAAAATCTAAGGATGGTAAAACAATAGCTCGTTTTGTTGGCACTTCAATTTTAGGCGCTAAAAAGAATGCTATTTGGGTGCCTAAATCCTTGGTTACTAACCTCCAAGGACCCAAACAAATTTGGGTACCTAAAAAGACTTGATTTTGTTTTTTAGGTGAATTATAAAACCGGTGGAAAACATTGGGTGCTTGATAGTGGTTGCACACAACACATGACTGGTGATAGAAAAATGTTCACCACATTCGAGAATGGTCAAGGAATGGAAAAGATCACTTTTGGAGACAATAGCAAAGGAAAGGTATTAGGAGTGGGTAAAATTGCTATCTCAGATGACCTTTCTATCTCTAATGTTTCTCTAGTAGAATCATTAAATTTTAACTTGCTATCTGTTGCCCAAATATGTGATCTTGGACTAATTTGTTCATTCTCTAGTGAAGGTGTAATCATTTCTAATGCAAAAGATAGCTCTTTAGCTTTCAAAGGCTTTAGATTTGGAAATCTTTACTTAGTTGATTTTAGTTCAAGTGAATCTTATTTAAAAACTTGTTTAATGGCAGAAACCTCATTGGGTTGGCTTTGGCATAGAAGGCTAGCTCATGTTGGAATGATTCAACTCAAAAAGCTTTTCAAACATGATTTAGTTGTTGGCTTGAAAGATGTGAAGTTTGAGAAAAATAGACTTTGTAGTACTTGTCAAGTCGGTAAACAAGTCGCAAATTCTCATCCTTCCAAGAGTATCATGTCAACTTCTAGACCATTGGAACTCTTACATATGGACTTGTTTGGGCCAACAACCTATAAGAGTATTGGAGGTAATAGCTATTGTTTAGTAATTGTGGATGATTACTCTAGATACACATGGGTATTCTTCCTAGATGACAAAAGTGAAACCTCCGGGAAAGATTTGCAAAAAGGGCCCAAAATGAATTTGATTTCAAAATAAAGAAAATCCGTAGTGATAATGGTTCCGAGTTCAAGAATACTAAAGTTGAAGACTTTTGTGATGAACTTGGAATAAAGCATGAACTTTCCACAACCTACACTCCGGAGCAAAATGGAGTAGTAGAAAGGAAAAATCGTATAATAATTGAAATGGCTAGGACAATGCTTGATGAATATAATACTTCTGATATCTTTTGGGCGGAAGCTATTAATACCGCTTGTTATGCCATAAATCGTCTTTATTTGCACCATCTTTTGAAAAAGACTTCTTATGAGCTTCTTGTAGGAAGAAAACTGAACATCTCTTATTTCCGAGTTTTTGGTTGCAAGTGCTATATTTTAAAGAAGGGTGTTCGTCTTTCAAAATTTGATAGTCGTTGTGATGTTGGTTTCTTGCTTGGTTATTCTTCAAATAGCAAGGCTTATCGTGTCTTCAACAAAAACTCCGGTTTGGTTGAAGAAAGACACGATGTGAAATTTGATGAAACTAACGGCTCTCAAGAAGAGCATGAGAACTTGGATGATGTAGGTAATGAAGCCTTAAGAAATGCAATGGAACATATGCAAATAGGCGATGTCAAGCCCGAAGACGATCCAACATCTTCCACTCAAGTTGAACCACCCACTTCTTCCACAAATCAAGTTCAACTTAGTGAAGAGGACAACAAAGAAGATAATCAACCATTCAACCAACCACCAAGAATTCACAATGCAATTGCAAAAGATCATCCAATAGATCAAATATTAGGTGACGTAAGTAAGGGTGTCCAAACTCGCTCTCGTGTTGCTTCTTTTTGTGAACATTACTCTTTTGTCTCTTCTATTGAGCCAAAGAATGTAGAAGAAGTACTTGAAGATTCGGATTAGGTGAATGCTATGCATGAAGAACTCAACAACTTCACCCGGAATGAAGTTTGGACATTGGTGGAACGACCCGAAGAATACAATGTCATTGGCACAAAATGAGTCTTTAGGAATAAACAAGATGAAAATGGTTTGGTTGTTCGGAACAAAGCAAGGTTGGTCGCTCAAGGGTATTTACAAGTCGAAGGTTTGGATTTTGGTGAAACCTTTGCTCCCGTAGCTAGGCTTGAATCAATTCGGATATTACTTGCTTTTGCATCATGCTTTGATATTAAATTATTTCAAATGGATGTTAAAAGTGCATTCTTAAATGGTAAAATATCCGAACTTGTATTTGTTGAACAACCTTCTGGTTTTGAAGATCCAAAGAATCCAAATCATGTCTATAAACTCTCCAAGGCGCTCTATGGTCTTAAACAAGCTCCTAGAGCATGGTATGAACGCCTTAGAGATTTTCTAGTCTCAAAAGGATTCAAAATTGGGAAGATTGATTCAACTTTATTCACTAAAGTCATAAATGATGATTTATTTGTATGTCCAATTTATGTTGATGATACCATTTTTGGGTCTACTAACCAAAATTTTTGCGAGGAATTTGGTGATATGATGTCTAGGGAATTTGAAATGTCAATAATTGGAGAACTAAGTTATTTCCTTGGACTTCAAATCAAGCAACTCAAGAATGGGACTTTTATAAGTCAAACCAAGTACGTGAAGGATTTACTTAAAAGATTTGGCATGGAAGATGCAAAGCCCATCAAGACTCCCATGGCTACAAATGGTCATCTTGATCTAAATGAGGGAGGTAAACCGGTAGATTTGAAGCTTTATAGATCTATGATTGGTAGCTTACTTTATCTTACCGCATCTAGGCTCGATATCATGTTTAGTGTTTGCATGTGTGCACGTTTTCAAGCAACTCCAAAAGAGTGTCATTTAATGGCCGTTAAAAGAATACTAAGATATTTAAAGCATTCCTCTAGCATTGGCCTTTGGTATCCTAAAGGTGCTAAATTTGATTTAATTGGATATTCGAATTCCGATTATGCGGGTTGCAAAGTGGATAGAAAAAGCACCCTAGGTAGTTGTCAATTCTTAGGAAGATCGTTAGTATCATGGTCATCCAAGAAACAAAACTTCGTAGCATTATCCACCGCCGAAGCCGAATATGTTTCCACGGGAAGTTGTTGTGCTCAATTGCTATGGATGAGGCAAACATTGATGGATTATGGAATTAAAATTAATAAAATACCTCTTTTGTGTGACAATGATAGTGCCGTAAAAATTGCTAATTACCCTGTTCAACACTCAAGAACCAAGCATATAGATATCCGCCACCATTTCTTGAGAGATCATGTGAGCAAGGGAGACATTGAAATTAGCCACATAAGAACCGAGGACCAATTAGCGGACATTTTCACCAAGCCATTAGACGATGGTCGCTTTTGCAAATTGAGGAATGAGTTAAATATCATAGATTATTCAAATGTTGTTTGAACTCTTGCCTCATGTTTTGTGCTTCATTTGATGTTATTTGAGTATTTTATGAAAATATTTTTCAAATCTTTATTAAGAATAGCTATGATCATAAAAATTATATTCCTAATAGACAATAGTCTATTCTATGCATAATGATCCTTAATGATATTTATTTGAGTGCAAAACTAGGGATCATTTGCAAAATAATCTAATTTCTAGAAAATCCAGAAAGCCCCAGGATAATCGGAACAACCGGCATTATACGCAGCACGATACGACCGGCGTTATAACATGTATGATATGGCAAAAGTGAACTAATCGACGGCTTTTGGCCAAAACGACCGCGACGGTTTGTAAAAGAAACTTAACTCCCAGCGGTTATGTTTTTTCAGCCATAACTCCCTCGTGCGGTTCGTCCCCCCCTCCTTATCCGTTACATTTTCTCTCTCTCTTTCTCTCACCCGTGCGACTCTACTCCCCTCCAATCCACTCAGATTTCTCAATCGTTTGATTCCTTCACATTGCTAGCCTCTCCAACGTTCAACTCCTCCAATCCGAAGGTAAAAACCTTATTTGATTCAAGATTCATCTCCTTTGGAACCCTAGGATGTCCAATTTTAGGGTTTGTTGAAAATGTGATGATTTTCTGTAGTTCTAATTGGGAAAAATTTGTTATTTGGTGTCTTAAGATGGTTGCGCATCAGATCCATGGATTCAATCCATAAAAAATCACCAAATATGCAAGATTTGATGACCCTAGAACTTCGGTCAGAAAATCGAACGACCGGTTCTTGAGCGCAGATGACCGTTAGATGCGGTCGTCATCGCCAATGAACGCGGTACGTCCGATTGTCCTGACAGAAAACAGAAATGTCAACTCTTTTTCAACTAAATTCAATTCCAATCATTCCTTTGAATATCTTATAACCTATTATCTGTTTCTAAAGATGCCTAGGATGAGGATTGCAACAAGGAAACCTCATGGACCCCCTCGAGGATAGTCGTCTCCTCAATCCTCTGCCGCTCCTACTCAATCACCTCTTCATCGACGACGGTCGCCCTCGGTCACGGCAATCACGTTCCGTTCGTCGGAAGGTCGTGCATGGTAAAGGAAAAGGGCCAGCATCAGAATCTGAGACAGAAGCAAGTGAGGACTATGTCTCTGATGATCAGACTCAATCTGAGCCCGACTCTCCAGAAGGCACATTTGATAACTTAGGAGATCCTCCAGCATCTCCAATTGATTTACGCCTCCTGTCAGCAGATGATTATGCAATTAAAAGGCATGTAAATCAGTACCTTTAAAAGTCAGACAGTGTACATCCTGGTTTTCACACTGTCTTTCAGGAGCAAGTGTTTGAGCAGCTGTATAGTCCTAACAGAAAGTTTGCAGATCATAAATGGATCAAATGGACTCACTTAAATTCTTTGGACAATTATAGTAGTATTTATCAGCTCTTTCTTCGGGTAGGTCTTTATGACCTTGTTGCACTGAAACAGAACTATGACGATAAGCTTATCAGACAGTTCTATGCTACAGTGCATGTCTCTCCTGACCTAAATTCTATTAGATGGATATCAGCCTCTAAGTATGTGGAGAGTACTAAGGAAGAATTTGAGCAAGTCTTGAGGGTTCAGTCCGGAACTTGGGATAAAGTCTTTGAGAGGCCTGCTTTATTGTGTCCTGCTTGGTCTGATTATTATGATCCTACTGTCAAAAACAAGTTAGGCACAATCACTGGACTAAGACCAATTCCTAGCATGATCAACAGGATCATTAACCACACCTTCTACCCCAAAAGTGGTAACTTTGATGCAATTCGTGGTCACGCCTGGAATATCATTGATAATATTATGAGGGGCATCAAGTTTGATGTTGTGGATGTGATTCTTCAGGGCATAGTCTCCTCTAAGAATGACAGAATTAAAAGAATTTATTATGCTCCATACATCATGGCATGGATTACACACAAAATGGAGTATCGTGGTAGTTTGGGAACTGTTCACAAGTCCTACAGGCCACAAGACGGTCTTCCTCCACGTCGTGACAAAGGCCGAGGATGGTCTTGGTGAGGCTCTGCCATCGCATCACCGGTGATGCTCCTACTGATAGCACTCTTGCACAGATTCTTCAGAATCAGCAGCTCATTCTTAGTTCTTTGCAAGAAATGAAGGCTGAACAAGCTAAATTTCAGAGTGAGACTCGAGGCAGGTTACTTGAGATGGAGCAGACTCAGAATGATTTCTTCGATGAGACTCATAACAGAATGTCTGCACTGATGGAGAGCATGAGTGAATTAGAGGGGATTTTGAAGACTCCTCAGCGCTTCTCTCGACGTCCTCCTATCTCCAGGACATCCTCTCAGGCCTCCTGTGACCTCCTCCCGCTCCAACAAGAAGACCAAAGACCTCAGATACTGATTTACTGCTCCTATTGCTCCTCTAGCTCCAGTCATCGTGGTAGAGACTCAGGATCCAGCCCTAGCTTTAGAGACACCATCTTCGGATCCAGCTCCTGTTTCAGTTTCTCAGGATCAGACTTCAGCTCCTCAGGCCACCGCTTCTCAGGATGTAGCTCCTCCGGCCCCGGATTCTCAGGATCTTGCTCCTGCTCCCGCTCTTGCTCCAGCACAGGACCCAGCTTCACAGGACGTCGTCCCTCCTCCTCAGGATCCCATTGTCTGAGTTGTTTTTGGTATTTGATGCCAAAGGGGAAGAAATACAAAGACAAAGAAGAAAGAAGTGAAAAGATATAGAAGACATAGCTTTAGGGGGAGCAAGCGCAAGCTTTTGCTACTATATACTATGGACTTATATGTGTTAGCTTATATATGTTGGACTTATTATGTAATGTTGAACTTATATGTGCTTGTAATAGTTTAATTATGTGTTCTTCAACTTGTTGAACTTGTGGATGATGTCATATTATTATCTTTAATGCAATCTCAATTATCGTCATACTCTACTATTGCATTTCCTCAAGTTCAAATATGCTAAAGAAACTCCGCCCAAATTTCTCAAAATTTTCTACAAAATGTTCTATCCTTATATGCACATGTTTAGGGGAGCTTTCTTTAAATTAGACTTGACAAGAAAATAATTCTCATACATTCATTTGTGCTTATTGCAAGAATTATTCTATTGTTAAGCCATCAAAAAGAATATACAATTATGGTATATTCGAATCAATCTTTTCACATATTATTAGTGTTGTCATCAATTACCAAAAAGGGGGAGATTGAAAGCATCTAGGCTCCTAAAAATTGTTTTGGTAATTAATGACAATATGTGAATATGGGATTAACATGTTTATTGAGTATTTACAAGGTTAAATCCCATCGGTGAACGTGTTGATGCAAAGTGACATGCAAAATGGACTACACGAAGATCTTTTGGCTCAAAAGACAAGGTACAAGTAGTCTAGGATCTCTTTTTCCATTTTACCGGTCTAGGAGTTTTGGATGAAAGACCGGATTATAGGATAAACGCCGTACTATTAAGAGGGATCATGGCTAGTAGCTTGATAGCATGTTCTTGTGCCATATGGATCAATTTAGGATCATGCATGCATTTGAATTTAAACTTGAAATTAAATTAAAAAGTTCTAAGTGCTTCTGTCTAAAATCGGTAGTACCATGATTATATTTTGCAAATGTATCGCTTGGTGCGGTATGACCGATTTTACTTGGCGGTAGTACCGCATTTTGAAGGAACAACCAATTATGTTCACAAAACGACCGGTCCTTGACCGTCGTGTCAGATCGCGGTCATTCCGCATTTTAGTTGGCGGTTCAATAAAACCAGAAGCGTTGCAAATTGCCTCAGAATCTCTCATGGAAATCGGTCGTACCGCTCATGGGCAACGGTCGTACCGTTGTGCGGTCGTTCCGAAATTTGTGAGGCGATTCAATAAAAACAGAACAAGTGCAAATCTGCTCAAAAAACTCAATCTGGAAATCGGACGTTCCGCACTTAGGGAACGGTCGTACCGGCCTGCGGTTATTCCGATTTTTATGTGGCGGTACAAAAATTCCAGAACCATTGCAAATCTTAAGCCAATCTTGAAACCCTAGGAACGGTCGTATCGTCAGAGAAACAGACGATCGGGCAAATCGGACGCATCGCTGCTTTTTCTGCGGTCGTTCGACCGGGTATTCAACGGCTAGCTTTTCCTTTTTTAGTATCTCGTTCTAGCCGTTGATCTGTGTTTCACCGAGGCGGTCGCATCGCATTTTGTACTGCGGTTGTTCCGATTTTGCCTGAGAACTTGGATTTCGTCTTCAACGGTCATAATTGTTGGTGGGGGCTATAAATACCCCCCCCAACTGCTCAAGTCAAGGCTGCTAGTGCCCATTTGACATTCATAGAGCCTTGAGAGCCCTTGCATTCACTCAACACTCAAAACACTCTTGTGCATTCATTGTGAGCTTGTTGAGATACATTCAAGTGCATTCATTCTCCTAGTTGATCCATGTGCACTTGAGTGCCGTCAAGTGAAGACCTTGATCTATTACTCTTGGAGTGTTGCCGCACTCCTAGACGATTGGTGGTGCAGCACGGTGATCTCTTCAAAGAAGATTGTGAAGAGGCCCGGTGCAAGCTTGTGAGTGGTTCGGTATTCACCATCTCCGGAGCGAAGGAAGAACAACCATAGTGATTTGAGGGAAGGCTTAATTGTGGAGCCGGCTTGAGACGCAAGCTTCCTCAACGTGGACTAGTGAAGACCAAGCAAGTCTTCGATACCACGGAAAAACATCGGCGTGTCTTTGTGGTTATCTCTAGTCTTTACTTTCGTGATTTATATTTCTAGCTTGTTTATTGTGATTAAATTTGTTTAGCTAGAAGTATAACTTGTTTAGACTAAGTTATTAATTGACTAAATTGTTAAATTGTTAAAAGTTTAAAACCTCCTATTCACCCCCTCTAGTCGGTTATCCTTGATCCTACAAACCAAGTGTCTTGAAGAAGGGAGGTATGCCGCTCGGTCGATCGTGATAAGAACCTACCGAGGGTCAGCGAGGTGGCCCGTCACCTTTGTAACTCTCATGGCGGTGCTGTGCCTCCATTTCTGTATGGTCTTAATTTTCTCCCGGATTGGCCTCGATGCTTCTCTCGGAGACAAGGAATCCCAAGAGCTTGCCAGCTTTGACTCCGAAGGCACACTTGTCGGGGTTTAGTTTGATTCCCTCCTTCCGGAGGTTGGCAAATGTCTCCTAGAGGTCTTCTACGTGAGAAGAGGCGCTCCTGCTTTTCACCACGATGTCATCAACGTAGGCTTCAACATTGCGCCCCAACTGCTTTGCCAGCACTTTGGTAATGAGCCTTGTGAAAGTAGCTCCGGCGTTTCTGAGGCCGAAGGGCATTCTACGGAAGCAGAACGTCCCAATTGGGGTTATAAAGGCAGTCTTCGCCTCGTCTTCCTTAGCCATGAAGATTTGGTGGTATCCGGAATAGGCGTCGAGGAAACTCATCAACTCGCAACCGGAGGTGGCGTCCACCAATTGGTCTATGCGCGGTAGCGGGAAGTCATATTTGGGAGATGCCTTGTTGAGGTCCGTGAAGTCGACACACATACGCCACTTGCCCGTGCTCTTCTGGACTAGGACCGGGTTTGCCAGCCACTCCGAGTGATTGACTTCTCTGATGACCCCTGCTTTTAATAGCTTCGCTATTTTGGCTTTGGCGGCCTGGAGCCGCTCTGGCGTCATGCGGTGCAATTTTTGTTTTTTGGGGATGGCTTCGCTTCAGAGAGCGGCGATGCTCAATAGTCTCACGGGCCACGCCTGGAATGTCCTCTGGGCTCCATGCGAAGATGTCGGAGTTTGCCCGGAGTACGCCGAGGATGGAGTTGCGCTCCCGGTTGGGAAGCTCCTCCCCCAAGGCAATTGTCTTCTCCGGGGATACGTCCTCCAAGCGGACTTTTTGCAACTGCCCCTCAGGTTTGGCCGTCGGGGACCACTTGCCGGAGGGTTCCGGTGGCGGGGAACCCGCGCTAGCTTCGACCGTGTGAACATGCCGGGCGAAGGGATCAATGGCTAGCTCGATTTGCCTAGCGAGATCTTGGTCGCCTTGAACGGTGATGACGCCCTCCGGGGCGGAGATCTTCATGCATAGGTAGTTATGATGGGCGACCGCACCGAAGGCGTTCAAGGTTGCTCTTCCTAGGATGGCGTTGTACTGGTACGGCATATGGACCACGTCGAAGGTGATGATTTTCGTGCATAAGGCGGGGCCACTGCTGAAGGTGACAGCCAGGTCGATTTGTCCCAAGGCCGTTACCGGCCTTCTGCCGAAGCCTACGATGGGTATGCCCGGAGGTGATAGGCGGTCTCTTGGAATCATCATTTTATCGAAGGCGTCAGCAAACAGGAGGTCGGCGGAGCTTCCGCCGTCCACTAAGACGCGTCTGACTTCAAAGTCCGCAATGATGGCGGAGATGACGAGGGGGTCCTGGTGCAGGAAGTGGATGCCCAGAGCGTCCTCGGGGCCGAAAGTGATGGGCACTTCGGCGTACCGGGGTGGACCGTGCGTAGGCCATGCCGCGACGTGGTGGATTTGCCTGGCGTAGGCGCGGCATTGCCTCTTGGACTTTAGGCCAAGCGAAGATCCTCCCGTTATCATGCTTATGACCCGCTGACGCGGCTCGCCGTGGCTCCCCTCGATTTGTGGACTCGGAGGCGGGCCAGGCAATTGGTTGCCGGAGCCCCTGGTGCCTTCGCACTAGGTTGGTTGTCGCAGCGTTGACATCGCTGCTCATGGCGCGATGGTGCAGCGATCATGCGGTTGTGTGCCAAGATCGCCATGGAGGTCGCAGTACGACGTGACTCTCTCAGGTTGCCCCGGTGTCCGGTGGCACCCTCCACGGCGCCCGCGGCCTCGGGCGCGGTCGCGACCTCCTCGTCCGCCGCGTTTTGGGCCTTCTTGATTTTGGGGCGTCGACATGGTAGACCCCATGGCTCTTCGGGCAGTAGTTACCGTGATGGCTTGAGTTGGCTGGCGGCTGCTCGGGCCGAGGGCTTTGGGGCATGGTAGTACTTGCCCCCTCCGCCCTCCTGTTGCTGTCCTCCTCCGCCCGGGCGTACTCCTCTATTTTGTCAAAGAGCTCGGCAACGGTGGAGACGGGCTTATGAGCCATTTTTCCGAGAAGGGCCCTTCGCAGCCGCGCAGTTGCCGCGTTGATGACCGTAGTCTCGTTGATGCCCTTGACTTGGCATTTGACCTCCGCAAATTTCCTAAAGAAACTGCGGAGGGATTCGCCCGGGGCCTGTTTTACCGCAAACAAATGTCCCGCATCCTTCGGCTCGACGTAGTTCCCCTGGAAGTTGTTGCGCACCATGTCGCGCAGCTGCTCCCAGGTGTACACAGACCGGGAGGGTATCGTGAAGAACCACGTGAGAGCGACGCCCTTGAGGGCCAGCGAAATGCTTTTGGCCTTCGTGGTATCGTCTCCTCCTGCGGTGTGAGAACCCGCATAATTAAGACTAAGCTAATTAACAGTAATTGGTAATTAGCTTAAGTAAAAATCTCATTAAATCAATGTCAAGCATAATCTCAGTTAATTTTAAACTACACAATCAAACAATGGACATTATAAATTGTGCATTTATCATTCCACATCACAGTTTATAACAAATCGCTTACAAATCGAATTAAAATATTACAACCCAAATTCTTGTTACAAATTTATTCTATAACTCAATAATGGATACACGATTAATTTTACAAAACAATTACAAGAATTAAATAAAATACGATTTCATATGCTTGCATCCATTTTCATCGAGCTTTCCTTGCCTCCTCGCTCAACCATTATACACCTTTCCCGCCAGCAACATAGAACTCGAGGCGAAGTTAGCAAATACCGAAAACAGTAAATCTTAGTTAGATTGAAGAGTATTGCGTCAAGATTCCTCAAGTCCAATAGGATTTCAGATAACCTAGGTCAACCGTCCCGCAATTACCACAATATCCCGACCAACCAAAGTTAGTCGCCCTTGATAATTATGGTACCCAGCACCTGTGAATAGGCAACCGCATTCGAGGGTATCATCATCCCAAGATTCAAAGCCCAACACCCACCTTTCTAGTTTGCCTCAAACACATTAGAATCCAACAAAGCATTCCCATTCATTTCCGCCCTCTGTTTAATGCATCATCGGGCAACCGAATCCAACCTCCACAACATATATTTCCGAGCAACCAGAAAGCCCACCGTGGTAGCCATATAACCAATTGTACCAAGTATTTATCTCATATTCCTCACAATGGAAAGCAGCCAAGAATAGGAGATAATAGGAATTAGGGTAAATAGGGTTATGGTAAATAGGAATAGGAATGCCGTAAAAACGAAAATTACCACAAGACAGGATGAGATCAACCACAGCCAAAGGATAAGACCACCCACAACCCAAGCCATTCCCCATTCTGGTTCTTAGCCACAAGAGAAGTGGGAGCAAGCAGCCAGGAGCCTCACCCTCAAGGCCACCATCCCAACCCTGCTGCAAGGAGGAAGAAGGGGAGGCACAAGAGGAAGGGGAGCACCAGCACGAGGTTGGCACTACTACCCTTCTCCCCCATTCCCAAATCCCAGCAAAGGTAACCCAACCATCTCCCCCAATCCATCAATAGTTGCTATCATCAGTAATGCATCATGTTGAGCCATCCAAATCAAGCATCCCTCCATCTTGCACATTCATAAGCCCACAGTTCATCGCACTACAGAGCAAGGGAGGGAGTCAGGGGGAAGAGAGAAAGGGGGTGATACCTCAAGGATAGCAACCACAATCACCACCATCACCTTCCTCTGAATCAGCTTATACCAGCCGAACCATCAGCAGCATACATATGCATCCAACAAATTTTAGTTAGCAAAGAGATAAAATCAACCAAAGCAATTAATATCCAAATCATCAGAAGTGAGGTTAGGGAGGAAGGAAGCAAAGTAAGCTAGAGCAAGCAAGAGGGTAGCAGTGGTCAGAGGCTAAGCGCAGCAGAGGAGCCCAGGTGGCTGCCTCGGCCGCGCCGATGGAGGGAGCCAGAGGGGGATCGGCCTGCCCTGGCCAAGAACGTAGAGGAGGTCTCACGACGCCGGTGGGGCCATGAGCGAGAGGCGGCGCAAGACGGGGCAAGTGGTGCGGACTAAGGACCGGCAGCAACAGGGCCAAAAAGTGGCGTGGACTTGGTGGAACAGCGGCGCAGGGGACCCAGCACCTAGCAGGGGCCGAGCAGGTGGCAAAGATTCCCACCGCAAGGCCGAGCACGCCGAGGAGGGAGGAGGCGATGGAGGGCTGGGCGCCGAGGAAGGGCGGCGGCGGCGGCGCTATGCCGGCCGAGAGGAGGCGACCTGGGAGGAGAGGACCGAGGGGAGGAGCAACGGCGCCTTGGAGGAGGAGGCCGGCGGTAGAAATCTCCATGGAGGATCCTTGGGGAGAGAGGAGGGGATAGATGTGGAGGAGCAATGGAGTGGAGTGGTTTGGGGAAGATCTGGGAATGAAGTTGAGGTGAGGAAGAAGCACTGAATTTTGGGCTGCTTTGGGTGTGTCGGCCGGGTTAGAAGAATAGGGGAGGGGTAGAAGAGGAAAGAAAGAAGTTAGTGTAAAATTAGGGTTAGAAAAGGGGGTTTAGGAATCTAAGTATACGAAAAATTTTAGGAAAATTGTTTATTTTTTGATAAATGGTGATAGTTAATGTTGTAACATCAGAATTTAGCAAATAAAATTAGTAGTTGTTAAAACTGCGATTTTGTTCGATCAAACGATTTCTCGTGGGTCGCATCTGGCTAACCAACATTTAATCTGTCGGTTAAGTAACGGTTAGATTAAGATCAAATATCATAAATTCTGTTAATTAAAAAGTGGATGTGCGTGTGTAGAAAACCTGTTCACTTTTGGCAATTAGTTGGGTGAGTTGAAATGTCTTAATCATGCTAGTTTAATTATTTTGAAGAGATCACCAGTAATTGTAGAAAATTAAATAATCGCATGCTGATTTAGGTAAATTAATTAATTAGAAGTTTTGTCGAATAGAATTTTGTTTAAACTTAATGAAGTGTGTGCGTGAATAGTATTTCTGTTCTCGTTAGTTTAAAAACGAAATTAAGTATTTTCAACCCTAGAGCGGGTAATTAGTAGAACGATCGTAGTAGGGGAGTGCTAACCTCACGGGGGTTTTAAAAAGGTTATTAAATGAAAATCCACTAACGAAAAGGATCATCTAATTAGTATGCACTGCACCTAGTCACACATATTACTGCTAAGTAGTTAATTATGTATTTATTATTTCGCACCGTCGTATAAATTACAGCGGGTGAACCAACAGGAGTAGATAATATCAATTTCATCAACGACGATCTCTTCTACAGTTCCGCAGGCAAGCTACTCCCTTTATCATTAACATAGCTATATTAAATGTAAACTGTATATTGCTCTATCATATATATATTGCATCAAAACTATTTTCTCAAAACTAAATTGGATTAGAATGAAATTGGGAAAATAAGAAACAAGATGAAAGAAAGGAATAAATGAAAGCTAATAGGTTGGTAAAGGGGGGCCCGGGTGGGGGACACGGCCATGACAACGATGATGAGGTAAGAGGTGGGACCCCTTTACCTATGGTTATAATATAAGGACAAACAAAACTCTTACTCGGTCAGAGGCCGTATTTTAAGTGCCAACCATTTTCCGTTTAGTGAGCGTAAAATGCTACCTCTTTACGTAATTACATTCTCCACAACGGGTAGCAAGGTGGAGTGTTGGGTATTGGGCAGATCCGACCCAACCAACATTACCGGAAACTCGGTGGATGACGGAGGTCACGTCTCTGGACACCGACAGAAAGTAGTGGGTGGAGACTTAATCACGTAATTGGAAAACGTTCTGTATTCTGAACTCGAACCCGCATCAAAGGAAATGCAGGGGACCCGGTTCATTTAGAGTTCAGAATTACTATGGGTAAAGTGGTACAAGCCTGCGTAGTGCTATCAAAATCATGAATTCATGCCAGTCTCCTGGATTGGAGTCTACGGGAACCGTCGGGGGTCTTTCTTCTCTCCGAGTAAACCAAGAGTCTCTTGTAAATAAAATTGCAACCTAAGTTTTGAAAGCTATTTTCGAGAATAAGAGAAGAGGTAGGAATTTTGATAAGGACGAAGTTTCGAGTCATCAATTGCATTTTAGCTATTAATGCTTCTTTGAGTACACTATAGTACTCACTCTTGCTATCTCTCCTTGCTTAGATCCTTGTCGGTGGGATCTATCCCGAGTGGGATGAGGGTTTGCAGTACCGAGAATGCCGCTAGCAACTGTGGTGTTGGCGGGGAGGGGCATAGCGTGGAGGACGCGAGGGCAAATAGGTGGCCGTTATTTGAGCAAAGCGAGAGAAGCGAAGGAACTCCTTTTGTAGTTGTGTAATATTTGTATTAAGAACCATAGCCTTGCGTGGCTATTCTCGCAATAAAGATGTACACGTTTCTATTTTATTGTTCTCTGCGTTATCTCGATAAATGGCTTACTATTCGTTGGAGCAAGATATTCTCCGGGCAAGCGAATAGTAATCCGTATGCCTAAGTGTGATTACCCTTGGGGTAATGACACGGGGCGTCGCACGCGGCCTCTATGGCTGTTTCGTAGACCCGGAGGAATTCGCGGGTCGGTCTTTGCCGAAAGGCGTGGCGTCCAAAGATCTTAAAGTCTTTGGGCCAACGCGCTTCATTACCTTTCGGCGGGAATTGGGGTCGCCCTGGAGCAAGGGGTTTGCCTGCGGGTTAGTGGGCGGCTCGGAGGGGTTCGGTGGGGGCACCGTTACTGCGAGGCCGCCCCATGAGTTGCCTAGCTAAGCATCTCTCTGGGAGATCGCCCGACTCATTGGAGGGCCTCGTCGATCTTTGGGTTACTCCCGGTCCCGGGTGGGGCTAGGGGTTGGGGGTTGGGAAGGGGCGCTTTGGTGGGTTGGACGTCGCCCCCGGTGATGCCACCATGTGTGGAGTTATTTGCTTCCTCTTCCGCAGTCCGCACGGCCGCTGTTGCCGCCGCGGACGTCCTACTTCTCTTGGCCCTTGGTGTGTTGGGTGCTGCGGCTGCCGCTGCCACTTCGGCCGTGGAGACTTTGGATGTGACCCTGCGAGGGGCCATTTGCTGCCTCCGGATCTCCTGACCTTCTCGTCGAACCCCACGGACGGCGCCAACTGTCATGGTATAAAAAGGACCAGACAGTAAATGAGATGGGAGACCCTTGGCTTCGGAGTGAGGGGCCGAAGGGTCTCGAGTGTGGGAGTTCCAAACTAGAAATGTGCCTGTGTCTATTGCCAGAAACATCCCCCCCTTTACATGGTGAAGGAGGAGGGCTATTTATAGCCTTTCCTGCCTGGTACATGAAATTACACTTGTACCCCTAGGGAAGTACATTGAACGTAGGGGTAACAAGGGAGTTTCCAAGCCTAGACGTAGGTCTAGGCGCACGGTAGTCCTCCCTGGACCTGGCCTACACAGGTCGTGGACTCGGTCTACCTCCGCTGTGCCCTTGTTGGTGGTGACGAGGCCCCTTCGAAGCCTCCCCCTCGGAGGGGCATGCCGACTCCCCCCTCGGGGGTGTCTTTGCTCCTGCCTCCCCGGGACCTCAGGGATCCCTTCGGAGGCTTCGGGGACCCCTCGGAGTCTCCGGGACACCTTCCTGGGTTGCCTCTGGGTTCGCCTTCGGAGCCTCCGGGAGCATCTCCGGGGCCCTCGGGTCCTGTCCGGAGGCCCTTCATCGTGATCTCCTGCGGGGCCCCCCGAAACGTCGCAGGTCCTTCGGGGGTGTCGCCTGTGCCGTGGGGCCGGTGGGCCGCCCCTACGATAGCCTTTAATCACTGAAATTAGCAGTAAAAATATGGAAAATGTGTAGAAAATTCCAGAACATTACGAGAATATTTTGTACCATTATCCAATTTATTTCATGCATTTACTAGTAGTAAATTTATTTATTTCTTGCATGCACATGTAGATGACAGGCATCACGAACCGGGAGTTCGAGAAGCTGGCCCAGCACAGCCACAACTACTTGACTTGGGCTTCCAACATCGAGATTGTACTTGGAGCCAAGAAGCTTCGCGCTGCCATTGGGATTGGTGCATCGAAGGATGCCAAACCCACCCTGAGGAAAATGATCAAGCACTTCATTTTCTTAGGCACCACCTCTGCCTCACACTCAAGAATGAGTACATGGCAGTGAAGAGCGCGCTAGCCTTGTGGACTGCGTTGAAGAAGCGGTTCGAGAATCTAAAGTACACCATTCTTCCTCAGGCAGAGCAGGAATGGATTCGACTGAGGTTTGCTAACTTCAAGACTGTGAAAGAGTACAATTCTGCCTTGCACAGGATATGTATCAATCTTCAACTCGGTGGCAAGCAAGTCATAGATGAGAAGAAGATTTAGAACATGCTCTCCACCTTCCACCCCCAGTGTAGTGCAGTCTGCACGCAATTATCATCAAGACGGCTACAAAGAGTACGCCGAATTGATTGATATTGTGCAGATTGCAGAGGCTCAAGATGACATTCTATGGAAGAATTTCGTCGCCTAGTCACCTGGAAGCTCCACTGGCAAAGGGTAGCATGAAACCCACTTAGCCTTCGCTGAGGGGGGAGGACTCACAACAGCTTCTTACTCCAATGGAGGTTGACTCCACTCTTGCAGCTACTATCGTCATGAATTCCCAGAAGAGCATGTCACCCCTGAGAAGATAGCAGTTGAAGTCTCTAACTTCTTGATGGACTCAGTCTCGTGCACAAAATGCATTTAGACTTTAAATGTCATTTATTTTGTGGATGGAATAAGTTATACTTTTGCATGGATGATGGTTGTATGCTCGTGTAGAGCCTTAAGCAATTTATTTCTCGTGATGGTTGGATGATATTATTTAATTCATTCATTTATTCAGTTAATGATAGCATGCTATGTTATGATATTTGAAGTATTTTATTTATGTGTTGATTGTTTCCTACTACATGATAATAAAATACTTTATATTAGAACGCGTGTGGCGCCCTATGGAGGAAGTGTGTTTAGCTGATAGCGGCACAATGAATACCATCTTAAGAGAGATGAAATTCTTTCAGTCGATCAGTAAGAATGCTGGTAGTCTTACAACAATCATGGGCAGTGATGCTTGCATAATAGGCTCAAGAAGGGCCATAATCATAATCCTAATGGGCACAGCTTTGGGCATTAAAGAAGCCTTGTTGTACATAGAATCGACTAGAACTCTCCTAAATTTTAAGGATATTCGCGCTAACGGTTTCAACGTAGAGACTGAAGAAGAGTATAGTAAGGAATACCTGCTTATTACAAAGCATGAAGAAAGTGGAAAAGGGGTATTAGAACGACTTCCTTCATTTGAGACCGGGCTATACTACACTAATATTAAGGCACCCGCAGCCTGTACTGCCCTGAAAACCATATTTAGAAGCTCTGAACTTTTCTGTCTCTGGCATGATAGATTAGGCCACCCAGATCTTAGGATGATGAGAAATATAATTAACAATTCATAGGGACATAATATCAATGTAAAGAATTCCCCGAATCAGGAAGATTTTGTGTGCCCCGCATGTGCCACCGGAAAATTAATTACTAGACCTTCTGCTCTGAAAGTGAAGGACGAAATCCCTACATTCCTGGAAAGTATCAAAGGAGATATTTGCGGTCCTATACAGCCCCTGTCAGGGCCATTTAGATATTTTATGGTGCTCATCGATGCTTCCTTGAAATGGTCGCATGTATGTTTATTGTCTTCGAGAAACCATACTTTTTGCAAAGCTAATCTCATAGATAATTAAAATTAAAAATAATTTCCCTGGTCATCATGTGAAGTCCATCAGAATGGACAACGCCGGAGAATTTACTTCGAAGACATTTGATGATTATTGCATGGCAATGGAAATCAAAGTTGAGCATTTCGTACCGCATGTCCATACCCAGAATGGACTGGCAGAGACATTAATTAAAATGATTAAATTTATTGCCTGACCGCTTTTGCAGAATTGTAATTTAACAACTACATGTTGGGGACATGTAGTCCTGCACGCAGTAACTCTCATCAATTTTAGACCGTCGGCATATAACATCCATTCACCTATGCAACTAGTGTAAGGGTCAGCACCGAAAATTTCTGATCTTCGCAAATTTGGGTGTAAGATTTATGTGCCTATACCCCCACCACAGCGTACTGTAATGGGACATCTCCGAAAGTCTGAGATATACGTTGGTTATGAGACAACATCCTAATGACGTATTTGGACCCTATGACTAAAGATTTGCATACTGCCCGCTTCGCTGATAGCATATTTGATGAGGATAGTTTTCCGTCATTAAGGGGAGAAAATCAATCTCTTGGTGAAAAATATTGAGAAATAACATGGCAAGCCACGGGAATCCATGCACATGACCCGCGCACTAGTGAAGTAAATAGAAAAGTCCATAAAATCATTGCACAAGGCTCGTTGCACAAGGTTTCACTCAACGTCTAGGAGTTGATTATGAAGAAACTTATTCCCAGTAATGGACGGAGTTACCTTTAGATATTTAATCTCAATGGCAGTGAACTTGAATTTAGAAAATGAAATTGATGGATGTGGTAACTGCACACCTTTATGGAAATTTGGATTCAGACATTTATATGTCTATACCTGAAGGTATCCCTGTCCCGACCAAGACAGAACAAATAGAAATCTGTACAGTGTAAGCTATCTGGCAGGATATGATATAATCGCTTGAGTGACTTTCTATGCAAGAAATGCTACACGAACAATGAGGATTGTCCCTGTGTATTTACACAATGATCCCAGAATGGATTTTGTATAATCTCAGTATATGTAGACGATTTGAATATCATCGGAACCCTAAAAGATATTAAAGAACAAACCAAGCTCTTACTTGGAGTCGGAGTTCGAAATGAAAGATTTGGGTAAAACTAAATATTGCCTACGTTTGCGGCTTGAGCATGTCCCTAAAGGGATATTAGTGCATCAGTCAGCCTACACTCAAAAGGAGTTAGAAAGGTTCGGCTTTGAAAAGGCATACCATTCGAAAGTGCTAATGGTCAGGAGATCCTTGCAGCAAGGCAAGGATCCATACAAACCTAGAGAAGAGGGAGAGGAAGTCCTGGGGATCGGAATTCCTGTACTTAAGTGCAATAGGAGCACTCATGTATTTAGCAAACTGTACTAGACTAGACATTGCATTTGTCATAAACCTATTAGCAAGGTATAGTGCAAAACCTACCAAAAGGCATTGGCAGGAAATAAATGACATCTTCCGATACCTCCAAGGAAGCAAAGACATTGGTTTGTTCTACAGAAAGAACCAAGACCTGACTATGACTGGCTATGCAGATGTTGGGTACCTATCGGACCCATAGACAGCCAAGTCACAAACAGACTATGTATTCATATGTGGTGGAACTGCAATTTCATGGAAATCGTCTAAGCAAAATCTTGTATCGACTTCGACGAACCACTTGGAAATCATAGCACTGTACGAGGCCTCACGAGAATGTGCTTAGCTTTGACAGATGATTCACCACATCTAGCAGTCGTTTGGATTGAATATCGCGTAAACTTTCGCTATTATCTATGAAGAGACTGCAGCTTGTGTTGCACAAGTTCAGATTGGTTATCTGAAGAGTCATCTCACAAAGCATATCAACCCCAAGTTCTTCTATGCTCATGAATTGCAAAAGATGGATGAAATTAAAGTATTGCATACTAAGTCATGTCACTTCTAGCATCTAGCTTTGAAAGGTGCATACGTGAAATTGGAATGATGAGACTTAGAGAAATGCAGAGCTCACGAGGAGTACCTTCACGAACTCATTATTGAAACTTGATCACGAAGATCAAGTACCCAAAGAATAAATCTTTGAGATTAAATAAAATTGGGTGTATTGTACACTTTTTCCCTTGACGAGTTTTCCTGAAGTTTCCCGGCTAAGGTTTTTAATAAGGCAATTCGTGCAACGCAGCAGAACGTGTATCATGTGCACTTTCTCTAAATTTTTCCCACTGGATTTTTGTGGAGTTTTGACGAGACATAAACATATTGGATGAGTGACCAATGAGGAGTGTTGGGAAACTTGGGCCTGAGCCGGTAGCCTTAGCCCATAAGTGGGCTCCTCATCCCTTTAGTCTATATATAAGGGACTTCATTCATTGTACGTGCTTGATCAAGAAAGGAATAAAGAGAAGAAAAAAATCCTCATATCTTTGTGTGTCAATTTTATTTTCTGTATTCTGTATGTACGATTTTTTTTTCTCTACAATGTAATCGGTCGGACTGAACTTGCCAATGACGGATGCTCAACACCATCCACTCAGTTAGTCCAGTATTACTGTGACGCGCGCTCTCGTTTTGGAACTGTCTCGTCGGTCGCTTCCTCCACTACGTAGCTGCTGCTGCTGCTGCTGCTGTGCGCGTGAGGCCATGTGTCACGACTGAATTGCATCTTCCCCCAGCTGCCCTTAACGAATACTGAACTGTGCTGGAGAAGAGTGAGTATAGCGTAGTAAGAAGTGACCCTAGTCATCCGATTCACCGAACCCATTTCCTGTGCGCAACGAAGTTCACGGTATCCTTCGAAAAGAAAGGGCAACGCAAGATTCACGACGAATCAAAACCTTTTTGCTCCTATAAATCCATTCGCCGTTTTTTGTTACCATGTGAAGCCCACCCCCACACGCGCAAATAATAATTGCCATCGAATCAAGTTGTGCTTACCCAAAACAGCAACTAAAAAAGAGAAGAAAGATAAGAGAAACAGGAAAAAGGAAGGAAGTCGTGCCCTCTGACCCCCCAAGAAAACAACCCTTTTGCTACCGACTGCACCGCCACAAATCACAACGAAGTGAATGCAGCAACAGACTAGACATGGGCAATGGGCCGGGCTTGTTTGGGCCGGCCCTCTGTATAGCCCGAACCATGGCACGGCACGAAAGGAGGAGGGCCAAGCCGGCACAACACAGAAGATAAGGTTGTGTTGGGCCTACCGATCAGGCACGATGTGCGACACAACACGGCACGACATGTCTGTCCGTACCGTGCTTAGGCCGCAAGACATGAAACAGTCCGTCCGGCCCGAAGATGGCTGTAACATCCCAATTTTGTGTTTCTTTTTTGAAATTTTCAAAATAAAAGGAACCAGTTCAATTTTTCTTGAAATAATTAAAATCTTAATCTACAATTTCAGAAATGAAAACAATTTAATAGGAATAAACCAAACTTCAATTAAATTCAAAACTGGTTTAATTGATTTTCTAGATTTTCTTGGATTTTCTCCAAGTTCTTTTGTTATTTATTGGAGTTCAGTTTAATTTATTTCCTTTTATGTTTTTCCAAAATTTATTCTCTTTGTTATAAAATTTAATTTAAATAATTTATTTTAAAAGTCTTTGGTTTTCTTTTGAAGTTTCTGCAATTATTTAAATCCTAGTCTAAAATTTAAATTTAAATTCCAATTCTCAATTCAAATCTCATTTCTAATTTCAAAATTCAAAATTCGTAATTTGAATTTGTTTCCGCGAGTTATCCTCGGGCCGAGCCCAATTCTTTTTTCTCTGACCTATTTTCTTTTTCCCTTTTCCCTTTTTCCTCTCTCTTTCTTTTCTTTCTTTCTTTCTTTTTCTTTTCCTCTTTCTCTTTCTTCTTCCTTTCTCCCGCTCTCTGCTCTTGTCTGTTCTCTGTCCCAAGCCAGCCGCCTGCTTGCCCTTGCACCAGCCTGCACATGCGCCTGTACCTTGCCCAAGCCGGCGCCAACCCACGAGCGCGCCTGACCGCCTCCTTGTCTCCTTCTTTGCCACCAATCCCGTCTTTGCCCATCATGGTTCCGCTACCGATCAATACAGGAGCATGCCTACATCGCACGCTTGCCAGCGCCGCGCCATGCGCCACTCATGCCACCGAGAATCCCGCTCATGTTCCCTGTACGTCCGAGTGCCGCCTCCACCCTATAAAGTGAGCACAACGTGTTCCCATCTCCCATCTTCGATTTGCCCCAAGCCTCAACGCCTAACTTTTCATCGTTTGCTCAGAACGTGCAATGCCACCCGTCATCTTCTCCAAGTCCAGCCAAGACGTCTCTGCGTTGATCTTCTTCTCCGACAATCCTCCGACTAAACCAACCGCGTCACGTCGTGTTCCTGATACTCATCTTCCCATCCCCCACCTCAATTCGGTTTTTCCCTCACCAAGGAGCTCCGCCTCCACGAGCTCACCATCCCCATCACTGGCCACCGTGGGCACACCTCCTCGGCCACTCCCGGGCCTAACCGACCTCGCCATCGTGTTCCTCATGCTGCCGCTATGGCTGTGCTCCCTTCACCTCTTGCCAAATGCCACCGTAGTGTCGCCGCCTTTATGCGTCGCCCCGCCCATGCGCCTCCATGGTCGCCGCCACCGTCGGTCACCTCCCGCCACACCGCCACCTATTTCGGCTTCCCCATGGGGCCAGCGACCTATTTTGGGCTCCAACCAAGACCCCCGCGCCTCCCCTCATCGTCAGCCTCCGCTTTTCTCTACGCCTAGAGCTCCCCTGCCTTCTATGTCTCTATTCTGCATTTCCTTATTCATTTGATTGTGTTTGTGTATCTTACATGTGGGACCCAGCTGTAAGCCTCCTTTTAATTCTTTAAATCCTGAAAAAGAAGATTCCAGAGAATATTCTCCTCCCCCTCATTTTCCTAGAATTTCTTTGTCTATGCTTGTTCTCCTTCATACGAACTCTGATTCTGTCGATTCTTATTCCAAAATTCATCTAAATTCAATATCTTTATTTTGATTATGATTTGGTATTTTTGGATTTTATTTGGGTTTATTGTATTTATTTGTCTCACTTTGCGCGTATAGAATCCACCGTTTCCGAAGCTTCCGTGGATCAGTCTACATAATTAACTCCAACCTTCAACGAAGGCAAGTCGTAGACTTTTGATCATGTTGTTCCCATTTTTACAAAACTATATTGTTTTATATCAACATGCATGCTAATTTTATATTAGTTGTTTCCAGGAATAGTTAAATACCTATTTGACATTATGCTACCTTGAATAATTGTAATGACATATATCCTTCGACACCATAGGATGGGTTGATATTAGATGGGCATTATTGTAATACCAACCTGGGTATCGTAGAGATGCTTAGTCATGCTTAGTCACGGTGGGCTTATGATCACATGTTCAATAATGTTAAATTTGACTTATTGATATATGGAATTGTTATGTAGCCACTGTTGATAAAATTTGCTGTGCCATGGCAATGAATGTTATTTGGTCGGGTTGAATAAAAATGATTTCATATTCAGGCAAATGATCATGCAGTAAAGGGGGTGCTTTTGGGATGAGGATGTCTCGCTTGAGTAATCACTAAGGACTTAACTTGGTGCATCATTGATCTGAGCCTTACCGTATAACCGTATGTCCAGTATGGGATGGACCTGGCTAATTAATTAGCGATGCCTTGATTTTAGTTTTGTTTAGGTGGAAGTGTGAATCCTAGGTTATACATTCACACTAGCTCAAGAGGTGGCCTCGACTGTGATGTATGTTGAGATGGAATGTTGTGAGTTTGTGGATCCAGTCGGGGGAGAAACCTTAGCGAGTAGAACTGGGTTAAGACATAGTTTTGTAAAAGCCTTCTGATAATCACTTAGTCGCACGCCTCCGGAAGCGTGTCTTGGCCGACATTATAAGTTGATTATCTCTTGTGGGTCAAGCTGTACAACCTCTACAGAGTGTTAAAAACTATTCGAATAGCCGTGTCCCCAGTTATGGATAATGCCTTGTGATTTCACACGAGGGGTAGAGTTTTTATAAAATGTTTGGATGGTGGAATGGGTGGAAAGTGAACGGGTAGTTCACCGGTTGTTGGTTGGGAAGTGAACGGGTAGTTCACTAGTCGTTTCAAAGTACTTGTCTACTTATGTATTTAATGTTTTAATTTATGTTTTACAATCTATTTATTGTATTTAATGTTAATACTTCTTTCTGCAAAATAGCCATAAAGCTACTCTTGTTCAATCCTTACATGAATACTATTTGAATACATTTCCTTATGACTTGCTGAATACTTTATGTACTCACAGCTTTACGTCTTGTTGATCAGTCATCGAGGAAGACCCAGGGAACACATAGTTCTGTGAGGAGGAGTACTTCAAGGACTATGCGAACTAGACCACGTTCTCCACTCGATTGTCTGTGGGCATGTCAGATGGCTACCATGAGTCAAGACGCCATCTGAAGGCCGTGAAGCAGGAAGTGAACCTCGTCGAGTCTCCGATCACTGTCAAGCTATTCAGGTGGTCGGAAACAATCATCTCCTTTAGCAAAGAAGATTGCCCCATCCCGTCGACTCGACTAGATAGGTTCCCTATCGTAGTTGAATCTACTATTAATAACTGTAAAGTTAATCAAGTCTTGATAGATGGAGGTAGTTCTCTAAACATTTTATTTACGGGAGCATTGTAAGAGATGCAGATTCCCAGGTCTAAAGTAAAACCTATGAAATATGCCTTCCATAGCATAGTTTCTGGTTCTACTGCCAAACCAATAGGACAACTGTCCCTATAGGTTACGTTCAGAAGACCCTATAACTTTCGAACAGGAAAGATTTCATTTGATGTGGTGGATTTCGAAACCGTGTATAATGGAATTCTTGGCCATCCAGCATTGGCAAAGTTCCTGATAGCCACGCATTACGGCTATTAGAGTTTGAAGATGCCAGGACCAAAAGGGGTCATTACGGTTGGACGAGATAGGAAAATGGCAATATGTATGCGATCGAAAATCCTTAGAACTGGTCGACGAGCTTCCAGCCAGAAAAACTAATCTACCTACCATGCAAGTCAAACACTCGAGGCCAAAGATGGCGCCAAAACCTTCTGACCAGACAAAGGAGATCTCGCGCGACAAAGACGCTTCTTTGAAAAGCGCCAAAATACCGTCTGGGTCAGGAAATGCTAATGCATCTACCCAAAAGGTGCTGGCCGAGGCAGAACTCAATCTCAAATAGGAAGAGTCGCTGGTCTCCTTCCTTCGAGCAAACCTGGATGTATTCGCTTGGCAGGCATCTGACATGCCCGGAGTCCCTAGGGAGGTGATCAAGCATAGGCTAGTGCTCCAGCCTGACAAAAAATTGGTCAACTAGAAGCTAAGGCGCTTTGCACCTAATCGAAAGGAGACAATCTAGTCGGAGATCGACAAGCTTCTTAAGGCTGGATTCATTCGTGAAGTCGACTACCCAGAGTGGTTCGTCAATCCTGTAATGTTTAGAAAAAGCAATGGAAAATGATAAATGTGTATTGACCTCACAGATCTTAATAAAGCTTATCCAAAGGATGACTTTCCCCTTTCACGCATTGATCAACTTGTAGACTCTACTTCCGGGTGTGAGTTGTTAAGTTTTTTAGATACGTATTCAGGGTACCACCAGGTCAATATGAGTAAAGGTGATGAAAAGAAAACTTGCTTCATCACACCATATGGCACTTACTGCTATGTAAAAATGTCATTTGGACTCAAGAACGCTGGTGCAAGTTTTCAGAGGTTAATGCAAAAAAACCTTTAATCTTCAGATAGGTCAAAATTTGGAAGCCTACATTGATGACTTAGTTGTGCAAAGCATCAATGCTAGTGACCACATTTTCGACCTACAAGAGAATTTGAATAACTTAAGAAGGCATAACCTTAAGTTAAATCCAGAAAAGTGTGTTTAGGGTCTCTTCTGGAAAGCTTCTTGGGTTCCTAGATTTGGCTAAAGGAATAGAAGCAAATCCAACAAAAATATTGGCCATCGACTAGATGCGCCTTCCGACCACAAAGAAAAAAGTTCAAAAACTAATCGGTTGTATGGCAGCGCTAAGTCGTTTCATAGCACGGTTAGGAGAAAAAAGATTACCTTTCTTCAAGCTTCTTCGAAAATATGGAAGTTTTGAATTGACTAAAGAGGTAAATGATGCTTTTGAAGAGCTTAAGAAGCACCTTACGGGTGCCCCGATCTTAGTATCTCTAAGATCGAGAGAAACATTGCTGATATACGTGGTTGCAATGCCACAAGTGGTCAGTGTTGTACTGGTCATTGAGCATGACAATATCCAATGACCAGTATATTACGTAAGCGAAGTCTTACATAGACCAAAAGAACGATATCCACTGGTGCAAAAGTTATTCTATGGTCTCCTTATGGCTTCAGGAAAAATAAAGCATTACTTTTAGGCCCACAGAGTGGTCGTACCAACTGGATATCCTCTTGGTCGGGTTATCGGAAACAGGGAATCATCAGGACGAATAGCAAAATGGACGTTCGACCTCTATTTTATCTCACGAACAACAATAAAGTCCCAGGTAATAGCAAAATTCATTGCCTAATGGACGAACCCTGAACCCACCCAAGGGCCTAAGTATGAACTGTTGGAAATATGCCCTAGAGGCAATCATAGAGATGATTATATTTCCTTATGTTCATAATATTGGATAAAATGTTATCTTGTTCCAAGAATAATATTGTTAATAGATTATCAAGTATGTGACTTGATTATGAAACTCTATATTTCTGCGATAATTATTCTTATATGATCCCTGGTCAGAAACATATGAGGACACATATGAATAGACTAGCATATGTATTGGTTGATGACTATGTTTCACAGGTCATGGATATGGAGATATCAAACCAATAATATGGACACATGTTAGAGAACATGATGATGGATTAGACCCACCTTGAGACACTATTGAGATTGTTATAATTCTATGTGTTGTTACTTGGTCTCAAGCAATGTTGATGTATAATCCTTAGACCTGAGATCAGCATGGTTTCCTACATATGTAATAGCACTCTTAGGGGTTTCCAAACGCTACACCGAAACATGCAGAGGAATGTGACTGGTCGGATATGAGATTTGCCCCTCCTAACATAACAGGAGAGATGTCTCTGGGCCCCTCGTTGTGGTCGGATAAAGAAAGTGTATGGCCATGCCACTAGTAGTCGAAGTGTTCGACCACGTGAAGTAATCCGACACTCGATCGAGAAAGTATTGAACAGTCCATGGATGACACAACATCTCACCGGAGTTCAACCGCACATCGTGAGGCAAAGGGAGTATACACAGTAGGTCGCTTAGTTCGAACGATTCTGGATGGTCGTATGGAGATACGAGCTGGTCGAGATCGGTCGAATGTAGTCCTGAGGTGGTCGACATCGTCGTAAGGAATTACGGTGGTCGTTACCAAATCTGAATGGTCGTATAGAGATAGGATCTGGTCATAAGTGATGAGGACACGGTCGTAGATCATATTGCATTAAGGTTCGTCCGATATAATTTGTGTGTATTCGGAATCATTATGTTACGCTAGGAGCCGCCACGACTCGTGATCGGAAAGGGTTTCGAGTCACAACCGACACGCATGAACCTATAGGGTCACACACTTAACGGGTTGGAACAAACCAGTACGAATACGATTCGACAAACGTGTTCGGATAGGATCCGTCACGAGCACTATATAAGGAGATGCATGAGGCTATTGGGAGGTACGCGTGAATCACCACCGAAACCCTAGCCGCCATCTTCCTGAGAGCTCTACCGTGCGACTTGGTGCTAGCACACCTGCGCATGGTTGTTCCTTCCCTGACGTGTGGATACCGTAGAGGCGCTACTACGACTGTTGCACTTGAGGACTATCCGCGATCTTCACAAGGAACTACAGACGTTGCTGGAGGAAACGATCGACTCGTGAGGACGCTAGACGATCGACTACGACCACTACATCGACGCGCTCTACGTTGGACCAGGCTGCTCCAACCCTTCTTCCGCTGCTCTGTGCGTCTGGTGGTAACGATCTGTGATCATCTACTTGCTTGGCTTCCTGGTTTGCGTGGTAGAAATTTTTGATTTGTAGCTATCGTAGCCTACCCCGTGGCCTAACATGAATACCACGATGAGTGGACAATTTACTTTGACGGTTCCTTGATGCTCAAAGGCTTAGGGGCTGGAGTTGTCTCGATGTCCCCTACTGGAGAACACATCAAATATGTCATTTAGTTAAACTTTCCTGCTACAAATAATGTGACAGAATACAGAGGTTTACTAGCAGGACTCTGAGCAGCCAAAGCGCTCCGAATTCGCAGATTACTAGTGAAAGGCGATTCTCAACTAGTAGCGAATCAAGTCGGGAAAGAGTATCAATGCTCAAGTACTAAGATGTCATCTTATTTAGTGTAAGTACGAAAACTCAAAAAGAACTTCTTCGGTTTTTAGATCCAACACATTCCACGAAAGGAAAACTTTCTGGCAGACCAGTTGGCATGGATGGCCTCAACAAGGTCTCCTGTCCCGCCTGGAGTTATTCTCGAGCAACTCGATTCACCCTCGGTGGTCGAGCCTTCTGAGGACTTAGATGCTCCACTGGAGGTCATGAATATCGACCCTAGTACCAATTGGATGACGTTGATCTACAATTATCTTCAGCATGGCTTAATTCCTAAAGATGATGTAGAGGCTGATCGTATAGCTCGAAAAGCCAAATCATACACTCTGATCGAAAGTACCCTTTATAAACGGGGATCTCACAGAGTGTTGATGAGATGCATATCTCAAACGGATAGTATTAAGTTACTATCCTAGATTCATTGAGGAGTCTGTGGAGCACATCATTCCTACAGAATACTAGTCGGTAAAGCCTTTAGGTAAGGATACTACTGGCCAATTGCTCTTTATGATGCAAAAGAGCTCCTGAAGAAGTACGTATAGTGTCAATTTCATAGTCGACAAGTACATCAACTGGCACAAACTTTGCAAACAATACCTCTTTCTTGGCCTTTTGCAACCTGGGGACTAGACATTCTCGGTCCTTTCCCAAGAGCACCCGGGGAATTTGAATTCCTACTTGTAATGATTGATACATTCACAAAATGGATAGAAGCCAAGTCCGTTGTTAAAACAACAACTGAAGCTGCTAAGAGGTTCCTTGCAAAAAATGTGATCACATGATTTGGCATACCCGGTCGTATAATCACAAATAACGGTACCCAGTTCTCGAGCGGCAATTTTTAGGAATTCTGCGAAGATCTAGGTATCAAGATACATTTCGCTTCCGTGGCTCATTCTCAGAGCAATGGGGCAGTCGAGAGAGGTAATGGCATAATAATGCAATGAGTGAAACACCAAGTGTTCGACCAGTTAACGAAACGGTCAGGAGCTTGGGTGCATGAACTTCCTTCTATGTTATGGGCCATTTGAACCACGACCAGTTGTACGACAGGTGAAACACCATTTTTTTCTAGTTTACGGTGCTGAAGCTATGCTTCTCCCTGAATTGAAAATTGGCTCTGCTCGAACCGGTTGTTTTAATGAAAACGATCAAGGAGAACGAAGACTCGATGACATCAATTTACTTGAAGAAAGACGGAACCAAGCTCCTATAAGATCGACAGTTTACCAATATGCCATGCGATGGTACTACAGTCATAAGGTGCAACCTCGTAGCCTAGCTGTAGGTGATCTGGTTTTGAGAAAAAATCAATGCCAAGTAAATCGCAACAAACTTTCTCCCAAATAGGAAGGTCTATACACTGTGGTCGAAGTCACCAGACCTGGTTCGGTATGACTAGCCATGTCAGACGGACGTGTTTTGTCAAATTCTTGGAACATTGATCAATTGCGTAAGTTTTATGTGTAATTTTTTCCCTTCAATTTCAATAAAGATTCATTCTTTTTTTTTCTTTATTCAATAAGTGATATTGTTTATCTGTCTGTTATCCGTAATCTGGTCACATACTATTGTTGTTTAATTGATCGGAGAAGATCCAATTCTCTTTGATATCCTTCCAAAAGGATCTCCTTTACTTTTTTGGCATTGACACAATTGTCACAAGCCATAAAGGTCCTAGTCGTGACCATCACAGCTATGGTTCTCACGCGCGACCATACACTCTTTTCTTAAAGAAGCAAACAAGTAAAGGAGCATAACACAGGAAACTTGATATAGTTACTTACATGCTTAAGAATTCAAAGACTAAATTTCTTCATTTCAACAATTTGTTCTACTCTTGTTTGGCTACTGGCCGAGACACGGAAAGCCTCCTAGTTGAAATTTCTCCTCTCTGCATGTGGTCCTGCTCACTGGAAGGAGTTTCCCAGTGACGGTCCTTTTCTTACGATCTTCGCTACCAGTCGAAACTTGGGAAGGAACACTTTTTGTGAATTGTTTATCATGTCTTCAGTTCTTAAACAACCTTTACAACTAGTTTGGATAAAAGCGTATAAACAAGACCACTTATCGTTTATGCATACATCTTCGCATGATTTCTTTTCATTAGTACAAGTCTTATAATATCTTCCGACCAGGCAATGTACCATATTGTATTTCGATTATGGAAGCAGATCTACAACTGATCGAAATCATGCACTGGTTCCGATCAAATTGGTTTCCTAGTATTAATACGATCAGTTTTTCCACAAAATCAGCACATACTTTATACTATGGTCGTAGCTATTGCTCTTTTTCTTGGTCTACTGCTTTTGTACTAAGTTCTTCTACTAACACAAGCAGTCAAGGCTAGGAAATATATGAGTATTCAGCAAAGATTGAAAAGATAAACAAAGACTTTACTGATGATAAAAGGTAAGTTTTAATATTTATAATTCAACTATTACAACCATCCATTGCTCAGGACCACTAGACTAATCGCTACGAGATGGAGACCCGACCTGCATCTCCTCAGCAGCCTTTGTTCCGAAGGATCTTACTCCTTTGAAGATCTTGGTTGCATCATCTTCCGAGCAGTTGAAGTTCTCTTCAAGAGCTTGCAAGTTGATGGTGAAGGGATACGGGTAGGCTACACTAGCTAGCAATTCAAAAATTCTACCGCATAAACCAGGATGCCATGCAAACAAGAGATCATAGATCATTACCACTAGACACGCAGTGCAGCAGAAGAAGAGTTGGAGTAGCCTGATCCAACGTCGATAGTCCAGCGTCCTCGATATCGATCGTCTCTTCCAGCAACCAATCACGTTCCTTTGCGAATTTGTTGGTCGTCCTTAAGCACAACAGCAACCGCAGTAGCGCCTCTACGGTATCCACATGTCCGGAGAAGGAACTTCATACGCCGGTGTGCTAGCACTAAGTCACACGGGAAGGCTCTCTCAAGAAGATGGTGGCTAGGGTTTCGATGGAGCAACTCACGTCCTCAACTGACAACACATAAAATCATAACAATCTCAGCAGTGTCTCAAGGTGGGTCAATCCAACCCCAAGTTCTCTAACATGTGTTCACATTATCGATTCGATATCCCCTATCCATGACCGGCGAAACATGGTCATCAATCAATACATGTGCTGGTCGATAAGTCACTAGTGTTCCGACCAGTGACATCCGATCAGGGATACTTTTAGAATGACATCATATAAGTTAAAAAAAACTTCACCAACAAGTCGTGATACAATAACTCGTAAACATAGACGTGATACAATCATCTCTATGATTGCCTCTAGGGCATATCACCAACAGTCTCCCACTTGCACTAGAGTCAATCATATAGGTATCTTATGACCATTACTCTTGTGTGCACCTCATGCTTAGGTTACGAGAGAGGCTTTGACAACGGATCAGAAATATTCAAATCTGTGTGCACTTTGCATATCTTCACATCACTACTCTCAACGATGTCATGAATGATATGATATCACCTAAGTATGTGCTTGGATTTTTGATGCAATCTAGGCTCTTTAGTTTGTGCAATGGCGCCACTATTATCATAATAGAGATCCATTGGACTGGAAGTACTAGAAACCATACCCAGTTCATAAATGAACTTCCTTATCCATACGACCTCTTTGTAGCTTTCGAAGCCGTAATGTACTCAGCCTCTGTTGTAGAATCAGCAATTGTTCCTTGCTTGGAACTTTTCTAGCTTACTGCTCCTCCATTAAGCAAAACATAAACCCAGATTGTGATCTGAAATCATCATTATCGGTTTGGAAGCTAGTGTTGGTGTAACCATTTACGACCAGCTCTTCCTTACCACCATATACAAGGAATGCATCCTTAGTACTTCTCAAGTACTTAAGGGTATTCTTGACTGATATCCAATGACCTTCATCTGGATCCGATTGATATCTGCTCGTAACACTTAGAGCATACGATACATCTGGTCGTGTACATAGCATGGCATACATGATAGATCCTATAGCCGAAGCATATGATATTCTACTCATTTTGTCTCGCTCATCAGTGGTCGTAGGACGCTGACTCTTGCTAAGATTAATGCCATGTGCCATAGGCAAGAAACCTTTCTTTGAATCTTACATGTTGAACCGCTTCAACACCTTGTCTATGTACATATCCTAGCTTAATCCAATTAGCCTTTTAGATCTATCCCTATAGATCCTTATACCAAGAATATATGCTGCATCTCCTAAATCTTTTATTGAGAAACTATTTCTTAATGAAGTTTTAACAGATTCAAGCATAGGAATATCATTTCCAACCAGTAGTATGTCATCCACATACAATATCAGAAACACAAGTTTTCTCCCACTAACCTTCCTGTAAACGCAAGGTTCTTCTTCTTTCTTGATGAAGTCAAACCCTTTGACCACTTCATCAAAATGAATGTTCCAACTCTGAGATGCTTGCTTTAATCCATAGATGGATTTCTTAAGCTTGCATACCTTTCTTGCTTCCTTTGGATCGAAAAACCCCTCGGGCTATGTCATTAACACATCCTCACTTAGGTTTCCATTTAGGAAAGCCGTTTTGACATCCATTTGCCATATCTCATAATCGAAATATGCAGCAATAGTTAGAATGATCCGGATAGACTTAAGCATCGCGACAGGCGAGAGGGTTTCATCATAATCAACACCTTGAATTTATTTGAAACTCTTTGCGACCAATCGTGCTTTATGAATGTGAACATTTCCATCTATATCTATCTTTCTCTTAAAAATCCATTTGCACTCAATGGTTTTAACACCATCAGGTGCATCAACCAAGTTCCAAACATGATTATCATGCATGGACTTTATCTCAGATCTCATGGTTTCAAGCCATGACTCAGAGTCTGGGTCCACCATCACTTCTACATAAGTTTTAGGCTCGTCATTATTCAATAATAAAACATTATGCCCATACCATATAGGCAATTGATGTGGCCTTTTAGATCTTCGTGAGGCTGATGCCTTATCTACAGGTTCAACAATATTTTGTTCATCCTGTAGATGTTCAATAGGAATTGAAACATTTTCGGATGGTTCCCGAATTTCTTCGAGTTGCACCTTGCTCCCACTGACTCCTTTGAAAATAAACTCTTTCTCCAAGAAGACACCATTACAGGCAACAAACACTTTGTTATCAATCCGATTATAAAAATAATATCCTTTAGTTTCCTTAGGATACCCCACAAAGAAGCATTTATCGGACTTGGGTGTGAGTTTATCAGGCGTTAAACATTTTATATAAACCTCACAATCTCATATCCCGAGAAAAGACAATCCAGGACACTTTCCGATCCATATCTCATATGGTGTCATTTCTACAGTTTTTGATGGAACCCTATTTAAAGTGAAAGCCGATGTTTCTAGAGCATATCCCCATAATTGCAATGGAAGATCAGATTAGCTCATCATTGACTGAATCATGTTTAACAATGTTCGGTTCTGTCATTCAGATACCCCATTCCATTGAGGCGTTCCCGGCGGAGTGAGTTGTGGAACAATTCCACACTTCTTTAGATAATCACCAAACTCATGGCTCAAATATTCACCTCTACGATAAGGTCATAGACATTTGATTATCTTGCTAAGTTGATTCTACACTTCATTATGAAATTCTTTGAACTTTTCAAAGAATTCCAACTTATGCCTCAACAAATAGACATAGCCATATCTACTGAAATCATCAGTAAAAGTTATGAACTACTGAAAACCACCTCTGATCAGAGAGCTCATTGGTACGCATACATCTGAATGTATTACGACCATTAGATCACTCACCCTCTCAACTCTTGTTGTGAAATGCGCCTTTGTCACCTTGCCAAGTAAACAAGGTTGACATGTTTCAAATTATTCGAAATCAAATGAGTTTAGAAGACCATCTTTATGGAGCTTCATCATGCGCTTCTCATTTATATGACCTAGTCGACAATGTCAAATAAAAGTAGGATTCAAATCATTAGGTCGAAGTCTCTTAGCATTAATGTTATAGATAGACATATCCTCAAGATTTAAAACATACAATCCATTCACCAATGGAGCATGGCCATAAAGCATATCTTCAAAATAAATTGAACAACAATTGTTCTTTATTCTGAAATCATAACCTTCTGCTCCTAAACAAGAAGCAGAAATAATGTTTTTGCTTAAGGCTGAAACATAATAACAATTATTTAGTTCCATAACTAATCCTAAGGGTAAATCTAATGGTAAAGTGCCAATAGCTAATGCAGCAACTCTTGCTCCATTGCCCACACGAAGATCAACATCTCCTCTTGCCAAACTTCTACTCTTTATCAGTCCCTTCATCGAATTACAAATATGAGCAACCGATCTGGTATCAAATACCCAAAAACTGGTCAGAGAAGTTGCAAGATTAATTTGTATAACATTTACACCTGAATTGGAAGTCTTACTCCCTTTATTCTTTTTCATTTCTGCCAAGTACTTCTTGTAATTTGTCTTCTAATGCCCAGTCTCATGACAATGGTAATATTTTGTGTCAGGCTTAGGACCCAGCTTGAGCTTCTTAAGCTTAGCCTTGAGACTCTCGATCTCATCTTGAGTCTTTCCTTTGCCTTTTCCCTTTCCCAACTTACCCTTCTTGAAAGTTGTAGTCTTTTGAACCATCATCATATGATTGGAACTTTTCTTGATGCTCTCCTTAGCACCTTTAAGCATGCCATGCAACTTGGTCATTGACTTCTCCATACCATTCGTATGAAAATTCAATATGATAGGCTCAAAGCTCACAGGGAACGATTGGAGAATCACATCAGTAGCCAACTCTTGACTAAGGGGAAAACCAAGCTTTTTCAAGCTTTCAATGTGACCAATCATCTTGATCACATGAGGTCTCATATTGCTTCTGAAGCTTAGAGTTCATGGTTGCAAGCATAAGGCAGTGCATATCGACTGCGTCATTACAATGCTTCTCATAAGCATTCTTTTCAGCTCGAGTAGCATCGGCATTCGGTTCCTCGGGATAGGGGCCCTCTAGAACATATTCCTTCTTTTCTTGTTTGAGAACAATTTTCAGATTACGAAACCAGTCAATAATGTTGGTTTCATTCAGCTTTTCTTTCTCAAGAATAGATCACAAATTAAAGGTAGGTGCAGAAGAAGTAGTAGGTGCTATGATCTACAACAGAAATATATGAAAAAATTCAGCACTATGTTTATGAAAGATCTTCTATTAGACACCCATGTTGGTGGTCATGTTCAACCAGTCTACAACTAGCTCGTATTGCCATACGACCAGTCCGTACCTAATCGAACTTAATCATCAACAATCAATAAAAGATACTCCCACTGTATGTTCTAAACCATGTTCCCTCTAACATCATATAGTGGGTTCAAGATCCACAAATCATTAAGTCCTAGTGAGCTTTGGCATCACTGCTACAAACCTAGTGATTTAGGTAGACAACTTCTTGCCAATCATATCGCATGACCCTTGTTTGTTGGGTGGCATCTCTATGCCCCGGCGACCAACACTATGCCCTAAGGCCTAAAACTATTTTGATAGCCTCGTTATGTTAAACCAACACTATGCATATTGGTGTCACCCCCATCTTATTAATATAGTTAATGGCACCCTACTTTGGTAGACCTACCAATTAACAATCAAAATCGTGATAGGTGCAGCAATTGGAAAGGCATCAAATTTACTTAATTTTTCCCTATACGACCAGTTCATATATAGTCCTGACCAGTTCATAACTCCTTACAACCAGTTCAGACCTGTTAGTGATCATGTTCAACCAGCTCATATCTCCATACGACTAGTCTGTATCTGATTGAACCGAAAGACCTACTCATATATTCTCCCTTTGCCTCATGATATCTGGTTGAACTCCATGTGAGATATTATGTCATCCATGGACTATTCAATACTTTCTCGACCGAGTGTTGGATAACTTTATGTAGTCGACTCTTCGACCACTAGTGGCATGGCCATGCACTTTCTTTATCCGACAACACCAAGGGGCCCAGAGATATCTCTCCTATTATGTTAGGAGGGGCAAATCCCATATCCGACCAGTCACATTCCTCCGCATGTTTCATAGCATACCCAAAAGCTACATTTATAACTACCCAATTATGGAGTAGCGTTTGGTAACCCCTAAGTGTACTATTACACATGTAAGAAACCATGCTGATCTCAGGTCTAAGGATTATACATCATCATTGCTTGAGACCAACTGACGACACATAAAATCATAACAATCTCAAAAGTGTCTCAAGGTAGGTCAATCCAACCCCATATTCTCTAACATGTGTTCACATTATCTTTTTGATATCCCCATATCCATGACTGGTGAAACATGGTCATCAATCAATACATGTGCTGATCGATAAGTCACTAGTGTTCCGACCAGTAATATCCGATCAGGAATATTTTTAGAATGACATCATATAAGTTAAAAGAGCTTCACCAACAAGTCACATACTTGTTAACCTTTATAACCAATGATTCATTCAAGGAACATAATAATATTTATTCAATAACTCATAAATATAGACATGATACAATCATCTCTATGATTGCCTCTAGGGCATATCACCAACAAATGGAGGGGTCAGAGGCATTAAGCTTTGCAAGAGCAAAGGTAACTCCATCCGCAATGGCATTCTTCATGGTCTGTGTGTGGTTATTCTGAGTTGTTTCGAGCAAGCTTTTAAGATCTTCAAGTTGAAGGCCAAGGTAATTTATCTTCTCCATTGGATCTTTTAAAATGGGCATGCTTCATCCCGATCCCATGTCAAAGAGCATTTTATTGAAACCCATGACCTTTTATTCAATACTCTGCCCGAGTTCTGCCTCTCTACCACACCCGAATTCAAGAGCCTTTTCTGCTCTTTTTAATTTCTGAGTTAGCTCTACACGAGTAGACTAAAGATAAATACATATATTAGAACAGGTAGTACACTGGTCAAATCTATGACTAGTCACCTTGATTTTTCTTCTTGAGAGTTTCAATAACTTCCTTGTGCCTGGTCGTCAAGTATTCGATCGACCGGTCCTTAGCTTGGCATTCTTTTCCAACCCTAGTTATTACGGCTTCCTTAGCCATAACCTCTTTTTTGGTTTTCTCCGAATCTATCAAATATGGTAAAGGGAGAAGTTAATTAACAGAGGAGGAACAAGACAACAAGAAGATAAGAGTGGTCGAGAAGAAGGTACTTACTTTCTAATTCAGAGTTTTTCTTTTCCAAGAGTTTTATTCGCTAGATCAGTCCTCCGACCACAGCGAAATTCTCCACAAAATGCTATAAAAATAGCAAACTTCTTTAAGTTTTTGATAAACTTTAAGGAAAAGGCTATAAAAGTAGTCATAGGTGCTTATGTGGACCGCCATGTCTCTATATTCGGCGAAAGTATTATCAGGACTAGTCTCTGCTTGACGATCCGATATTCTCCACCAAGCCTCATTGAGTTCTTCATCATTGAAAAGCAGAGGGTAATAAGGGAAGTTGCTAGGATGAGAAGACTTCTTCAATATCGAAGAAATCCTTCCTCCTTGAATGGTCCCCACAGGGGGTGGAACCTCCTGAGGTTCTTCTTCGACCACAGTCTCCTTAGACAGGGTCAAAGCCGCCAAGGAGTCATGGGCAATGGGAGATAGAACCGGAGCCACTACCTACTTGGGGGCTGGCTCGACCTCTCTGTTCTCAGGAGTTCCCTCCTGAGGACTATTCTGGTCGGAGGCAACCGGAACACAAGAAGATCTACAAAAACAGAAGAAAAGAAAAATTAAGATTCTAGAATACCAAAAGCATTAACGGTATGCACTTTCATACGTCTCTTTCATGTATACATACTTGGTCGTCTTCTTGGTCTTGATCTTAAAATGCGCTGGAGTAAAATCTATAGCGCTTGTTGTTTTTTCTTTTTAACCGATTTTACCAGTTCCGAACGGGTAGGGCTGGTTAGATCCCCACATCCTTCGACTGGAGGTCGGGAGCGCTATCCTCGACCAGTTGGTCGAAGATAAGATCCTTGACCATCTGGTCAGAGACGGTGTCTTCATTGACCTCCAGAATAGTTGCTTCAGCAGCAACTGCCTAGTCGTGTGCGACCATTCCAGGGCTTATGACATCCGTAGCTTTTGGCTGTGGGTTCTCCTTCTCTCCCACCTAAGTGATGAATTAAATTCAATTAGATGATGAAATTTACTATCTCAAATATATATTCCTTTTCAATGCTCTTTTTACCTCCAGGAGACCATCATCTTGTGTGGTCGCGGAGCAGGAATCGGTCAGAGCAATAATTGGTGAATAGTCTCCATCAGACTCTTTCATCCTTAACCCGACCATCTACGTATTAGAGCAGAGTCAAATACTGATCGGACAATATATACACCATGAAGAAAAAATTGTTATTTACCTTGAATCTCTCTAGTCTCTCCTCTTTAGAGACAACAACCAAAATACCAGGGAATGTAGCCTTGACATCAGGCTCCCCAGCGTGGATCATTCTGATCCGCGCTCTAATTTTATCAGGGGAAAGAGCTTCAAAAAAATAAAGAGATTCTAAGGTTACAAAATAATCAACTAAATAAACCATACTGGTTGGGATTTCTCAAGACTTTCATTCCCTAGAATCTTTAGTCGCCTCGTCACGACCAATGTACCAGATTGTGGAACTCAATCGGAGCTTCAAGGGACTTATTTGGCGTATGGAAAAATCCCTCACCATGTGCAAAAAAGTCAAGCCCTTGGATCTAAGGTATTGGATGGCTTTGATCCATTTTCTGACCTTTCCCTTCTTCTCCGCAGTGGACCTCCACTTTAGATTCTTGCTCGCCACTTTGACAGCAAAGTAAAGGCCGTCATCCTTCGTGATCGATATGTAGAACCAACTCTTCTTCCATGGCGACCACGAAGATTTGGAATACATGTGAATGTACTCCTCAACTCTCCCATCATGAAGGCGCAGCAAGCACTCACCAGGTCTAGCCGTCGACTTCCCTAACCTCGCCATCTTGTAAAAACACCTAAAGACCTTCAGATTTGGTCGGATCCCCATGTATGCCTCACAGAGGTAGGTGAAGATGCTGATGTTGGCGATTGAGTTGGGGGGCCAAGTTCACCAATTCAACTCCATAGTACTCAAGAACCCTGGACAGGAATTTATGTGCTGGCAACCTGAGGCTGCACTCAATGTAGGAAAGGAAAACAGGGATCTCTCCCTCTTCGCTGCCCGGGAAAAGTTCTCCGACCACTGATATCCAAGAAATCATATTCTTATCTAGGAGCATCCTGATTTCCTCCAAAGCCTTGAGCTTCTTCTCGCTGAGATCAGAAACCAACTATTTGGTGATCGAGTCTGACATTGTTGGATTTTTGGCGAAAAGAAGTTGAAGGAGGTTTTTGACAAAAGGATAAGAGGAGGCCAGAGGAGATATTTTGTGAGAAGATGAAAGGGTATTCTAAGAGAATCTAAGAGCATAAAAACCCTAAGGCTGTGCACAATGGGGATTTTATTGCCACTTTTCATTAACTGCAATAGGAAGTTGCCCGAAAGCCAAACGGACAAAAATCTCTTCAATTTCCCAAACGGTTCCTCAACTTTAAAGTGAATACAAACCACCTCATTTTTTGCGTCATTAAATGAGGGCATGCCCGATATCATTTCATCAAAGAGTGTTCACACTACAAATTCATTTAAAGTTCGAGGCGCTAGCTGACGAGGATTAAAACCTCTAAATATTACTTTATTAAAGACCGTAGGTCCTTCGTGGTCGTAACCCCTAAGGACAACAACCCCCTGGTCGTAAGGATTCTATAGGTTACTTTATAGGTGTTGGGTCACGGGGTAGGCTACGATAGCTACAAACAAAAATTCTACCACGCGAACCAGGATGCCAAGCAAGTAGATGATCACAGATCGTTACCACAGAGCCTTGAGAGCGGCGGAAGAAGGGTTGGAGCGGCTGGTCCAACGAAGAGCGATCGATGTAGTGGTCGAGTCGATCGTCTCCTCCAAAGAACGTCTGCGGTTCCTTGTGAAGATCGCGGATCGTCCTCAAGCGCAACAATCGTAGTAGCGCCTCTCGGTATCCACACGCCGGGGAAGGAACAACCGAGCGCCGGTGTGCGGCACCAAGTCGCGCGGTGGAGCTCTCAAGAAGATGGCGGCTAGGGTTTTGGTGGTGTTTCACGCATCCTCCCAATGACCTCATGCACCTCCTTATATAGTGCTCGTGGCGGATCCTATCCGAACACGTTCTGAATCGTATTCGTCTTGGTTTGTTCCAACCCGTTAAGTGTGTGACCACAGCAGGTTCATGTGTAGTTCGGTTGTGACTCGGAAACCGTTTCCGATCACGAGTAAATGCGGCTCCTAGCGTAACATATCGATTCCCGAATACACACAAATTATATCGGACGAACCTTAATGCAATATGATCTCGACCGAGGTCTTCATCACTTACGACCTGGTCCTATCTCAGATATCTGACCGGTTCGTATGTGGTCACGACGATTCGTAACTCCCACGACCGTGTTACGACCACTCTGTGATTACGTTCGACCGGTCTCGACTAGCTCGTATTTGCATACAACGACCAGAATCGCTGATTCGACTGAGCGACCTACCGTGTATACTCCCTTTGCCTCACGATGTGCGGTTGAACTCGGTGAGATGTTGTGTCATCCATGGACTATTCAATACTTTCTCGTCGAGTATCGAGATAACTTCGTGGTCGAACTCTTCGACTACTAGTGGCATGGCCATGCACTTTCTTTATCCGATCAACGAGGGGCCCGAGACATCTCTCTGTTATGTTAGGAGGGCAAATCCATATCCGACCAGTCACATTCCTCTCTATGTTTGAGCATACCCAAAGCTACCTTTATAACTACCCGATTCACGGTGTAGCGTTTGGCAACCCCTAAGCGTGCTCTTACACATGTAGGAAACCATGCGATCTCAGGTCTAAGGATTATACATCATCATTGCTTGAGACCAACTAATGACACATAGATTCATAACAATCTCAATAGTGCCTCAAGGTGGGTCTTATCCAACATCATGTTCTCTAACATGTGTCCATATTATTGGTTTGATATCTCCATATCTATGACTCGTGAAAGCGTAGTCATCAACCAATACATATGCTAGTCTATTCATATGTGTCCTCATATGTTTACGACCGAGGATAAATATAAGAATAATTATTGCGAAATATAGAGTTTCACAACCAAGTCACATACTTGATAATAAATATTAACAATATTATTCTAGGAACAAGATAACACATTATCCAATGTCATGAACATAATGAAATGTAATCATCTCTATGATTGCCTCTAGGGCATATTTCCAACAATAGGTACCTTGGTTGGAGAGGTCTTGTGCCTGCTACCTGACCTGATGACCGCTCGTAGGAGTCATGAACTGGCACTTGGACCCGGTTCCAAGTATATCCTTACCGTGTGATGAATAAAACACATGTCTTATTTATTCTAAACCACACGACGTTTACAACCCTGATTCACTGACATCAACTGCTGGTCAGTTGGCTTTCTACGAACTGCCACCGCTTCTTCGACCGGACGCGACACTTCCAAAGGGGTGCCACTTCTAGGAGTAACTGCCACCTTTTCATCAGTTATTTAAAGGAAGATCAAGAGGCAATTGAGAGAGATCAAAAGATCGAAGAACACACAGCAAATTCACAACATTTGGAGATTGAAGCAATAGCATAGCAATCAATACACCAAGTGTAATTAGGGCTGGTCCACTGCCTTGTCGAAGGCATCCCCTGTAAAGATCCAGTTCATTGCAATAAAGAGCAATCCAATTCTCTCCCAAGAACTCTTTGCCATTTTCCTCTATTTATTTCATAAGATCGGCGACTCGATCGTCGACATAGTCTAAAATTCAAATTCCAATTCGCAATTCAAATCTCGTTTCCAATTCCAAAATTCAAATTTCATAATTTGAATTTGTTTTCGTGAGTTATCCTCGGGCCGAGCCCAATTCTTTTTCTCTAACCTATTTTCTTTTCCCCTATTTTCTTTTCTTTTCCCTTTTCCCTTTTTCCTCTATCTCTATCTCTATCTCTTTCTTTTTTTTCTTCCTTTTTCTTTTTCTTTTCCTCTTTCTCTTTCTTCTTCATTTTCCTGAGCTGGCCGCCTACTTGCCCTTGCCCCACCGCACTGCTACTTGTGCCTTGCCCAAACGCCTTGACCCACGAGCCTTTGGTGCCCACAATTAGGGATGTCTTGATTTTAGTTTTGTTTTGGTGGAAGTGTGAACCCTGAGTTAGACATTCACACTAGTGCAAGAGGGGTCTCGACTGTGATGTATGTTGAGATGGAATATTTTGAGTTTTTGGAACCAATAGGGGGCAAAACCTTAGTGAGCAGAATTGGGTTAAGGTATAGTTTTGTAAAAGCCTTATGATAATCACTTAGTCGTACGCCAGCGGAAGCGTGTCTTGGCCGACATTATAAGTTGATTATCTCTTATGGGTCAAGCTGTATAACTTCTGCAGAGAGTTAAAAACTATTCGAATAGTCGTGTCCCCAGTTATGGACAATGCCTAGTGATTTCACACGAGGGGTAGAGTTTTTATAAAATGTTTGGATGGTGAAATGGATGGGAAGTGAACGGATAGTTCACCGATTGTTGGTTGGGAAATGAACAGGTAGTTCACTAGTCGTTTCAAAGTACTTGTCTACTTATGTATTTAATCTTTTAAATTATGCTTTACAATCTATTTACTGTATTTAATGTTAATATTACTTTCTACAAAATAACCATAAAGCTACTCTTGTTCAAGCCTTGCATGAATTCTATTTGCATACATTTCCCTATGACTTGCTGACTATTTTATATACTCACGGCTTTACGCCTTGTTGATCAATCACCGAGGAAGACCCAGGGGGACACAGAGTTCTATGAGGAGGAGTACTTCGAGGACTATGCGAACTAGGCTGCGTTCTTCACTCGATTGCATGTGGGCATGTCGGATGGCTACCACGAGTTGCTTTCTTCCACTGCAAGTTTATTTATTTACCTTTAAACCCTATGTGGCAAACCTTGACCATAAGGTCCGCTGCGTCTATTGAATAATATTTTGCTTATTTCTTAGCTATATCGTTGTATGGATATGATTTTATCAATGTTTCCACTGTGTGAACTAGCTACTGATCACGGGACTTGTTCAATAGCTAGCTCAGAATACACAAAGGATCCGCATTTGCATGTTCAGGTCCCGACAATGGCATGGCCGCAGCAGGGCATGCAGCCTACCGCGACACAGGGGAGGCTACTGCCACTGACGTTGTCATCACTGGCATGCCACCAGCTCGGCACGCGGAGACCAGAGAGTAAAATAGGGAGAGGCAGACAGGGAGCACAAACGATCATGGTCGTCGTGCGCCGCCATGGCTAGCACGCACGCACGTTCACCGAACGCATGCTTAAAGGCTTGAATACAAATGAAACTGATACCTTAGGAATACTATTTCAAACCTGGCTGAAGCGTCTTATGAATTAAGGCAGAGTTGCATGCGATGCAGGTCGTCCTCCATTCCTAGGCAATTGTAGGTTCCTTGGAAGTTTGGTAGCAGCAAATCGCAGAGATACTGCCATGAGTAGATCGACTCGGGCGGTTGGTTTAGCAACCATGACCGAGCAGAACCTTCGAGCATAGTTGGAATGTAGTTTGCCATTACATGCTCACCTCCTCCTGTAGCTCGGATTCCAGTGGTGTAGATTTGGAGAAATTCATGGGGGATTGATTCCCATCGAACTTCTCCATGTTCAGTAGTCCAAACCTGTCTGGCCAATGAACTGCTCGGAGGTCGGGCGAAACCGCCCGACAACCGGTAATGGGGTCATAACGCCTCCTTTATGGAAAAGAAGGGCTAGCATCACCAGGTGATTGCACATGACGATACCCAGTGGTAAAAGGATCTGATCGGTCATAGACATCAGTCCCTCGAGTGTAATCCTCCTCGCATTCCATCTGCTAATGCAGATTTCTCCGAGGGAGTCATGGTTGCCCACTCCTCCGAGGAGTCTGTTGACCACTAGTCGTGGGAGGTGTACAATTGTCCCTCCTTCACTTACCATCATGGTCAGGGAGATCAACCAGGGGATGGGTTAGGCCAAGGAAGGTCTCGTTGTTCCCTGCGCTAAGAGTTGTGCGACTGGCTGGCGATCGACTGAATTGTCCTAGTGTGATCTCCAGAACGTTGTTGTCGATATTGCTCGACTCTAGTCACCGTATCCTGGAGCCATTGAGCGATCTACTAAGCAAAGGTGTCATAGCCTGGTGCTTCTCGAAGCTCTTGGCTTGGATTTTCTATGAGATCATTGATGCTTTGCAGTTCTCGAGCCATTTTCGACTGGTATTGGACTCGACTAGGTAACGTGTCCTAGGCCTCAATCCTTCTAGTCCTGACAGTCTTAGGATCATCTATATCCGAGTCTGTCGGGGCATTTCTTAGTGGAGTGTGATCATCTTGAGGATGTCGTTTATGCTCATGAATGTTGAGATTTCCCTAGTTGTCGGAGGGGTTCTCGCCATTCGTACGAGCGCCAGAACAGTGTGTACGGCGAGTAACAACCTCGGTCCCATCGCGTGGAGAGCGATTAGGATCTGTTGGTAGTGCAAAGACCTCCTAGGTGCTACCGTCGCCACTAGTGATCTAGCCCTCCTGGCTCGACGTGTAGTAGAAAGACGACGTCTCATGACTCAGAGTAATCCCTATCAAGAAGGGGAATTCTGGGTTATAACTGTCTCCGGTCGAAGGTGTACTCTTCGGGTGTGTGGTCGGATGGGCTTGCATGCTTGGAGATAGCGTGCCCTCCTACAACACGTCCATGGTACAACCTCCTGGACTTGGTGACGGATACCTGGAGTAGGCATTGCCATCAGATGAGTAGATGCTCGGCTCCTAGTCGTAGGAAACATCTATGTCGAGTCCTGCGTAATCTAAGATATCAAACCAATTCTCCTCATTCCACTCGTTTTGCCATGGAGACATCTAAGTAGAACGAACGAAGATCACCATAGTCCCCACAGATAGTGCCAACTGTCGACAAATTACTATCTATATTTGTGAGTTAAATGTTGGGGACACGGTTCTCGTGATCACGCAGGAAGAGACATAGTTTTTAAGATAGGATCGGGCCTTGTTTGGCGATAATAACAATCCTACTTGTGTATTCTTGTATTAAATGAGATTACAAAGCACAACAAGCCACCAAAACTAAGAATGTTGTCAATGGCTTATGTCTGTGTGTCAGTCTCCTTCCCCTCCTGTTTACTGGCACCACCCCTTATAAAGCGTCGGAGGGGTGGCAGTTGTTGTGCGTCAGGAGGCACCTTGTGTTGGTGATATGCCCTAGAGGCAATCATAGAGATGATTGTGTCACGTCTATGTTTATGAGTTATTGAATAAATGTTATTATGTTCCTTGAATGAATCATTGGTTATGATGATTAACAAGTATGTGACTTGTTGGGGAAACTCTTTTAGCTTATATGATGTCGTTCTAAATGAATCCCTGGTCGAATGTCACTGGTCAGAACACTAGTGACTCTATCGACCGGCACATATATTGATTGATGACCATATTTCACCGGTCATGGATATAGGGATATCGAATCAATAATGTGAACACGTGTTAGAGATGGGGTTGGATTGACCCACCTTGAGACGCTTTTGAGATTGTTATGATTTTATGTGTCATCAGTTGGTCTCAAGCAATGATTATGTACAATCCTTAAACCTGAGATCAGCATGGTTTTCTACATGTGTAATAGTACAATTAGGGGTTGCCAAATGCTACTCCGTAACTAGGTAGTTAGAAAGGTAGCTTTCGGGTATGCTATGAAACATGCGGAGGAATGTGACTAGTCGGATATGGGATTTGCCCCTCCGAACATAATAAGAGAGATATCTCTAGGTCCCTCGATGTGCTCAGATAAAGAAAGTGTATGGCCATGCCACTAGTGGTCGAAGTGTTCAACCACGTGAAGTTATCCAACACTTAATCGAGAAAGTATTAAACAGTCTATGGATGACACAACATCTCACCTGGAGTTCAACCAGATATTGTGAGGCAAAGGTAGAATACACGAGAAGGTCTTTCAGTTTGATCAGATACGAACTAGTCGTATGGAGATACGAGCTAGTCGTAGGCTGGTCGAACATGATCACTAAGTGGTCGAAACCTGGTTGTAAGGAGTTACGAACTAGCCGAGACCAAATATGAACTGGTTGTATAGAGATACGACCTGGTCGTTAGTGATATGGACCTGGTCGTAGACCATATTGCATTAAGGTTCATCCGATATAATTCGTGCATATTCAGGATTCGTTAAGTTTTGCTAGGAGCCGCTGACGACTAATGATCAGAAAGGAGTTTCCGAGTCACAACCGAATACACATGAATCTAATGGGTCACACACTTAACAGGTTGGAACAAACCAGTATGGATATGATTCGTAAAAAGTGATCTAATAGGATCCGTCATGGGCACTATATAAGGAGATGTTTGAGGCTGTTGGGATAGAGCTACAAGACACCTGAGTTGTTCCACCGAATCCCTAGCCGCCGTCTTCTTAAGAGTCTTCCTGTGCGACTTGGTGCTAGCACACCAGCGTACGGTGTTCCTTCGCTGGACGTGTGGATACCATAGAGGCGCTACTACGGTTGTTGTTGTGCTTGAGGACGATCCACGACTTCTCAAGGAAAGCGATTGGTTGCTGATGGAGTCGATCGACATCGGGAACGTTGGACGATCGACTACGACCACTACATCAACGTGCTCTTCGTTGGACCAGGCTGCTCCAACTGTTCTTCCGCTGCACTGCGCGTTTGGTGGTAATGATCTGTGATCTTCTACTTGCATGGCTTCCTAGTTTACGTGGTAGAATTCTTGAATTGTTAGCTAGCGTAGCCTACCCATATCCCTTCACCTCGACGGTTGCTGGAATCCACATGTTGATGACGGTTGTGTCAGTAAGATGTTCTCCTTACATGTTCACCAAGCGATTATTGCCAAAGACGGAAAGAGTACATGTAGTTATGTTAGAGACACATATGTGTATGTGATGTATTAGCTACCACACATAGTTGAGCATGGTGTATAGGGTCCCTAGTCGATAAGATAGGCCCCACATGTCTGCTTGTGAGACTTATTGACCCGAAATGGTCGTGTTTTGACCTGATCGTAATAGGCCTTATGAACAGGGGTGGTCATAACCTAGCCTGGTCGTGGTAAGCATCACCGACCTGGGGTATACAGGAGGGCTATTTAGAATACCATTATCTATATTGAATATTGTAGATAAATAGCTTCATTAATTGAGAATTATTCAATCCTCATCGCTTATCATCATGATCTATAGTCCGGTTCCACAACAGTGGCCAGAGGGTTCAAAGCAATATCTTATGTGAACCTCTGCTTACTAACTCCCTGCTGAAAGGCTTGAATAACCAATGAATCTGATACTCCAGGAATAGTATTTTGAACCTGGCTGAAGCATCGTATGAATTGGCGCAGAGTCTCGTGTGAGTCTTGTCACATGCGATGATGGTCCTCCTCCTTTCCAGGGCGATTGTAGGTTCCCTAGAACTTCACCAGCAGCAAATCACACGATGCTGCCACGAGTAGATCGACTCGGGTAGCTGGTTGAGCAGTGACGACAGAGCATAACCTTCGATCACGGTCGGAAGGTAGTTAGCCATAACATGCTCACCTCCTCCCGCGGCTTGGACCGTAGTGGTATAGATTTGGAGAAATGCAAGGGGAGTTTTGATTCCCATCGAACTTCTCCATATTCGCTGGTCAAAATCTGTCTGGCCAACAAACTGCTCGGAGGTTGGAAGAAAACGGCCGACAACTGATAATGGGATCATAATGCCTTCTTTGTGGAAAATAAGGGTTAACATCACCAGGTGATCGTACATGATGATACCCAGTGGTAAAAGGACCTGATCAGTCATAGAGGTCAATCCTGTGAGGGTAATCCTCCGCGAATTCTAGCCGTTGGATTTCTTTTTAAATAATACATTTTTAAAATAGAATAACAGAAATAAATGCTCATTTAATAAATTACAAAAATGGGCTTCTGTCACCATTCCAAATAGCGACATGGCTCCTGTCGCCATTAAAATAGTGTCAAAGGTCCCGTTCGCCATTCCAAATGGTGGTAGAGACTTAAGTCGCGAATTGAAATGGCGAAAACTTCCTGTCGCGAATTGAAATGGCGATAGGAGCTGGTTTTTTGATGTTTTGGCAAAAAATGCAGAGCTGACCTTGGATTCTATTGGTGCTAATGTACGTGTCATTTTGGTGGGGTCTACTTGTTTGTTTGGCCTACACGATGTGTGGGGTGTTGCAATGTTGAGTCCCTCACAAGGTTAGTTGTAGGCGCAACAACAACAAATGTGATCGAAAATGGACACAAGCGTAATGTTAGTTGTACAAAAATAAATATTTACATAATATGGGTCGCTCGTGTAGTCACGGGCCCTCTTCAGGCGTACTCCATGGGTTGCCCTTGCCCTCGTCTAGCGGTCCCACAGCTAGTGCGAGTACGTCAAAGGCTCCGACGGTCGAACTACCCTAGAGAGGCAAGGAACCTCCGTAGGTGTGGCCAACCCTGGCAGTGTCAATGGCTAGGATAGTGGAGGCACACCATGGAGTTGTGAAGCACAAACGGAGACCTGGTTAGGAGCGCCCTTGGGCTACGAAGGCGCACCGTCGTCTCATGGATACAGGACATTGTCGATGTTTAGTTGGACTGTTGTACCCCCTCCTGCGTGAATAGGTGTCCCTCCTCTCAACCGTGATGACGCTATGTCAAACAGTAAGACACACTTTTTAAATGTAGTGCAAATGTAAAACAGAAACATGACGAGGAAGCACTAACCAACCCGGTCGTTGCATTGGAAGGGATGTCCCACTGTGCTGTGGCCCCACGTACGCATGGAACTGAGGTCCTGTTGCAACAAATTGGCGTTAGTTAAAAAATCAGTTAGAAATGAACAAGCTCAGGTGATTTGTAGAGTTGTACTTGCGAACTCGGTAGGTGTACTCCTAGCAGGGTGCCACGAGGACCCGCTCGAGACGTCCAGGTGTGGAGCCATCGTCATGTGTGTTGGGCGTGACGCACTGTGGCTCACCCACCTCCCCGTCAACGTACTCTATCGGCGTGTGACAGTGCGTCCACCACGTGTCTCGCCCTCCGATAGGACGTGAGCTCGCCGACACGCCTCCTGTAGTCCATGAGCCGGACCATGGCCACTCTCAGCTCCTCCAGCATCATATCGAGGTGGTGCCTGATCCGGTTATGAACAGACCTCGCCTCGGCGTGCACCTCCCATCCGAGGTCGCTCTGTCCGGCTCGAAGATCTAGTTAGAATACAATAACATGACAAGTAATGATGAGGACATCCCTTCTACTGTTACAACCATACTTGATGCTTCTACTCTTCCACTGGACATGCAAGGACCAATTACTAGAGCTCGTGCTCGCCATCTAAATTATCAGGTAACTTCGTTTCTAGGAGTTCATCGTTGTTTCATTGAGGACGGATTGCTACCTAAGTATTGTGATGTTATTCTACTCAGGAACAACAGCAAGAGGAGTACCACTACTACTGCAACAAGTCCAGATCAACTGAAATCCAACTCCAGATCAATTCAGAGACAGCCTGACAGCACCGACTTCCAGATCACCTGTTTGGGCCAATTTGGGCTTTGTAATTGTACTCTGCTTGGCCCATATGCCGGCTGGCCACCTTAGGGGTGTGCACTATTCACGTGAACAGTAATCCCACTTCGCCTACGTTAGTTATGTGCGGTTTCCCTTGCTCCTATTTAAGGAGGCGCACCCCCTTTAGTTCCCTGGATTTTGTTTATGTTTAGTTTGCCTTTGTTTGCAACTTGTATCTTCTACGTGTGTCGACTAGACCATCCAGTCAAGATCCTTATTCGGAATCCCAACTCAATTCAAATATTTCAATTCCTATTTGCAATGTCAGATTGCTTTATCTTGTTCTTGCGTGCTTCTTTGGTGTATGCAGGAATCGACCTTCGTGGTCAGGTCATCCGGGTATTCGTGCACGGTTGATAACGACTTGGCGAGCAGTTCAGCGATTGCGTGGTTTCGAGCCTTGCGTGTTCGTAGCCAGGATCGTGAGAGTTGAGCGACTACTACCGAACTTACCTTCTTATCAAAAGATCGGGCCAAAATAAGACCTTCGTGGTTCATCAAGTGGTATCAGAGCTACAGTTCATCAATGAGATTTTTTTTCTACAGTTCCACATAGCCACGAATTTTTTTTAAAAAAAGGTTTAGTTCCCTGTCCAAGCCAATCTGTGCCTTTGCAAATTTTTCTTTTCAGTTCTTGCTTGTTGAATTTTTGGTTACATCGTCGTGTCTAGTTGCTGATTTCTAGTTAGTTAGAGTCTAGTTGCTTCTCGTGTTTTTTCCCTTCGCGTAGCTTGATCTTGATTCCAATCTATTCTTGTTTTGTTTTCAGTTGATTTCATATTGTGGCCGAAGCTGTTGCGCAACCAATCTTCTTTCGGTTTGGCTAATCGATAGGAATCCTTTTGAAAAACCGATCTGTTATTGTGTATCCTTGTGTTCTTGTTCTAGATCAATCTATTTTCTCCTTTGGCGAAACCCATATTGCGCAAGAAGTTGTTCAATTTTCAGCCGAGTGGAGTAATCGTGTGCCACAAGAACTCTTGGCCGAAACTGTTTCTATCTCGGCAATTGAGTTTTTGAATCGGTTTCTATCTCTTGCTTGGAGATCTTGAGCGTCACTTATATCATTTCATCTTTGAGACTAGCTGTTGAATATTGTTGTTGGGCTGCTCTTGTCATTAATTTACACTTCTGAATTTCTTGCGACTTGCTAATCAAGGGTTGAATCTCCACCTTGTTCGGCCAGCACAGAAAGAAGCAATCAAGAGGCAACCAACGGGTAGAAAAAGCCACGGCTTAACAAAAGTATAAAAAAAAGAAGAGAAAGAAAAAAGAGACCAAACCAGTGCCAAATTTTTCTTCCTTTTCGGTGACCTTAATAACTGACATGAAATATATTGTGCATCCAGTTTGAGAAAGAAAAGAGAAAAAGAAAACTTGCTGGCCGCAACTTGGAAAGTGGGAAACCTAGTCCATATTTTCAGATTGTGTATTTAATCTCTTTGAGCAATCTTGTGCACTTCTTTCTTTGCAATTGACTAGCGTCTCTTTCAGTACTTAGTGCAACACAAGCTTGTTGTTTTGCAGTTACAGATTGTTCTCAATAGCGCAATCCTTTGGTTGCATTAGGTCACATTTATCTTTGCGTGTGCATACCTACACATCTTTAGTAGGGCTCTGTTTGGCTCGCTTTGATTAGACTAGGATCAGCAACAGTGACTAGTACTTTGAACAATTTTTCAACTTGCATTACTGATTTGATTATTGCTAATCCTTGCTACCATATTGAAGCCTTCTAAGTTCCACTTTCTACTAACTCAGCAGGTATCGTTCCTTGCAATCGTTGGACTAATCGCAAGTGAGAGTATCATGAACCAGCCACCGGTTGTACCACTTCCTTGCTGTATTGGTAAGAGTTTGTAAGAACTTGGTATAAGCTTGCGTGTGAGTGATTGTTCAGACGTTAGAAGTTAGTAGTTAATAGGGACATATACACTGTGATTTATTCTTTGCTTTGATACTAACAATGGCAGATTCATGGGAAGATGCACCTCTCACGCCTCGCACAAAAGACATCATGCAACGCTTTTCAGGCTTGCTGCATGAACATACGGAACGTATTGAGAGGGTTCTAGATCGCACTAATACCGATCTTGCTGCGATTGCTACACGTGTGGAGCAGCTAGAAAACTCCACCTCTGTTGCCGCCATTTCTTTGTCGGCGTTGCCCAACCGCGCCGTAACTCATCAGTTGCTAGATCAGGGGACGATGAAGTAGAAGATGAAGCGAACACATATGTTGCTGATACTGAATCCGATGGTGGTGTCTCTCCCAACAATGATCGTGATCATCGGCAACGACGCTTCAATCAACAAGGTATGAGAAGAGATCCACCACGTGAGGTACGCGACCGTAATGATTCACTTGGCAAAATTAAATTCACAATGCCTCCTTTTGCTGGTAAATATGATCCTATTGCTTATCTCACATGGGAGTTAGTCGTAGACCAAAAATTTGCATGCCATGAATTTCCTGATAATAAAAGGGTTAGGGCTGCTACTAGTGAGTTCATAGATTTTGCCTCTATTTGGTGGAATGAATTGTGTCGTAAGGAACGAAACATACTTAGAACTTGGGATGCTTTGAAGAGAGCTATGCGAGCTAGATTTGTACTGTCATACTATTCTCGTGATTTGCTTAATAAATTGCAACGCTTAAGACAAGATAGTAGTTCTGTAAGGGATTATTATCAAGAATTGCAAACTGGTTTGTTGCGTTGTGGTTTAGAAGAAACTGAAGATGCTCAGATGGCTAGATTTTTGGGATGTTTAAACCATGAAATTCAAGACATACTTGACTATAAAGAATACAATTCTATCACTCGTTTGTTTCATCTTGCTTGTAAAGCTAAGAGAGAGGTACAGGGACGTCAATCCAGAAACAAAGGAAATTTTGTAGGTTCTTTCGCAAGCCACACCACTCAAGGACAATCAAGAGCATCATTTCCTTCCTCCAGCTGAACATCGCACCTACAAACTCCTCCAACAGCCGGCGTCCATTTACTTCTACTACACCATCACGCGCACCGGAAATGAGCAAGAGCATGGTACAAGCCCCCGCACAAAGTTCATCTTCAGTTGTTTCTACGGGTAGAGCACGAGAAACACAATGTCATCGCTGCAAGGGCTATGGACACATGATGCGAGATTGCCCTAGCAAGTGAGCTCTCTTGATAAAGGATAATGGTAAGTATACTTCAGCTAGTGACATTGAGAAAGAATATGCTATGCTTGCAACTGACCCCGCAGGTGCTGACCAAGAATTTGAGCAAGACGAGGAACAATTTGGTGCTGAAATTACAAATAAGTATTTAAGCCTTATAGTGAAGCGTGTACTTAGTGCACAAATGGAGCGTGCTGAGCAGACTCAACGCCACAATCTGTTCCAAACAAAGTTTGTCATCAAAGAGCGTTCATGTCGTGTGATCATTGATGGTAGAAGTTGCAACAATTTGGCAAGCATGGACATGGTTGAGAAGCTTGCATTGACCATACAACAGTACCCTCGTCCATACTACATTCGATGGTTCAACAATTCTGGTAAGCTGAAGGTAACTTGCATTGTGAGAGTTTATTTTTCTATTGGTTCTTATCATGATTATGATGATTGCGATATAGTACCTATGCAAGCTTGTTCTTTGTTGTTAGGTCGACCTTGGCAATATGATCGCAATACAGTGCATCATGGTAGAACTAATAAGTATACTCTCATGCTTAACGAAAAGAAAATCACTTTGCTGCCCATGTCTCCTGAAACTATTTTAAAGGGTGAATTAGAGAGAGCTAAAAGACAAGAGGACAGTACCAAAAGTGAAAATCAAATTGTAGCTAAATAACTGTTGCGCACAGAGAAGAAAGAACCTAGTGCTAGGAAAAGTGAAATTAAATTGAAAGGTTCTGTTTTAATTGCTACCAAGTCTAATCTTTGTGAGATGGAAGAAAGCAAATCTGGTTGCTATGTTTTAGTTTGCAAAGAAGCCTTATTTTCTTTTGAGGATATGCCTCCTTCTTTGCCTCCTGCTGTTGCTCACATTTTGCAGGAGTTTGCTGATTTGTTTCCAAGTGACATACCCTCGGGGCTGCCTCCAATGGGGGGGGGGGGATTGAGCATCAAATTGATTTAATTCCAAAAGCTTCGCTTCCCAACCGTGCGCCATATAGAACCAATCCAGAAGAGATGAAAGGGATTCAACGTCAAGTGCAAGACTTGCTTGACAAAAGGTACGTAAGCGAAAGCCTTAGTCCTTGTGTCATTCCTGTGATTTTGGTATCTAAGAAAGATGGATCATGGCGTATGTGTGTTGACTATAGAGCTATCAATAATATTACTATTCGACATCATCATCCTATTCCTAGGCTAGACGATATGCTTGATGAATTAAGTGGCTTTCCCGTGTTCTCTAAAGTTGATTTGCGTAGCGGATATCACCAAATTCGTATGCAGTTAGGCGATGAATGGAAAACAGTATTCAAAACTAAGTTTAGATTTTATATGAGTGGCTAGTGATGTCTTTTGGGTTAACTAATGCACCTAGTACTTTCATGAGATTAATGAATGAAGTTTTGCGTGCTTTCATCGGAAAAATTTGTGGTGGTATACTTTGATAACATATTGATCTATAGCAAGACATTAGAGACACATCTGGAACACTTGCGTGCTGTTTTTAATGCTTTACATGATGCACGTTTGTTTGGTAACCTTGATAAATGCACCTTTTGCACCGATCGAGTATCGTTTTTTGGCTATGTTGTTACTCCACAGGGTATTGAGCTTGATCAAGCCAAGATCGATGCTGTATAGAGATGGTCGACTCCTAAAACGGTCAAGTGCGGAGTTTTCTCGGACTTGCTGGATTTTATCGACGCTTTGTCAAAGAATTCAGCACCATTGCCGCACCGATGAATAAGCTTACGAAGAAAGGTGTTCCGTTTATATGGGGCCCTACACAAGAACAATTGTTTCAGATTTTGAAAGATAAGCTTACACATGCACCACTTCTCCAACTTCCTGATTTTGGTAAGACTTTTGAGCTTGAATGTGGTGCTAGTGGAATTGGACTGGAAGGAGTGCTTATTCAAGAAGGTAAACCTGTTGCGTATTTCAGCGAGAAATTAAGTAGGCCTAGTCTGAATTATTCTACTTATGATAAGGAATTATATGCTTTAGTTCGGACATTAGAGACATGGCAACATTATTTGTGGTCCAAAGAATTTGTTATACACTCTGATCATGAATCTTTAAAGCACATTCGTAGTCAATCAAATCTGAACCGTAGCCATGCTAAATGGGTTGAGTTCATTGAATTGTTTCCATATGTCATTAAACACAAGAAAGGAAAGTATAATGTTATTGTTGATGCCTTATCTCGTCATTATACTATGTTATCTCAACTTGATTTCAGAATTTTTGGTTTAGAGACAATTAAAGAGCAATATGTGCATGATGACGATTTTAAGGATATCTTTCAGAACTGTCAAGGCGGCAAAAGCTAGAATAATTTATTGTGAATAATGCCTTTTTGTTTTGTGTTAACAGGCTATGCATTCTAGCTAGCTCCGTTCGTCTTGTGTTGTTACAGGAGGAGCATGGAGGAGAACTCATGGGACATTTTGGTGTCAAGAAGACGGAGGATGTTTTGACTGATCACTTCTATTGGCCTAAGTTGCGGCGCGACGTTGAGCGCTATGTTTCTCGCTGTAGTACATGTCACAAAGCTAAGTCACATCTTAATCCACATGGTTTATATATGCCTCTTCCTGTTCCTAGCGTACCCTAGGAAGATATTTCTATGGATTTTGTTTTGGGACTGCCTAGAACAAAGAAGGGAAGGGATAGTATTTTTGTTGTTGTGGATAGGTTTTCGAAAATGGCGCATTTCATACCTTGTCATAAGAGCGATGATGCTACAAATGTTGCTGACTTATTTTTCAAAGAAATCGTTCGACTCCATGGAGTGCCATTATCCGTCTGTATTCGATCCGTTTTCACCCCTTGTTATGATAAATGTTTTGCTTCCTGTCATTGTGATTTGTCGAACAACTATATGGTGATGTATGTCCTATTTAGTTGTGTTGTCTGATGTACTGATGTTATGTCGTGCGTTGAATTATTATGTGTAACCTATGTAATACCACTAATATTGTTTCTTATTACTTTCTGTTTCTATTTCTTACTATGAACAATATAGCCACCTAATTTTATGTTTTTTGTTTACTGCTACTTTCAATTTATTTTTGATAAAAAATCTAGGTCCTGTTGCCATTTGAATTAACGACAAGAGCTTGTCACCAATTCAAATGACAACTTAAGTCTCTGACGCCATTCCAAATGGTGACATAGGTATTTGACACTGTTTGCATGGCAATAGGGCTCCTGTTGCTATTCCAAATGACGATATGGCTATTTTTCTATTTGAAATGGCTCTATTTTTGTAATTTTATTAAACAAGTGTTTTTAATGTAATTCTATTAATATTTATTATTAAAAAAATAGGTAAATAACCACCAAACCGCGGGGATAAAATGGGAAGGAGGTCCGGAAGTTACAGCGTACGAAAGCAAGCAACTACTGGCGAAGTGACGACACTTCGCCTAAGGAAAGTAGTACAGATCAAACAGCCAAGAAAGAGCCCAAGATTAGAGACGCCGAGGAGGGAGGGAGAGGGCAGGACAGGACAGGAGCCCATCTCGCACGATCCGGAGCCGGGCGGCACGGGCCCATGAGGATCCGGAAGCGCACGCCGGCTAGGGCCGCCTCGCCGGGACCGGCGCCGGCGAGCGTCGCCTCCCCGCCGCCGCCGCCGCAGCCGAAGGTGAGATGCCGCCTGCCCGTGCCCATGTACTGTGCGCGCCAGGTCGCGGGCGACAAGTTCTGCGCTTTAGCGTGTTCTTGGATTTGGGTTCTGTTCGTCTCGGATTGGGCAATCGTTCTGCAGGGGTGGTGCGCTCACCTATCGGTGCGCTAACCTGTCAGTTGTCTTTTTGGATGCAACAGGAGAGACCCCAGGAACAGGAGGAGGAGGAGACGAAAGTGAACCTCGTCGGAGTCGGAGACCAAGAAGACGATCAGGTCCCGGCTGCCTCCAAGAACAGGTGCATGCGAAAACCACTCTCCTCTGCTCGGCCGCTCAGGCATCTGCGCCAAAATTTCGGGTGGGCTCGCTAAGATTTGGGTTTCCCCCTGCCTGTGCAGCGCAATGAACGTGCCGAAACCGGAGCCGGAGGCCTCCGGCGCGCCGGCGCCCCCCGCCAGGTGCAGCCGGAACGACGGGAAGCAGTGGCGCTGCAAGAGCGCGGCCGTGCCGGGGTACGTGTTCTGCGATCGGCACATCGCGTGGTCGACACGCAAGCGCAAGCGCAGGGCCAAGAAGAAGAATCACGCCAGCATCTCAGAGCCCACCAAGGAGGAGCCCGCAGAGGAGGACGACGAAGACGACGCGGAAGAGGCGGGGGCCAAGAACGAGGCTGCGACGACGCCTAACTCGAGATGCAACTACCGCGGCGACGACGGGTTCTACTACTACGGCGGGTTCCAGCCGGGCTCCCGGAAGCGGGCGAGGAGCAGTGGAGCCGGGCCGGCGTGAAGCAGGGCGCGGTGCTCTGTTTTTCTCATGCTTGAATCCATTTTGCGTAGCTTTGATCCACTAGCTAACTGCAGATAATTGTTGGGCAAATTCCGTGACGCCTTTTCAGAGGAAATCTAGGACCCGATGCAAAAGTAGGCAAGGAAAAAAAAATGGCGGACGGAGCGATTACTATTTGCCTATTTGGCAATGTCTTGTTCTTCTCGGGTTGCTTTTGGCCATGTTCCTTGTGATCAAATCACTCCGTGGGTTTTCTGTCGCTCGTGGTGATCGATGCCAATCATTGCCGGTTGATGGCATTCGATCTCGCCAAACGAAATGGTAGTCCATAGGTTATAGGTATATTTCCGTAAACAGTGTGGATGCCGCGGACTGCCGAGCGCTGGGACGTGAAGAACTGAAGAAGGCTGGGGACGTGCAACAGAACAGAGCTGACGAGTGGAGGCTTGCCGATGGTTTCGTCCCCTGCGCTCCGTGGCGAAGAGGGGTGGATTTACCACACGACAAGTCAAGGGAAATTAACTTCGATCCTTCAGCCCAAAAGAGTTGCGTGGTCGGCCGAGCACATTCATGTGGAGAAAACGGTGGCTTTCCACGGTGTGTGCGCGAGCTCAGGCATCCACCGTGACAGAAGTAACCTTTTTTAGAGGAATCAACAGTAGTAGTCAACTCGATTGTTTTCTGTCGGTTAGCCAGCGCGCCCAGTCCACGCGGATCAGTTCGCCGGGCGCAGCTGGCGGCCCAGCTAACTTCGTGGGCCGGAGATTCGCACCACCAACACTGGGGCTTGAGGAAGCGGTGCGACCGACGTGGCCGGCGCCCGGCAGCTCGACAGCCGATCGTGTGCCGAGTTTCCGCCCGCGCGGAGGGCGACGAAGACGTACGCGCTCGCGCGTGGGCCGCTCGCTCGCACGACGTGCGCGAGAATCCGCGGACTCGCTAGCTGCTGCCTGATCCAAGGGGAGATCACCGATGTATACGCGTCAAAAGTCGATCGTGCGCCCACCGCGTTGCCTGAATTTTTTGAAGGAAACGTTGCCTGAATATGACCCCTAGTTTCGGCTACGCCTACGCGGTAATCTATCTGTTAATTTAGCCATGCAGGGATCGATCGACAGTGCGCGCTACGTACTCCGGCCTTCCCAAACCGATCAACATTTGCTTAATTTGAACCTCTCTTTAAACCAAACTGATCAACAACTGTCCACGTGTGTGCTGCTGTGCTGCACGCTGGATTGGTTGATCCCCGTCTCGATTCGTGGGCCAATGAAAGCCTTCTTTTGCTTGAAGAGCGGTTATATGCATGCCCGAAACGTTTGATTTGCCTCCCGATCGAGCGGGCGATCATACGAAAAGATCCATACATAAACAAGCCCTGTGAAGGAACATGTATTAGCTTGCTCTCCAACCCAAAAAGGAAGACCTCGACACGAAGGACTGGTACTCTCATTGTCATATCTTAGATAAGCTATTAAACACACAGTAAAGACTAGCTACCTTAGGTAGCTAGCAAAATTAAATATGACCATAGACAAACAAAACAACAAGGAGATTGCTACTTGTCTGACGTCCAGAGCGACAGCTCTACATCAGAAGCTTCACTCCAAAACTGCACATCCATCTCGAAAAAATACAGTCCCTTCTCTCTCCCCCTGCTTCTTCTCATCTCCCCAGGCTCTTCACTTCCACCCCATTCCTTCCCCAAATACACCAATCAAACACCAGAATCAAGTCTTGCATGTATGATATTTCGATTCCCCAACTTTGAATCTACCCAGTCATCCACTCATTTTAGACATGCATGAGGACTTGAAGAGTTTTGAAGTGGGAGGGAGAGGAGGAAGTAGAGTGGCCGGGACATCGCACGAGCCTTCCCGCTGCTGCTTCGGCTCCTCTCCCATGCTGTCCTTTGCTCCGACCAGGCTCAGACGGTGTTGGTGGTGGAGGCTGTTGTCATGAAGCTGATTGGAGAATTGCAGATACCCCCCCCCCCCAATGGAGGAGAGAGGAAGAGATCAAGAGAGAAGGAAGGGGAAAAGGCATTGGGGAGTAGAGAAGAATGAGTTGGATTTTCATATTGTTTCAGATGTTGCATCAGTTATTTTTCGGATATCGCAAACGTGTTTTCAATTGTTGCCACAACAATCCTTTGTAATCTTGTAGTTGGTTCCCGAGATGTTGCATATATTTCCTAGCAATATAGCTCCTATTATCCTTGGATGTTGCAGTAACACTTTTTCAAAAAAAAAAAATGTGTCCAATTTGTTGCGGATGTTCCCCCGCAAAAAAAAATGTTGCGGATTTTTGTTGTTGCGGATGTTCCCCGAAGTGTTCCAACAAGTAAATCGAGTTATTGTGGCAAGTCTTTACATGTTGCAATACCTCTTCTAAAATATTTATCGCAGCTCAATGTTGGGGTAGTTTTCTTGTATTGTTGCACAAATAATTCCCATTTGTTGCAATTTTTTGGCTATGTTTTGTGTTTATTGCAACATCTTATTTTTTTGTTTGGGGTAGTTTTTTTTGTATTGTTGCACAATTAATTCCTATTTGTTGCAATTTGTTGGATTGTGTTTTGTGTTTGATGCACTTGAGGCGAGTTTTTGTTGCAAGCCGAGTGACTTATTGTTGAGTTTCGCGAATTTTTGTTGCATTTAATCGAACGGTTAGGATTAATCATTTTAAGTGAGATCAGCCGAAAGCGTTCGGGCGCTAGTCCTTCCCAAACAAGAAAATACAAAGTCAAACAGTTTCTACAAGCAGCCAACAACAAAACGGGCACGAACTAAGCTAAGCTAAGCCGAGCCTACCTAAGTAACTACCTTCTTCTTCTACCACGGAGACCAAAGCACGTACGTGTGCGCTTACATCAACGACTTCAGCGACCGGGCCTTCACAGGCTTCCTCCACCTCTTCTTCCACTGGGTCTTCCTCTTGCTGCCACCGTTGATGCTGGCTCGGGGTTCGCCGTGGTCGTTGCCGTTGCAGCCGTGCGTGTAGTCGCCGTTGTCATCGCTGCTCTCCTCGTCGCCGCCCGCAATCCCGGCTATGTCGTTGCAGCTAGGATCGTCATCGCGAGCTGCCGCCTGATGGTCAGAATCATCAACTTGAGCTTGACCTGCAGTAGGAGCAGCGTGGTCTTCCGGTGGTGCTTCCTCCTCTTCTTGTTTCCCGGGTACAGATTCGTGCATACTGCTGCTGCTTCTGCAGTGTCTCTTGGTGCGGAACGGGCCGAACCCGGCGTAGTAGTAGAACCCCTCGCCTGCGTCGCCCGACTTCTTCCTACGTGGCTTGGAGCTGTGGGAGGGCTTGGAGGCTGCCGACGCTGACGAACCCGCCACAGGCGCTGCCGCCAAGAGGATCTCGGAGACAGGGTTGTAGTACGAGCGCTTCTGCTCGAAGTGGTAGTCGCAGAGGGTGTTGGGCCGGCTCACTTGCTGCTGGCAGTGCCACCTCTTGCCGTCGTTCTTCTTGCACGTCCAGACTTGTGCTGCTTCCCTGCCGGCGACCTCACCGACGCTCTCCTCTTTCTTAACCTTGGTCTTCTTCTTTGGCTCTCTATCCTTCCTTCTCCTTCTCCTTCTCCTTCTCCTCCTTCTGCTTCTCCTTTACCACTGTCTTCTTCGCCGGCGGCTTCTTCGCAATCTCATGCCGTGGCTGGGTGCTGTCCTCGTGGACCGCTACCATGGTAAGCTCCTCCTCTTTCTTGACGGTGGCGACCGGCATGCTGGTCGGGAAGAGCCAGCTAGCCCGGCAGGCGACATGGACGAAGTACTTCCCCACGAGGTCCTCCTCCTAATCGATCGAAAATACAGATTAATCAAAACAGTAGCACGTACAGACGCTTCCCCCAGCCACCTACTGTGCCGAAATGGGGGCGTGGATCTAGGGTTCGACCCGGCCGCCATTTCCGCGATTCCAACCCTAGCCGCGCCGCCGCCCTCAAATTACCACGAGGGAAGGGTAGCTAACGGGCCGTAGACCTCGATCAGGCGGGCTCCTCCCGCCGAAACCACCCCCTGCCCGCGCATTCGAAGCCGCGGACGAACCCTAGCGACATGCACGGACCGAACCGCGCGAGCCGAGAGAACCCAACGGAACCTCCCCAAAACAGACGAGCTAGAGAAGCGCAGGCCTTACAGAGCAAAGCGGAGCGGAATAGAAGCGGCGGAGCGGGGAGAGGGGAGGGGAGGGGATGGGGCGCTGACCTGGGGATCGGAGAGGTCGAGCTCGCCGATGAGGTCCCACGGCGAGCGGCTGAGCTCGCAGGGCTCCCCGGAGGCAGTCGCGGCCGCGAATTCGGCGCCCCCCGCGCGGTATTCGGGGCCAGCGCCGGGGTAGGGCGGCGGCGGCAGGAGCGGGAGCGGGAGCCCGAATCGGGGCGCCGGGGCGGGCGGCGCGGAGGAGTAGGCGGAGCCGAGGAGGCGGGAGGCGCACTTGCGGATCCGCATGGCGGGACGATTGGGCGGCGCGCGGCCGCGGGGGGAGGGATCTGGGAGGCTAGGGTTTGGGATTTGGGGTGGGAGGCAGGAGGTGGAGGTCCTGGAGGAGGAGGCGAGGCAGGAATGAAGGAAGGATGGGTGGGCGTGGGGTTGGTTATATTTTTCGACCTCTTTTGCTTTGCTTTGCTTTGTTTTTTTCCTTTCTTCACCTGTGAACTGTGACGTTTGTGTGAGATTTTCTCTCGCTGCCTCCGCGGGCAAGGCTTGGCTGGATTCGGTAACGTTTATTCGGGGGCTTTTATAGTGGTAGCACGTGGGCCCCGGCGGTCAGTGACGGGAAAAGATTCCACGGGGAACGGGAGAGAGCACCTGTCCCGTTCTACTGTGCTCTGCTCTGTGGGAGCAGCCGGTGCACTTCTCATAATAACAGCGGCTAAATAGAGTTACGCGAGGGCATCATAGTATTTTGTGTTTTTAACGATATGAAGCTGTAAAGGTTGCGCTGGACGCTTTAGAATTCGTACAAATATTCATTGGTTTCCTATTATTTATTTATAGTATCAGATTTACATATTTATAACCACATCATCGAGTCGATTTGATTATTTTGTATGTCATGTTGGTTGTTTTGAAGCAATGAAACTATCTATGAATATAGTTAAGTCGAACTCATTTATCACGCTAAAGATGAAATGATTGGATTCATGTATGCTGCAATCGACCCTGATCAAAGTATCTCAGGCCTTAACCTAAAAAATACCTTAAGGTACGCATATCCTCATTCCTATTATAGGAGAAGGGTGAGACAGTGGAGTTAACTCACTACTCAAACTTAACCGGTGGGTGTCACAGTTCTTGGTGAAGTTATTTTTAGCACTACGAAGTTGTGAATGTCGTGCATCTGCAAACCACTTTCAGTAGGTTTTAGTATTTTTGAACCTTCATGATTCATCTCTGAAACCAACCGTTCGGCAGTTGTGTGTCTGTGAGACACTCAATCGTATGGTGATTATTAACAGTCTTAGGACCATAAAACGTCACGTGGTATGGAGCAAATATAACATGGGTTCCATTCATCACACAGTAAGGAATATACTTAGAGTTAGATCCGAATGCCAGTTCATGGCTTCTACGAGCAGTCATCTGGTCGGGGACTGGGTACAGGATCTCATCCGACCAGGATACTTATTACGTAACATCTGGAATCCTTACAACCACAGGGGTCGTTAGACTTAGGGGTTACGACCGTGAAGACATATGGTCTTTTATTATGTATTAAAGTAATACATATAGATTTTAATCCTCGTCAGCTAGCCCCCGAACTTTAAGTGAATTGGTCGTGTGAACACTTTCTTTCCGATGAAGTCGTATCGGACAAACCCTCATTTAATCCCGTGATATACGAGATGGTCCGTATTCACTTTAAAGTTGAGAAATTGTCTTGGGACCCGAAGAGTTTTTTTTCTGTCCGTTGGACTCTGGTTTGTGTCCATTAGACTTTAGGTAACTCCTTGATGCAGTTAAAGAATTACAGCTATAAAACGCCTTCAGCGCAGGGCTTTAGGGTTTTTACGCCTCTTGCTTTCTCTTTTCATCTCTTGAGAGAACAATTGCCTCCGACCTCCTCTTGTCTAAAACTTCATACGACCTCTTTTCTTCCTTTATTCAAAACTCAACCATGTCGGATTTTATCACCAACTGGTCGGTTTCTGATTTGTGCGAGAAGAAACTTGAGAGCCTGGAGAAGGTCGGGTTGCTTCCCAACAAGGATTTGATTTCTTGGAGATCAGTGACCGAAGAACATTATCTGAGCAACGAAGATGGGGAAAATTCATGTTTTCCTCGCATATATTGAATGCAGATTCAGGTTGCTAGTTCACTCCTTCCTTCTCAAGATTTTGGAGCACTATGGAGTCGAATTGGTGAACCTTGCCCCCGATGCCATCACCAACCTCAGCGTCTTCGTGGTTGTCATGGAAAAAAAACTAGTTTTATATGACGATCACTCAAAAAGACAGCCTTTACTATATTGGTAGGAAGACGGTCGAGAATCCAGAGTGGCGCTCCTTCGTGAAGGAGGAAAAGTTGGGGAGATGGGTTGAAGCCATCTAACACCTTAGTATCAGGGGTTTAACTTTCTGGCACGTGGTAAGGGATTTCTCCATGCGCCGGATTAGCCCCTTGAAGACCCAAGCACATTCGACGCTCTGGTATATTGGTCATGATGATGCGACTAAAGATTCCAAGGAGGGTAAGTCCTGAAAGATTCTGACTAGTTTATTTATCTTGGCTGTTTACTTTTGTGATCCTAAAGTCTCTCATTTATCCTTATAACTCTTTCTCCTGATGAGATCAGAAGCCGGATCAAAATGATCTGCGCCGGAAAGCCTAGCGAGAAGGCTAATTTCCCCCGGATTTTAGCGATTGTTTCCGCAAACGAGAGGGCTGAAAGATTGAAGGTAAAAATATGAATCACCTTTCATCGTTTGTATATTTTTCGATGGGTTTACCATAAATAATATTTGATGTGCAGTCGGTCGGATTGAGGATCAATGAGACTACTGAAAGTTGTGAGCAGATTGACGCTCTGACCACTCCTACGACCACCTAAGATGTTAGTCTTATAGAGGTAGGTAAGTGAACAAAAATGTATATTCTAGATGAATGATTTTTTATCACCTAACTAACTTTGATATGATTTTTATCACATAACCAACTTTGATTGTTAATTAGGCGGTTGTCGTGGACTCCAATGTGGTCGCTGAGGACCTGCCAGTTGCTACTGAAGTAACTGTTCTAGAGGCCGACGAATCCACACCCTTCGACCTGATGGTCAGGAATCTTGTTCTCAATCAACTAGTCGAGACTATTTCTTCTAACCTCCAGTTGGAGGACATGAAGGGTCTAACCAGCCCTACCGGTTCAGGACCGGTGAAGTTGGTTGAACAGAAAAAAAAGGAAAGCAAGCGCGACGGATTTTGTTTCAGCGCGCTTCAAACCAAAGACCAAGAAAACGACCAGGTACGTATACATGAAAGAATGACTTATGTAAGTACTTACCTCTAGTGTTTTAGAGTCTTGAGCTTTTTTTCTTCTGGTCGTTGTAGATCATCTTGTATTCCAGTCGATTTCGACGAGGGCACTCCTCAAGAAAAAGCTCCTAAGGAGAAAGAGGTCGAGCCAGTCCCCGAGTAGGTGGTAGCGTCAGTGCTTGCTCAGGAACCCGTGGTGGCTCCAACCCCACCTACAGAGGTGGTGATTCCTGAGGAATCTCAGCAAGTTCCGACCTCTGCTGGGAATTCTCCTCTTCGAGTCACTTTTCCTCATCGCCTCTGGATCTTCAGTGATGAAGATCTTAATGGAGCTTGGGGAAGAATTTTGGATCGTCAAACAGAGACGAGTCCCGCTCTATTTTTGCCAAATATAATAATATGGCAATTCAGGTAATCTTCTACGACCACTTTTAATAGCCTTTCCTTTAAAAAGTACTTAAAGGAGTTTGCTATTTTTGTAGCATTTGGTGGAAAACTTTGCTGTGGTCGGAGGACTGACCCAGCGAATAAATCTCTTAGAGAAAAAGAACTCCGAATTAGAAAGTAAACACCATTTTAGTGTCTTCTTCTGTCATTCTTTACCATTTGGTCAATATTCCAATAGTTTGACAAAACACGCCCGTCTGACATAGCCAGTCGTATCGAATCAGGTCTGGTGACTTCGACCACAGTGCATGAACCTTCCCATTTGGGAGAAAGTTTATTGCAATTAGCCTGGTTCTGAATTCGTCGTAGAACCAGATCACCTATAGCTAGGCTGCGAGGTTACACCTTACAATTGTGGTACCTTCGCATGGCTTGTTGGTAAACCACCAACTGTATGAGGGCTTAGTTTCGTCGTTATTCAAGGAAATTGACGTCGTCGAGTCTTCGTTCTATCTGATCATCCTCGTTGAAACAATCAGTTCGAGCAGAACCTATTTTCAGTTCCGGTGGAAGCATGGCTTCAGCACCGTAAACTTGAAAAAATGGAGTTTCATCGGTCGCACGACTGGTCGTAGTTGGAATGGCCTATAATACAGAAGGAAGTTCTTGAACCCAAACTCCTGACCGTTTGATCAACTAGTCGAACACTCTGCATATCACTCCTTTCATTATGATACCATTGGCCCGCTCAACTGCTCTATTGCTCCACGGATGAGCGACAGAAGCGAAATGTATCTTGATACCTAGATCCTCGCAGAATTTCTGAAAATTTTCGCTAGAGAATTGGGTACCATTATCTGTGATTATACGACTAGGTATACTAAATCGTGTGATCATGTTTTTTGTAAGGAACCTCTTAGCGGCTTCAGTCGTTGTTTTAACAACTGGCTCGGCTTCTATCCATTTTGTAAACGTGTCAATCATGACAAAAAGGAATTCGAAGCCCCCAGGTGCTCTTGGGAAAGGTCCCAAAATGTCTAGTCCCTAGGTTGCAAAAGGCCAAGAAAGAGGTATGGTTTGCAAAGCTTGTGCCAGCTTATGTACTTGTCGACTATGAAATTGGCACTATATGCATTTCGTCACGAGTTCTTTCGCATCATGAAGGGCAGTTGGCCAGTAGTATCCTTGCTTGAAGGCTTTATCAACCAGTGTTCTACAGGAATGATGTGTTGCACGGACTCCTTCATGAATGTCGGATAACAACTTAATGCCATCCATTTGAGATATGCATCTCATCAACACTCCTTGAGATCCTCGTTTATACAAGGTACTTTTGATCAGAATGTATGATTTGGCTTTTCAAGCTATACGATCAGCCTCTACATCATCTTCGGGAATACTGCCATGCTAAAGATAATTGTAGATCGACATCATCCAATCTCTACCATAATCATGTTGTACAATTTGTGGAGTATCCATGTTCTCAGAATCGATTTGTACGACCTCCAGTGAAACATCTATGTCCTCGGAAAGCTCGATTATCGAGGGTGAATCGAGTTGCTCGAGAAAAACTTCGAGCGGGACAGGTGACCTGGTGAAGGCCATCCGTGCCAACTAGTCAGCCAGAAAGTTTTCCTTTCTAGGAATGTGTTGGATCTGAAAACCGAAGAAGTGCTTTTCGAGTTTTCGTACTTCCACCAAATAAGATGACACCTTGGTACTTGAGCATTGATACTCTTTCTCGACTTGATTCGTAACTAGTTGAGAATTGTCTTTCACTAGTAATCTGCTAATCCCGAGAGCACGAGCTGCTCGGAGTCCTACCAGTAAACCCTCATATTCTGCCACATTATTTATAGCAGGAAAGTTTGGCTAGATGGCGTACTTGATGTGTTCGTTAGTAGGGGATATCAAGACAACTCTAGCCCCTGAGCCTTTGAGCATCAAGAAACCGTCAAAGTACATTGTCCACTCATCGTGGTGTTCGTACTTGGGCTCCATTCGACAATGAATTCTGCTATTGCCTAGGACTTGATTGTTGTTCATAAGATAAAATGGAGGTTGAACGCCCCCAAGCTCGACCACCCATTTTGCTATTCGTCCTAATGATTCCCTGTTTCCAAATATCTGACCTAAGAGATATCCGGTTGGTACGACCACTTTGTGGGCCTGAAAGTAATACCTTAGTTTCCTTGAAGTCATAAGGAGACCATAGAGCACCTTTTGTACCTGTGGATATCGTTCCTTTGGTCCATGTAAGACTTCGCTTACGTAATATACCTGTCGTTGGATGTTCTCACGTTCAACGACCAGTACACCACTGACTGTTTGCGTCGTTGTAGCCACATAAATCTGTAATATTTCTCCCGATCCCGGAGAGACTAAGATCGGGGCACTCGTAAGGTATTTATTAAGTTCTTCAAAGGCATCGTCTGCCTCTTTAGTCCACTCGAAACTTCCATATTTCCGAAGGAGTTTGAAGAAAGGTAATCATTTTTCTTCTAACCGTGCTATTAAACGACTTAGTGCTGCTATACAGCTGGTTAGTTTTTGGACTTCTTTCTTTATGGTCAGAGGGCACATCTGACTAATGGCCGAAATTTTTGCTGGGTTTGTTTCAATCCCTCTAGCCGAAACTAGGAACCCAAGAAGCTTTCCAGAAGAAACTTCGAACACACATTTCTTTGGTTTTAACTTAACGTTATGCCTTCTTAAGTTAATGAACGTCTCGTGTAGGTCGGAAATATGGTCGCCAGTGTTGATACTTTTCACGACCAAGTCATCAACGTAGGCTTCTAGATTTCGACCTATCTAAGGATTAAAGGTTTCCTGCATCAACCTTTGAAAAGATGCACCAGCATTTTTGAGACCAAATGGCATCTTAACATAACAGTAAGTGCCATATGGAGTGATGAAGAAAGTTTTCTCTTCATCGTCTTTACTCATATTAATCTGGTGGTACCCTGAGTATGCATCTAAAAAACTTAACAATTCACACCCGGAAGTAGAGTCTACAAGTTGATAAATGCGTGGAAGGGGAAGGTCATTCTTCAGACAAGCTTTATTAAGATCTGTGAAGTCAATACACATTCGCCATTTCCTATTGCTTTTTCTAACCATTACAGGGTTGGCGAGCCACTCTATGTGGTCGACTTCACGAATAAATCCAGCTTTAAGGAGCTTGTCGATCTCCGACTGGATTGCCTCATTCCGATCAGGTGCAAAACATCTTAGCTTCTGCTTGACTGGTTTTTTGTCAGACTGCACAGCTAGCCTGTGCTCGATCACCTCCCTGGGGACTCCGGGCATGTCGGGTGCTTGCTAGGCGAATACGTCCTGATTTTCTTGGATGAAGGAGACGAGCGACTCTTCCTATTTGAGGTCAAGTTCTGCTCCAACCAGTACCTTTTGGGCAGACACGTTAGCATTTCTTGACCCAGACGGTGTGTTAGCGCTTTCCAAATGAGCGCCTTTGTCGAGTGGTACCTTCTTGGTCTAGTCGGACGGCTTTGGCGCCATCTTTGGCCTCGAGTGCTTGACCTGCATGTTAGACGGATTAGTTTCCCTGGTCGAAAGCTCATCGACCAATTCTAAGGACTCCTGATCACATGTATAAGCCATATTTCGATCTCCTCAAAAAGTGATGACTCCCTTCGGTCCTAGCATCTTTAAACTCTAATAACCATAGTGCGTGGCTATCAGAAATTTCGCTAAAGCCAGACGACCGAGGATTCCATTGTATGCGGTTTCGAAATTCACCACATCAAATGAAATCTTTTCTGTTCGGAAGTTGTCGGGTCTTTCGAACGTAACCGGTAAGGACAGTTATCCTATCGGTTTAGCGGTAGAACCAGGAACTATGCTAATAAGGCATATTTTACGGGTTTTACCTTAGACCTGGGAATCTGCATCTCTTCCAATGCTCCCGTAAATAAAATGTTTAAAGAACTACCTCCATCTATTAAGATTCTATTAACTTTACAGTTGTTAATAGTAGGTTCAACTACGATAGAAAACCTACCTGGTCGAGTCGACAGGATGGGGCAGTCTTCTTCGCTGAAGGAGATTACAATTTCCAACCACTTGGATGGCTTGACGGTGATCGGAGACTCGATAAGGTTGACCTCTCGCTCCACGGCCTATAGATGACGTCTCGATTCGTACGAGGAGGATCCTCTGAAGATCATATCCACCGTATGCTGCAGCTCCTGGTAGTCCATCTCTTCGTCGCCATCTTTGTCCTTCTTGGAGCTTGGTTCTCTGAGTTCTGTTATGGAGAGGAAGAGTCCTTTACCTGAGTAGTAATCCTCCAATTTACTTTGCCAGGCCCAGCAGGTGCGCAGATCATGCCCTGCTGCCTGGTGAAGTGGACACCACTTCTTACATTTCTTGAAGTCACTGGTCGGAGCCGTAGCTTTGTTCCGATCAGTGAAACCTTTATTGCCCTTGGTAAACTTTTTGAGAATCGTAAGGACTTCTTTATTGTTAGGCTTGCAATTCTTCTTGTTCTTGAGAGACTTCTTGCTTTTCTTCTCTTACTTCTCTAGGCCTGACTGGGGATTGTTATCTTTTCTATCAATAGCTTCATACCATTCGACCGCTTCACTAGCGGCCGCATACTTGTCTGCCATGTTGAAAAGTTCGACGGTTATTCGTGGAGGATTTATTGCAATATCCTCCATAAACCAGCACTTCCTCAACCCTGCTTTAAAAGCCTGGATGACAGAAGATTCTGTGATCTCTGGGATGGAATTTCGAACCTGACTGAATCTCTTGATATATTGTCGAAGAGTTTCATTGGTTTTCTGCTTCATCCGATGAAGATCATCCTCCTTCCCGGCACGGCCGTACATCCCTTGAAAGTTGGCGATCAGAGTATCACAAAGCTGCTCCCAAGTATAGATAGATCCGACCAGTAGGTTAAGCAATCACGACCGAGCAGACCCTTCAAGGACCGTGAGCAAATAATTTGCCATCACGTTATCATTACCATCAGCAGCCTTGATGGTGGTAGAATAAATTTGAAGAAATTCCAATGGGTTTTGAGTCCCATTGAACTTCTCTATGTTGGTGGTCGAACTGTCGCCAATGAAGCGACTGAGAGACTGCAAAACGCTCGGCGTAGTAATGGAGTCATGGCGCCTTCTCTGAAAAGAAGCCGGATTATAATCAGTCAGGGATCAGTTCCTCAGATTTGCATATCCAGGATCCGGTGTCCTAACCCGGTCATGGACGTTATGATAACGTCTTTGACCACCTACTTGGTTCAGATGATACTTGAGATCGCCTAAATCAAGTTGTCGTTCCTCTTGACGAGGAAGAGGAGTGGCTTCTGTGAAGAGCCGTCTTCCCTCGTGATTTTCTAGTCGGAACCTATGAGGGGGTCTTGGTGTTGATCGACCCTCTGCTCAACCATGTTGCCCCCTATTGAGGGAGGAGCGCTGGGACGAAGTCATCGAGTGACTTTGCGAATTCCTCTGCTCCCGGTACATTTCTGTACGCTGTATGGTTTGTTGGAGGATCTCCGACACTTGACCTGCAAGCTGAACATAACTTGGAGTTTCTGCTAAAGCAGGGTCTGAGTTATTCAATATATCTCAGACTTGTGGCATGTTTTGTATCATTATCGAAGGTCGTGGCGGATTTCCGCTTGCAGTGGGCGTCCGATGAGTTGAGTTTTCCCTCAACCTTCCGGTTGGCCTTGCCTGATTCCTTACTTGCAGCGGGGTAGGAACAGGTGATTTAACTGATGCACGTCCATCAGCTCGACTGCCTCCAGTAGTTAGTGCTTGAGCGCCCGTACCATTTCCACCAGCAAGTGGTGGTGAGTTAGCCCGTGGAGGATCGTGCATGGCATCCGGATTGGTATATCTGATTGTGTTAACTTCGTGGCGCCAACAGTGATCTTCCGATGAACTCCCGTCATAGCTAAGGGAGAGACTTCCAGTGCTTCTGCAAGGAGCCTCCACGATGGGGAGCGGTCGGAGATTATCGCCTCCGGTGGGCTTTGTGATGGACTTAACCTGATCCGACGGACTGCTGATCGTATGTTGAGTTTCATCATGCCCACTTGGCCTACGATCGGTGATAAGTTCATCGATACCCTTACTAGATGCCGCTTGGCCCCCGGAATATGTAGGAGCCGTTGGTGAATACTGGTCGCCCATGACAACATCGAGAGTACATGGACTCTCTTATTGTAGTGTTGGGCTTCCATTGCCTCTTCTGCCGATCGGATTGATCGAGCTTGTAGAGGCGCTCAGATATTTCGAACCGATCGGAACGAGCGGTTCCTCTGAGAGCGTCATTATTGGTGGCGGCGTATCCTCATCCATCCAGTCGATTTCGTCAATCTCTGCGATTGGCGAGCCGACAGAGGAGGATGATGACATCCCGTTTTCTTCCATGGCACGGATGCATGCGTCCATGTCGAGGTTGGAGTAGTCCGCTAGGTCGAACCAGTTTTTCTCATCCCAAGTCCATGCCATGTTCGCATGAGCGATGATGGAGCAAAGGAAGTGGATGAGGAATTCTTGAGCGAAGTAATCTTCAAAAACTCAACACCATCTTCCCCACGGATGGCGCCAAATGTCGACGATCATGCCCGAAACGTTTGATTTGCCTCCCGATCGAACGGGCGATCATACAAAAGATCCATACATAAACAAGCCCTGTGAAGGAACATGTATTAGCTTGCTCTCCAACCCAAAAAGGAAGACCTCGACACGAAGGACTGGTACTCTCATTATCATATCTTAGATAAGCTATTAAACACACAGTAAAGACTAGCTATCTTAGGTAACTAGCAAAATTAAATATGACCATAGATAAAAAAAAAACAAGGAGATTGCTACTTGTCTGACGTCCAGAGCGACAGCTCAACGTCGGAAGCTTTACTCCAAAACTGCACATCCATCTCGGAAAAAAATACAGTCCCTTCTCTCTCCCCTACTTCTTCTCATCTCCCCAGGCTCTTCACTTCCACCCCATTCCTTCCCCAAATACACCAATCAAACACAAAATCAAGTATTGCATGTATGATATTTCGATTCCCGAGCTTTGAATCTACCCAGTCATCCACTCATTTTAGACAGGCATGAGGACTTGAAGAGTTTTGAACTGGGAGGGAGAGGAAGAAGTAGAGTAGCCAGGACATCGCGCAAGCCTTCCCGCTGCTGGTTTGGCTCCTCCTCCCACGGTATCCTTTGCTCTGACCAGGCCTAGACCGCGTTGGTGGCGGAGGCTGCTGTCATAAAGCTGATTGGAGATCCCCCGCCCCCCTAGAGGAGAGAGGAAGAGATCAAGAGAGAAGGAAGAGGAAAAGGCATTCGGGATTAGAGAAGAATGAGTTGGATATTCATATTGTTACAGATGTTGCGTCAGCTATTTTTCGGATGTTGCAACCGTGTTTTCAATTGTTGCCACAGCAATCCTTTGAAATCTTGCAGTTGGTTCCCGAGATGTTGCATATATTTCCTAGGAATATAGCTCCTATTATCCTTGGATGTTGCAGTAGCACTTTTTCAAAAAAAAATGTGTCCAATTTGTTGCGAATGTTCCCCTCGCAAAAAAAAAAAATTTGTTGCAGATTTTTGTTGTTGCGGATGTTCCCCGAAGTGTTCCAACAAGTAAATCGAGTTATTGCGGCATGTCTTTACATGTTGCAATACCTCTTCTAAAATATTTATCGCAGTTCAATGTTGGGATAGTTTTCTTGTATTGTTGCACAAATAATTCCCATTTGTTGCAATTTTTTGGCTATGTTTTGTGTTTATTGCAACATCTTATTTTGTGTTGGGGATAGTTTTCTTGCATTGTTGCACAAATAATTCATATTTGTTGTAATTTGTTGGATTGTGTTTTGTGTTTGATGCACTTGAGGCGAGTTTTTTTGCAAGCCGAGTAACTTAATGTTGAGTTTCCTGAATTTTTGTCGCATTTAATCGAACAGTTAGGATTAATCATTTTAAGTGAGATCAGCCGAAAGCGATCGGGCGCTAGTCCTTCCCAAACAAGAAAATACAAAGTAAAACAGTTTGTACAACAAGCCGACAACAAAACGGGCACGAACTAAGCTAAGCTAAGCCGAGCCTACCTAAGTAGCTACCTTCTTCTTCTACCACGGAGACCAAGGCACGTACGTGTGCGCTTACATCAACGACTTCAGGGACCGGGCCTTCACAGGCTTCCTCCACCTCTTCTTCCACTGGGTCTTCCTCTTGCTGCCACCGTTGATGCTGACTCGGGGTTCGCCGTGGTCGTTGCCGTTGCAGCCGTGCGTGTAGTCGCCGTTGTCATCGCTGCTCTCCTCGTCGCCGCCCGCAATCCCGGCTATGTCGTCGCAGCTAGGATCGTCATCGCGAGCTGCCGCCTGATGGTCAGAATCATCAGCTTGAGCTTGACCTGCAGTAGGAGCAGCGTGGTCTTCCGGTGGTGCTTCCTCCTCTTCTTGTTTCCCGGGTACAGATTCGTGCATACTGCTGCTGCTTCTGCAGTGTCTCTTGGTGCGGAACGGGCCGAACCCGGCGTAGTAGTAGAACCCCTCGCCTGCGTCGCCCGACTTCTTCCTACGTGGCTTGGAGCTGTGGGAGGGCTTGGAGGCTGCCGACGCTGACGAACCCGCCACAGGCGCTGCCGCCAAGAGGCTCTCGGAGACAGGGTTGTAGTACGAGCGCTTCTGCTCGAAGTGGTAGTCGCAGAGGGTGTTGGGCCGGCTCACTTGCTGCTGGCAGTGCCACCTCTTGCCGTCGTTCTTCTTGCACGTCCAGACTTGTGCTGCTTCCCTGCCGGCGACCTCAACGACGCTCTCCTCTTTCTTAACCTTCGCCTTCTTCTTTGGCTCTCTATCCTTCTTCTTTGGCTCCTTCTCCTTCTCCTTCTCCTTCTCCTTCTCCTTCTTCTCCTCCTTTACCACTGTCTTGTTCGCCAGCGGCTTCTTCGCAATCTCATGCCGCGGCTGGGTGCTGTCCTCGTGGACCGCTACCATGGTTAGCTCCTCCTCTTTCTTGACGGCGGCGGCCGGCATGCTGGTCGGGAAGAGCCAGCTAGCCCGGCAGGCGACATGGACGAAGTACTTCCCCACGAGTTCCTCCTCCTAATCGATCGAAAATACAGATTAATCAAAACAGTAGCACGTACAGACGCTTCCCCCAGCCACCTACTGTGCCGAAATGGGGGCGTGGATCTAGGGTTCGACCCGGCCGCCATTTCCGCGATTCCAACCCTAGCCGCGCCGCCGCCCTCAAATTACCACGAGGGAAGGGTAGCTAACGGGCCGTATAACTCGATCAGGCGGGCTCCTCCCGCCGAAACCACCCCCTGCCCGCGCATTCGAAGCCGCGGACGAACCCTAGCGACATGCACGGACCGAGCCGCGCGAGCCGCGAGAACCCAACGGAACCTCCCCAAAACCGACGAGCTAGAGAAGCGCAGGCCTTACAGAGCAAAGCGGAGCGGAATAGCAGCGGCGGAGCGGGGAGAGGGGAGGGGAGGGGATGGGGCGCTGACCTGGGGATCGGAGAGGTCGAGCTCGCCGATGAGGTCCCACGGCGAGCGGCTGAGCTCGCAGGGCTCCCCGGAGGCAGTCGAGGCCGCGAAGTCGGCGCCCCCGGCGCGGTATTCGGGGCCGGCGCCGGGGTAGGGCGGCGAGGGCGGCGGCGGCAGGAGCGGGAGCGGGAGCCCGAATCGGGGCGCCGGGGCGGGCGGCGCGGAGGAGTAGGCGGAGCCGAGGAGGCGGGAGGCGCACTTGCGGATCCGCATGGCGGGACGATTGGGCGGCGCGCGGCCGCGGGGGAAGGGATCTGGGAGGCTAGGGTTTGGGATTTGGGGTGGGAGGCAGGAGGTGGAGGTCCTGGAGGAGGAGGCGAGGCAGGAATGAAGGAAGGATGGGTGGGCGTGGGGTTGGTTATATTTTTCGACCTCTTTTGCTTTGCTTTGCTTTGCTTTGTTTTTTTCCTTTCTTCACCTGTGAACTGTGACGTTTGTGTGAGATTTTCTCTCGCTGCCTCCGCGGGCAAGGCTTGGCTGGATTCGGTAACGTTTATTCGGGGGCTTTTATAGTGGTAGCACGTGGGCCCCGGCGGTCAGTGACGGGAAAAGATTCCACGGGGAACGGGAGAGAGCACCTGTCCCGTTCTACTGTGCTCTGCTCTGTGGGAGAAGCCGGTGCACTTCTCATAATTACAGCGGCTAAATAGAGTTACGCGAGGGCATCATAGTATTTTGTGTTTTTAACGATGTGAAGCTGTAAAGGTTGTGTTGGACGCTTTAGAATTTGTACAGATATTCCTTGGTTTTCTGTTATTTATTTATAGTATTAGATTTAGGTATTTATAACCACATCATCGAGTGGATTTGATTGTTTTGTATGTCACGTGGTTGTGTTTGAAGCAGTGAAACTATCTATGAATTTAGTTAAGATGAACTCATTTATCACGCTAAAGATGAAATGATTGGATTCATGTAGGCTGCAATCGACCCTGATCCAAGTATCTCAGGCCTTAACCTAACAAATACCTTGGGGCTGGTCTTACGCTTATCCTCATTGCTATTGTGGGAGAAGGGTGAGACATTGGAGTTAACTCACTGCTTAAACTTAACCTGTGGGTGTCACAGTTCTTAGTGAAGTTATTTTTAGCGCTACGAAATTGTGAATGTCGTGCATCTGCAAACACTTTCAGTAGGTTTTAGTATTTTTCACCCTTCATGATTCATCTTTGAAACATTCTAGCTCTTCGTAAGCCTAGTTGGGTTGAGCCAGAAGGAGGCGAGGCAAGAACAAAGGAAATATGGGTACGCATGGGATTTTGTTATTTCACTTGCTTTTCTATTGTTTTTTTCTTTGAGTAAATTTTGCAAAACTGTCTTTGACAAAACTATCACAAAAACACACTTTTAAACATAAATTTCATAGAATTACACTTATCTCTGCACAACGTTTCACAAAACCGCATTTGTAAGCAATGTCTTCATATGCAACGAGATAATCGTCCTGGTCCCGCCCGTAATAAGGCCATCCCGTTGCATATAACATCATTTCTTAAAAGTGAGTATCGACGATCGAGTCACCGATCTTACGAAATAAATAGAGAAAAATAGCAAAGAGTTCTAATGAGAGAATGTGACTGCTCTTTATTGCTATGAACTGGTTATTATAGTGGATGCCCTCAACAAGACAGTGGACTAATTCTAATTACACTGAGCGTAATGCTTGCTATACTGCAAAATCATACTTGAAACATGAATCTAATACCAATTGTCGTGCTTCAATCTGATGCCGTCTTATCCGCGCTCCATCTTTAAACAATCATCAAAGAGGTGGCAGTTGTTCCTTGAAGAGACGCCTGTTAGAAATGTCGCGACTGGTCGGAGCAAGGCAGCAGTTGATAAAATACCAACCGTTCGGCGATTGTGTGTCTGTGAGACATTCAACTGTATGATGGTTGTTGTCAGTGTCTTAGGACTATGAAACATCGTGTGGTATGGAGCAAATATAATATGTGTTCCATTCATCAAACGGTAAGGAATATACTTGGAGTTAGATTCGAATGCCAGTTCATCGCTTCTACGAGCAGTCATCTGGTCGGGGACTGGGTAAAGGATCTCATCCGACCAGGATTACGTAACCTCTGAAATCCTTACGACCACAGGGGTCATTAGCCTTAGGGTTACGACCGTGAAGACATATGATCTTTTATTATGTATTAAAGTAATACATGAAGATTTTAATTCTCGTCGGTGAGGTTCTGTGCAACGTTATACAAAAGTAAGTGTGGTTCTATGAAACCGACTCTTAAAAGTATGATTTTGTGCGACGTTACGAAGAAGTATGTGTGGTTATGTGAAACTGATGCTTAGAAGTGTGCTTTTGTAACAGTGTTTCGATAAGTTTACTTGTTGTAATAATAATTCATCCATCACACTGACGGGGATCGATGAAATACAGTAATGATCCTAAAAGACAGTAATACCCCCTCGCTTGTACTCATAGGATAGCTATCTTACCAAGAGGTATTCCCGTCATTTGTACAGGCCCAAGAGACTATAAACACCCTATGTATCTCCCAATTGAAGGGGGCTCTCAAGTAATATAAGAATTAAGACATCATGTGTGCATCTGGGAGGAACCCTCGAACCCTAGTAGGCCACCGACAGGAGTAAAACAGTCATCTCAGACTCCTAAACCTATATAAACCCTTGTGTCATCCTTGCTCTCATGGACGCCGACCCGTAATGCGGCCGACGTCCGTCCCCTCACTCGTTTTTTGTTTTTACACCGACAATATTACTGTTTTTCTTCCGCGTGGCGTGTGGTGACAACTTCTCTCGATCGCTCCCCTTTGCTCTTCCGTGGGCTGGGCTTGGTTTAACTCAGTAACTTTTGGTAGAAGGCCGGGTGAGGTGATGGGGTTAACAAACTGCTTAGATTAACTGATGAGCTTAACATCCAAATTTACGTGAAGGTGTCATGGTAATATAAAAAAGTGATTGGATCGAAGTAGGCTAGGCTACGTCGGCCCGGCTCAAGTACCTCAGAGCCGCTCATACACCGAAGCAAATTCTCTGGAGAGGTCTCACCGAGAGGTCCTTTCCCCCACCGTCCGATCCCTTCTAGTGTTTGTTTGGATAGGGAGGGATTAGAACCAATCTTTTTGAGTTGGAAGAAATTTTAGTTTAAATTCTGAGTTAATTCAAAAAAATTAAATTAGATCATACTGTATCCAAACAAGCCCTTTCTCGTACACTCTATGTTTGGCCCGTTGCTTTAGGTCACGAGCATCAAAGTAGAGTGTAAGCTCCGGCTTCCCAGGCTGAACCCAAGTAAGCTGCAATTAGCCAGAAGTTATTAGGGGTGGCTCTAAATAAACATACTGTGTCTCTGTGATTTCCTGTCAATAATAGAAAGTCAAGCATCTGGACTAGGCTTTCTGGAATCATGGAGTACCTACAAATATAGTTTTATCGAATCGGAAATTGACTGTGCTGTTAAAACCTTCTGCAGGTGCGTGTATCTTCCAAAAGGAAGCTGAAAGAATGTTCACTAAACAATTTACTTATACTTCAACATTCCCTCTCACGTGTAGGCTTTTTCGGACCTAAGACATGTAATAGAAGTGGGTTACAATTATTTTTATTTTTAATTGCGCCAATCGGACCTTGAACCTAAGACCTCTTAGCTCTTTTTTTTTTACGGAAAGACCTCTTAGCTTTGATACCATATTGAGTTCAATGCACCAACCAATTCATCAAAAAAGCTTAAGCTGATGAGGATAGAGGGATAATTCACTAATAGTTCAACAGAACATACCTAAGCTTGTAACTCGGGCATGCAGCAGTTGGCAGTGGGCAATGTAACGGCTGAAGGCAGAGGAACGATGATTTTGCTAGTGCTCCACAGAGAGCTCCCAGATGAGCCAGCAGCGCGAAAGCATCCGAATTTTCCTTCGGTTTTAGAGGCTTGCGATGGGTTTCTAGTTCTTGCCTTCTTTTGTGTTTTTCTTCTTCTTGAACGCGTCCCTTCTTGGTGGGCTGATGGGCCTGTTTTTCTCTCTATGGGCCGTTGGGCTTTGTTTCCGTCGGGTCACCATGGTCCCAATCTTCTTATCACGCCATGTCTGATCAAGCCATTCCCAGCACTATCTAAAGAATTTTCTTAAAAAAGCACTATCTAAAGAAAAGTGTTTTATGCTTTATGAAAGTGTTTGAGCATCCGTACGTTCATTGGCTCGTACCATTTTATATATATATATATTCGTACCATACCATTTTATATATATATATATATATATATTCTTTTTCTATAGAAGCTGGTAAAAAATTAAATTTCTGTGTTTCAAATGAAGCCTAGAAAATCTCGCCGATTAGTCCATGCAATTGTACGGTTGCACGATGTAACGCCCCTCTTCTATTTTAAAAGTAGATCCTAATTTGTTGTCGATTCTAATACGTACCAGTGAAAATATAGTTTAATCATTATACAGGTCTAGCATTTTTATCGCATAAATTACGTCATTACAACCTGAACCCACCAAATGAGTGGTGTATATATTTTCTCTGTCTAGTTTTCTGGGAATTTCCAACGTCTCAACAACCGTAAAAGCTCCTGTTAACACTATTTTAAATGTATAATAGATTTTGGCACCTACGTATAGGCCTTGCGTAAAATGGTAATATTACTTTTTTTTTGGACCAATACAGGAGCAAAGCTGAGTAGGCAAATTACGCTTTAGTAAGAAAACCAGTTTTGATGTGGAGCAGTAGAGGTTGTTGAGATCATGTATATATAGAATAATGCATGTATATATCTCCGACTATTTATTAAGAAAAATAGAGAGTACTACACTACTATTTGCATTTGCAATGAAAACTCTCCTTTACCCACTAAAGGAAAGCTATTATTCACTTTTAATATTTTGTTGTGGACAATAATTATCATTGAATTAATTAATTAAAGGGTGGCGAGGTGGACTGCTTTTGAAGAGAAAACAATTGGACGTGTTCATTGTGTTGCACGTGGTATGGACAAAAGTGGAGGTATGTTAGGGTTAAGGAAAAACCGCAGATGATAGTCTTATATTTCTTTAGCAGACTATTGCGACTTTCGGAAATGGGGACTTTTTGAAAAACATGTTAGGAAATGTGGACCGATGCACGGGATTTTGTGAGGCCAAAAATATTGGTTTTGGTAAACGAATATGTTGGAAATGATAGTTCAACAAGAATGAATACTTAAAGTATGGTTATTTAATTCAGGATTTGGTTCCTGTATGACATCGATTTAGAAAACAAGAAATAGCCAACCTCTAAAAAAACCAAAGTAAAATTAAATTAAAAAAATGTAAAGTAACACCTCTACTAAACTTGGGTGAGCATTTAAAACGAGGAAATGTAATAACAAAGAAAGAGGGAGATAGAAATATTCAAATTGTTTAGCCAATATGGATATATAGAACCATAAATGGCCATTGCTTGTTCAAACCATCTCTGGCAAGCCTGTACAATGCGTGTCCAACCATTGCTTCCGAGTTTTGACAATTGCCCTTTTATTCGTAGGAAGCGTACAATGCACGTCCAGCCATTGCTTTCGAGTTTTGACTATTGCCCTTCTATTCGTAGCAAGCTGGGACGTAAAATGGTTTATATTGTTAGATTTGTTCGTCGTCTAGGTGCTTTCTGAGAAGTCCCAAATTATTTTCTTCTAGAAAAGCCAAATAGGCATAACTAAGAACAGTGGTGGCGAAGCTAGGATTTTGGTAATGGGATGCAAAATTACATGAGTGAATGTTGATAAATACAGATGGCTATTGCGTCAACGCCGACAACTACTCCCTAATCCCAGCTCACCACGACCCACGTCGGTACGCCCATCCTAGTTCGTCATGCTGTGCCACGCCTTCCTTGCGGAGTCGCCCATCGGCCACCGCGAGCGGCGCGCCTGTGCTCTCGCTGGCTTGCTGCCTCCTACCACTCGCTCACCGCGCTAGCGCACTGCCCGTTGGCCGCTGTAGCTGTTGTGTGCTATGGTGGTTTGCTATTGCGGCTAGGGCAAAAAGGAACAAAACACCGATCGGGGCCTAGGTTGCCTTGGTGAGTTGGTGGACACTTGGACTAATGGGCCGGTTGGGGCTGACGTTAGCTATGTGTTGGGTCTGGCATATTTGTATGGGTTGGACCTGTTGGGACACTGTGATAATATACTTTGCGAGTTTGTGTATAAGTGATGTATTACTACTACATGTATATACTATATAGTGTTTCTTGCAAACTTTTGGATGTTCAGGTGTACCCCCATGAACCTTTTTCAGCTTTTCCACTGACTAAGACCATGTTTGGGGAGCTTTAAGCCCTGTTTGGGACGGCTTGACTTTTAAGCTCGAAAAAAGTAAATCCCAAGCAACATTTTTCCTACCGGCTTTTCCCCAAGTCGGAAGCCGCGCATAACATTAGAAAAACCAGAAGACGCCGTGGGGCAGCTTCCTACGGCCTCTGTTCCATATTTACCCCCAAGTTCAGAGTTATTTACCCACTTTTGCCATCTCATAAAACACCCACCTGGACCCAAACCCAAACCCAAATGATCTCTTCCTCCCCCGCTAGTGTTGCCGCCCCTCCTCCTCCTCCTGCGACGACCCCTTCCTCTTCCTGCGCCCACGCCGTCGCCCTCCTCCTCCTCCTCCTCCCCACACAGCGCTGCCCCTCCGCCCCGAGCTCCTCCCGAGCCCGATGCCGCCACCATCGTCCTCCCTCCTGTCGCGACATCAACCCTACTCGCCGCCGTCAGCAACCCGATTTTCTTTTCTTTTCCTTTTATTTCTGTTGTAAATGAATTGCGTGTGTAACAATTCTTTATTGCAAAATATTGTTTATTGTAATAATTTATTTTTGTAATAAATTTTATTGCAATTATTTATGTAATAATTGTTAATTGTCATTAATTGCGTTAATTACGTTAATTGTTGTTCATTGTGGCCACTTGCGTTAATTACAATAGTTGTCGTAAAGTGTCGTCGATTGTAGTTAATTGTTGTTAGTTGCGTTAATTGCGTTAATTATTGTTCATTACGGTCTATTGCGTTAATTACGGTAGTTGTCGTTACTTGTCGTCAATTGCATTAATTGTCGTTAAACAACATCAAACAAGCCATCATTTGCCTTAGGGGCAGTTCAGATATTCCTCATCTCAGAAGCTGGAACCAGCCTACCTAAAGGCCAGACAGTCAAACACCAAACCTCTTCAGCTCAGCCATTCAGCCATGCAACCGTTCAACCCTGCAACCCAATCAGAAGCCACTTTTCAGAAAAACTGCAGTTGTACCAAACAGGCCCTTACGTCAACTTCGGCTTCAGAAAAGCCAGAAGTCCACCCAAACAAGCCCTTCCGCACAAAGGCGTCCCATATATCCCTGAAAGCATCTAGACACCTAAAAATGGTTTTGGTAATTAATGATAATATGTGAATATAGGATTAACATGTTTATTGAGTATTTACAAGGTTAAATCACATTGGAGAGTTTGATGTCTTGAAGATGCATGCTAAAGGACAACATGAAGATCTTTTGGATAAAAGACAAGGTACAAGTAGTCTAGGATCCTTTTTATATTTTACCAATCTTAGGAGAAATGATTGGAAGACCGGATTATAGATTAAATGTCGTACTATTAAGAGGGATCATGACTAGTAGCTTGATAGCTTGTTCTTGTGCCATTTGGATCAATTTAGGATCATGCGTACATTTGAATTTGAATTTGAAAGCTCTCTGTGCAATTGTCTGCACAAACGGTAGTACCGGAGGCTAACTGGTGGAACTACTGCTTTGCAGTATGACCGCACTTCCTTCGTTGGTACTACTGTGGGCCGTTCGGACCGTCCGAAAGCAACATGATCGTGTGGTTTATAAGCATGGTCCGAACAGCCTAATTAATCTGGAGCATCCACATGTGCAGTTCAAACGTGCCTGTCAACTTATTTGTGGAGCAGTACGACCGCCCTTGTGAGCGGTACGATTGCATCACGGTAATTCTGTTTTCTAGTTGACGGTACGTAAATTCCAGAGAGACTCCATTTTGGTTAAGTTTGCAAAACCCTTGGAACGGTAGTACCGCCGTTGTTTAAACAGTACTACCGCTCTACGGTACTTTCGGAAAATGGAGCAGAACGTATTTTCCAGAGAGTCTCTTTTTGGAGCTCTTGTGCTCTCTTGGCAAACGGTAGTACCGATGTTTGCTTGGCGAAAATACCGCTTAGCGGTATTACCACACTTCCTTTGGCGGTACTACCGTGGGCCGTTCGGACTGTCCGAAAAGTTCAAGATCGTGTGGTTTAAACGCATGGTCCGAACAGCCCATTGCATCTAAGCCGTCCACGTGGCTAGCATGTTTGGGTGAGCTTGTTCAAATCAGTGGTGCGGTAGTACCGGAGCTTTGATGGCGGAACTACCGCTCCACGGTCGTTCCGAATTTTCTGTAGCAGTACGTAAAAACCAGAGAAGCACCCTTTTCAACTGAGTTTGGAAATCCTGCGAACGGTAATACCGCTCCTTTATGCGGTACGACCAGGCTTAGCGGTATGACCGCATGATAGTTGGTGGTAGTACCGCGCCGCGTTTAAAACGGCTATGTCAGAGGCAGTTAATGCTCCTGTTGTAGCCGTTACAGAGCGGTTGGTGAGAAGCGGTAGTACCGCACCTTGGTTGGCGGTAGTACCGCATTTCGCTGAAAATCTGGGGTTTCTCTCATAACGGTTGAATTTTGTTGTGGGGGTTATAAATACCCATCCACCTGCTCTAGGACAGAAAGCAACTCTTCATTTAACATCTTTAGAGCCTTGAGCATTCATTCAACACCTCAAATACACTTGTGCACTCATTGTGAGGTAGTTGAGCCAATTCAAGTGTATTCACTCATTCTAGTTGATCCATTTGCACTTGAGTGCTATCAAGCGAAGGTCATCGATTTATTACTCTTGAAGTTTTGCTGAACTCCTAGACGGCTTGGTGGTGGGAGCACGATGATCTCTTCAAGAAGCTTGTGAAGAGGCCCGGTGCCAAGATTGTGAGTGGTTCGGTGTTCACCATCTCCGGAGCGGAGGAAGAACAACCAATAGTGATCGAGGGAAGGCTTAATTCGTGGAGCCGGCTTGATATGTTCAAGCTTCCTCAACGTGGACTAGTGAAGACCGGCAAGTCTTCGATACCACGGGAAAACATCGTTGTCTCTTTTATGGTTAATTTTTGTCTTTACTTGTTCCGCATTTACAATTCTAGCATTTATCTTGTATTACATTGCTTAGCTAGAATTGTATCTAGTTTAGACATTGTGAGAACCCGGGGTATTTAACTTGCAATACTTAACCATCCAATTGACCCTAGCATTACAAATCAAATATCCCGACTCTCGGCGCATATGTACTTCCCGGAATTGCAGTACACATACCCCATACAAAAATTAAGCATCCATTCCATACACAAGTCATTACATTACCAAGTCTACAAGCTTACATCTTAAAGGACATACAAGTTCATATTAAAAAGTAGGGCTAACCGGCCAAATGACAAGGTAAATAACCAAAGTAATAGCGGAAGCAAATGCCATAAGATGGCGATAAACAAAAGCCAACCGGTTTACCCTTACCCACAAGGCAACCGACCGGACCGCCAAGCTAGTCGTCCTGCACGAAGTCGGTCTCACAATAGTCGATCCCTTGGGGATCAACCTCCTCTACAACAATTAAGCAACGCAACTGAGTACAAAAATGTACTCGCAAGACTTGCGAGTAACAAGCCTATACATGGCTACATGCAATCTGAATCAAAGGGGAAGGTTATATGGTTCATTTGACGCATAAAGCAATTTTTCATTTGCAATAATGTAATAGATTGAAGGCAATTTGACACATCTGTTTTTATTTGATTAAATAATAGCGAGACAACATTTATAATCATAAATAACATCCTGGAGGTGACTTCCCAACAGCCACCACAACATAGCACGAATACCCATTCGTACCACCCGATTTCAAGTTTTATCGAAAATGTTATAGTCTAACTCTTGCAAAACCTAACCAAGCGTGTCCATAACCTAGGACGAGGCTATTTAAATATATTAAACCCTGTAGGGATGTACAACTTTACCCACATGTCAGACCGCCTTTTCGCCAAGCTATTTAGCACACTTTCTTTGGTATGCCGTCACGGCTAAGTCCTACGAGACATTTTCCAATATTGAGTATTAACTACGAGCCGCCCGTATGTTACCCATACGTTGTGTCAGAGTCATTGTAAAGCCGAAGGTTAACTACCCTATAGGGTAAAGCCCCCGGACAACTACAATGCCCTTCGGTGTGGAGAACCTAGACAGGATTTCACTCCCGCACACCCAACACATATAGACACATTTCTTCTTTTAACACAACACACGCACCCACCACCTGCGACTCGGAGCTAACACATGCCAAAGTAAAGTGACTAGAGCCCATCCATCGAGCTCTAAATCACAGCGGATAAAACCTAGGCTCAGTGGTAGAGGATGAACATTTACCTATAGTTTATGCAACTATAGGATCAACTACTCGATGATAATTTAACATCAAAATAGAGCATGCATACATACACTTTGCAAACAAGATAATAGACTTTGAAAGTAATGGGATCAACATGATCAAATGGAAACAACTGCTTGCCTTGCTGGAGATACTCGACTTGCTACAGAGGACCACTCTCGTATACAAAAGAATCGTCGAAACCTAGCGAAAGAATCGAAAAGAACCAATAAGAAAGGATAACACCGAAATACTAAAAAATTCAAATTTATCCAAAAATCATGAAATTTTCACAGAAGGTAGAGCATGATTTTAAATGAATTTATCAACAAAAATCAATTGATTTGGATGTTCTATGCAAAAGTTATGGCAGTTGGAACATCAGGTTTCAAGAAAATCCAATAAAATTGCTATCTGTTACTGTTCATCCGAATTAATTGTTTTGGTAAAATTTTTTAGAGAGGTGGTGTATATGAAAATTTTATGGTAGACAGAGCACCACATGAGATGAACAATGGAATTTGATTCACCTCATTTGGAGCTAACATAAATTTTCTATGATTTTTCAAATTCATGAAAGTAGTGCACAAGTCATATGTAGAATAAGATTTTCAGAGATAGTAACAAGCTCAAAACCTATTCTACAATAAAGTACAATAATAGAGGAATCCAACAAAATTGATTTCACTCAAATTGGAGTTACAGAGAAATACTTATGCATTTTTGAAGCTAAAGCAATTTTTAGTGCAACAATACTAAACCTAAAGTAATTTTGCCAAAAGTGATTTATGGAATAGTAACATGGTTCAACCCATTTTTATATTAAAGCACATTTAAAAAGGAAACTAACAAAACTTGAATCATCAATTTTAGGGTTAAAATGAAATACCTATGTAATTTTGAAGTTTAAGCAATTAACAGTTCACAAATAAAGTATTTCAAAATTTATAAAAGCATTAATACTTTTATACTGATACCCAATCTAGCCAACGTCACTGACCAGTGGGGCCGCGGTCAATCCGATCCCAATCAGCGTTGGCTCGGTCAAAATGGCCACGGGCCCACGCGTTAGCGTCTCAACGGAGCTTAAGAGTTAAAGGAATGTTTTTACTGTTTTGTCGGGCCCGCATGTCATTGATACAGAGCAGCAATTAAACCAAAATCTACACAGGAAACCATGCTTAAGACATCGTTTAATTGCTAATGATCATGCTACAGTGCGTGTCATCATTCAGACAGGCAGAGGGCTCCCGGCCGTGAACTTTGCTGACGAAACACCGGCGGCTCCGTCCATGGTGGCGCGGCCGGGTGGTCAAAACGGAATGCCCACGTCATTGTGCACTCGACGGCACCAGCGGCGAGGCCAGCGGTGGTCCGACGCGGCGGCGCGATGAGCTAAAGCGATGGAGAGCTACGGCTAACAAGGCATAACGCGGAAAAGCGATGCCCGTAGCTAAATAGCACGCACACGGGCAACGGGGGGGTTCAGGGAAACTACCAGGATGACGTGGTGAGGATGAGTTCGCCAGAGATGGGCGGTCAGCGAAGATGGTGTCACCGAGGAGAGCTCGCCTTGAACAAAGAAAGAGAGAAAGAGATGTTGGAATCGCTAGATAGGGTCATTGCGATGGTCACAGAGCGAGGAATTAGGCAATGCCTCACCGTGCCGTCGTGGGAGAAGAAAGGGGCTCTTGCGGCTGAGTTAGAGAAAAATCCTAGATTTGATGATCCCTGTGATGCAAAGATAAAATTGGTTGAGGGGAAATTGTGAGAATGCTCTAAGGCACGAGATGACGCACTTTAGAGAGGATAATACCTACTAAGAACGAGGTTGGCATGGCGGCGGCGTTGGGTGCACACTCTGGACGCGCTCCAGAGAAGATGGGGGTGCGCTTCGTCTCTTGGGGCTACACAAGAAGACAAGAGCTCGCATTAGCTCGGATGAGTGTGGCGAGGAAGGTAGTCGGAGAGGGACACGAAGGATGAAAGCTCACCCGAGAGAGCAGCTCGAATAAGCGTCTCCCTCCTCAGCCACCGAGAGGAGGTATGAAATCTACTAGGCAAGGGAGAGAGGGATATAGGGCTCCAATGGCAGGGAAGGAAGCGACGTTAGCAGGCGAAGCCCTGGGTTGGTTGAAAGAGGCGGTGGCTCACGGCGTCACTGGCGCAGCTCAGGAGCTCGCGGGCGTATGGCGAGCGAGCTCTACGCGAGCGCTAGTGCGAGCTTGATGACGAACAGCGGAGAGGGCCCACCAATTAGCGAGCGAAATGGGCTGAGTCAATGTGTAAACGAGTGGAACGATTTTGACCGTTAGATCAAGATCGGACGGTTGGCGTTGTGCGCATTCGTTCAGACCTGGCCAAAGGGTTACGCGATCTGGACCATTGAGTTTCCATCGGACGGCTCACAATTGGTGCGGTTAGTTGGTTGGACTGAGTCAAGTGGCCGGGTCGGACTCAAGCCCAAGGAATAGTGAAACTAGTTTTAATAAATAGGCTGAGATGGTTTGCGAATTTTTACAGGGACTTTTAAAGCTCCAAAAATTCTGAAATTTTTATGGAAGGTTACTGGATAAGAGAAAAACCTTTTTTATTTTTTATATAAATTTTCATGCAATTAATATCTCTCTAGAAAATTTACAAGCTACTGCTCTAGGGATTTGACTAAGGGTCCAACTAGTTTGACTAGACCTTTTGAAATAGCAAATAAATTCTAAAAATTATGAAATTTTTCAGAGGGGTTACTAGGATGATCTAGAACCTGGAAAAAAATTTTTCCATGATAACAAGATTTGATTAGAAGGTTTTAAAATGTTTTACTTCTAGTCAATTAAAGCATTTAGTTTTGAAATCAACAATTCTTTTGAAAGAATTTCCAGAAATTTCAAATAACAACAATTATGCATCAAAAGTTTTAAATTATCCTCATTTTCATACATTTGAAAAACAATCCCAAGATTTGGGATGTTACATACATGTTTCATAATTGGCTTAAATTGTTAATTTGCTAAAAAGTTTTAAAACCTCCTATTCACCCCCCCCTCTAGTCAGTTATCCTTGATCCTACAATCCCGCGACAAGAATTTGTACTTCGTGAATGGCGTCAGACCCGTGTTCACGTACTTCGTGACAAGCATGCTCTTGAAGGTCCACCACGCGTGTCCCATCGTGAGCAACGCTTGCCGTTCCACGTGTGCCTGATCTGCTTCTAGGATAGTGAACGAGCTTGAAATATCAGTCCACAGCTAGCCTCTCTCTATGTCCGTTAGAGACTTCCAGCTTGGTGTGGTGATGGGAACCCGTTCCCTTCCAAGTATCCCACAGATGGTCCGGAATTTTGCCGCTGCTTTCTTGGTACTCAGAGGGACCACAGAGGTACTAACCTTCGTGATGGTCATTCGGCCCACAAGCAATTTTGATATTTCTCTGCCATCTCGCTTACGTACCACTTTCCTCGGAGATCCAAACGCATTCGGCGACATCGATGACAGCGGCGGAGACGGTGTAGACGCCATCTCACTTACTTGCTATCTATAGGAGTTACATACGCCATGAACTAAAATTTCAGAATTCAAAGTTTAAATAAAATGGATTGCAAGTTGATATCCACTATGTATTTTCGAAGATAATTTCCCTTGGAAATATATTTTATATAGAAAAAAAAAGAAATTACCCAACCAATGAACTAAAAACATAATATCCCGCATAAAGAATAATATGCTCAATACAATCATCATGTATACAATCATACAAGAGATACAAACCCAAGAAAATAAACACTTCAAACCAAGAGACCAACCAACAATAGAAAACTACACTTGAAACATATACAAAAAGGAAAAGAGGGGAAAAACAACATTGCCACCTCCATATTGGCAGTTGGGATTATAAAAAACAAATGACATTACAACATAATTCAACCAAAATTTAAATGACCAAAATAACATGTATTCATGTAATTCTTCCAAGTCATCTAAAGAGATTAATATGCTTAACACATACACCATTAGAGCATCAAAAATCAGTATAAAGCTAAGATATAAGATGTTGATGAGTGCTCTCAGAAGGCGAGTTGCAAATGAATTAATCTTTGTCATCTCAGGCCTTTAGTCTATACTCTTCACAAATTGGATAATAAAACTAGAATTCAAATTTTGAGCTCTAATCAGTGCTTTACTAGTCTGAGAGATTAATCACATGCATAAGAAAATTAAACTATTGCTTTTTGATAGTCAATGATCATCAAGAATCACAAAATCCACTACTGCAGTTTACAGAAGACTATAAACTAGGTTCACTGAATTCAATACTTCAAGATATAAGTCGACGGACTTTTAATGAATTCACAGAAAACTTTGATTCAGCTAAAAGGAGAATTAGCATGATAACAGTTCAACAGATCATTTTAAGCACTACAGAAGTACCAGAACTTATTGACATAATATGATAGTAGTAAGCAAACCTCTTTTAGAGCTCAAAACTGAACTAGATATCCTATCAATTTTAGTATTAGACCATAACATCACAGAGCATTAGATCAAGGCCACATAATTCACTTTGCTATATCTTTTAGTGTATAAGTCAATTCAAATTCAGAATTTGAAGCCAATCCAGCACACACATATATAATCAAAGTGAACTGCAATTGGAACAAAGAGATACTTACAGAGCCGGCGATATTCAAAACCACCGAGCACCACAAGAGTTCACCGAGCGACGTAGAGGAGGAGGCCGAGCGGTGTGGCTCCGACGTAGAGGAGGAGGGCGTGCGGTGTGGCTCCGGCGTGGAGGAGGACTTCGGCGTGGAGTAGGAGGCCGAGCAGTGTGGCTCCGACGTGGAGGAGGAGGTAGAGCGGCGTGGCTCTAGTGTGGAGGAGGAGGCCAAGCGGCATGGCTCCGGTATGGAGGAGGACTTCGGTGTGGAGGAGGAGGCCGAGCGACGTGGCTCTGGTGTGGAGGAGGAGGCTTCGGGCGACGGTGACGCTCAGGTGGGGAGGGTAACGGGCGAGAGTGGCTCTGGGTAGTCTAATGGGCGAGTGACAAGAATGAGGGTGCAAACCCTAGTGGTTCCCTACTAATAAAGGGATATCACAAACGGCTCCATAATAGAACCGTATATGATACACTACTATGTGATAGTTCATTCTATATCTCTGAATTAAAAAAATTCAGAGATATATGCAACAAGTATTCTATAGCATACTAGTTTATAACAATAGAAATCCATAATTTGACATGAGAGCACATGAACATTTATAAGCCATACAAGAGCAGGGAGACATTAAGTCCATCATATTTGACATATTAGGACATGAGACAAATAGGTTGTACAAGTGCATAATATTATAATTCCACATTACAATGAAGTCCACATTGACAGCAAAATCAGAGATGACAAATCCATAACACATTAACACATGACAATTCCACATTGACATCAAAATAAGATATTACAAGTCCATAACACATGGCAAGTCCACATTCACAGTGAAATAATAATCAAGAGTAGAAAACACAGATCATGTCTCATGTTATGGAATAAATTCTTAATTAACATATAGCCCTTCATAATGATCGACGCGCATATAGCTAGATTTCTCACTAGGTTCTTCCTCAAGCCTGATGCCGTCTCCGAAAGGAGGCAACTCGTCAAATTGATTGTACACTTCCTTATCCACGACATTCTCAACTCCGACAATCCTTCTTTTTTCATGAAGAACTATGTTGCGGTTCTTATTTGCTGGGCCTGTTACATAAAAAAAAACTTGAACAACTTGCTTAGCGAGTACGAATGGTTCGTCCTTGTATCCGACACGTTTGAGGTTCACAGTAGTGACACCGCACTTGTCGACCTTCACACCCTGCGGAAGTTCAACCCAATGGCATCGAAACAGGGGGATCTTGAAAAGTACGTAGTCGAGCTCCCAAATCTCCTCTACGAACCCATAGTAGGAGTTCAACCCACGTGGCCCGGCAGTATTGAACTGCTTGTGAAACGCATCTATTGTAACATCCTAAAGTTACATTACTATTTTAAATTAATAAAATTATTATTTTATCGATTTCTTTGAGTTGTAAAAGAGTTCCTAGATTTTTTGAAAATTTAAAAGAGTTTTATTTATTTTCTTGAATTTTCTAAGTTTTAAAAGTAAAAAATAAAATTTTATTAAGTTTCTGGGTTTTTATTGGATTTAAAGTTAAAAAGGAAATTTTAATTAATTTACTAAATTTTCTGGATTTTGAAAAGGTTTTTCCTAGTTTATAGAAATTAAAAATAATTTATGTGCAAAAATAAAATCCAACTTTAAGTTAGAAATAATTTTATTAAGTTCAAAATAATTCAAGGAATTTCTCTGTATTTTTCTAGAATTTTTGAACTCTATTTGCTATTTTCTAAAAACCTATTTCATTTAACTCAGTTTTTGAAATTCAAAAGGTATTAAAAATCCCCTAATCCTTTTTGGGCCGAAAACATTGCTCCTGGCCCATTTTTCCCTCTCACACGCGCAGCCCAACCCACAATCGCATTCGAACAGTCCGAACGTTCGCTCGCCCCCATTCGGACGGTCCGAACGTTCGCTCGGTCCGTTCGTCCGGTCCAAACATCATTGCGCCTCCCGCGTCACTACCGCGTGGGCCCCATCGGTCAGTCTCCTCCCCCTGTGCTTCTTCCTCCCTTTTCTTCTGCCCATTGCCGCCCCATGCCAGTCGTGTGCCCGTGCCGCGAATTGAACGCGCCTGTCACCACCGCACCCGCGCCATGCCTCTACTCCACCACCCACACTTTGCCTCACCTACTCCCGTCCCATTGCCCACGCCATCCGGAGCTTCACCGCGTGCACATGACCGTTGAACCTCCTCCCTTGCTCCTCCTCGATGCCTATAAAGGGAAGCACCAGAAGCCCCTTGAACTCCTCTTCCCTTCCCCTAACCCTTTCCCTCTCTCTCTCTCACCCTCTCCGTGTCGCGCTTTGCCATTAAAGCCGCACAGCCGAAGCTTTGCACCGTCATCAATTTTGCCGATGTTGAAGGCCCTCCACCAGCATGGTCTTCACCAATGGCATCGCAAGGCCACGTTCTACGTGGTGCTCACTCTCACCTCGCTAGAGCTCCACTGGAAGGCCCATGCCACGGCCCTTGCTCTCGCCGTCGGTGAACCTTTTGCTCCTAGCCCCCGACGTGGCAAGCACCAGAATCCCCATCCTCCCCTCTTTGTTGATGCTCCCGTTGAGCCTCGCCGTGGTGCGTAGCACCGGCAAGCTATGCGCCCGAGCGCCGCCACCCGCCGGCCATGATGTGGCTGCCCATGTCAGCGCCACGCCATGGCCACCTCACCCCTTATTGCCTCCATGGAAGCTACGTGGCTTCTTGCGTGGCAGTCGCCACATCCTCTTTTGCACCCGATCCACCATGGACCAAGGTTCATTCCTATGGACCCGGTCCACAAGACCTGGGCCCACATGTCAGTGGCTCTCCCTTTTTTCCTTTGAAAAATAATTCAGCCAAAAATCCTTTTCCCCCTGCTGACGTCATCGTGACGAATAATTGATTTTCCTTTAGAAAATTAATTCAAAAAAAATCCCCAATTTCATCATTTCATGTATTTTCAAACTTCCGAGAGCTCGTTCTCCTCCATTCGAATTCCGATTCGAGCGATTCAAATTTATAAATTTATCTAAAATGAAGATCTAGCTTTATATACTGAAATTATTTAATTTGGAGTTTGTTTTAATTTAATTGGATTTTATTTGAATTTAGCTTATTTTTGCATGTAGATTCCGACGACTTCGGAGAACTGGATTTCGACGCTTCTCTGCATTTCAACGCCATTTTACAGTAACGACTAAATAAGCATGGCAAGTTACATCTTTTATCATATTTGAATCCTAGTATTTTAAATTATTTAAATTATGTTTTAAATTATTATTGCATGCGTATTTATATTCAAGCAATTTAAATTCCTATCTTAAGCTTTATAGTTATTTCCAAATCCAATGTATAGCCATTTATTGTCAAGATAGACAGTATGGAGAATATTTCCAAATGTGATGTATTTAGGGATTAGAAATTGAAATAATTGGATTATAAGAATACATTACTGTTGGATGTTTAATTATAAAAAAAAATCTTATTGTTGGATTATAGCAATATACGATGGATGGAAGTTGGATAGTAGGACTACATGATTCTTGGATGTTGATTATAGAATTATACAATTGTTGATTGTTGGATTATAGGTTTGAATAATTATTGGAGATTGAATCGTAGAAATGTAATATTGACGGATGTGGATTATAGAAATAAATGATTGATTGATGTTGGATTTTAGGAATAAATCTTGGTGGATTGTAGAAATACATCCCGGATGGATTATAGAAATATATCTTGGGTGGGTTATACAGGAATATTTTTCTGAATTATTAGAATATATCATTGTTAAGATCAGATTAGTGATATCGGATTACAGAAATGGATTATGGTTGGATGTTGGATTTTTAGAGATATATGATCGTTGGATATTGGATTGTAGAAACACATTATTGATGGATTGTTGGAATAAGTCTCGTTGGATTACTAGAGTATATTTTCTTGGATTATATAAATGTATAATTGTGGAATATTGGATTATGGGACTACTGAAAGCATCTAGACCCCTAAAAATTGTTTTGGTAATTAATGATAATATCTGAAGGATTAACGTATTTATTGAGTATTTACAAGGTTAAGTCCCATTGGTGAGTTTGATGACTTGAAGATCTACATGGCTCAAAGACAAGGTACAAGTAGTCTAGGATCCTTTTTATGTTTTACCGGTCTTATGAGAAAAGGTTGGAAGACCGGATTATAGGTTAAATGCCGTACTATTAAGAGAGATCATGATTAGTAGCTGGATAGCATGTTCTTGTGCCATTTGGATCAATTTAGGATCATGCATGCACTTAGAATTCAATATGGAAAGCCTTCTATGAAATTGTCAAGGAAAACGGTAGTACCGGAGTTTACAGGGCGGAACTACCGTTTAGCGGTATGACCGCATACCCTTCGGCGGTACTACTGTGTGTCGTTCGGACCGTCCGAAAGTGACCCAATCGTGCGGTTAAAACCTGTGTTCCGAACGACCCAACGAATCTGAGCTGTCCACGTATTCAGTCCAAATGGGTTAAGTTGGACTGGACGCTCAGTGGTACGACCGGCTCGTGGTGCGGTGCTATCGCAGCCTGGTCGTTCTGTTTGTGTTGTTGGCGGTACGTAAAATCCAGATAGATACCTTTTTGGAGCTCTTGTGCTCCCTTGGCAAACGGTAGTACCAGGAGTTTAATGGCAGAGCTACCGCTTTGCAGTATGACCGCGTTTCCTTTGGCGGAACTACCATGTGTCGTTCGGACCGTCCGAACATTGCTCGAATTGAACGGTTTAAACCATGGTCCAAACGGCCCAATGAATCTAGGCTGTCCACGTGGTAAGTCCGTTCGTGTGAGCTGCCTAAGTCTCTTTTGCGATGCGGTAGTACCGTAGTTTCAAGCGGAACTACCGCACCCCGGTTTTTCCGTTTGTTTGAGAGGTACATTTTTAACAAAACATGTGTTTTCTGGTCTCCGGTTGCTCTTTGAGGATGCGGTAGTACCGGAGTGTAACTCGCGGAACTACCGCACCCCGGTCATACATTTTGTTGTATGGCGGTACATTATTTATAGTAGGTGCCATCTTTTGGACCTCAAGTGATGCTGTCGTACCGCACCTTGGACCGAAACAACCAAAGATCAAAACTACCGCTTGATTGTTGGCGGTAGCACCGCGTCACGTTTAAAACGGCTATGTCAGAGGGAGTTAATGTTCCTGTTATAGCCGTTACTGAGCGGTTGGTGGGATACGGTAGTATCGGCCCTTAGCCGTGATAGTACCGCTTATTTGAAAAGTTGGGATTTCTCTCCTAACGGTTGGATTTGGTTGTGGGGGGTATAAATACTCCTCTACCTGCTCAAGGTCAGGGAGACACTTCATTTAACATCATTATAGCCTTGTGCATGCTCTCAACACCTAGAACATACTTGTGCATTCATTGTGAGGTGGTTGAGTTCATTCAAGTGCATTCATTCATTTTAGTTGATCCATTTGCACTTGAGTGCCGTCAAGCGAAGGTCATTGGTTTGTTACTCTTGGAGTTTTACCAAACTCCTAGACGGCTTGGCGGTGATTGAACGGTGATCTCTTCAAGAAGATTGTGAAGAGGCCCGGTGCCAAAATTGTGAGTGGCATGGAGTTCGCCATCTCCGGAGCGGAGGAAGAACTACCAATAGTGATCGAGAGAAGGCTTAATTCGTGGAGCCGGCTTGATTCGTTCAAGCTTCTTCAACGTAGACTAGTGAAGACCAGCAAGTTTTCGATACCACGGGAAAAACATTGTTGTCTTCATTGTGGTTATTTCTAGTCTTTACTTTCCGCTTTACAATTCTAGCTCATATCTTGTGTTGAATTGCTTAGCTAGAATTGTATCTAGTTTAGACTTAGTTTATAATTGGCTTAAACTGTTATATTGTCAAAAGGTTTAAAAACTTCCTATTCACCCCCCTCTAGTCGGTTATCCTTGATCCTACAAGTGGTATAAGAGCTTACTCTCTCATTGATTTAGACTTAACCGTCTAAGAGAGAAAAGGATGGCTAGTGAGGGAATTGCTATAGGAATGACCCCTTTGTTTGATGGTTCTAATTATGCTTAATGAAAAATTAGAATGTCAATTTATTTAAAGGCCATGAGTCCAAGCAATTGAAAAATCGTAAATGAGGGTTACGTCATGCCTCTTAATCCACTAGTTTCCATGGACCAAGAGGTGCGTAATACTCATTTAGATGCCCAAGCTATGAACGCTCTCTTTGGTGCTTTGAATGCGGATGAGTTCAATAGAGTGAGAAATTTGGAAACCGCTCATGATATTTGGACCATCCTCTCGGAAATCCATGAGGGAACATCTACGGTCAAAGAAGCCAAATTGCATAGGCTTCGGATTAAATATGAGACATTCGTAATGTTACCTCCTGAAAACATCAATGAGATGTATTCGATTCAACAACATTGTGAATGAACTCAAAGGCATTGGCACTAAGCTTCTTGATGTTGATATTGTGCGCAAGATCCTTAGGGCTCTACCGGACAAGTATGAGACGTTGGTGACATCGTTTCTCAACTCTCCTGAGTTGCCAAGAATGACGCCAACGAGACTTTGGGGCAACCTCATAACAAATGAGTTGTTCAAGAAAGACAAGGAAGAGATCTTGGAGTCGTCTTCCTCAAAGAAAAAGATTACCGCTTTCAAAGTCAAAGCGGAATCAAGTGATGATGAGGTTGAAAAAGGAGACTCCGAAGAGGAGTTTGCATTTCTTGTGAGAAGAATGAAGAAATTCATGAGAAGGCACCCTTATAGAAGCTTCAACTTCGACAAGAGCAAGAAAGGGCAATTCTCAAGTGACAACAAGCGTTATATCAACATCCGATGCTATAATTGCGAAGAAAAGGGGCACATTGCCTCTCATTGTCCTTTGAAGAAGGATGATAAGAGCAAATCATTCAAGAAAAAGGAATACAATGATAAGAAGAAGCTTTTCAAGAAACTTCACAAGGATAGCAAGCATGAAGCCTACATTGGAGAATGGGACTCCGATGAGGAGTCAACCGACTCCGACTCTGATGAGGATGAGTCCTCCAAGAAAAAGGGACTCGTTGGCATCGCCATCAAGGAGGCTCCATCGCTATTCTCCACTCCAACTTGCTCATGGCAAAAGGAAATAAGGCAAAATCCATTAATGATAATGAACCAACATATGATGAATTAATGGATATGCTTTAAGACTTGAATGAATATCTTGGAAAAGAAATGTCAAAATATAAAGTCTTAAAGAGAGAGCATATCTCTCTAAAAGAATCTTATGAGGAGCTAAAGGAAACTCATGACTTGCTTATCCAAAAAAATTCAAGCAAGTCTTGCTCTAGTACAGGAATTACATGTGATATTCTTGATGAAATGTCTAGTGTAAAAATTGCTAAGACTAGTGCATTTACCTCATGTAATGATCCTATTGCTATGCCATGTTGCTCTAGTATTAATGCTAATCGTGATAATGTTGAGCATAATGATGCAAAGCTTGTTGTTGAAAACAATGAGCTAAAAGAGTAAGTGACCAAGCTAAGCAAAAGCTTGGAAAGGTGCTTCAAGGGTAAGGCTACTCTTGACAAGTTTTTGAGTGAGCAAAGGTGCTCATTCAATAAAGAAGGACTTGGGTATGTGTGAGGACCCCGGTTTATTAGGCTTGTAATACTTAGTCATCCATTGACCCTAGCATTACAAACGAAATAACCCGTGTCTTCGAGATATGTATACTTCCCAGAAATGCCGTATACACACCCCTATACAAAATCATGCATCAAGTTCATACAAGACATAGAACCAAGCACGGACTAGAATTAAAGACATACATAATATAGAGAGAGTTATTACAAAAGGAGAGGCCAACCGGCCAAGATAACCCAGAAAAACTAAATAAACAGCGGAAGCAAAAGTGCCATAAGATGGCCATAAACAAAAGCCAATTAGTGTGCCTTTACCCACAAGGCAACCAACCGGACCGCCAAGCTAGTCGTCAAACCCGAAGCACATCTCACAAGAGTGAAGCCCTTGGGGCTCACTTTCTTTCTCTGCAACAAAGTTATTAAGCAAAGCAAATGAGTACAAAAATGTACTCGCAAGACTGACGTGTAATATAACAGAACTATAGTTTAACTACATGCCAGCTTTATTAAGTGGATGAGGCTTTGGACTTATTTTAGCATAAAGCAAGATTTCATTTGCAATATTTAAATAGATTCCAAAGCAATTTTGCAATTCATTTTACATTTGCAAAAACAACGAGACAAGTAACATAATAACAATAGACAACAACAATCCTGGAAGTGACTAACCCAATAGCCACCACAATAGCATGAACATCCATTCATACCAACCCATCAAGTTTTAATTAAATGTTGTAGTCTAGTTCTTGCACGACCTTACCAAGCATGTCCATAACCTAGGACGAGGCTATTCGAATAGTTTTAACCTGCGAGGGTGTACCAATGTACCCACACGCTGCATCGCCTTTTCGCCACATGATTTAGCACACTTCCTTTGGTATGCCAAGCACGGCTAAGTCCTCGAGGCATTTTCAATGAATGATGCTAGTTAAGAGCCGCACACACCAAAGAGTAGGAGACTCGGCCCACCAAGCAATCAAGGAGCTCTTCCTCTTATAAAAGGGTTTCATCGTGACGACCCATAACTAACACCTCCCAAAGTACTTAGCCAAGAGAGGTCCCATATCCCCCTCGTGTGGTTAGCACGCATAAGCGCTTGGCTTAGTGACACAAGTAACTCGGTCCTTGGGGACCTGGGCACCATTCCATTCACACCCAACATATCACACCAACATCCATTGTGCCCAAGTCAATACAGTTTTGTTTTCATTTTTGTTTTATTTGTTTACAAAGTAACAAAACACATGATGGACAAAATGGAATAAAAATTTTAGTGCGATCAAGGTCATCGACATAATGTCGACAACTGCCCATTTCTACCGTTATCTAAGCATTTCTAAGCATTATCAACGTAAACTACTAAGCGATAAGAGTCCATCCATCGAACTCTAAATCGCAGCAAGATAGTCCTAGGCTTAGTAGTAGAGAATGAACATTTACCTACAGAATATGCATCTATAGGATTACTAACGACATTTTAACACAAAGTAGCATGCATACATATAAGTGAAACAAAGTATTAAGCTTTAAAGTAATGGGACAATAATGGAATATGATCAAACTGCTTGCCTTGCTGTGGCTGGTCACTATGCTGCAGAGAAACACTCACGGATCAACCCACTCGCCGGCACCTAATCGAAAAGCGAAAAGAATCGATAAGAACGCGAAAACCACAAGGACAGCACAGCAAACAAACTCCAAATGCTCTCAAATTTCTACAGCAGCAAGAGGATGATTTTAGGAATTTAGCAACAAGAACCAATGGATTTGGATTCTCAATGCAAAAGATATGAGCAAAACAATTCTGCTCACCCTAAAAATACCAAACCGCCACTATTCACCAATTTAATTATTTGGCAACATTTTCTAGAAAGGTGGTGATACTGAGATTTTTACTGTAAAACCAGCACCTCATGAGATGAATAACACAATTGAGTTCATCTCATTTGGAGCTATTATGCATTTTCTATACTTTTTCAAAAACAAGAACTTGAACAAAATTAAAATGCACAAGTAAGCTTTTTGAAAATAGTGACAAGTCTAAATCTTATTCTAACATTTAGTTTACTAACAGAGGAAGCCAACAAAGTTGGATTCACTCAAAAAGGAGCTCTAGAGAATTACTTATGCATTTTACAAGTTAATTTGAATTTTTATTGCAACATTTAAAGTTAGTTTTGAAAACTATTTGCAAATGCATGTTCTGGAGCTGAACTGAGCCCATAACTATTTTTAGATTAGAGCCCAGTCCAAACCAGAGCTACAAAAATTTGAATCACCCTATTTGGATTTAAATTGAATTAGTTATGCAATTTCAAAGTTCATACCTTTTTCAGTGCATAAAATAAGTGTTCTCTGGAATTTCTTAAAACCACAAAGGCAGGGGAGGACATGAGCCATAGATCTTGAATCTAACGGCTCAAGACCTCCCAGCTGATGATGCGCACACGCGCTCGCGAGGGTCCAGAGGACATGGGCCGTGGATCTTGGATCCAACGGTCCTTGTCCTCCCAACAATGCGCACGCGCTAAGCAGAGGGGAGGTCGTGGCCGTTGATGTCGCATCCAACGGACCACAACACAGGAGGGAGGACCAGAACGGCCCAGATCTAGCGAGGGAGGTCCTCAACGGTGAGATCTTCCAAAGGAAGATCTAAACTATCAAGATCTCCCCAAGGAAGATTTACATCGTCAAGACCTCACGGGGGAGGTCCTGGACGGTCCAGATTTTCTAAGGGAGGACCTTAATGGTCCAGATCGTCCGAGGGAGGACCTAAACGGCTGAGATGACCTCGAGGAGGTCCTACGCGGAGGTCTTAACGTCTCAGACCTCCAGAGGAGGGCTGGGCGGCTAAGATCTCACATGAGGAGGTCCTGGACGGTCAAGATCTCATCAGAGGAGGTCTTGACGGTCAAGACAACAACAAAGAGGTCCTGGGCGGTTCAGATCCACTTGGGGTGGTCCTGAACGGCCAAGATCTAACAAAGGGAGGTCCTAAACGCTAAAGATGACCTCGAGGAGGTCTTAAACGGCTCAGATCTCCATTGGGAGGTCGGGACGGTTAAGATTTACCCGAGGAGGTCCACAAAGGTTAAGAGGACCTCGGGAGGTCCTACAGTGGAGATCAACACAGGAGGACTTTGACGGACACGATTCACGGGGAGGTCTGTCGACAACAAAGACAAGACGCCCCGTCCGACAAAACCACCGAGGCAATCCAAGGCTCGCTTGGGCGATGAGGACCTCGGCACGTAACCAAGGACCCCAAAAGGTGCGCAATAATGTTGCGCATGCAATGGGACCATTCCCAAAGGTGGGGTGGCCTGAACGGCGATGAGCGAGATGGGCGGCGCAAAACACACGACCAAGAGCATCACTAGAAATTAAAGCTCGCAACCACATACAGACAGTGCCCGGCTCTTAAGGACTACCAGAGTTACCGGAGGTCTTGAAGGTCTTGGGAAGGTTGGAGAAGAGGAGGACCGGCCGTGGTGACGCAGACGAGCTCCACGGCCAAGATCCAACTCGAAATTAAACTGCCCCTGTGGAGGCCAGATAAAATCACGTTAGGGGTGAGCACTTTGGGTGATGATGTGCTCAAAATGGAAGCAAAGAGAGGGAGAGGAAGCCATCGAGCATCGCCATCGAGAAGCTCCAAGTCGCTTCAATGGCGGCCAAGGAGGCCAAAGTGGTTTGAGTTCCTCAGAACCGGGTGTAAAACGGTGAGGTGTGGAAAAGAAGCCAATGAAGGCAATGGGGAGGTTTTATACCCCCGGACATGGAGGTCGTGAGCCAAGGGTTAAGCTCATGGTGAGCTTAGCCCATGGCGCGGTCCATGGCATGGACAAGACAATGGAGGTGAAGGGGGCAGGTCAGAGCAGACCTAGGGCATGGCCTAGAGCATGGCCTAGGGCGGAAAGGCACTGGCGTGCATTTAATGCGCCCAGGCACAGAGCCGTTGGGATTTGACAAGTCCTGACCTCCTCACTGCCATGGCACACGCGCGCACCAGAGCAAGGAGATAAACAGACCTCATCTCATCCGTTGGATTAAAACACGGGAGGTCTGACCCTAGATCGAAGCGGTGAGATTTAAGTGAGAAGGAGGAGGTCCTGACCCTTGGATTAGGATCGGGAGGTCGTGACCTTTAGATCACCACCATCTTGATGTGCAAAGGAAAAAGGGAGGTCACAACCATTGGATCTCCATCGCACGGTTGTGCCAGAATGTATCAGGAGATCGCAGCGCCAAAGGGATAAGAGGTCCCGCCATTGGATCTGAATCAAGGGCGTGGACTGATGGGGAAGGTCTTAACGATGCAAACGATCTGACCACACGAGGTGGAGGTCATGGCCTTTGGATTTCAATCCAAGGCGCGCAACAAATGGGGAGGTCGTGGTCATGTTACACACACACACATGGAGGTTGTGGTCATGGATCCGGATCCAACGGCGCACAACAAAAGGAGAGGTCATGGCCATTGGATTTACATCCAAGGGCGCATAACACTAAGGGGAGGTCGTGGACGTTAATCACGACACTGAGGAGGTCGTGGCCGTGAGATGTTGATCTGACGGCAACGAACTGAGGGTGGAGGTCGTGGCTGTTAGATCTGGATCTAACGGCTACGAGCTCAGGTGCGGGAGGTTGGGCTATTACGCACAACACAAAAAGAGACGGGGAGGTCATAGCGGTTGGATCTTTATCCAACGGCTACGAGATGATAACGGAGGTCATGGCCATTAGATCTCCATCTAACGCCTCGAGCTCAAAGCGGTGGGAGGTTTGATGCGCTTGATGCAAAGAGGAGGTCATGGCCATGGATCTTTGATCCAACGGCACAAGACCTCACGAGGTGGAGGACCTCGCTGAGTTGGTTGTGAAGGAGGTCGTGGCTGTTGGATAGGATCCAACGGCTACGACCTCATGTGGGGGAAAGAGGAGGTCTGGGCTGCTGGCTGAGGAGGAGGTCGTGGCTGTTAGATCTGGATCTAACGGTTACGACCTCCACAAGGTGGAAAAGAGGTCAGCTGAACCAGGGAGTGGGTTGGGTGCAACCCAATTTGGGAAAATGGCTCAGCCCAAGGAACAGTACAAGTTTTTGAATTTCAATTTTAACAACTGAGATTTTGCAGAATTATTTGAGATAGCAAATTAACTCCAAAATTTCTGAAATTTTAACTGAAGCTTGCTTACATTAGGATTAACCTTACATAAAATTTCCAGAGGTTTTTATGCAAAGCATTTTTCTCAGGAAATTCATAAAGGCTGTTCAAAGGTTTGTTTTACCTCCAAAAATTACCAAACAAGTTTGAAAACTTGTGATATTTTTCATAGGGGTCCCACATCATTTCTAGGACCAAGGAAAATTATTTCCAAAGGTTTGGCACAACATTGGTGATAATTGGAAAATGAGTTTGACTTTTGTCAACAAGAGGTTTAGGTTTTTGAACACCACCACTTTTGACAAGAATTACATGTGAGATCAGGGGTTTCAAGATGTGAGAAAAAGTTTTAATTTCTACCCATTTAATTACATTTGAAACAAACACCTGTTTAGGTATTTGGGATGTTACAGTATGTGCCCAAGAAAGGTAAGAAACCGGTAAACAAGCCCACAAGGTTTGTGAAGCAAAATGGCAAGTATTGCCATAAGTGCCGGGAAATAGGATATGTGCAACAAGCTTGTCCTATTGGTAAGACTCCATCCATTGGTATATATGATTCATGTTATATGCTTAGAAAAACTAAGGATGATAAAGTTATTGCTAAATTTGTTGGCACTTCAATTTTAGGCGCTAAAAAGAATGCTATTTGGGTGCCTAAATCCTTGGTCACTAACCTCCAAGGACCCAAACAAATTTGGGTACTTAAAAGAACTTGATTCTTGTTTTGTAGGTGAACTATAAAACCGGTGGAAAACATTAGGTGCTTGATAGTAGATGCACTCAACACAAGACCGGTGATAGAAAGTTGTTCACCACATTTGAGAATGGTAAAGGAGTTGACAAGATCATATTTGGCGATAATAGCAAAGGAAAGGTAATAGGATTGGGTAAGATCGCTATCTCAAATGACCTTTCTATTTCTAATGTATCTTTGGTAGAATCCTTAAATTTCAATTTGCTATTCGTTGCTCAAATATGTGATCTTGGCTTAATTTGCTCATTCTCAAATGAAGGTGTTACAATTTCAAATACAAAAGATAGCTCTTTAGTTTTCAAAGGATTTAGATTTGGAAATCTTTATTTGGTTGATTTTACTTCAAATGAATCATGCTTAAAAACTTGTTTAATTGCAAAAACCTCATCGGGTTGGCTTTGGCATAGAAGGTTAGCTCATGTTAGAATGATTCAACTTAAAAAGTTTTTCAAACATGATTTAGTTGTTGGCTTGAAAGATGTGAAGTTTGAGAAAAATAGACTTTGTAGTGCTTGTCAAGCCGGTAAACAAGGCGCTAACTCTCATCCTTCCACGAGTATCATGTCAACCTCTAGACCATTGGAACTCTTACATATGGACTTGTTTGGCCCAACAACCTATAAGAGTATCAGGGATAATAGCTATTGTTTAGTCATTGTGGATGATTACTCTAGATACACATGGATATTCTTCCTAGATGACAAAGGTGAAACCTCCGGCATTTTCAAAAGTTTTACAAAAAGGGCTCAAAATGAATTTGATTTCAAAATTAAGAAAATCTGTAGTGATAATGGTTCCGAGTTCAAGAATACTAAAGTTGAAGACTTTTGTGATGAACTTGGAATAAAGCACGAACTTTCCATAACCTACACTCCGGAGCAAAATGGAGTTGTAGAAAGGAAAAATCGTACATTAATTGAAATGGCTAGAACAATGCTTGATGAGTACAATACTTTCGATAGTTTTTGAGTGGAAGCTATTAACACCGCTTGTCATGCCATAAATCGTCTTTTGAAAAAGATTTCTTATGAGCTTCTTGTTGGAAGAAAACCGAACATCTCTTACTTTCGTGTTTTTTGTTGCAAATGTTATATTTTAAAGAAGGGTGTTTGTCTTTCAAAATTTGCTAGTCGTTGTGATGTTGGTTTCTTGCTTGGTTATTCTTTTAATAGCAAAGCATATCGTGTCTTTAACAATAACTCCGATTTAGTTGAAGAAAGATATGATGTTTAATTTGATGAAACTAACGACTCTCAAGAAGAGCATGGAAATTTGGATGATGTAGGTGATGAAGGCTTAAGAAAAGCCATGGAGAACATGCAAATTGGCGACATCAAGCCTAAGGATGATCCATCATCTTCCACTCAAGTTGAACCTCCTACCTCTTCCACAAATCAAATTCAAATTGATGAAGATGACAATAAGGAAGATGATTAACCACCCTACTTACCACCAAGAATCCACAATGCAATTGCAAAAGATCATCTAATAAATCAAATATTGGGTTACGTAAGTAGGGGTGTTCAAACTCGATCCCGTATTGCTTTTTTTGTGAATATTATTCTTTTGTCTCTTCTATTGAGCCAAAGCATGTAGAAGAAGCACTTGATGATTCGGATTGGGTAAACGCAATGCATGAAGAACTCAATAACTTCACTCGAAATGAAGTTTGGACATTGGTGGATCAACCCAAGGAACACAACATCATTGGAACTAAATGGGTCTTTAGGAACAAGCAAGATGAAAAAGGTATGGTTGTTAGAAACAAAGCAAGGTTGGTTGCTCAAGGATATTCACAAGTCGAATGTTTGGATTTTGGTGAAACCTTTGCTCCCGTAGCTAGATTTGAGTCAATTTGAATATTACTTACTTTTGCGTCATGCTTTGATATTAAATTATTTCAAATGGATGTTAAAAGTGCTTTCCTAAATGGAACAATATTCGAACTTGTCTTTGTTGAACAACCTCCCGGTTTTGAAGATCCAAAGAATCCAAATCATGTCTATAAACTCTCCAATGCGCTCTATGATCTTAAAAAAGCTCCTAGAGCATGGTATGAACGCCTTAGAGATTTTCTAGTCTCAAAAGGATTCAAAATCGAAAAAATTGATTCAACTTTATTTACTAAAGTTTTAGATGATGATTCCTTTGTTTGTCAAATTTATGTTGATGATATTATTTTCGGGTCTACTAATCAAGATTTTTGCAAAGAATTTGGTGATATGATGTCTAGGGAATTTGAAATATCCATGAATGGAGAGTTAAGTTATTTTCTTGGACTTCAAATCAAGCAACTCAAAGATGGAACCTTCGTGAGCCAAACAAAGTATACAAAATATTTGATCAATTTGGCATGAAGGATGCAAAACCCATCAAGACTCCTATGGCAACCAACGGTCATCTCGAACTAAATGAGGGAGGTAAACCGGTAGATTTAAAGCTTTATAGATCCATGATTGGTAGTTTGCTTTATCTTACCGCATCTAGGCCCGATATTATGTTTAGTGTTTGCATATGTGCACACTTTCAAGCAACTCCAAAAGAGTGCCATTTGATGGCCGTAAAAAGAATACTAAGATATTTAAAGCATTCCTCTAGCATTGGCCTATGGTTTTCCAAAGGTGCTAAATTTGATTTAATTGTATATTTCGATTCCGATTATGCGGGTTGCAAAGTGGATACAAAAAGCACATCGGGGAGTTGTCGATTCTTAGGAAGATCTTTAATATCATGGTCATCCAAGAAACAAAATTTCGTAGCTTTATCCACCGCCGAAGCCGAATATGTTTCCGCAGGAAGTTGTTGTGCTCAATTGCTATGGATGAGGCAAACTTTGATGGATTATGGAATTAAATTTGATAAAATACCTCTTTTGTGTGATAATGATAGTGCGGTGAAAATAGCCAATAATCCCGTTCAACACTCAAGAACCAAGCATATAGATATTTGCCACCATTTCTTGAGAGATCATGTGAGCACGTGAAATATTGAAATTAGCCACATCCGGACCGAAGACCAATTAGCGGATATTTTCACAAAACTATTAGATGAAGGCCGCTTTTGCAAATTGAGGAATGAATTAAATGTCATAGACTATTCAAATGTTGGTTGAACTCTTGCCTTATGCATTTCACTTCACTTGGTGTTATTTGAAGACTTTTATGAAAGTATTTTCAAAATGTTTATTAAAGATTATTATGTTCAAAAAAATTATGTTCTTGGATAGACATTAGTCTACTCAATGCATAATGATCCTAAATGATATTCATTTGTGTGCAAAATTAAGGATCATTTGCATAATTATCAAAATCCAAAGTCATCTTAAAGTTCCAGGAAAATCGGAACAACCGGCTTGTTAAGCACGGTACGACCGCAGTGCGGTACTACCGACGCTATAACCACGGTACGACCTCTTGGCGGTACTACCGGCGGTATAAAGGAGGAACTACCGCGTCGGTTGGTGAAAGGGCAGTAACTCCTTGCGGTTTCACTTTAACCCGTGCCTTTTACCTCAGAACAGTTCGAACGAACTCGCACCGTTTCCCATTCTCTCTTGGCCTCTCTCTTTCTCACCCGAAGACACCCCAAATCCACTCGAAATTCTTCAAAGTTCTTCGGTGGTTCTTCAATCTTGTTGATTCCTTGCATCTCTAGGGTTTATCTCCTTCAGTCCTCACGGTAAAACCCCTTTTGATTCTTGCTTTACCGAAGATTGGAACCCTAGGTCTCCTTTTAGGGTTAATTGAGAATGTAGATGATTTTTGTGGTTCTTGTTGGGCAAATTGATAAAATTGGTGTTTCATGATGTTTACACATCCATTATATGGATTCACTCCATAAGAAACATCCAAAATTTCATTAAATTCCTCGCCTAGAATTCAGTCTTAAAAACGATATTACCATTGGTTTGAGCACGGAACTACCGTGATGCGGTTGTACCGGCTTGACAACAGAGGTACTACCAATTTTTCTGACAGAACAAGAAAATCACTCCATTCAAAATTAAACCTAATCTACTTGATCTCTTGCATCCTTTGTAACATATTCTCTCTGCTTGAAGATGCCAAGGACCAGAATTGCTACTCACAAGTCCGTTGGTGCCACTAGAGGTCAATCCTCCTCGTCTCGGCCTTCGGCAGCTTCTGTTCAAGCCGAAGAAGTTCTAGAAGTGCAACAAAAAGCAGTGCAAGACAGAGGGAAAGGTCCAGCAGTCAATGAACCAGAAAATGAGGAAAATTCATCTCAAGCTAAATCTGAAATAGAATCAGACGCTCAAGCTCAATCAGATGAGGAAATGAGAGAGCCAGAAGAGCCTCGGGATGATTTAAGGATGATTTCAGCTGATGAGTTTGCCATCAAGCGACACATAAATCAGTACCTCTTCCCTTCAAACTCCATCAATCCAAGATTCCACACAAAATTTCAAGAGCAAGTCTATGAGCAGCTGTATGGATATCACAGAATTTTTGCAGATCATAAGTGGATAAAGTGGCAGCACATCAACTCTTTGGACAAGTATAATGGTGTGTACCGAATGTTTCAGCAAGTCGGTCTTCATGATCTCGTAGCTCTAAGGAATGACTACAATGAGGAGATCATAAGACAGTTCTATGCCACTGTGCATGTTTCTCCAGATCTTTTAACAATGAAATGTATGACAGTGACCAGATGTGTGGAGTGCACTAAGGCAGACTTTGGGCGTGTTTTGAGAACACCATCTGGCACATGGGAGAAGCTCTATAACTATCCTGCATTGCTTGCTCCTGCTTGGACTGACTTTTATGATCCAACTGTCAGGTATACCCCAGGGAAGATACATGGTCTCAAGCTCATTCCTAGTTTGATTAATAGAATTATTAATCATACTTTTTTTTTCTTCCAAAGAGTGGAAACTTTGATGCAGTTAGGGGACATGCTTGGAACATTATTGACAACATCATGCATGGATGGAAATTTGATGTAGTGGAAGTCATTATTAAGGGCATAGCTAATTCAAAGAATGATAGGGTCAAAAGGATTTACTATGCTCTATATTATGGCTTTGATACTTAGCAAGATTGAGTATTAAGGAGGATTGGGCTCTACTCATAAGGCATACATGCCACGAGAAGGCCCTCTAAATCGGCGAGGTCATCAAGAAGAGGATGCTCCAAAGGAGGCAGCTACAGGTGATGCTCAGGGTCAGGTAACACTGGCATAGATTCTCAACAATCAGCAGTTGATCCTCAATAATCTGCTGCAAGTTAAGGTCACTCGGCAGGAGATGACGACAGCACAGTTAGAATTTCAGAATGAAACTCACAACAGGCTAGCTGCCCTATCAGAAAGTGTTGAGTCTATGGAGCGGATTATGACTACTCCTCGGCGCTACACTTGTCGTCCTCCTCCACTTTCAAGGGCTTCTACTTCCTCTACTCTAGCTGTTCTTCCTTTGGCCCCAGCTCCAGTTCCTCAGGCTTCACCTCCTCAAGCCCAAGCTTCAGCTCCTCCGGATCCAGCTACTCTTCCTCCTCAGGACCCAGCCACTTGATATGTTTTTTGGTACTTTGATGCCAAAGGGGGAGAAGCAAGAAGAGAAGCATAGGAGAAAGATTTAGGGGGAGCAAGACTTTTGTTATATTATTATACTCTATGTGCTGATGTGTTATGTTCTCTTGTTGAATGACGAACTTGTTAATGTTATGTGCTTGAACTTGTTAATGTTATGTGCTTGTAATAGTTGCTATCTTGTTGAACTTGTTGGTTATTGTTATGCTTATGATATTATTTTGAAATGCAATCTCTATGATGGTCATCTTTTACAATATTGTATTTTCCTCAAGTTCCAACAAGTAAAAGAAACTCTGCCAAAATTTCAAAAATCTACATGTGCTTGCAAACTTTCTCTATGTTTTTTTATGCACATGCTTAGGGGGAGCTTTATTTAAAATTGGCTTTAATAAGAAAATAATTCTCAAAACTCATTCGAGCACATTGCAAGAATTATTTTGTTGTTAAATCATTGAAAGAATATATACTCGTTTCACAACAAGTAGTATATTCAAATCAATCTTTCTCACATATTAGTTGTGTTGTCATCAATTACCAAAAAGGGGGATATTGAAAGCATCTAGGCCCCTAAAAATTGTTTTGGTAACTAATGATAATATGTGAATATGTGATTAACGTGTTTATTGAGTATTTACAAGGTTAAGTCCCATTGGTGAGTTTGATGACTTGCAGATCTACATGGCTCAAAGATAAGGTATAAGTAGTCTAGGATCCTTTTTATGTTTTACCGGTCTTAGGAGAAATGGTTGGAAGACCGGATTATAGGTTAAATGCCGTACTATTAAGAGAGATCATGACTAGTAGCTTGATAGCATGTTTTTGTGCCATTTGGATCAATTTAGGATCATGCATGCACTTAGAATTCAATATGGAAAGCCTTCTGTGAAATTGTCAAGGAAAACGGTAGTACCGGAGTTTACAGGGTGGAACTACCGCTTAGCGGTATGACCGCATACCCTTCGGCGGTACTACCGTGTGCCGTTCGGACCGTTCGAAAGTGACCCAATCGTGCGGTTAAAACTTGTGGTCCGAATGGCCCAATGAATCTAAGCCGTCCACGTATTCAATCCAAATGGGCTAAGTTGGACTGGACGTTCAGCGGTACGACCAGCTCGTGGTGCGGTGCTACCGCAGCCCGGTCATTCCGTTTGTTTGTTGGCGGTACGTAAAATCCAGAGAGACATCCTTTTGGAGCTCTTGTGCTCCCTTGGCAAACGGTAGTATCGGGAGTTTAATGGCAGAGTTACCGCTTTGCGGTATGACTGCGTTTCCTTTGGCGGAACTACCATGTGTCGTTCGGACCGTCTGAACATTGCTCGAATCTAACGGTTTAAACCATGGTCCGAATGGCCCAATGAATCTAGGTCGTCCACGTGGTAAGTCCGTTCGTGTGAGCTGCCTAAGTCTCTTTTGCGATGCGGCAGTACCGTAGTTTTAAGCGGAACTACCGCACCCCGGTTTTTCCGTTTGTTTGAGCGGTACGTTTTTAACAAAACATGTGTTTTCTGGTCTCCGGTTGCTCTTTGAGGATGCGGTAGTACCGGAGTGTAACTCGCGGAACTACCGCACCCCAGTCATACCCTTTGTTGTATGGCGGTACGTTATTTCTAGTAGGTGCCATCTTTTGGACCTCAAGTGATGCTGTCGTACCGCACCTTGGACCGGAACAACCGAAGATCGAAACTACCGCTTGATTGTTGGCGGTAGTACCGCGCCACGTTTAAAACGGCTATGTCAGAGGGAGTTAATGTTCCTGTTATAGCCGTTACTGAGCGGTTGGTGGGATACGGTAGTATCGGCCCTTAGCCGGCGGTAGTACCGCACTTCGCTGAAAAGTTGGGATTTCTCTTCTAACGGTTGGATTTGGTTGTGGGGGGGTATAAATACTCCTCTACCTGCTTAAGGGCAGGGAGTCACACTTCATTTAACATCATTATAGCCTTGTGCATGCTCTCAACACCTAGAACACACTTGTGCATTTATTGTGAGGTGGTTGAGTTCATTCAAGTGCATTCATTCATTCTAGTTGATCCATTTGCACTTGAGTGCCGTCAAGCGAAGGTCATTGGTTTGTTACTCTTGGAGTTTTACCAAACTCCTAGACGGCTTGACGGTGATCGCACGGTGATCTCTTCAAGAAGATTGTGAAGAGGCCCGGTGCCAAGATTGTGAGTGGCTTGGAGTTCGCCATCTCCGGAGCGGAGGAAGAACTACCAATAGTGATCGAGGGAAGGCTTAATTCGTGGAGCCGGCTTGATTCGTTCAAGCTTCTTCAACGTAGACTAGTGAAGACCAGCAAGTCTTCGATATCACGGGAAAAAACATTGTTGTCTTCATTGTGGTTATTTCTAGTCTTTACTTTCCGCTTTACAATTCTAGCTCATATCTTGTGTTGAATTGCTTAGCTAGAATTGTATCTAGTTTAGACTTAGTTTATAATTGGCTTAAACTGTTATATTGTCAAAAGTTTTGAAAACCTCCTATTCACCCCCATCTAGTCGGTTATCCTTGATCCTACAACTACATTAATGTTGGATATTGTATTATAGGACCACATTAATGTTGGATATTGGATTGGACAGATGCATTATCATTGGACATGGGATTATTAGAAATACATGATTATTGGATATCGGATTCTAGAAGTATCTTATTGTAGGATATCAAATTGTTGGATATCGGATTCTATAAGTAGATAATTGTTGATATTGGATTATCGAAGATTGGATTATAGAAATAGATAATTATTGGATATCGGATTATCATAAATTGGATTATAGGATTACATAATCATTGGATTGATGGATGTTGAATCATTAGAAATAATCTATTAAGGAATAATGGATTGATGGATATCGGATTTTAGAATCAGAGTATTGTTGAATGTTAGATCGGCGGAAATCGGATAATAGAAATAGACTGATATTGGTGATATTGGACTAATCGATATTGGAGTATAGGATCATATAATTGTTGGTGATTGGATTATGATTACAATACTGATGGTGGACTTACTGATCTTGTAGTTGACAATCCTTGGACTTCAAACCCTCATACCTTGTCACCCTAGATAAAACTCTGGTTAATATAATAGGGTTAACAAGATGCTCTTGATTGAAAAACTTTATGCTTAAACAAAGCTTAGACAAAAAATATCGAATTTGGGGAATTTAGCCGAATGTTCAATTATAATTTAAAATGAGGCTATGGTATTGTTTAACCATAGAACTTTTGCAAATGATTTATGAAAAATAAAATAAAATGAAAATTGGTTTGGACTTGGGTGAAATGGATGCTTGGATGGGTGCATGTTTATGTACGGGATCGATTCATTTATATGATCGAGGCCCCGGGTTTTATTGGAAAGTCGCCTAAATCAGTTAAGGGCCGGTCTTCAAGCCATATCTTGCGAAGCCTTATCGTACTACCACATGTCCTGTGTGGGCGGGACTTGGCTAAATAATTTGTATTATTTCACCATGATTGTGCCATCCGGTTGTGTGGGTGTCTTTATGACATACTTTTATGTATTCCTACATGGCGCAAGAGGGGGCTTAAGTCTGACGGGTTTTTATTCAAAGGAAGCGAAACCTTAGCGAGGTGGGACTACGGTGGGATGATACTTTGTAAAGGCCTTGTCACATATTCTAGACTGCTTATCTAAGGTAGTGAGCGGTGATATTGACGGATACCAAACAAACTAGAGAAGTCATGTCATATAGGTAAAGCTGTATAACCTCTGCAGAGTATTAAAAACTATTCGAATAGTCGTGTCCACGGTTAAGAACATGCTAAGTAAAGCCACTCAAAATTAGACTTTGGTTTTGATTTCAAAAGACTTTATCAAATGGCTTTAGATAGTTTATCCAATTGAAAAATTGGACGGGTAGCCATGTGATATGAGGGTATCCTTCACCATTTTATGTGAATGTTATTTGATTATAAAACTTAAGAATTTAGAAAATGAATTTTAGTTATAGAATAACTGTTTTGGAACTTAGTACAAATATTTGTAAAGAAACATTACTTTATGCAAAATCAACTCTATAAGCCTAAGCAGCCAGTCAGCCCAACAGGAAACCAAACTGCCAAACAATATTTCACAAAAGGCTACAACCATCAGCTACAACTGCTTTTCAGTTCAGATGAACAAAAACAACTTTTTCGTGAAAACTACGGCTCCCAAAACGGCACCTAAATCCCGACGGCTGCTTATGTCCTATTGCAATTTAGCCCACGCTACTTTTTGACCCCACGTGTCGTCGGCTCATAACTAACGGCCACCATTAATCCTCTCCTTAACACCATCGTAATCTCCTGCTTATTAAATCATGGAGACCGTGTGGAAGACTTTGGAGTATCAAAACATTCGCCTAGGAAGCGCAAATGAAAAACCCAAAGCCACTAGCGGTATACCGTATACGTCGCCTTTTTCTCCCGCGTCGCTTTCCCGTGTTTTCCGCCAGCAATAAAAGGAGAAAAAGATTGGAAAACCCACAAAGATTAGAGCCGTGGCAGAAAAGCCCCCCTCCCCTGCTTTCTCATTCGTCCTCCGATCTCCATAGTTGCTGCAGTGCGAGGGTTTAGAGTTCGTAGGGTTTGCGGTACTGCGGTGTGGTGGGTCGCGGTTGCGTGCGCCCATGGCCGCGCCGGCTGCGGCGGGGTGGGCGTGGTGGTGGGCGGCGCTGATGGCGCTGGGCGTTGTGGGGTGGGCTGCGGGGCCCCGCGGCTGCGGCGCGCAGCCGGTGGTGGTGGCCAGCTTCGGGCAGGCCAGGCTCTGGCTCAAGCCCTACGACTGGAGCTACTTGCGAGGTGAGAGATTTTTGTTAGAGCGGTCGCTGCTTCGGTTTGAGTTGCTGTTCTGTGTTCGCGGGGCCGCTCTGGTGTCATCGATCGGTGTCGCGGAATTTCTCCCTTTCGAATTTTTTGGGGGAATTTTCGAATCGTGTCTGTCACTAGCTGCTGTGAATTTTGCCAAACGATGCGATGTTTGGGTTACTAGAATTCAGTTCGATGATAGGCTCCTATGTAGCAACTAATGCTTCTACTCCGTCTGCTCTACTGAGTTTTGCTTGTTAAATTTGTTCACTCGTGTAGCTAGTAAAAACTACTGATTTTATCATATCTGCTTTGTTTTTATTATTTACCTTTACACTTTGTTTTCCTTACTAGCAGTTGAGTTGCCGGCGTCATTTTCTTCTGTCACTATGGATTTCGCAACTGACAGAGAGATTGTAAGTGAAAGACTCTGGCTTTCTGTGAATAATTAATTTTTTGTTCATAAGAAAACACTTTTTTTGGCGGCTAGTAGATTTGTTGATATGTGGATATGTTGGCCAGTCTTCTTATAGTCAAGTGGCAATGTGGGGGTGACTAGAAAATGATTCATGGTTAGTAGCCAGCAATGATTATCAGTAGCTGAATAATTTAGATATTATGTTATTTCCATGTTCTTCCTATCCCGCATTGTACGTATGTGTGTCAAGATGTAGATATCGGTTCTGTATAACAGAGGATGGATATTCTGGTGTTCCCTTTCTTTGGGAGTAGCATACCATGCTATAAAGACAATTGAAGATGCAAGGGTGATCAATATGTTATTTTTTTGCCTTTTATTTCTATATTTGATGGACAGTAAAGTTGAGGCGGTAAAGCATTGTAGCTTGTTGTGTTGTATGTGTGGTGGGGATCAAAGAATACGAAACATGGCTATTCCTCAAAGTAATAAAGCTAAGTAGTGACGCGTAACAGTGTGAGCTGAAACTTTCTGTTTTCTGATCTTTGTAGCTTGTTTGAAGAATATTAAACATGATTGATATGGCCAATCGCTAAAGATTTGTTGCACCCTCCATTTGGTTTATCTCCGACTATTTTATAGCATAGATTGCAAAATTGACTTATTTAGAGTTTGTGCAATATTTCTTTAAATAATGCAGCCCAGGGAGCACTTAAAAGATCTTCCTAGAAGTGAACTTGCTATCATCTGTTTGATGAATGGCAACCCTCCTATTCCTGATATATCCGATTCTTTTCTGGACAATTTATGTGAGTACCATATACATTTTCTTATGTGACGGTGAACTTTGATGTCTTCATTTTCTATTTAAACAATCTCGTATACCTGCTTAATCATAGTGAACTAGTTAAAGGTGTGCTAAATATGGTTTATGGCCATTGTATTTCAAATTGAAACAGAGAATTTATACCAAATTATTCTCAAACCAATTATAACTGCTGTAACAATATCCCTTCAAAGTTCAAATTTCTTGCCAAAATGAGAAATGTAAACAAATGCCATGACAGATAAACATAAATTTGTTTAATTTTAAAGTATTGCTATCTTTGAACTTGTTCATCTTGCACGCTGAGTAGTTAATGTTAGAATAGGTGTTAGAATAGGAACTCTTTTATATTTCCTTATCTGCCTTTTGTATTGCCTTATCTGTATATGGCATGCACCCTTGTACACCCTATATATATTGCTCATTGGGCCTCTTCAATACATACACAGTATTCATAACATGGTATCAGAGCAAATGTTAGGGTGAGGACTACTATAGCGCCGCCGCCTCCTAGCCTCTACTCGTCTCCGCTGCTACCACCCCCGGGAGGAGCTATCTCCACTCCTGGGGGCCGGCTACGTTTAGTCGTAGTTCTTCCTTTAGAAGCAATCGCCAAACATCTTCATCCGTCGCCCGACGCCGCCGGCGGCTCGGTGGTCGCCGCCATCTCAAAGATCATCGTCGTCTTCTTGGGCGTGACTCTCGCCTCCACACTCACCGCACCACGATCCGCTACCGACGGATCTGCCTGACCACCACCGGCTGCGATGGAGGACGCTGCGCCAGATCCGGACGTCGCCTGGTGCTCCGGCCGTCTCGTCTTCATCCTCCTCGACCGCTGCCTTGGCTCGGCTTACGGTGCTTATGGTTGGAGACTTGGAACTGATGGTTCGGCTGATGGGATGCTATTGGCATTGGAGGCTGTGTGCTCCACGAGATGGGCATTCAATGCGTGGACCGAGTCCTCTTGGTTCCTACGCTACCTCCAACCCACCATACTCCGTTCGACACGCATCTTGGTCACGGGCTGGTGCCTACGCCCGGTCCGAAATCCCATTGCATAGCCAGGGTGCTGCTATCTGTTGCAAATTAGTATTTTTTCCCCTTTCGTGTCGTTTCTTCCGCTGTGTCCATCCAAGTCCGTATCACTCTATCTTTGAGTTCGTCTAAGCCATGCGAATCCACAAATTTATTGTCAGTCATAGAAGCATAGAAATTCCCTTATGCATGGCAGCAGCCGCCGCTCCTGCTTTTTTTCTGAGCCGCGTGCAGATCGTAGAAGTCGTTATGATGCCACCGCTTTCTTAGCCGCCGCCCCGAGCTTCTAAGGTCGCTGCCGTCTTGGGTTTCGATCTGCGCTGTCATGCTTCTACCTATTCCTATTCGGCTTGATTTGACAACTCTCTCTATTCATGTCGGTTTTATCATCTTCTTCGTTGTGTTGCTACGGTCGACTTTCTTAGCCTCTACACCTTGTGCTTTATGAGTAGTTGCACGACCCCGGATGTGAGGAGATCTTTTTGATACTCGACATATTTTTCAAGAGCTGCATGCAACGACGACATTATCAAGACTCGGACTTCGGATTTTCCATATTTTAGTGTTAACTCTTTCCAAATGCAGCGCTATTGCATACGCCTTGCATTTGAGGGGGGTGTTTGAATAGTTATCTGCCTTTTGTATTGCCTTATCTGTATATGCCATGCACCCTTGTATACCCTATATATATTGCCCACTGGGTCTCTTTAATACATACACAATATTCATAACAGTTAAGATGTTACTCCCTCCGGTCACAAAAGACTGACGTTTTGGACACTGATACGGTCTCCGAAACACAACTTGACCACTAAATTCTATTGTAATGTATTAATAAAACCTAATAAAATTATAATGTTATGAAAATACTTTTCGAGACAAATCTACACATATCATTTTTACATGTCCAATCTAAATATTCATAAAAATATCGATAGCTAAAGTTTACAAAGTTTGACTGCACGCATCCCAAAACGTCACTCTTTTGTGACTAGAGGGAGTAATATAATCTTTTGACAATCAACACTCTGCTGTTTCTCTTCCATTCTGATGGCTACGAACTGTTCTGCCATCTATCCTATTGTTTTTGAGAGATATATTTGTTTCATCAAGTGACAGTGCTATGCCTAGGTCACTTGTTCAGTCTAGATGAGGAGTGTATTTGGTCGAAAAAAAGAAGATAGTCAGTCTAGATGAGGAGTGTATTTGGTTGAAAAAAAGAAGATAGTTATTTGAGGATATTCTTCTAGTAGCTTGTGTTTTTTCTTCTTCTTAAAAAGTTCTTTGATTGTAAGTTGTAACCTAATTTTCTGTGTTACATAACTTTCTGATTAAACTAATTTTGACAGGAAGGTTCTTTATTGCAGTATCAAACTTTCTTGCTGTTGGATCTTTTGGCAATACAAATAATCAGTCAAATCTGGCGCAGTGCATACCATTTCAGAAAAACACAACAATGGTGTTATCAAATAACCAGGTTAACTATCCTGACACTTGACTTATAAAGCAATATGTGGTAGCTACCTCAACTACAGTAATCATCCTTTTTTGTAGCAGCATGATACTACGACAGTGATACAAAAGATGTTGAATCGGTAGTTTATGTCGAGTATAATTATTACATACATCACATGTAAACTAATGGTGACATTTGGATGATTACCTCTCATAATAGTTCAAAAACAGGATAAAATAATGAGGAATGTTAATATTCAGGAGGATTTTATGACATTTAATCCAATTCAAGTTGAACCAAATAAAGCCTGCTTCTGCCATCTCTGTTGAATCCAGCCATGTTACTTCTGTACTAGTAGTTCTGTGCTTTCCGCGAGTCAAATTTCAAAACATTTGCCTACTGACACTGTATTCAAGGATAGAAAACCCGTTACCGGGCAAAATCCCGCTCGGAGGCCGGTAACGGTTACCGGCCGGTAACCGGAAATCTCGGGAAAAACTTGGTCGAATTTCGTCCGAATAAATTTGAATTTGGGATGTAACCGCCGGAATTTTGAATTTGAATTTGAATTTAGAGTTTTCCGGCCGGTATTTGGAATCCCGGCTCTCACCGATAAGTCCGGTTACCGCTGGTAACTGGCAGTAACCGGCCGGGTTTTTTTGACTGTATTCACTTGCATTATCCATTAGCATTGTATACAGATTTTCTCAAGTTAAAACTAGGACTGCTTCATTTTCCAGAACATATTCACCTCCCATACATACTGGTAGCCAATTAAGAAACTGAAACTGGGTCTAGGCTGATTACTCTATGTAGAACCTAATCATAAATAAATACACACGAAGGGCCACAACTAGAGTAAAACCAGTGGCAAAAAAGTCAATATAACCTGATCTGGTTCTTGCTTACTTCCATTGACCAGTAATTTGTAATCTCGTGTAACACCTCAGGGTCCAAAAACGTATTAACTTTGGGTTTTCATTCTTGCTTCACCCAATAGGTTTAACCCTAGTTAGTATGACTTGCCCCCTTGGCATTGTATGTAGCTATTTCCCTTAATGCAGTACCAGGCCTTCCTGGGCCAAACTACACTGGGGTATCACCATCCTGATCTGCTGGTCATTAAGTGCAATAAATTTGTTGTCTTCTGATGTATCAGCTATCAACAATTTTTGAGTTATAATGCTCCATCTTAGAAAATTCTGTGGACTTCTGATATACCAGCCTTTGATATGTGCAGATATCGCCAGGGGTATGGTACATTGGTTACTTCAATGGCCTTGGACCTGCTCGCACACAATCGAAGATGGTATGCTTACTTCCAATTAGGACATGTCTATAAGACACTTGCTCTACTGCATAAATATCTAATTTTGTCTTTCAGCATAAACGTGTCAAAACAAAATTTGAATCTTGATGACTGTACTTTTGCAGATTAGCCGAGGGAGAGCACGTTCAGTGAGCACTAGCATTACCATAGAGGGATGTCCCACTTCAGCATTATGGGGACCCTACTGCAACCAATCAATTGAAATGATTGGTTGTTCTCAATTTTCAAGATATAACAACTCAAGGAATCTTTTAGATCAGAATATTCACACGAGGAAAAATTTGAATACTAGAGAGAACAATAGACGTACCAATTTCTTATCACAATCAAACCATTTAGTAGAACAGCAACTTTATTCCAACAGTACTACCTCGGTAAAAATGGAGAACTTGATCACTTGTGCCATTTCAAATGGATCATTATGCATCAGGCAAGGCGATATAAAGTTCTACTTCTTGGATGTAGTCAGCCTAGCATTGCAATTTGAAATTACAGCTGCAGATTTCGGATTAGTTCAAAGGTCATCCTTGATTTGTTACCTGCGCTATAATGCCTTTCCTCAGAGAGATTTGCATGACTATTCAGCTGATATTAGCAGTGTTCCTTTGGTTGTAAAGTTGCCAAATATTGGACGATGGTATGTTGCTATTGAGACTGTCAATATAACACAGATGAACAATACAGCATCAGGACCTATGCTGGATACATTGTGTTTCTCATTGGAGTGGCAAGTATCTGGATGTCTGAATGGAAAAGCTGGAACCAATTGCTCATGGGAGGCATATGTGCTCCAGGTGGGTTGAGTAGTTGATAGAGATGTATTCTGTATTACTGCTGAGTACAGACACTTTCCCGTTTTAACCTTTTAAGCGAGAAGGTTAAATATAGTCGCGGCAAAGCTCCAGTGGTTTGCCCATAGCCCCATACTGGGTTGATCTTCACCTTTGCCAGTTAGCATGATGTGTCTGTCAGTTGTTGGCAGGTGGTAACTGGTGAAACTCCATGACCAGAAGTTCAAACATGTTTACTTTCTCACGAATTTCTGTGAAACATAGTGGGTTTCACCTTTTTCTTTTATGCCTCTTTTGAAAGAATTCACTGAATGTTTAGTTTGCCTAGAATCTGTTTAATCCAGCGCAATCCAGCCTGATGTGGTAGCTAAATGATAGCTTCTGTCTTTTGGTGCATTGCCCGTACTGCAATGTTAATCTTATAATTGTCAGGTGATCATGAAAGTTTCATTGGGAATAAAAGAAACAAAATTAATGTTAGAAGCTACACAAGAGCAAGAGCAAAATACTTATTAGTCACATAAAACATTTCTGGGATTAGCAGACTTTAGGAATGTCTTTGTTGGTGTCGAATTCAAATTTTTTGTCTCTGATGATATGAAATCTTGCAAATATTTTTAAATATTACATCAATTTCGAAGACTTATCTGAAAAAAATGGCAAGCATATTTGTGAAGCTATTTTTATGTTTCCCCCCTTATTTGGGAGCCATTGTACAAAAAATGACTTGGCCCATGAAAATGATGTGCTATATCAATTATTTAAATTGCTACAGACACTACCTATCTCCTGATGACCCCTTTGTTTTCTATGGCAATTATCTTGTACTAGATAGGTTCGGGAATGTTATCAGAATCAAGTAGCATGTTTGTTGAAGTTAACCGGTTATCGGATTGCAGTAATCTGATGTACCTGTTTCCCTGTTGAAGAGCCATTAACTTACGTATATTTTGTGCAAAGTAGATTTAGTCTTTATGATATGATAATTCTCAACATCTCCCTGTTGAAATAAAGCCAAAACTTTGCCACCCAGGAAGTGGCAGTAGATTGATTCCTTAGTTTGTCGACCATAGATGAGTGATAACGTGCACGCTTTGTTACTGTAAACTTTGTTTGTGAGTAGGCGTCTTTATTAATCAAATATTGTTCTTTACATGCAGAGGGTTCCTAAAAGAAGTCCTTCTGTTCCTTTTGAGTCATATTATGTTCCTACTGATGGAAGGGCATCGCTGGAATATAGCCACTTCTCATTGGAACAATTTTTAAGCAACTCATCCTATGAGCAACTTGCATGGACTTATTTCTTTTTGGATGTTCCCCAAGGTTCAGCCGGCGCACTGATCCATATCCAGCTAAAGTCAGATAAAGAATTGAATTATGAGCTGTACTCAAAATATGGTGGTTTACCATCAAATGATAGTTGGGATTATTACGCAAGCAGGACAAGCAGCAGTAATGGTTCGGTATTTTTTTCATTACAAAATTCCACAACTTCAGACATGGATCTATCTATTTTTTATGCCAAGGAGGGAACTTGGTGCTTTGGAGTAAAGCATCCAAGTGATACTTCAAATTCTCAGACGTACATGTCTGTAGCTCTTCAGGGATGTCATAGAAACTGTAATCAGAAAGGTGTGTGTCATTCTTCAATCGATGAAAGTGGGCTAACATTCTACAGGTAATTCCTAGATATGTTACCTATTATGCGAATGTATCATGTTACCTATTATGCGAATGTATCTGTATTTTTTGCACCCTGTACTCTGTAATACTAGACGTTTAATGCAATATTAGACAAAATTAGCAAATATTGTATTTATCATGGTAATTCTTAAAAAGATATATTTTTTCATTTTCCAGCTTCTGCACCTGCGATCGTGATCATGGTGGGTTTGATTGCAGCATTGAATTAGTTTCACCTAATGGTAAAGTCTCTCATATTTAGTTTCGAAAATTCCATGGGCCAATAATGTGTACAGTAGTAGTACCTTTCCCATTGAAATGATAAACAAAGTACTTCAACCAGCTACTGCTGTTGCTAGTCAATTATGGATGTAGTCCTTTCCTCTGCAATGCAGAGCCCTCTTTCTGGGGGAGAAGAAACCTTGCAAAGGTGTTAAACTCATTAAGATTTGCTACATTAGGGCATTTTAAGGTAACTGATTCTTAGGAAGTTTGCCTTAGTTAAACTAACATGTACAAGTAGCTTCATAGCAGTGTAATGCTACTGAAATGCTTTAATGTAACAAGTGGATTTTAAGTTTATGCCTCATTTAAATGTATTCCATTATTTGACATTCTACAATGGACCAGGGTAAATTAAGATGAGATAAATGTGCTAAGTACACTTATGTAGAGGATGAAAAATGCAAGAAATAATGAACCAACGCATACTGAGTTCTTGACATATCAATGTAGTTGGAAATTCTTGACATATGACACATATCAATGCAGGCTGCAGCTTATTTTCAATAAGAATGCATTACCTACTTTACGCAATAAATATTGTTTCTCGACCAGTTGTGAGGGATCAAAATCCCGGCGGTTACCGGCTGGTAACCGCCGGTTACTGGAAATCCCGTTGGGGATCGGGATGAACAGTAACCGGGTGAAAGTTTTCAAATTCAAATTTGAATTTATGACTGTATAATTCACTTTCTGATTTGGTTTAGGCCTTTTTTGTGCTAGATTATGTATTGTATAAGCTAAATATGCTTGAATTATTGTATGAACAAGTCTCGGGCGGTTTTTTTTGTCCTAGAGAGTGAAGCTACCAATGTTTTCTCTGTTTTTTCCAATTGCTACTTCATTAAACACTTGGAGGATTGTTATTTCATTAAACACTTTCTAATTAATATTTGCATTATTCCAATTGCTAATTAGCCATAACCGGTTTTCTCAGTTTTTACCGGTTTTTCTGGTTTTTGGGCGGTAACCAGTCCGGTAACCGGTTTTCAAAACCTTCAATTCAAAATTCAGATTACGAACTTCATCCGGGTTTTTCCGGTAACCAGCCGCCGACCGGTTTTTGTTCCGGTACCGGGTTTTTGATCCTTACTTGTGATGCATTATTTTATATCCATGTACTAAAATTAGTAAATTACTGTATAATATGGTTAAATCTAAATGTAGGGCACATCTGGCAGTCTGTCTTTCTAATCGCATCAAATGCTGCAGCAGTTTTACCTGCCTTTTGGGCCATCCGGCAAAAGGTATGTTTTTCTTCTAGTGTCATGATCAGGGATAAAAGAACCGGAGCACTGCACTTTCCCGGTTGCTGGCTGGAAACGGTAACCGGCCGGTTACCGGAATTCCCGGGAAAAACCCGAGTGAAATTCGATCGAATTTGATTAAAAATCAGCCGAAATTTGTAATTTGAAATTTGAATTGGCAAAACCCGGGAAAACCGGCCGGGATTTTCGATCCCGGACCCCCGGCGGTAACCGCCGCCAGTTTTTTTTGAAATGACTTGTTTTGATCTTTTTTAACTACTGGCCAGTGTTTTTTTAGTAAAGTGCACAGTAGGTACCTGCACTTGCACGGGTGGTTTAAGTAGATCCATAAACTTGAGAACTGGATATTTGGGTCCTCAAATTTGTTTAAGTGGGTCAAGTAATGTCCAAAATCGAGGTTTCTTGGCTAACATGGTTTCGATGTGGGCACTGTATGCTGGTGTGGCACCTCCCCCTCTAGTGCCATAGTGCCACGCAAAAGTCATGTCAGCCAAGTGAAAGGCTTCTGCACCTCACCTGACGGTCCTGACCCACTTACACAAGTGATGACCGAAATATCTACTTTGCAAGTTTATGTACCTACTTGAACTACCCGTGCAAGTTTATGGACCCACACTGCAATTTACTCTTTTCTTCTTTCTATCAGCTGATGCAACGAAACCGTTTTAGCATTGAGGGCTTATCTCTAGTTGATTAAACAGAAGTAGCATCTCTAGTTGGAAGTAAAATTGTTATGAACCAATGACAGAATATGTACACAATAAAGTTTTATGTTGAACCATCGGGCAAAGCATGGAGTTTGCAAGAATACAATAAACGTTAACTCGAACAAATCTTGTCACTATGACATTGGTGATTGAGTTTGGAGGAAGGAAAGATTAGTAAGTCCTGAATGGCTGATAGCCTGCTAGATTGTCTTACTGTAAGGTGGTAATGCGGTATCCCTTTCCACAAGAAAATACCATGCTTACATGTGTTCCATAATATCTTGATATTCAAATATCCTCCCCATTTAAGAAGCTAAATTTAAAGGAAATTATTAAGAAGATATTATTAAGAAGCTAAATTTAAGTTTATCTTCTTTGATATCGAATGCAGTAGATTTGTTTGATAACATGCTAACATTTTTTCCCTTGCCACCTAGGCGTTTGCAGAATGGATTCTTTACACATCTAGTGGAATTTCCAGTGCATTATACCATTCATGTGATGTGGGCACCTGGTGCGTACTATCTTTCCGTGTATTACAGGTAAGCTACTCAGCACATACTCTTACTGCTAGTTTAAAACTTGACATATTACTGGGCTAAATCAGTTATGGGTGTATCCAATACAAGGTAGACCACCCTTCTGGTTGATAGTCAACTTCAGTTGGAGAAAGCTGAAGAGGAACACAAGCATAGTATGCATGTAGTTGCATCCACTGGACATTTTTGAGGATACGGGCCCTTGGTGCATGGACTGATGTAGTCATGTATGACTACCTAATTAGTTTACACAATCTTTAGGATGCCAAGAGATCGATGTATTTTAACGGATATGCTTCTCACTATTGCATAGTTGTTTTATAGGAGCAGCTTAAAAATTGAAAGCTGATGGCACGAGCTGGCAGTTTTGGTTTTGGAAGGAACAAGCTGGCAGTTTTGTGACAAATAGAAGTAAATTGCAGCATCTTTTTCCTGGTTGATGCTAGTGAACACCTTTTTAGGATGAGTAATTGGCTTAAGATAAAATAGACATAGTGATGTCCAATGCAAACCTACTTTAGGAGATGTTCTAGGAAATTCCCATCAGAGAAAAATTATGTGCAATCTAATGTGCTCCATTTCTTTAGGAGGTAATCTTTATGATTCCTGATGACATGATTGGTAAAACATCACTTATCTCAGTTCTCTAAACAGGCTGCATATTCTAGAGTGCCTGGGTTGGTTAGATGTTGATTGACTAGAGGGCAAGCAATGTCTTGGTTGGATGATATTTGTTTCCAATCGAGGGCATTGACCTGTGCAATCATGTTGATCCACAACTCCACATGCATGATCGTTGACTCATCTTTGTTGTTCCCTGCTCACTGTAAAAACCAGTCTACATCTTGCTCTTTATTTTTCATTTGTACCCCCCCCCCCCTCATCCAACATCCAAGAGGGTTCTAGCACTTTGTAGCAGTGAAAGGAACACGGTTTGGTAAAAATTCCGAAATCTGAATATCATTGCTTGCCTTGATATCTGGAGTTAGTTATTTGTAAATTTGTGGAACCCAATACATTTGTTTTTTACATGCCCTTTTGATTGTGTCAAAATCCATTTACATGCCCTTTTAATTATATTCAAAATGCTTCTTCTGATACATTATTGCGCCATGACCATCGGGCTTTATCTTGCAGTTTTTGGACTTCTGGCTTTCCTTTATGGCTGTTGTTGGTACATTCATATATATGGCTACAATTGATGAAGCTTCAAAGCGAGCAATGCATACTTCTGTGTTTATTCTCACAGCTCTGTTAGCTGCAACTGGTGCCACCAGGTACGTAAACCACTGATTACTTTTGTTTTATCAAGTACCAAGTGAATACTGGGTGATTGTATGACTATTGGGTTACCATCTCAGATCTGCGAATATTGGTATCGTCATTGCTATTGGTTTTCTTGGCCTACTTATTGGATGGCTATTGGAATTCTCTACAGCACGAAGATTTATATGCTGGTCATGGCGAATAAACCTCAATGTGCCTCAAAGGTAAAGTTTTTGTACTTATGGTTTATGAATATATCAGTAGCTCATATCGTTGTGTGTATCTTAGTTTAAAGTGAGCTTACTCACACGCACACATTATGGTTTTTTACAGTTATGCTAGCACCTTGTGCCTAAGTTTATGGCAATCACAACTCACAATGTAGAGCATTTCCTTTGGTCAGCTGACACATTTCTTATCTTGCTATTCTTGCTTCCAGATGGCCAAACTTTAGTGCTTTGTTCTGGAGTACTCTGGAGATGTTGAACAAACGATTCCATTGGTTGTATTTACTTTTGGGTTTTCTCACATTATCTTTTGCGGCTACAAGCTGGAAGCTAGAATCAAATAGTAGCTACTGGATTTGGCACAGGTGTGGAATCAACTTCTTTCCTCATTAATCGTAACTTCAATTTGGAAAGTCTAGTTTTTGTGGATTTGCTACGATAACTAGGGCATGCTTACTTCCCTTGTTAGCCCAAGCAATTGCTCACCTAGTCTTGACTAGTAAGGTTATGTGTTTGGCAGAGCTCAGACATCTTGCTTTGCTAAGCAAACTTGCCCACACGGGCAAGGAAAATCCTTGCCCATTGAGGGAGCCAAATTGGCTCTCCCTCCCCCATGTGGGCAAGGTTTGGTCGCGCATCATTTTGTTGTGTTGTGGTCCACCAAATAGTTGGAAATGAATACTATACAATATGTATTTTAATCAATTATTATACTTTTATAGAAACACATAAGCTCATTTTACGTTTTCAAGGCAAAAGAGCCAAACACCTAGTCTTTCTAGCCTTGCTTCGTGTTGCTCATGTGTGCTAGTTTTTCCTTGCCCATCAAAGCAAGGTGGGCAAATGATCTTATATTTTTCATGCTGTCACCTTTTATATGCCGCTGCTATATCTTATCTCTACTATTCAAAGTTCCAAACTAATTACAGAGAAAATTTCTTTTCCTGCAGTCTGTGGCACATAACTATTTATACGTCTTCATTCTTCTTCCTGTGTTCAATGCGTGTCAATACTAGTAATCATAGTCCGGCGCCAAGCTATGAGTTAACGAGGCAAGACTCCTTGCCACGACCAGAGTCAAGAGAGACCTAAGGAATCGAGACACAGCAACTGTCTGTGCTCCATATCTGTCTTCTGATAGGTATTTATCAATTTATGGACAAAGGTCTTACCACAATGGAAGAGTTTAACGCCAGAATCTTTGACAGTACGCTTGTGCAAGCCTCTGTACGTATATGGCTTCCGTGCAATTTGTGTTGTAAGTTGTAACTCATAAACAATTCAAGAAGAGGGATTTTGGAACCACATGTAGTGTAATATTAGCGGGCAGCTGCATCACATGAAAATTGTAGATAGAGTGGCGCAGAGAAAACATTTGTTGGTGGTGTGTTTCCTTTCTTCGGGACGATCTTAGTGCAATGCCCGTGGAGAGTATTCTGTAATTCTGTAATTGTATTAGACATTTAGACCGCAAGTTTGTATCTGCATGGTAAATGCAAAACAGAATGCGACCACTTGTCCTTGCTGTATCGTGGTATGATGATCCGAGGAGCACTTCCAAGTGGGGCGGGAACCACGTCCAATATCAGCACAAAGCAATGGTATGAAAGCGTCAAAGCGCAATGCTGCGCCACTCTTGTCTCTCTTGTTTCAACCTGCTTCATCGAAACTAGAGGGGTCTGGACCATCTGGTCGGGGTACTACTACTGTAGTACGAAAGAATTTACAGAGCTTTGGTACAGTACCTAATAGGCTAATGTTCCGTTTGTTCCTTTAGAAATAATGTTTTATATTAGAATCAGTGCAATTAAACTTTCGAAAATTTGACCATCAACATATTAGAAAAAAAATACTTAAATTAGTCACGTAAGAACTATATAACTAGATTTGTGGTTAAAAGTACTTTTTTAATATTACATTTTTTATTTATACTAACATAAATATAAGGCTATACAAAGTAATGGACACCGCTCTACATATGCATGACGGTGAAGGAGGAGCTTAGACATGTAATCCAAACATGGCTAGATAGCATCTGATGTTTATAATTTTGTTTTTGTTTTACCCACTGTAAATATTCTCTTTATATTAATATATATGACACAGTAGGAGCCTATCCTGTTTCTCTTAAAAAACACATTCACGTATTGGAGAAACAAGTGAACAGTATCATTTTGAAAAGAAGGGTGGAAGTACATCTTAGTATATGCTACACCATCTCATCTCGTAATCTTGCATCGCCCATTCATCCAACCAAATAGGATCTCAACTTAGCCCATATCGCTTCCGTATACCAATCAAACATCTTGCATCATTTTAGTTTTTCTCGGCTCTCAGAGGCACATTGAGCTAGGAGGACTTGTCTAGACAACCTAATGCCACAGATCTTTTAAAAGAAAATTAGCTTAGTAACATCCTCACCATGTTGGAAACATCGGAATTTCGCAGGACCATGTAGGAATTATATTTCATGCAAAATACTTGGATTCCAAACACGCCCTGAACACGATAATTTAGCCAAAAAAAAATCACAATTGTCCTCCACGATCAAATGATGCTGCAATCTGTTGGATTTTTTTTATGTGGGTTTCAATATTTATTATGGTTATTGTCTGTTTTAACTCAACATGGAATTGTTCATATTATTGATGTATGTGATAGGGAATAATCTGATGCGGAATTTAACTCGAGGAATGTCAGACCCCTGGGCGTAGAATACTCGTGGATCTTATGTGTATACAGTGCTAGTCCCAGGAATAAATGCTAGCACACACATTCACAATATTTGGCATCACATTCATACATTTATAATCTAAAGTAAAGCAAAAAGGGACAATCTACTTAAGTTATTACAAACCACGGCCGACTGGCCAAATAAAAGCAGTCATCAAAGTAAGTAAAGTCGCAGTAGAAAACATAGTAGTAGTAGTAGCAAAAGTTCAGCGGCATGCCCATCTGATCCCTCAGGCAACCGACAAGGAAACAAGGCCTAAGTAGACCTGTCACCGAACCCCTCGGTGCCAGGTGCAAAGAACTTGTCGTCAGGAGTCGGCTCATCTACAAATTCTAAACCAACAACAACAGCAAGATTGAGTACTTGTGTACTCAGTAAGACTTGTAGTGTATCACAAAAACATATTAGATGCAAAGCTATCAAATGTATGGCTCTACTCTATAAGTTCTTTTGCTCAAAGCCAAGTTTATTTGCAATAATCATAAGCAATAACTTGCAGCAGAATTTGAAAAAGCAGTTTATGAAAGAGTAAGTACAAGACAGTAAGTAAAGTAACTGAACAAGTAACAACAAACACTTGCAACCCTACCCAGTTGCAAGCAAAACTATAATCAGGTTTTGCCATAGAAATGGCACTGACAAATTCATGTTCAACCATAGAAATGGCATTCCTGCTATAGAAATAGCAAATCAGTCATAGAAATGACAATCCGCTATAGACATAGCAACAAAGCCATAGAAATGGCAATTAACTCAACAAATGAAAAACCACATATCATTACCCCAATCTTTTGTGACAAAACAGTTTAGAAAACAAAGCTACCGCCATACTAGCCGCACTAAGCATGCTCATGACCGCGAGCGCGGCTATTCGAATAGTTTATCACTCTGTAGAGGTGTACAACTTTACCCATAGTACGCGGTATTCCAGTTGCCTAAAATATCTCTATATCGCTGCTCACTGTCGAAGGTAAGCAACCTAGAGTTCGCGACGCAGCCTTTATATTATCTAGTCCTAACCTTGCACTAGCCCTGCGAATCTTTATCCTCATCCGTCGGGATAATGATAATAATAACACTGATAGTAACAAGGTAACACATCGAATGAGGAACCTCACTCACCTGGATAGAAACCCATTGAGTGAGTCCCTCACTTCGTCAGGATAGAAACCCGTCAAAGTGAGGCATCCGCAGTTGTGTCGGCATGCCGATCCTTTGGCAATGCTGATACTACTTCTGCCTACTGTCATGCAAGGCTAAGATTTCGATAACTTAGTTAGCTACGACCATCCCATAATAGCACATATGGTTGTATGACTATGTCTTAGTCCCGGATTTGCTGGCTTCAGTCCTTAATCGACTACGTGCGAGATCTCTACCCTATCTACTAGTGAGTCGCACTCCTCACTCTTCCAAAATACAATATAACTCGCCCGTGTTTTAAAGACTAAAGTTTACATGTCATTTTCATACAAATAACAGAGGTAAACCCTCTGGACATTTTTCAAAATAATCCCAAACTCACAAATTAACATATTGTCCTTTAATTGATTTTCAGAAATTCTATTGCTCTACTTGCAATTTTGTACGACAATCGTACTAAAAAAAATTCCCATTTGACATTATCTATTGTCTAACCCATATTCTAAAGGTTACAACAGTAAGAGGTCAATAATCCAAGGAGACAAATGCAGCAAGTATGATTTACACTACCAATTTCCCAATAATAGCATTTTCATACAAGAAATACACGCATGCATAATAGGATTTGCAAAACAAAGTAAAATAAGTAAAATACTAGGGTCAATATGATCAAAGGGGGTGCTTGCCTTGCTCTTGAGGTTCTGTAGGTATAATGGATTGATCGTCGCAAGAATAACCCGAATAATCAATTTCTAAAAAGAGCCAAAAAAGAATTAAATAGCAACCAACCAAAATAAACAGTAACTAAAAATAAATATTTTTTCATATTCAGGTAGTTTATGACTTTTGACGAATTTAGAGACAAATTTCACTCAATTTGGAGTTGTGTAGCAAAAGTTATTAAGCTTTTACTCCAATCGGTTTTACAAAATCCAGTTTAAATGAAAAATACGTTTTCTAACGGCGGAAATGTATTTTCACATCTGTTATAACGGAGTTTACGCCTTCCCGAAAGGAAAATGTATTCTGGTTATAATTGAAAGCGTATTTTCCATTTTTCATTGGATTTCCGATTTTACTGACAGGTGGGGCCCACTGTCAGTGGCTAGGTCCACGAGCACAGTGCGTAGACCGGTGGTTTATACGCGCAAGGTGCATGGGTCCACGGGGATTTCACTGTGTACTTAAACCATGGGGCCCGCAAGTCATAGACTCACATGGAGTTAACGGGTTGAGTTAATTTAACAGCTTGGTCCCACACGTTAGTGACTCATTACGACTAAATCGGTAACTAAACTTTGATTAAGTCCTAATGATTGTAGTTAGACATAGTGATGATGAGCTACAGTGTCGTCATCGCTGTGCATGTGATGGCGATCACGCCGTAGCGACTTTCTTGGCTTGCGGGTGAGGCTCGGCGAGGCCAGTGGGTGCTAAAAACGGGATCTACATACTATTGCGCACCTGCCGACACCGACGATGTGGCCTGGGGTGGCTCAATGCGGTGGCGTGCCGGCGACGAGCGGAGGAGCAGGTACGACAATGGGCGACAAAGAAAAAGAGCTACGCTCGTGACAATCTAACACGCACACGAGCTTCTACGGACTACCAAGGTCATACCGGAAGGATGCGGAGGGACTGAGGTGGTCGGAGTTGGGCTGTCGACGGTGAGCTGCGGTGGTGATGTCGGTCGCACGTGGAGAAGAAACCCGGGTGAAGGAGAGCGAAGTCCAATAGTCGGAGAAGCTTTAGTGAGTCCTGGCGATGCCTCAGGTACGATGAATTGGCCCGAGATGCAGTGAATCGCTGGCGAGCACGAAGTGATAGTACTAGTCGAAGACGAGGATGAAGGGCCAATTCGTGTGATCCTGTGAATCAAAGACCGAATCGAGTGAGGGGAAAGAAGGCTTGTGCACTGAGACGGGAGATGATGCGATAGAATTGACTAGGAACCCTTCAGTTGGCTATTAATGGAGGTGGTGGTGCACGGCCGTTTTAGGGTTTTTGCTCTCCGAGCTCTAGAGCTCGAATGAGTGAAAGAGAGGTGGAGTGAGTGAGCGCATGGAGTTGGAAAGGAGAATGCGAAGCTCGGGGGTGGCTTTTTATAGACGATGCGGTGGAGTGAAGCGAGGTAGAGCTCGGGCAGTGGCGGTCAACAGGGACGGAGTTCTCGGCGTTGTACGGGAAGAGAAAGGTTGGTGCGGGTAGGTATGGGTGCGGCATTGAACAGCGAAGCGACGCGGGTGGTTGAGGGGCAGCAAAACCGCTGGCAGCGAGGAGAAACCAGGGGCGCGACGGAGCACTCGCGCGCGGGCGTGTGCTGGCGCGGCTGAGCGCGAGGTGGATGACGAGTCCTGTGCATGGGGCCCACCAGTCAGCGAGACAACGAAATAGTATGAGTTGATCTAATCTCCGCGGTTCGATCAGAAATGAACGGCCCAGATGAAATGAGCTATTCGGATGGTCCGAAAGTTCCACTCAATTTGGATAGTCGTTTTCAAATCCAACGGCTCAGAATCACCAGGTCTGACCCACTCGTGAAGACGGTCTGGTTCGACCATGTGGTTTGGAATCGAGCCCGAGGAACAGTGCAAGCTTTTGATTTTTGAATTAACAGCTGAATTCTTTGCTGATTTAATTCACTAACCAAATGAAGTCCAAATTTAATAAATTTTTTTTGTAGACTACTGGGCTCGAGTAGTTTCTACAGTAAAATTTTCAAAGGCTAAAACCTTCAATAAATTTTTACAAAATTCAAACAAGGGGTTGTTCCTATGTGTTTGTAATTATTTTTCTAAACAAGTTTTCATGTAGGATTTTTGTTGAATAGTTTCTGGGATAATTAGCCCAAAACAATTCTCTCATGTGGAAATTTTTCTTTGTTTTATCTATTTCCTTTTTAGCACTTATTTGTTTATAGTTCAAGTTTTGCTTTAAATCCAACACAAGATTTTTATTATGGCAAAATTTATATGCAAATGTTCAAAGAAATTTTTCCTAATGCATTTATATTACTTAATCCCAAGATTAGGGATGTTACCTACCTACCCCCCTTACATACAAAGAATCTCGTCCCTGAGATTCGGTAGGCTCGGAGAAGAGAGAGGGAAATTCTGCTCTAAGGCGGTCTTCTTGCTCCCACGTAGCTTCATCTTCGGTGTGGTTACTCCACTGGACTCTCAGCATCTTGATGACACGGCTTCTCATATGACGCATGGCTTCTTCTAAAACTCGAATTGGTTGCTCTTGGTAAGATAGGCCTGGTTGGATATCCAGGCTTTCCAAAGGAATAGATTCGGTGGGAGTCCGAAGACATTTCTTGAGCTGAGATATGTGGAAGACATCATGTACATCTGAAAGTTGAGGTGGCAGCTCTAGCTGATAGGCTACCTCGCCTCTCCTTGCGAGAATTCGGTAGGGACTGATATACCTTGGTGCCAATTTCCCACGAACTTGGAAGCGGTGGATACTTCGCATTGGTGAGACCTTAAGATAGACAAAATCGCCTACTTCAAAGCTTAGCTCATGGCGACGGCGACCGGCGTAGCTCTTTTGCCATGACTATGCTTCCTTTAAGCATCTCCTTATCGCATCCACCTGCTCTTGAGCTTCCTAGATGACGGTGGGTCCAAAGAATTGTCGTTCCCCGACTTCGGACCAGAACAATGGTGTTCTACACTTTCTTCCATATAGTGCTTCAAATGGAGACATCTGGAGACTGGACTGGAAGCCGTTGTTATAAGAAAACTCAGCAAATGCTAAGAATCTCTCCCAATCTGTGTTGTAGGACAGCACGCAGGCTCGCAACATGTCTTCTAGTATTTGATTTGTCCTTTCCGTCTGGCCTCCGGTTTGAGGATGGAATGCCGTGCTGAAAAATAGCTTGGTTCCCAATAGTTCATGTACACTGTCCCAGAATCGGGAAGTGAACTGAGGCCCTCGATCAGATTATATAATCTTTGGTATGCCATGCAGACAAATGATATTATCCATATAAAGTTCTGCTAGTTTGGCTTCATTATAGGTGGTTTTAACTGGAATGAAGTGGGCCACCTTGGTTAGGCGATCAATAATAACCCATATGGAGTCGTGCCCCTTTCGGATCTTTGGTAACCCTGTGATGAAATTCATGCCAATTTCGTCCCATTTCCACTCAAGAATATTCAGGGGTCGAAGCAATCTCGTGGGTCGTTGATGTTCTGCTTTAACACGCTGGCATACGTTGCATCGGGAAACATGTGCGGCGATGTCTTTCTTCATACCAGGCCACCAGAACTGTTTTTGTAAATCTTGGTACATCTTGGTGCTTCCGGGATGAATGGAGAGGGGAGTATCATGAGCTTCTCTCAGGATTAAATCCTTGATATCTTGATCATTGGGAACGCAAAGCTGCTTTCCGCGCATAATTAATCCATTCAAGCCTTCGGAAAAATATGATTTTCCGCCCTCTTGTAGATTTTGCTTGATTTCGGCTATCGCCGGATCTTCGAGTTGGGCGGCTTGGATTTGTGATTCAAGAGTAGGTTGCAGGGCTAAGGTGGCAAGATATCCTTCTTTAACTATTTCTAAGTTGAGTTTTCGAAATTCTTCATGTAGCATCGGTTGGTTCTCTTCGATTGATGCATTCATGTAGTGAAGTTTTCGGTTTAGAGCATCAGCTACCACATTGGCCTTACCGGGGTGGTAATGAATGCCTAAGTCATAGTCTTTGATTAATTCAAGCCACCTTCGTTGTCTTAGATTGAGATATGGCTGTGTGAAGAAATACTTCAGGCTTTTATGATCCGAGTATATCTCACACCGGTTGCCGATAAGGTAATGTCTCCAGATTTTCAGAGCATGTACCATTGCTGCTAACTCCAAATCGTGAGTTGGATAATTAGCTTCATGTGGCCGTAGTTGATGCGAGACATAAGCCACTACCTTGCCTTCTTGCATTAGTACGCATCCAAGGCCGTGGCGAGATGTGTCACAATGTACAGTGAAGTCTTTATGTATATCTGGCAAGGTGAGCACTAGAGCTGATGTGAGCCTTTTCCTCAACTCGTGGAAGCTCTCATTGCACGAGGTTGTCCATTCAAACTTCTTTTCCTTCTTCAGAAGTTGAGTCATCGGTCTTGCAATTTTGGAGAAGTTTTTGATAAATCGGCGGCAATATCCCGCCAAACCGAGGAAACTTCGGACTTCAGGAACGGTTCGAGGTTGCTTCCAATCTAGAACCTCCTGGATCTTGGTTGGGTTTACTACCACACTTCCTTTGGATAGGATGTGGCCTAAGAATCCGACTTCCTTAAGCCATAATTCGTATTTGCTGAACTTGGCATACAGTTGATGCTCACGCAGCTTGTCAAGCACTAAACGCAAATGCTGCTCATGCTGTTCTACAGTTTTGGAGTAGATGAGAATACCATCGATGAAGACCACTACGGACTAATCCAAGTACTCCATAGAGATCTTGTTCATAAGACTCATGAAATTCACAGGAGCATTGGTAAGTCCGAAAGACATTACGGTATATTCATACAAACCGTAACAGGTAGTGAAGGCAGTCTTCAGAATATCTTCAGGCTTAACCTTGAGTTGAAAATATCCAGTTCGTAGGTCTATCTTGGAGAAAATGCAGGCACCATTCATCTGATCGAACAAGTCATCAATCCTCGGAAGAGGATATTTATTCTTGATAGTGACTTCGTTCAGAGGGTGGTAGTCGACGCACATGCGTAAACTGCCATCCTTTTTCGTGACGAACAAAGCAGGACATCCCCATGGAGATAAGCTGATGCGAATAAATCCCTTGTCCAGCTGTTCCTTGAGTTGTTTCTTCAATTTGGCTAAATCATCAGAACCCATACGATAAGGACGCTTGGATATAGGTGCTGTCTCGGGTATCAGGTTGATCACAAATTCCATGTCCCGATCAGGTGGCATTCCCGGCAGTTCATCCGGAAACACATCGGGATATTCGCATACCACGGGCACTTGACTAAGTTCTGGGATTGATATAGAATTAAGCTTGGGCTGCTGCGATAGAGTGCTATATGTGGGGACAAAGTCGATACGCTCTCCGTCAGAGTTGACTAGAGAAACTGCTCGTCTAGCGCAATCGATAACCCCAAGATGCTTGGATAACCAATCCATCCTAAGGATTATATCTATCTCAGGTGTATCTATCATGATAAGGTCGACTTTGAATCCTACCCCATTGATTTCAATTGGAACACCTAGACATCTGAATTTTGTTCTCATGACGGATCAAGGTGAGTGAATTTCCATAGTGCTTCTTAAAGATGCAATTTCTAGTTCTTGTTGTAGAGCAAACTTCTTAGACACAAAGGAATGAGTTGCTCTGGAATCAAATAATGCTAAGATAGGTACCGAGTGTACGAGAATCGTATCCGTTACCACATCAGGTGATGCGTCGGCCTCCTCAGCAGTAGTGTGATTGAGACGGCCTCATTCGTTGCCTTGCACCAGTTTGGATGCTTGCTGTCCACCTGAGTCTTGAGCAGGGCCCTAGGGTTGCTGTTGGACACCAAATGGCTGAGGTTGAGGCGCTGGAGTATTCTTCTTTGGACACTTGTTGGCAAAATATCCGCGCTCATTGCAATTGAAGCATGTGATATGTGCTGCCGGATTTTGAGTACCGGACTGCTAATTTTGGCGGTTATATTGTTGAACCGCTGCTTGTTGTGGACGGGGAACTGGTGCTTGAGACCTCTGAGATGGGGGGTGCAGGAGGGCGAGTATTTGACGGCTGCTAGGCTCGAGGTGTCGGCTGATTGCTGCTGGCTGATTTCTATGAAAGTCATTTGCGCTTGCGGCTCTCAACTACTACTCGAGTGCTATCTTCCACTCGAATAGTGTGGATATCATGGGGATATGCTCATAATCTTTGGATGATGTTACAATTGGCAATGTCGTTAACGGTTTGTCGAAACACGCATTTTCGTCGAGTTTGGAATGCTGTCAGGTCGAGTGCGGTCAGACCGGCGTTGGGCACGTGGTTAGACCGGCTTGTAAATGGCGGTCAGACCAGCCAGCGGTTAGACCGGCCATTGAATGGCGGTCTGACCGATTTTGCTACTGTTTATCGGCCAAAAGTGGCGATGAGTGTTGGGTTAGGTCAAGTTCATGGGTTTCAGTGCATATGTGTTGCATGATGCATGTTTTGACTAACGTGGGTCAAGTTGTGAAGAACTTGTTCCCGAAATTGTTTTTTTTGTCTATTGTTGTGCAGGTTGCTTGGAGGCTAACGACGGTCAACGGCGAGGATGATCGGGACTAAGCTTGGAGAGCTGAGGTCCAGAACGATCGGGGATGTCGGGTGAGATCAATGGAGTCAAGCATGGCGCAAGAGGGAAGTTCGGTGCGACAGATTGGATCAAGCGGCGTGGGGGTCGGTGCAAGTGCCATGGTGGTTTCGGTGGGAGCTGATGGGAGAGACTTGCCGACATGATGAGAGCCGTTGGATCAACTTACACGTGGCGAAGCATGGAAGTGCTTCACGAAGATGGGACTCGGTCTTTGCAAAAAGATCGAGAAGGGGTATTTTGGTAATTTTACCAAATACCAGCTTGGTGACCTTTTGCCAACCCGCGGCGCAAGACGGTGCGTGGAGAAGCGGATTAGGTCGAGAGGAGATGAAGATGACGCTTTAGAATGCGTGCGTGTGTGACCCGATTGTGTGTGGGCTTAACGGGGCCCATTAGGGTTTACTTTTCTAGAAGGTCTAGATGGCTAGGACGATGCTAGATGAGTATAGCACACTGAGAAGGTTTTGGGCCGAAGCTATTGCTACAGCTTGCCATATTTCAAACCGTGTCTTCTTGAGACCGTCTTTGGGTAAGATTTCTTATGAGCTTCGATTTGGTAGAAAACTCTCTGTCTCTCACTTTCGAGTCTTTGGATCAAAGTGTTTTATTCTCAAGACAGGAAACCTAAATAAATTTGAATCAAGGACTTGTGATGGTTTATTTCTGGGTTATCCTGCTCATTCGAGGGGTTTCCGGGTCTTTAATGTTGAAACTAACATTGTCCAGGAGACATGCAATGTTACTTTTGATGAGACTAGCCCTGGAGCTAGATCCGATGTTTCAGGTGACATACAGGTGACAGAGAGTATTTTTGTTGAAGAAGATGAGGATGATTTCGATATTGCTCCTTCACCTGCTGTTGATGTTCTTGTCCAAGCTCCAGAACCTGCTACGACTGCTTCATCTCCAATTGAGGCTCCTGCTGCTTCTTCATCATCAGTAGTACCTGCGGAGGTTGAGGAGATGCTATCTCCCCAGCGCTCCATCGCACATTCGAAGCAACACCTCCCGATCGATGATTGGTAATCTTCATGAGCGAGTTACTCGCTCTGTATCATGATCCGAGTCTCTTCTCTCATTCTGCATTTGTAGCTTCTTTTGAACCCCGCGATATATCACATGCTTTATCTGATTCTAGCTGGGTCAATGCCATGCATGAGGAGTTAGAGAATTTTGAGAGAAACATGGTCTGGAACCTCCTAGTGGTCATAATGTGATAGGAACTCGTTGGGTGTTAAAAAATAAGCAAAATGAGGATGGTTCTGTGGTTAGAAACAAGGCTAGGTTGGTAGGTCAGGGCTTTAGCCAGGTTGAGGGGTTAGATTTTGATGAGACCTTCGCTCCTGTTGCTAGACTAGAAGCCATTCGCATTCTGCTTGCATTTGCTGCCTCTAAAGGTTTTAGGTTACATCAAATGGATGTTAAGAGTGCCTTTTTGAATGGTTTTATAGAGGAGGAAGTGTATGTTAGGCAACCCCCTAGCTTTGAGAATCCCAAGCACCTAGATCATGTTTACAAGCTATCCAAAGCCTTGTATGGTCTTAAGCAAGCCCCTAGAGCCTGGTATGATAGACTTAAGACCTTCTTGCTTAAGAATGATTTTGAAATGGGAAAGGTAGATAAGACTCTTTTCATTCTTAGGCAGGGCAATGACTTCCTGCTTGTTCAAATTTACGCTGATGATATTATCTTTGGTGGTTCTTTTGAGACCATGTCCAGGGAATTCGAGATGAGTATGATGGGAGAGCTCAACTACTTTTTAGGGCTTCAAATCAAGCAATGCAAGGAAGGGATCTTCATCCATCAGATGAAGTACACCAAGGATTTGCTCAAGCGCTTCGAGATGGGTGACTGCAAGCCGATCGCCACTCCCATGGCGACTTCGACTGTTTTGGATCTAGACGAGGAAGGAGAAGCCGTAGATCAACGCGAGTATCGCAGCATGATCGGCTCCCTTCTATACCTGACGGCCTCAAGACCGGACATCCACTTTACGGTCTGCCTCTGTGCAAGGTTTCAGGCGTCTCCATGGACTTCACATCGCCAAGCCATTAAGCACATCTTCAGGTATTTACACTCTACCCTCCAGTATGGCATTTGGTTTTCCTGCTCTTCTTCGCTGTCCATTCGGGGGGTTTTCTGATTCTGATTTTGCGGGCTATCGGCTAGATAGGAAGAGTACCTCTAGCACTTGTCATTTCTTAGGCACTTCTCTTGTCTCTTGGTCTTCTAGGAAGCAGTCTTTTGTTGCACAATCCACTGCTGAAGCTGAATATGTAGCTGCTGCTAGTTATTGTAGTCAAATTTTGTGGATGGTGTCCACCCTTAAAGATTTTGGGTTAAACTTTGCTAGTGTTCTTCTTTTCTGTGATAGCACTTTTGCTATTAACATTGCTAAAAACCTAGTGCAACATTCTAGTACCAAGCACATAGACATTCGCTATCACTTTCTTAGAGACCATGTCGAGATGGGTGATATTTGGCTGTATTTTGTGGAGTCTGAGGCTCAGTTAGCCGATATCCTCACCAAGCCTTTAGACCCAACAAGGTTTTCCACCTTGAGAAGCGAGTTAGGGGTAATTTATCCCTATGGGTTGGTTTGAGGGGGAGTTGGATCTTTTCTGATCTTACCTTGTTCATCTGATCTTTTCTTGATCTTCTTTTGAATATTTTGATATTTTTGATCTTTTTAGGCTTTTTGAGCTTTTCTTGCATCTCATTGTATGATATTACATTCATATGAAAAATCCAAAAAGATGCATTGTAATATAAGCTTTTCTGCTTATCTTTTAAAATTGATGAAGCTTTGCTTATTACCCTTTGGAGCTTTAGTATTTCAATTCTTGCTCAATGCCATGTCTAGTTCTTTGACTTGCTAGAATTATCATGCTTTCACATGTGTAGCTAAGTCTATGCTGAATAAGTTAGAACTCTAAAAACAACTTGAACTAAAACTGCAATCTGTGGATGTTTTAGCTAGCTGTGCAATTAGTGCTCCTTTTGTGACATTGGCCCTTTCAAAATTGCTTTGTTAGCTCTTGAATCTAAAATTGATTATTACTTGAGCTTCTTGTTCTTCTGAGAATCTAAAACTGCTCTTGTGAAAAATTGAAAAATCAAATTTAAAGATTGTCATGTGGTTAAAATGTGCCAAACTACTCCCACGAGACTGCATGTCATAGACATGAACTTGGAGATAGTTTGATGATCCAAACAATCTCATAGGGACTGCTTGTCAAAACTGACATGAACCTCAAGATTTGTCGCCCTGGTAGAAGCTTAGGAAGAGTTTGTGGATGGCTCCTAGTCCATGATCTTCTTCACTAAGATATACCTTTTATCAACCTCTGGTCGAAGCTTAGGAAGAGTTTGTGGATGGCTCCTAGTCTAGGATCTTCTTCACTAAGTTAGACCATTAGTCAACTTCAATATTCATTGCAAATGAAAAACTGTTGAAAAATGGGCGTTTGAGAAAATTAAGCAAAATGATTCAATACAGGACTTGTTTGTCTCTTAATGTGGTCATTGTTAGCTTTTTGATCTCACATTGACATTTTGACATGGCCAGTATCATTTTAGGATCCCTGTTGATGAACTTGCTAAATTTGAAGCTTTGCTTAAATTGATCAAATTCATTGCTTTATATTGAGCCTTCGAGCTTAGCTTTGATATATATGTATTATCATGATTTTGCTAGCGCTGTTAGGTTTGATATGTTATTTGTGCAATATTAGAAATGCTAGCTTGTTCTTTTGGGTAATCTCCAAATCTTTTTGTAATCAAAAATTAAAAAATACAAAAAATAAAGCCACTCCATTGCATTTCATGCATGCTCCTTCTTATACTTTTTCCTCAATTCTGCATTTGTTATCTCTGGACGAGAGGAAGACGTGATTCCTTGATGACTCCATTGTCAAGGGGGGAGAAGAAGTAACAAAAATGTTTGAAAGGGGGAGCCTTTTGGAGAAAATTGGAGAATTTGAAATTTTCTGAAATTTGAGGATCATAGTGAGGGGGAGGTTCTTGTTTGCATTCTTATGATCTTATTGCCATTTCTGAACTTGAATTGCAATTCTTGCAACCTCACAATGATCAAAGGTCAATTTGAACAATTGTTCTTTCATATGGACCTTAAGTGAGATTTTGACTCTTTTCTGGAAATTGAAGCTTTCTCGCTTTCTTTTGCCTTATCTCACTTGTCTATGCTATTCTGAAGCCAACTTGGTCATTTCCTTTGCTTTCTCTTGCATTTAGACCAAGTTGTGCCTTTGTGCGAAAACGTCTAGTTTTTACTTTATAAACCTCAAAATTTGTATTTGTTGGAAATTGCCAATGTGTTCATCAAGGGGGAGATTGTGGATATTATAGGGATATGCTCATGATCTTTGGATGATGTTACAATTGGCAATGTCGTTAACGGTTTGTCGAAACACGCGTTCTCGTCGAGTTTGGAATCTTTGTCGGTCGAGTCTTGGTCGGAATGGCATTGGCGATATGGTCGGGCCGGCTTGTAAATGGCGATCGACGGCGGTATGTTAGACCGCCATTGAATGGCGGTCGACCGATTTTTATCTTGTTCATCGACCAAAAGTGGCGATGAGTGTTGGGTTAGGTCAAGTTCATGGGTTTCAGTGTATATGTGTTGCATGATGCATGTTTTGACTAACGTGGGTCAAGTTGTGAAGAACTTGTTCCCGAAATCGATTTCTTTGTCTATTGTTGTGCAGGTTGCTTGGAGGCTAACGACGGTCAACGACGAGGATGATCGGGACTAAGCTTGGAGAGCTGAGGTCCAGAACGATCGGGGATGCCGGGTGAGGTCAATGGAGTCAAGCATGGCGCAAGAGGGACAAAGGTGACCGAACGGGCAGTTCGGTGTGACGGGTTGGATCAAACGGCGCGGAGGTCGGTGCAAGTTCTATGGTGGTTTCGGTGGGAGCTGGATAGGAGAGACTTGCCGACATGATGAGAGCCGTTGGATCAACTTACACGTGGCGAAGCATGGAAGTGCTTCACAAAGATGGGACTCGGTCTTTGCAAAAAGATCGAGAAAGGGTATTTTGGTAGTTTTACCAAATACCGCCTTGGTGACCTTTTGCCAACCCGCGGCGCAAGATGGTGCGTGGAGAAGCGGATTAGGTTAAGAGGAGATGAAGACGACGCTTTAAAATGCGTGCGTGTGTGACCCGTTTGTGTGTGGGCTTAACGGGGGCCCATTAGGGTTTACTCTTCTAGAAGGTCTAAGCCTCCACTATAAATAGAGGAGGGAGGTGGCTGCACCCCCTTCAACCCTTTCATTTGATTTGAAACCCTAGTTTGCTTAGGGAGTTGATAGTTGGTGGTTAGGGTTCTAGAGAGTTGGATTTGATTTCGTGGTCATGTATTGAGTATTTGTCCTCCTTGATGGAATGGCTGTAAACCAATACCATATCAAAATCAATCCAAGGAAAGATTCCTCAAGATGAGTCTATTTGTTTTCTTTATCTCTATTTGGTGATTTTGAGTCTTTCTTTGATCCGTGAGTTTTTGCTTGGTTTCTTGCCTTGATCTAACTTGCTGTGACATGTGGGAATCCATCTAGGATCATCTTGATCATCAATCACCCACGAGCAAGTCTTTAGATCATATTTCGATTTTGACTCGATTTTTGAGCACCCTTCGTTGAAACTGAAAAATATAGGAACTTTGGCATGGATCTACGCGATCCTTGATTGTAATAGGTTCCCAATATCTTAGAGAAGGAGTGTCTCAAATTTGGTAAGGTTTGGCCTTACGGATAAAAAGTTAGATCGATTTGAGTTTTGGTTTTCGGGCTGATTTCACTGTTCACTGTGCTGGAGGTCAGACCGCCCATTTGAGAGGTCTGACCGCTAGGGAAAAAAGTGGACCCGCCAATTTGAGAGGTCTGACCACCCATATATTTTGGTTTCTAGTTTTTGGTGATTTTGGTCTTTTCTCTTCGGGGTTTTGATTGGATTCAATACAAGTCTTCCACTGTGCCTGTATATTGATCTTCATAACTTTCATAACTATTGGAGTGAAAACGTGTTGAATCCGATCTAGGATAAAAAGTGAGCGTGCTCCTATTCACCCCCCTCTAGTCGCCTTTTCGGTCCAACAAGTAGCTTTGTTGATCAAATCCTGGAAGTTGGAGACGTCATGGGTAGCAAGCGACCACTTTGTTTTGTCATTAAGTCATTCCCGGAATAGAGCAATCTGGTATTAATTCTCACACCGAAAGAGATTCAGCTCCTAAAGAAAATACAAATCAAACTCCCAACACTAACATGCTTAGGAGAAGTAGGAGGAATTTTTGTATACCCCAATATCTAGATGATTATTACTTGTTATTGGGGGAAGTTCACTATAAAATTTTAGATTTAGAGGAAGAACCAAGGGCTTATAAAGAAGCAATAAGCTGCTCAAAATCAAAACTATGGGTGGAAGCAATGCGGGAAGAATTAAACTCGATAAAAATGAATAAAGTTTGGAAACTTGTTGATCTACCAAACAACTGTAAACCCATAGGTTGTAAATGGATTTTTAAAAGGAAATTGAATGCAGCAGGTTTAGTGGAAAATTATAAGGCTAGGCTTGTTGCTAAGGGCTTTACACAAGGGGAAGGTATTGACTTTGTGTAAACTTTTCTCCTGTTGCAAAATTTTACTTCAATTCATATTATTAGTGTTTTGACGGCTTATTACGATCTTGAACTCCACCAAACGGATGTTAAAACTACTTTCCTTAATGGTTTTTTGGAGGAGGATATATGTAATGCCCCAATCCAACACTAAGCCCGGAATGCCACTAAACTACACTATCAATTTCGACATCAATTAACCTATAATTACAACAAGCATATCAACGATAAAACCCATTCACGGGTCACAATATCACAAGCATAATGATATGACAATCATAGATAATTTATTCCTAGGAACATAGCAAGGTTAGCAAGGATTAAAATCTCTATGTATTACTTTAATACATAATTAAACAACCATATGTCTTCATGGTTGTAACCCCTAAGGCTAACGACCCTCGTGGTCGTAAGGATTCTAGAGGTTACATTATGGATACCCTGGTCAGGCGAGGTCCTGCGCCTTAACCCCGACCAGGTAACTACCCGTAGAAGCTATGAACTAACACTTGGACCCGATTTCAGGCATATCCTTACCGTGTGATGAATGAAACACATGTCATATTTGTTCCATACCACACGGCGTTTCATGGTCCTAACCACTATACAGTTTAGTGTCTCACAGACACCAACCGGCGATCAGTTACTGTTTCACTAACTGTAATTGTCCCTCCGACCAGATGCGACACTTCCAACATACGTCTTCTCTTGTAATAACTGCTACCCATTCGATGGTTATTTAAAGATGGATCACAGAGGAACTGTCGGGACCCGAAAATGCATCTCAGGAACCCTCTGTGTTTTCCGAACTAGTCCCAGATGAGTAGCTAGCTCACACAGGAAACAGTGATGAAATACCATCCATTTATTCGATTTAACTAAAAAGATCTCAAAGTAACAAATAATAATAATAACTGGACCTTATGGTCAACATTTACTTTAACTTGCCACGCAGGGCTAAAGAAACAAATAAAACTCTTGCAGCGGAACAAAACTCTTCAAATGGCCAATCAACATGCCCACAGGAAATCGAGTGGAGAACACATCCTAATCCGTAAAACCTTCATAGTCCACCTGCTGAAAGAACTCCTGAGCAGCTTGGTATTCTTCAACTACGGATCAATCCGAGGGCAAAAGCCATGAGTACTTTTGAATGTACTCAGCAAACCGTAGGGAAATATATGCAAATAGTATTCATGCATGGCTTGACAAAGTTAGCTGTATGGTTCTTTTGCAGAAAACAGCATTTACGATAAATACAATAAATAGATTGAAATGCGTAGTTGAAAACAATAATAAATAATTAAACAGTTTCTTTGAAACGACTAGTGAACTTCCCATTCACTTCCCAACCAAACCAAAGATAAGTGAATCCCCGATTCACTAATCAACACAAACACCCAAGTGAATGACCTGTTCACCAAACAAACATTATATTCATCAAGTGAACTTCCCATCCACACTCCGACTCATTTTAAAGAAACTCTATCTCCCGTGTGAAATCCCGAGCACGCCCATAATCATGACACGGCTATTCAATAGTTTTACACTGCAGAGGTTGTACAACTTTCCCACATGACACGACTTCTCTAGTTTGTTCGGCATATATCTATGCCACCGCCACTACCTTAGGTAAGCGATCTAGAGCACATGACAAGGTCTTTACAAAGCTCCTTCTTAATCCCGATTACGCGCTAAGGTTTCAACACTGAATGTCTTTCCGACCAGACAGGGCCCCCCTCTTGCGCCTGTGAGAATACGTTTCCCATAACTCACGCTTTCCACGATAGAACCGAAATCAAGACATTGCTAATTAGTTAGCCAGGTCCATCCCATACCAGACATGTGGTTGTACGGTTAAGGCCCAGTTCAATGGCGCACAAGATTAAGTTCTTGACAAGTTACTCAGGCGAGACTACCACAAACCCAATCCGTGCTAAACCCGCACCCCCACTATCCACCAACCACTCGCCCAAGTGAAAACCATTTTGTTTAACCAAGACCCATGACTCACCCCGTCATGGTACCCACAAATTTTAACAAGAGTGGCTCACCACCACGATTCCATATATCATTAAGTCAAGATTAATCATTATGACACATGTGATGATAAACCCATCGTAACTAAGCTGAACTAAGCATCTATACGATACCCATGTTGGTGATATGAATATGTCCAACTAAAATTATCCACGCTAGGGTGACAAAGGATTCATGGCATTCAAATAATCAAAGGAGGCATAATGACAATAGGTAATAACTAAACCCAAAACGATTTGTATAAAAATAGCATGCAATTGTAATAAACAATATACTTTTGAAATCATAGGTTCAATATGATCAAAGGACTATGGCTTGCCTTGGAATAAATCCTGAGATTGATCTTGATCTTGGTAGACTCCTCCTTGCTCAAAGCTTCCCGAAGTATTAACGTCTAATCGCAAACAAGCAAATAAACCAAATAAATAAATAACAGAGGGCAAACAAACTTTAAAAATTAAATAAAAATCTCAGATAAATAGATCTTGAATTTAGATGAATTTAGGAATTTGAATGGACTCAATCGGAGTTCGGATGCAAAAGATATGGGCTTTGGAAGATCCACATGAAATGATAGAATCAGAATTCAGGATTAAAGGAATTGTTTCTCTGAAGGAAAAGCAATTAATTGAGTCATGCTGACATCATCAATGATTTTCAGCTGAAAAGATAAAGGAAATCGATTATGACAAGTGGGCCCCACTGGTCACAGAGTTGGTGCATGGTGAACTGGATCCATGGACCATTTGGATCAGGTGGGTTTTGGTGTGCCACATGGCATTGATGATTGGAGCACCATGTAGACAAAAAGGATGACGTGGAGGCTTAGCTGGAGCTGATTCGGTTCAGAGCCAAACTAAGCAAAGGAGGAGGCGTCCATGGCCAGCGGCTTGGAAGTCCTCGGTCGCGACGACAACGACGATTGAGCAAAGCCCAAAGAAGACAGAGGTGAGCATTGGGTTCGGGATGGCTCGGGGATCACAGGGAGCTTCTCGCGGAGGCCGGAGGTCAAGTGTAGCGGTGGAAAGAGCAAGTTGACCGGAGCTAGAGAAGATGATCGGCGACGACAACTCAGTGGCCGAAAGTGTAACACCCTGGCTATTCGGAAGCCAAAATGCTACCTAAAGGACTAACATACAACAATACTACGGAAGAACTTTAACAATAACTCATCAACTAACATATAAGGATCAACATCTTTTAAAACCTAAGCAGGAATTAAAACTGAATCCAACAACAGTTCACAAATTCCAATTATTTAAGTCTACTGAATCCACTAAGATAACCATACCAAACGAATGATCATGGAACATAAGCGATTAATTAAACAACCTTAACGAGAAAAAAGATGTCAACCAACATCAAACTCCATTATATTACAGTCCATCACTTAACGAATGAAAGCGAGAATCAAGTTCTATTATTGAAACGGTGTAAGGTGAAATGAATGAGTAGTCGTGTCTACTCCCTCCCAAGAGAACCATCACCAACGATCACCTAAAATAAATAAACAAAGCAAGAATGAGTGCGAGACTCAACAAGTACATGGATAGTTGGACATACCACAAATATGAAAAAGACAACTTCATTAAAGAATTTGAGCATTACCTTGAATGAATACATGAATGCATGGAATGAATGGAATTAATGAAAAGAATGGATCGCACACATGCTTATACCGGTATAGCTAGTGACACACCCGTCGGTGTTCACCTAAGCCGCATTTAACAAAATGTGGGGACCCAAGTCCCGTATGAAGAACGTTTCATCACGGTGTCCAAATCTGCCCACATTAGAATGGTGGGTCTTACGTGCCCATCTTTGGAATTGATGGGTCTTATAATCCACTCCGTGGAAGGCACATGAAACATGATGCATGAACCAAGTATGAATTATGAAAGACATCATATGTATACCCATGGTATAAAACATAAGAAAGGGATATAAACTTGACTATTCTCATGGATCTTAGGAAAACACAATACAAACATCAAGCATGCATCATTCACCAAACATAGGAACATCAAAGTACTTGCCTTAACCGTGAGACGAAAAGATAACGACAGAACAGCTTTCAACCCTGGTGCTCATCAACACCCTTGGAGACACGCGTGCCCGCTGATTTCCCCCGCTAGATGCTCCTCTCCTCTTCTTCTCCTCTCTCCTCCACCTTTCTCCTTGGCCGACAAAGAATGGGAGAGCACCACCAAGAGGGGCAACGGAGTGCAAGGAGGAGGGCGTGCATCAGAGCAAAGATCAGAATGGCGGCGGGAGCACCTTGTAGCATCGTGCTACAGTGGTGGCTAGGGTTTCTCCTCCTTTAATAGTGGCCGGCCCCTCATGGGCCTCTGAGCCAAAGCACAAGCCCAGGTTGCCAAAGAATTGCAGATTTTCCTCCTCTAAAGTCTAATTTCTCTTTTATTGCTTCCTTCATTAGACTAAGTTGGAGTATTACAGAAAAACCCTTTTTTGTTTACTCTCCTTCCTTAGAAACATTAGGGTATTATATTCTACCCCTTAATAGGATTCGACCTCGAATCTACCCACCGATCTACCCAAAAGAAAGCGGTGTCCGAAATTAACAACGATTAACACGCACGGACATGAACAAATCCGGGTATTGCTCGCGCATGCGAGACTCTAGCTTCCAAGTGACCTCTCTCTCGGACTGATGAGATCACAACACAAAGACATAGAACAACGTCTGTCCTAACACTCGTCCCGACATTTCCAGGTACACTCATCGGAAGAGAATCGAAGGTAAGATCCTACTCGATGGTCCACAGCGTTAACGAATATTCCAAACTCGGATCTCCGGTACTCACTTGGCACCATAACATATCAAAGTTGCGTTCACCGCGTAGGGACCCGAAACGATCCTAGCGATACGCCAACTAGCGAAAACAAGCCAATGTACCTTGGGCTAACCTCCCCATTGGTACCGAACCACACAACATGCATATAGTACACGAAACTCTTATTCCACCTCTCAATCAAACTCTTCACCATAACAAGGATCACCTCCTTTAACCAGGGACACACAACAGAACTCTCTTTAAACAAACTCTTTACCGACAAAACCCATATGAAAATGAAGGATTCACATCGCAACCATGCGTTACCATTTCGGTACTAAAAGAGTCAAATCGAATCGGAAATTCATCACGAAAACCTTTCCACTTTCCAAGTGGCGGTTTGCGAATAAGCGCCACGAAAGCCAAAGGAGAAATCACTTGAATGCCCAAATCAAAAATTTCTTTTATTCTTTACGAATCGATAAGAACCACACATGCTAACATAAAGTCAAGCTCAACTTGCGAAAGACATCCGTCATAAACACATAGCTCAAATAAGAATCAAGAAAACGGTCACTACTCGAGGAAGCATCAATTTCTCGGTTTCTCTTTTAGGAATAAAATTTCTCTCAAACTTTGGAATTCCAATTCATCGCATACCACACTAACTCATCTCTCTTAACTTGGCATTCTCAACACTATGCTCAAGCCGAAATACATCATCCACACCTCTGTATAGAGGCTCTAACGACTCCACAGAAACATTCTCTTGACAACTCCTCTACCGACGAAATTAATTTGACAGATGACTCCCAATGTATCCCAAAATAGATCTCATACGCAATCACATCACCTCAATCTTTTTAAGAATAAACAACTCGGAATCCTCAGCACACACATTCATATACTTCATCAAAGGGTTCTATCAATGATCATCCCATTATTCGAAATCCACCCTTATTCTACTTCCTCTACACAAAATCATTGGGCGACCAAAGTTCTAGCATAAAAAAAAATGCAAAGCCCAATTTTAACCTCCAAGACCCTACAACAAACTTCTCATATAGAAGATAGGGAAAACCTCAGATTAAATCCCTAAAATTATCACAATCCAAACATACTCGCGCATTAACATCAACATGGAAACATTTTCTCGACCCAATTATCTTTATAAAGAGTCTAACTCTTAGAGATTTATTTACTAAGTCCAAGTCATTCCTGACAATAATCCAACAATCTCGGCAATCTCATTAATCGCTTTAACGATCAGATTACTTCGCTAATCTTACTCTCATTACAACACCATCATAATTCATCTGCACAACCGTGCAAGGTACCCAATCGCGACACTCTAATACATCGATCAAGATTCCCCATCCTTTCGAAAATTCTAATGTTCCACCCGAAGTGAACAAAAGATCTTGGATCACAAATCTCTATAGGTTCTAATGGTTGAAACAATGCAAACAGTTTAGCCTCAAAGACAAATATTTTGTATAAATATAATTCTCTTCAAGAATTATACCCGAAATCAGTTCATCCTCCAATGCTCCTCGAATAACGTACAACCTAAGGTCTCGCAACAACAATTAATAACCGCTTCGAAAGACCCTCGTGAGATAAATTGGTGGATCCTTCCTCAAAAGAAAAGGCAAATGAAGACGCATCGTCAAGTAAACACAGACCAAGGAAAAAAGTCACTTAGGCAAAGAACTCGGAAAACATAAGGAAAGTCAGCAGTTGAGGGCATAAGTCCCACAAGAATAGAATTCCAAACCTCAACCAATAAGAACAGAACCTTGCTTTCTGAAACTAGAGTAACTCTTATGCGGCCAAACAACAAGGTTAAGCACGCTTCAGATAAACTGCGAGTTACAAAATTTGAATCCACCCTCAAATACTTGTACTACACTCTTTCAATTAGGAAAGAAACAACTTTCTTTGAATACAACATTACTTGCCAACTCAAACAAACGAGTCTTTAAAATCAAATCACTTGAATAAACTAAGAACCAATAGAACTCTACAATACGTCGCTTTACTCAACAAATTTCAACTACCACAAAACTCTTGAACTCCAAAAGATTACGAATTCAAAAACTTGAATTATCTTCATTTAAGAGACATCACGAAAGGCGGTCACATTTCACTCTCTATAAAAGGATCAATATCACCCTCACATTCCTGACTATTTTATTAACATACCTTAATATCCCAACAATTTTTTTTCTCCAAAAGAAACACAACCATCGTGACATACTATTTCCATCATCACAATAGGATTGTAATAATCACTTGCTCTAGAAAAACAAACCTAGTGCTCAAGCCACAATCTTTCAAAGCAGAACTCTGTTAACAAGATCTTACTAGAACATGACCATCTCATAAAAGTACACCAATATGAATTTCATATTAGATTTCATCCATTTAACTCTTACTGACGCTCAACGACAAAATAGTACACACTAAAAGCTCTATAGCCACACATGGGTACAATCATGATCCTACCTTTATTTGCAAACTCCACAACAGTTAAAAGGATATATTCAACATCCTACCTTATGTTCAGTAATTAGAATGAAAGGTCTTTAACTTCAATAATATAGGATACATAAGACAAGGTTTCACAAGGCGATACATCATCGTTCATCTAGTCATTTAAACATGTTTCAATAATTTTTTTTAGCATGGCAAGAATTAGGTAAAGCTATCATTCGAATAAGATCCTCAAGATCCAAAATAGGAGATAGATTCCAGATTAATATTTATCAAGGCAACATTCGAACACCTCATTATCTTAACCCTCACTAGCGGTTAGAATAACCGAAAGAGGACCTAGATTCCAATTCATCTAACAAATTTAGTAGATTACTTGATCGTAAAGATCAAACCGGTTCAACAACATTTCCACACTTCTTAACAACAATAGGTTCTTGAGCAGATACGGACAAACTCTTATCTAAATTTTCATCATGTACCCAATACAACGACATTTCACATTAATCAATTTCACTTCCATGGATACTAGTTAAGAACAAACCGCTTGCACAAAGCTAATAACCCAATCGATAACTCTTACCACAACAATTAGTTCATTTAACTAACACCTCTTACTTAAGCATGACAAGACATCACTTAAAGGTTTTAACACAATCTCTCAGAAAAAGAGGTATTAAATTTCAACACTCGAAATAATCCAAAAGAAATACATAAAGCCAAAGCTTTCACATGTTAAAGAACTTGCAATGAAAACTTTCATTATCAAGAATAAATGATTCACATTTTCCAATAAGAAGGCGAACTCCCACGAAAAGATAAATTTTGTCGATAACCAACGTTCCTAAGAAACAACATTAGACCAAAGTGATCGGAGAACAAGTAGTCGATTTAAGGAACCAAGAAAGTCCAACGAAAACTCATTAGAAGAAATGTAGAACACTAACTCAAGAAAACTTCATCAACCGCAACTAATACCAGAACTGACCACATTCAGGATCAAGGAAGAGAATAATAAAACTCACCCTCAACACTCAACTATAGTATTTGGGGTAGTTACTACTCTATTCTTTTACCACGAGCGGTGGTGTAACTGACAAAACCGGGACCACCACCACGACCTCAACCTCTCAACATCACCCATAGCCAATAATCAATTATGAATATAGAATATCATCTCATAACAATCACAGAACAAATTCATAGGTATAGAAGATCATATCATAGAGTAACAAGGCAACATAACGAAAATGGAAACACAATCTTGGAACCATCCCATCCCATTGTGCACTAGTGTGTCAAGTTTTAGGTTAATTAACCATTAACAAATTTTAGCATATCGGGTTACTTAAGTTGCTAGCTTATTCACCATGGACCTAAAGCCCGCTCGATACCAACTGTAACACCACAGCTATTAGGAAGCCAAAATGCTACCTAAAGGACTAACATACAACAATACTACTAAGAACTTTAACAATAACTCATCAACTAACATATAAGGATCAACATCTTTTAAAACCTAAGCAGAATTAAAAGCTGAATCCAACAACAGTTCACAAATTCCAATTATTTAAGTCTCTTGAATCCACTAAGATAATCATACCAAGCGAATGATCATGGAACATAAGCGTTAATTAAACAACCTTAACGTGAAAAAGATGTCAACCAACATCAAACTCCATTATATTACAGTCCATCACTTAACGAATGAAAGATGTAATCAAGTTCTATTATTGAAACCGGTGTAAGGTGAAATGAATGAGTAGTGCGTGTCTACTCCCTCCCAAGAGAACCATCACCAACGATCACCTAAAAATAAATAAACAAAACAAGAATGAGTGCGAGACTCGGTAAGTACATGGATAATTTGGACATACCACAAATATGAAAAAGACAACTTCATTAAAGAATTTGAGCATAATTGAATGAATACATGAATGCATGGAATGAATGGAATTAATGAAAAGAATGGATCGCACACATGCTTATACTGGTATAGCTAGTGACACACCGTCGGTGTTCACCTAAGCCCGCATTTAACAAAATGTGGGGACCCAAGTCCCGTATGAAGAACGTTTCATACGGGTGTCCAAATCTGCCCACATTAGAATGGTGGGTCTTACGTGCCCATACTGGAATTGATGGGTCTTATAATCCACTCCCGTGGAAGGCACATGAAACATGATGCATGAACTGAAGTATGAATTATGAAAGACATCATATGTATACCCATGGTATAAAACATAAGAAAGGGACATAAACTTGAATATTCTCATGGATCTTAGGAAAACACAATACAAACATCAAGCATGCATCATTCACCAAACATAGGAACATCAAAGTACTTGCCTTAACCGTGAGGCGAAAAGATGACGACGTAGCGACTTTCAACCCCGGTGCTCATCAACACCCTTGGAGACACAGCTGTGCCGCTGATTTCCCCGCTAGATGCTCCTCTCCTCTTCTTCTCCTCTCTCCCCACCTTTCTCCTTGGCCGACAAAGAATGGGAGAGCACCACCAGAGAGGGGCAACGGAGTGCAAGGAGGAGGGCGTGCATTATAGCAAGTGGCGGGAGCATTGTGGCAGAAGCGTGCTGATGGTGGCTAGGGTTTCTCCTCCTTTTAATAGTAGCCGGCCCCTCATGGGCCTCTGGCCAAAGCACGAAGCCAGTTGCCAAAGAATTGCTGATTTTCCCTCTTCTAAAGTCTAATTTCTCTTTTCTTTGCTTCCTTCATTAGACTAAGTTGGAGTATTACTGAAAAACCCTTTTTTTGTTTACTCTCCTTCCTTAGAAACATTCGGGGTATTATAGAAAGAGAAGAGCAAAGGCAAGGATCGAACGACAATAGAGTTGCGCACAAGATGACGCGCTCTAAAGGGGCGAGGAGCTCACCGAGTAGCAGATCGGTAAGATGACGCCGGCGGTCATTTTCGGACGAACACTAAAACGGCGAACGAAGCCTCTCCGAGCAGAAGAGGTGTGAGCACGGTGTAGCCCACGTTGATGCGGACCTGACGACGGTGGCGGCTTGAGTAGAGACGGACCAACGATGATGAATTTCGCTAGAGAAGAAGCTTCAAGGACGCTCGGATCTTCGGTGATTGCGGCGCAACCAAGACGAAATAGGGGAGGGGACTTTAGGGTTTGGAGAGAGGACGGCGGCGCGGTGGATATGACGCGGTTGGGGTCGCTTTTATTGGCACGTAGAGGGAGGGATTAAGAGATAGAATCGGTGGCCATGACGTGCTTTCTCTGGACTCAAGAGTCCCGGTCGGTTGGGGAAGATGCACAGAAGTAGGGGGCCACCGGCAGTGGAATAAAGACAGAAGGAAAAAGAGAGCTGGCTCGGGTCGGCGTCCACACGCGCGAGGAAACCAAGGAGCGGGCTGGTGCCAAGGAAAAGAAAAGGCGGGCCGCACGCGCGCAGGAAAACGGAAAAAGGCCGGCGGCCTCGGCTGGGCTTCGGTTGTGGCGCAAGCAAGGATGGGCTTCGAGCGAAGGAGAAGAAAACGGCGGCCTGGTTGACTTGGTGCGGCTGGGCTGTTCATGCGGCGTGAAAGAAAGCGAACTGGCCTGGCTCGGTTGGCTTGATCGCGTAAGGAAACAACGGCAGCTGGCTCGGGTGAGTGGGCTTCGACCAAGGAATTGCGCACGTGGGGAAAACAAAGCGGACCGGGCCAAGAAGGGGACACAGGCCGACGGGGCACAAGGAATGCGGTCCGGTAAAAAGAAAGAAGATGGGCTGGATACAGAAATGGGAATAGGCTAAAAGGGAAGAATTCGGCCCAAAAAGGAAATATGAGATTTCATATTAGTTTTTTTTTTGAAAATAGCCAAAACTCCAAATAGCAAATGCACTCGGAAAAATTCTAGAAAATATATCTAAGCACATAAGATCCAAATAAAATAGTTTTGATAATAGTTGATGTTGGAATTAATCACATTAAATTGTTTTTGAACTCTGAAAATTCCAATTAAGCTTTTAACTTTACCAGGAAAATTCAAATAGTTATTTTTCTTTTAAAACTTTAAAACAGACCAAATTTTTGGGAGTTACAGGAACAAAGGCATCGGATCGAAGCATCACAATTGGCATTAGATTCATGTTTCAAGTCTGATTCAACACAACACAATAGCGTAGCAAGCAACATACTTAGTGTAATTAGGGCTAGTCCATTGCCTGGTCGAAGGCACCCCTTGTAAATGATCCAGTTCATTACAATAAAGAGCAATCCCATTCTCTCCCAAGAACCCTTTGCCATTTTCCTCTATTTATTTTGTAAGATCGGCGACTTGATCATCGACAGCTGGCGCCGTCCGTGGGGAAGAAGGCGTTGAGTTTTTGATGATTACTTCGCTCAAGCATTTTTCACCCACTCCCTTCGCTCCAACGTCGCTCATGCGAACATGGCAGGGACTTGGGATGAGGAAAACTAGTTCAACTTGGCAGACTACTCCAACCTCGACCTGGACGCATGCATCTGCGCCATGGAGGAAAATGGGATGTCATCCTCATCCTCCTTCGCTGGCTTGCCATTCGCTGAGATTAGCGAAATTGACCGGATGGATGAGGATTCGCCGCCACCATCTGTGGTGCTCCTAGAGGAACCGATCATTCTAACCTGTTTGGAACGTCTGAACGCCTCTACAAGCCCAGTCTATTTGACTGGCAATACTGACGACGGAAGCTCAACGATGCAATCAGAGAGTCCATGTACTCTCGATATTGTCATGGGCGACCAGTATTCGCCAACGGCTCCTACGTATTCCGAGGGCCAACCAACATCTGGTGAGGGTATTAATGAAGTTATCACCGATCGTAGGCCAAGTGGGCATGGTGAAACTCAGCATACGGTTAGCAATCCGCCGAATCAGGCTGAGTCCACCACAAAGTCCACCGGAGGCGGCGATCTTCGATCGCTCCCCATCATGGAGGCTCCTTGCAGAAGCATTGGAAAGCTCTCCCTTAGTTACGACGGGAGCTCGTCGGAGGATTGTTGTTGGCGCCACGAGGTTAACACAATTGAAGATACCGATCAAGATGACATGCACAGTCCTCCACGGCTTGTCCCACCACCACTTGTTGGTGGAAATGGTACGAGCGCTCAAGCATCACCTGTCGGAGGCAAACGAACTGATGGGTGTTGATCAGTTAGTTCGCCTGTTCCTACCTCACAGCGCGTGGTAGGTCGAACAGGACAAGACGGAAGGTCGGAAGGACATTCGACTCATCGAACGCCCACTGCCAGTCAGAATCCTCCAAGACCTTCGGTAACAGTACAAAACCTGCAACGAGTTCGGGACATTCTGAATAACCCAGATCCTACTCTAGCGGGGAATCCAAGTTATGTCCAACTTGCAGGGCAGGTGTCGGAGATCCTTCAACAGACCGTGCAGCATACAGAAATGTACCGGGAGCAAAGGAACTCACAAAGTCACACCATGACTTCATCCTAGCACTCCTCCCTCAGCAGAGGACAACATGGTCAGATGGAGAACCGATCGATACCAAGACTCCCTCATAGATTCTGACTAGGGAATCACGAGGGAAGACGTCTCTTTTCAGCAGCCACCCCTCCTCCTCGTCAATAGGAACAACCACTTGGTTTGGATGATCTCCGACATCATCTGAATCAAGCAGGTGGTCAAAACCGTCACACCAACATCCACGACTGGATTGGGACGCCGGATACTAGGTATGCAAATCTAAGAAACCGGTCCCTAACCGACTATAATCTGGCCCCTTTTTAGAGAAGGCATCACGACTCTATTACGGGCTGTTGAGCATTCTCGGTAGGGCTCCAAGCTGTTCGTTGGTCAGACAGGTTCTGACCAGCCAACATAGAGAGGTTCCGACCAAGGCAAGGCTAACTCCATTAGCAACGACGTCCTTCATGATCTGGGCATGGTTCTTCTAAGTAGTCTTGAGCAGATCTTAGGGATCTTCAATTTGTTGGCCAATATAATTTATCTTCTCCACTGGATCTTTTAAGATAGGTAGACTTGATCCAGATCCCATGTCGAAGAGCATCTTGTTGAGAGCCTTGACCTTTTCTTCAAGACTCCATTCGAGATCTGCCTCTTTGTCTTGCTCAAACTTAAGTGCTTTCTTTGCTCTTTTTAATTCTTGTGTTTGCTCTGCACGAGTATACCAAGGATAAATATATATAATTAGAAAAGATAGTACACTTGTCAAGTTTATGACCGGTTACCTTGATTCTTCTTCTCAAAATTCTCAATGACTTCCTTGTGTCTGGGCGTCAAGTATTCGATCGACTGGTCCTTGGCTTGGCATTCTCCTTCAAACTTGGTTATTATGGCTTCTTTAGCCATAACCTCTTCTTTCATTTTTTTCGAATCTATCAAATATGATAAGGGGGAGAAGTTAATTAACAGAAGAGAAGCAAGATGACAAAGGAGAGGGGAAGTCAAGAAGAAAGTACTTACTTTCTAATTCAGAGTTCTTCTTCTCCAAGATATTTATTCACTGGGTTATTCCTCTGACCACGGCGAAATTCTCCACCATATGCTACAAAAATAGAAAACTTCTTTAAAGTTTTTGATAAAATTTAAGGGAAAGGCTATAAAAGTAGTCGTGGATGCTTACCCGGATCACACGCATTATATCCAGCGAAAATAGTATCAGGACTCGTTTCTGCTTGACGGTTCAATATCCTTCCCAAGCCTCATCGAGTTCTTTATCATTGGTAAACTGAGGGCAATAAGGGAAGTTGCTAGGCTGAGGAAACTTCCTAGCAGTGGTCAGAACCTACTGGGACTCCTCAGGAACCTCTATCTCCATAGGCGGGGTTGGAGCCGCTACAGGTTCCAGAGCTGGCACTGGCGTTGTCACCTGCTCTAGGGCTGGCTCGTCCACGTTTTCCTTAGGAGTTTCCTCCTGAGGGTTATTCTGATCAGAGGCGATCGGAACACCAGTAGATCTATGAAAATAGAAGAAAGGAAGCTCAAGATTTTAGAACATCAGAAGCATCAAAGGTTTGTATTCGCATAAGTTTCTTTCATGTATACATACCTGGTCGTCTTTTTTGGTCTTGATCTTGAGCGCGCTGGAGCAAAATCCGTGGCGCTTGTTTTTCTTTTCTTCTCCACTAATTTGACTTGTTCTGAACCAGTAGGGTCGGATATACCCTTCACATCCTCCGACCTTCGGTCGGATGTAATATCCTCGACCAGGTGATCGAGGTCCTTGACCAGCTGGTCGGAGACAGTGTCTTCGTTGGCTTCTGGGACAATTGCTTTGGTAGCAACTATCTGCTCGTGAGCGACCACTCCGGGGCCTATGACCTTCGCCACCTTGGTCTGCGGATCCTTCTTCTTTCCCACCTAATTAAAAAGCCAACTTTAATTGGGTGATGAATTTTTCCATCTAAAATATATACTCCTTGTCAAATGCTCTTTTACCTTCGGGAGATCATCATCTTCACTGCTCACCGAGGAGGAGTTGGTCCGAACAACTGATGATGAAGAGCCCTCATTGGACTCTTTTAGCCTCAGGCCGACTGCCTAAATATTAGAACATAATTATATACTGATCGGAGAATATATAATTTATATATTCATTTATACATGTTTCAATTATTTTAGCATGACAAGAATTAGGTAAATCTATCATTTATAAAAGATCATCAAATAGCCAAATAAAAGCCAAATTCAAGATTAATATCTAGTAATGCAATAATCTAGCACCTCCGTAACTTAACCATCCTGAACGATAGATTAATCCAAGAGACCAAATAATCCAATCTATCTATCAGATTTAGAAAATTACACAATTTTAGTGATCAAACTAGTTCATCAACATTCCACACTTCTTAACAATTTATAGGTTCCAGACATATATGAATAGACTCTTATTTAAAATTTATCAAGTAACTATTAGACAACATCAAAATAATCAACTACACTTTCAAGGATGTTGATTATAGACTAATTATGCACCATGCTACTCATCCGACTAGATATCTCATACCTTATCAATGAACTTCTATGATTACCACTTCTCACTTAAACATAACAAGACATTACAAAAAAAAGTTTTAACATTTTCTTTCAAAAAAGAGAAGCATTAAACTTCAACACTCCAAAAGGAATATATAGGATCAAAGTTTTCACATGTTAAAGAACTTGCAAAAGAAATCTTCCATTATCCAAAATACCAAGCGAATGATTGAGTCATGTTTTCCAACAAGAAAGACGGAACTCCCATGAAAAGATCAATCTTGCAAATTAACGACGTTCACAAGAAATAGCAACAGATTAACAGTTGGGAGGACAAATAATCGCTGTATGGAACCAATAAAGACCAATAGAAACCCATCAGTTGCATTGTAACCACTAACCCAAGAAAAATTCATCAACCACAACTATAACAAGAATAACCAAATTCAAATTCGAGGAAGAGAACAACTTTTCTAAAGAAACTCATTCTCAACACCTGTAACTAAGTTACCCGGGGTAACCACTTCACTATCCTCATACCACAAACGGTGCTATTACCTGGCCATACCCATGGCTGCCACAACTACGATCTCTACCTCTCTACATCGACTATCAACACCCATGACAAATATATGATCAAATCATAAGCATACATAATCATCTCATAACATACATCAATGCGACATAACGGAAACACAAATGTAATTCTTGACCCATCCCCATCGTACTGTGCACATTGTGTCAAACTTTAAGTTAGTTAACCATTAGCAAATTTTTAGCAATTTTAGGTTACCTAAGTTGTTAATCTATTCACCACGGACCTAAAGCCCGCTCTGATACCAACTGTAACACCCCAGCCCAACACTGACCCCGGAATGCCACTAAACCACACTACAATTTCAACATCAATTAACCTATAATTAAAATAAGCATATCAACAATAAAACCCATCCATAGGTCACAATAACACAAGCATAATGATATGACAATCATAGATAATTTATTCCTAGGAACATAGCAAGGTAATAAACCAAAATTAACTTATCATCTAAGGTTATTCAACACCATCATGTACTAAATATAAATCATCATGCTATATTAAAAGTTTCCCATGTCCAATAAATCAAATAATTGGGTGTAGGTTGTGATTCCAAGTGCGCTAGCCATTCCCAAGTGAAACGTCATCAATGGTCACCTAAAAACAACCATAGAGTAAGAATGAGTTCAAGACTCAGCAAATACATAATAAAGCCACAAACAACAGTTTATCAACCATAATCAAGGCTATCATCATAATCTATCTATTTAATGCCATTCTCATACTCAAATGAACAAGTCATGTTCCATATATGCGTATGCACCATCATGCTCATGCTCATATGCATCTCATCAGCTGATACCAATGTAGCAGAGCGTTCACCCATCAATGACACACTCTATCCTTCACTCCTGTGAAGTCCCCACCAAAGTAAGATTTTATGTAGAGCACCCTGGGCTAATCATGTATCTTTCTCACCGACGTTACCAGAATAGTCACATGACTTTCTCACAGACCTGGCTCATGCATGAATGTAAGGTAGTGTTTGGATGGATGAATCATGTGGTACTTGTATCAGATGGTTCGGAATATACCATGGTTCATGCGTTTGGTTGGAGGAATGGAACGAAGCCATCCAGGACGAGATGATTCAAGTCAAGGGAATATACCTCAAATATGCTGAACTAACTCGTTACACGAAATCGGTGGAACCACGCGGTCCAGGACGCGCTGCATCCACATTCAAGGTGATTAATGACGGCAAGGTGGTTAATGTTGACAGCATTAAAATAATATGATGTTTCCACTGCTCATTGTCTTAATAATGTATCCTATGTTTTGTTGTTGTTCAGGTTAAGTCCTTACAAAGACCTCTGTAAAAATAATTTATTCAAATACGATAATATTTATCATGATTAAATATAATTTTTCCCATTTTTTTGGAACTCTATTCAACCCACACAAAATTCAAACTCTATCCATCAACCTAAGCTAGGTTTGAATTTATTTTAAGCTAATAACACTTGAACAATGAGGTTTCAAATTTTATTTGAGTATAAGCACATCCCAGGAACCTCCCTGAATTATTTTAGGATTTTTTTGCTATTTTATAGAGCCTAAGTCTATTCAGACCGTCCAATCAAAGGAGACGTTCAGACCGTCTGAACATCTCGGTCTGTCCGGACCGTCCGATTTCGATCGGACGGTACGAACAGACCCGGGCTCTATAAAATAGCAAAAAAAAAATCCTAAAATCCTAAAATAATTCAAGGAGGTTCCTAGGATGTGCTAATACTCAAATAAAATTTGAAACCTCACTGTTCAAGTGTTATTTGCTTAAACTAAATTCAAACCTAGCTTAGGTTGTTGAATAGAGTTTGAACAGAGGTCCAATTTTTTTACACTAGAAAATGCTTATAATTTTGTTCTTATAATTTTATTTTCTATTTATCTATGTAATCCTTATATCCACCACTGTTCTACAAAATATTACTAAATAATTAAAATAACATGAATAGTAACCGAAGTGTATTTTCCAGCCTTTTTGCAAAACCCGATTTTCAAACTACAACAACTTTCACTTGATAACTCCAAATGGAATAATTATTTCACCTAAAGTCATATAAAATCATCATCTAGCTACTGTAGAAAATTCATGCATTTTTGAGTAATTTGAATTTTTAGGTTTTTCTCGATGTTGTTTTTGTTTTGTGTAGAATCCAAATATTTTAAATGAATAAAATAAACTTCAAAATATTTTATTAAGTTTTTTTGTAATTTTCTTAAGAAAGGTAGAAAATAAAAGAAAAAAATTTATGTCCATCCAAATGCAACCTCATTTATCAAACCAAACACCATCTTGAACCATGTAGGATTATCCTATCCAAGCAACAAAAAAAAATCATGTATTATTCTATCCCACCAACCAAACATCATACTTGTATCATCTCATCCAGGATCATCCCATCCATCCTGTACCATCTCATCCCATTCACCCTGGTTCCCCCAACCAAACACACCCTAAATGATGCAACATCTCTAATTATTCATCACTATAATTCATCTCATTAACTCAATCTCTCATTCTCATTAACTCAATATCATAATCTTATTCACCCAATGTCATCATTATCATGTATAAGGATAAGCTTAACGAAAGCATAACAAATAGCATGATAAGTAATATCAATGTCAATGGCAAACAATCCGTTGTTCACCCCTCTACCATGTACTTGCCTCTTAGCCCTTCGAAGCCGGATGACAAAATTGTGGCACAATGTTTGGGGCCACAGTCCTTGAACAAGCAAGTAATAACACACACTAAAAAACATCATCAAAATCACATCACCACAGCTCCAACCCATCACACTAATTGACCTCGCATGTTTACACCAAACCAACCAAATTAACCCAAATCTACCGGACGCACTACCTGTTGTCCCAGTAGTAAAATGACTCTAACTTATTCATCCAAACTCCAAATTCAACCAACCAAGATTTTCTGGAATCCTCAAGAAACAACCTACATTTTTCTAGTTATGATGAAACTCGGATTCTACAGTTTTCCACCCCGTTTCTTTACCCGAAGACCGTTCTAGATTTTGTCAGAACAACCCGATTCACAATTTTATATCTTTAATTCTACAACTTGAACATATATGAATAATATGAGTTATAGAAACTACACAAGAGTACCTACAATATTCAAGTTGACACAAATATTTAATTTTACAAATTTATACACGAAATCGACCCAACTACACGAAGTCTACCATCTACGTCCTGAATCAGGACAGCATCCTTCTGGAGGCTATAAATTTTCGCTTGCTACTCTATTTTTAATGACTCATACCTTCCTGGAAAGCTTCCCACTTGGGCCAAACACTATGTGTGGACCCTGGGTTAATTTCATATGGCCTATATCCTCCAGGTCATACGAAAATAACTCTTGAGTCACCAAGACCTGAAATTCAATTTAATTCAAGTAAGTATGAAACTCGGTTGAACTCAACTAGATGATTGACCCGCATGTCGCTTGAAGACGTTTGCACCAAGTTGATTATCAGTAGTCCGAATCCATACTTAATTAAATCAAAGAGTATTTTAGACTTTAGATATGTGTCCCGTGTTAGCTCCGAAGGATCAGTGGCTAACATGCACGTATCCTTAATAAGCATTGATCACAGTCATACACAAGCATACATTTATAATACAACTGTGGCATCCACATCTAGGACTTATGCCTATAATTTACACAAGGGGCCAACTAGCCAAATTTAGACATAACAGAAAGTACGTAGCGGAAAACAAAGCATTATTAACCAAAATTCCAGCAAGTATGCCCAGGCAGTTGAGTGGGGTTAGAAACAACGCTATTCGTTAACGTCACCAAAATCGGCGCTAACGAACTGTTCGATAGTGAAATCACCCTCACCTGAACAAGTGGACAATCCGGTTAAGTACAATAGGTACTCACAAGTCTTACACAAAATAAAAATAACAACTATGTGTGAGAGGATGCCCAAAGGAGTGGAATTTATACATGATAAAGGCTGATCAAAAGAAAGCTGTAGTGTCTTAGCTTTGCATAAAACGCAACAATTTTCAGTCCTAGAGATACTAGTTTGTAAATGGCATTTGACAAACACAATTTCAATCACAAGAAAGGTAAATGACATAAACATAGATATAATTCAAACAATATCAAAGTGGCAGCCCCACCTTGATAAACTAGCATACATGACATGCCGGTCATGTTGATACCAAGTTGTTCCCATGTCAAGTTTTAATTTAGAGTCTAACAATGATGTCATTCAAAACAAGTGTCGTTCGTAACCATGGTTATTCGAATAGATTTAACCCTGTAGGGGAGTACATCTTTACCCACATGACTTGATCAGTCCGTAAGCCTCCGGATAATGACACACTTCCTATGGTATGCCGGCTGGGGAAATCAAGACTCAGTATTTTTCAGCAAGACAATCTTATTGAGTTGGAACACCCGTGCGAGACGAAATCCTGCTTAGTACAAGCTACTGATAGAACTTGCTAAGCGGGGCATGCAAGTTTTGTTGGGAATGTTGACCCAATGAACAGAAATAAAAATAGTGCTCCCTTGCACATTATAGATTGCAATCGGATCGCTACGAACACATGATCACACACATGATGACCTCACACCACCTGTGCTCCAACTCAATAAAAGCTTCCCCTTACTTAACCAAGCGGTGCCCATACATTGCGTGTGGAAGTACGTATGATACTTGTATTGACAGCCCAAAGTTCGGTCCTTAGTGATCCGGATTAGTCTTTCCACCGAACCCGATTCTCGTGCACGATAGCACCCACCCTACTAGCTACTTGCCCAGATCAAAATCATGTTTAAAGGAACAAACTTTAACTCAAAACGAGATGTGATGATCTGGACCAATAACATAAATGTAAGATTGTTTAGTGTCTCCCACGATTAACGAGATAACCCCGTCAACTGCACTAACGTATCTACTAACTTGCAGGGCTAAGCATTCATATAAAGATTAAATACCATCACAGGATATCTAACTTTAGCATAATCGTATGAAATAATTAAGGATAAACCACAAGTATTAGGCTATAGCTAACTAGACTCACAAATTAACCATATAGTAAAATAGCGTGCAAGCAATTATCATTGCATTTCAAAATACTAAAATAACCAAAACTGGGAACAAAATGATGCAAGAGGATGCTTGCCTTGTTGATACTCCACTTGTTCGCTCTCAGAAGGATAGTCGTTCACTTCCAGCAATACCGAATCTATAGAGAAAACACGATATTGAATAAACACCGATAAAACCAAAAAAATCCAAAATGCTCAAAATGCATGAGAACATCATAGTAGGAATATGATGATTTAATATGAATTTTGGTGAAAATTTTAATTCATTTGGAGTTCTTGTCGATTTTCTACGAATTAACCAAGGTTAAATGCACAAGTGTAAACATAATTCAAATACCAGAATTTTATGTAACAGTAACATATATCAAAATGATTCCAAATTAAAGTACATAAAAAAAATGAAAACTAACAAAATTGATTTTACTCGATTTGGAGTTAAAATGAATTAGTTATGAATTTTTGAAGTTTATACCATTTTCAGTGTAAAAGTAATTTATTTCGGAATTTCCAATAGAATTAAATACTTTTTATACGAGCGTTCAGCTAACCACAGCGAATGACAAGTGGGGCCCGAAGTAATGATTGACCAGGTCAACCTTGACCTTGCCTCAGCCGAAAGTGATGTCGAAGGCGTATTCAAAGGAATATGTGTTCCGTTTATGAAAACGTAAACTCGGTCTAAGCACATAAGGAATACATTTCCTTTAAGAGAAAACGTACTCTACAACCTTACACATTACTTAACCGGCCATACGACCCCACAGGTCATAGACTCAGCTACTAAAACTGGGTTTTAGATAGATTTCTAATTACATTTATTACTGTGGGACCTACAAGTCATACACACATTGCCATAAATGATTAGTACTAATGATAGGTTATTACCTAAATCCGCCAGCGGATTGATGGAGTTCCCGCTGGGCGCGCTCCGGCATGGCCGTGCACGGCTAATCGACACAGGAGTAGTGCTCCAGGCTCGGAATTAGCACAACTAGGTGCGGGACATCCTTGCGAACATGTCGGTGGGGACGCGGTGTCCAAAGATCGCCGACGTCGAGCTCACGGTGTTTAGAGGTGGAGATGAATGGCTGCTCTCGTGGAGAAAACGCTACGGGCTTCGAGGATAGTAGGAAAGGTGTGTGTCGGGATCACCTTGACACCAAGAACGCAACGCCCATGATGATGATGACGTTGGTGACCGAAATAGAGGCGGCGGTGCTTCACCGACGTTGGAGAAGATGACGTCATACTCCCTCGGAGATGCACCAAAATCTAATTAAACTCGCCAGAAGACTCAGTGGGATGAGGCAATCTTAAAGGAGAAGACAACATTAAGAATGACTCACGGGAACGTCCGCAAGCTATGCGGCCATAACCACCAGAAGCGAAGATGACGAAGTTGCTCTCAATGATTCAATGGGCGATAACGGCTCAGACCGGCAAAAATGAGCACGGCGTCACAAAAGAAATCCGACGCTGATGATGCGGGCTCGTGCGAGGCACCAAGGTGGTCTTCCTCCCATCGTCTTCTTTCTCGGCGAAAACAAAAAAGAGTGCAGTGAGAGTGAGAGAGTGCAAGAGGGCAATAATGAGTGGGATAGGGGACTTGGTGAAGTCCAGGCGACGCTTCGTAAGTGGTCATGGGAGCTGGAGGTGGTGAGAACAAACTCGGTGGCGAGCGCTCATGGTGACAGCGCATGCGGGCAGGAGGGGTGGCGAGGACGAAGCGGTGCAGAGACAAAGACACTAGCGAGTGGGCCCAGACTGTTAGCGGGAGAAGTGAATCAGCGCGGTCGGGGTTAGGTGCGAGCGAAACTGTAACACCCCAGCCCAACATAGAGCCTAGGATGCTACTAAACAACCTTACAGAACCACTTTACTTCAACTTACTAACGTAATTTCAGCAAGACATATAATATCGGATAAATTAGTTCTAATCAACAAGAACTAGCACAAGCTACAAATAGACAAGTTAAAGAATATCACCAATCAATTAATAATACCCTAGGCATGGATCTTGCTCTTACTCAACCAATAATCGAACCGAATGACTAATGGTACACAATGAGAGTAGCTCTTTATCAAATAAATCTAAATCATCAAGATTCATCAGAAATACGAGGTTGTAAGACTAATCAAGCCATTCAATTTATTCTATCAAATAGAATTAAATAATCAATATCTGAGATTTAAAAGCATAAATGGAAATATCCACGATAAAACTTGGCTACCATGATTACAAGTAAATCAACCACCACGAAGGATGAACACAGTCTGGAAATAAAGGTAATAGCAAGAACATGTGGTTTTAGGTAAATAAGCTAATTTATTTGCCATGAGTGGTCATGTGTGAAGTGCATCAAAACTACCCCTTCCCATGCATGTCACTGCCTCGAGAGGTACCTAAAAAGAACATCAACAACAAGCGTGAGTCCACGACTCAGCAAAGTACAACAGTGATAAAAGAATAAACATCACGATTAGCAAATGAAGATATCAAATCCTCATATGAACATCAGCAAGGAGACCATAAATAAAACTCTTATACTTGCATCCAATGCATATGTCAAGAATGCTCTTTCTTCCTACTTTGCAATTACCGGTAATGCGGAGTAGTGCATCCGTCGATGCATACTCAAGCCTGTTGTGAGACCCCGATTTATTAGGCTCATAATACTTAGTCATCCAATTGACCCTAGTATTATCAACTAAATAAACCGTGCCTCGAGATATATGTACTTCCCAAGAATGCAGTACACACAACTCTTTACAAAAGATTGCATCAATTCCATTCAAACACATAGAACAGAACAAGCAACAAACCAGAAGTTAATATACATAAAGGATAGTTATTACAAAAGAGAGGCCGACCGGCCAAATAACAACAAGTCTACTAAGATAACAGCGGAAGCAAAAGTGCCATAGAGATGGCCCAAAATAAGAGCCAACCAGTGTGCCTTCACCCACAAGGCAACTGACCGGACCGCCAAGCTAGTCGCTTTCCCAACCATCAAGACAACAGAAAAGTAAAGCCCTTTGGGCTCTACCTCCTCTGCAACAAAGTTATTAAGCAAAGCAAATGAGTACAAAAATGTACTCGCAAGACTGACGTGTAGTATAACAGAACTATAGTTTAACTACATGCAAGCTTTATTTAAGTGGATGAGGCTTTGGACTTATTTTTAGCATAAAGCAAGTTTTCATTTGCAATAATGTAATAGATTGAAAGCAATTTGGCAAAGCATTTTTAATTGTTGAAGTAACAACGAGATAATAACATATGAACAACATATGAACAACCTGGAAGTGACTAACCCAATAGCCACCACAACAATAGCATGAATTACCCATTCATACCACCCATGTCAAGTTTTAATTAAAGGTTGTAGTCTAGTTCTCACGGGGCGTATCCGAGCGTGTCCATAACCTAGGACGAGGCTATTCGAATAGTTTTAACCCTGCAGGGGTGTACCAATGTACCCACACGTCAGACCGCCTTTTCGCCACATGATTTAGCACACTTCCTTTGGTATGCCGGCACGGCTAAGTCCTACGAGACATTTCCAATGGATGATGCTAATTATGAGCCGCAACCCACGGGGACAAAGACACATTAGACAGCCTAACCGGTCTGCCAATGCTCCTTCCCAACACCACACACACACATTTTATTTAAAACATACCCACCGACCAGCTCATAATTAACACCTCCCAAAGTACTTAGTCAAGAGAGGTCCCATATCCCCCTCGTGTGGTTAGCATGCAAAATTGCTCAGAACGGTGGCGCAAGTAACTCGGTCCTTAATGACCCGGGCATACTACCACATTCCAAAAACCACACCATCCATCCAATATGCCCAAGTCCAAATCAAACTTTTATTTTCAGATTTTGACATTACAAAATAACAAAGCACAAGTGCTGGACATAAAGGAGTAATAATAGATTTGTGTGATCAAGACCATCGACTAAATCGATGATCGCCCATTACTATCGATAACTAAGCATGTCTAAGCAGTTAAATCGAAAACTACTAAGTGATAAGAGCTCATCCAACGAGCTCAAACCACAGCAAATAACCTAGGCTCATGGTAGTAGAGGATAAACAATTCCTATAGATTATGTAACTATAGGCTTGCTAGCGACATTTTAACACAAAGTAGCATGCATACATACAAGTGAAACAAAGTATTAACTTTAAAGTAATGGGACAATAAATGGATATGATCAAACTGCTTGCCTTGCTGTTGCTGGTCAAATTGTTGCTGAGGATCACTCACGGTTTCAACACATTCGTCAACACCTAATCGAAAAGACGAAAACAATCGATAAGAACGACGAAAACGACAAAGACAGCACAGCAAACGAACTCAAAATACTCTGAAATTTCTACAGAAGCAAGAGGATAATTTTTAGGGAATTTACCAACAAGAACCAATTGATTTGGATTCTTAATGCAAAAGTTATGAGCAAAACAAATCTGCTCAGCCCTAAAAATACAAACTGCCACTATTCACTAATTTAATTATGAGGCAACATTTTCTAGAAGGGTGGTGACACTGAAATTTTTACTGTAAAACTAGCACCTCATGATATGAATAACACAATTGAGTTCACCTCATTTGGAGCTATATTGCACTTTCTATAATTTTCCAAAAACAAGAACTTGAACAAAATTATAATGCACAAGAAAGTTTTCTGAAAATAGTGACATGCCTAAATCCTATTCTAACATTTAGAGCATTCTCAGAGGAAACCAACAAAGTTGGATTCACTCAAAAACAATCTACAGAGCATTAGTTATGCATTTTACAAGTTAATTGAATTTTTAAAGAGACATTTAAAGGTAGTTTTGAATTCTATTTGTAAAACCATGTTCTGGAACTGAACTGGGCTCATAACCATTTTTAGACTGGAGCCCAGGTCAAGCCAGAGCTACCACAAATTGAATCACCCTATTTGGATTTAAATTGAATTAGTTATGCAATTTTAAAGTTCATACCTTTTTCATTCTTAAAATAACAGTTCACTTTGGAATTTCTAAAAACCCTAAGGACATGGGAGGACGTGAGCCACAGATCTCAGATCTAACGGCTCAAACCTCCCAGAGAACACAGACACGCAGCGCTCGCGAGGTCCAGAGGTCATGGGCCGTGGATCTTGGATCCAACGGTCCATGTCCTCCCATCCTCAGGCAGAAAGCAGAGGGAGGTCGTGGCGTGATCTTGCATCAAGCGGACCACAACAAGGAGGAGGTCCTCAACGGCTGCGATTAACACGAGAGGACATAAGCGGCACAGATCAGCGGGAGGTCCAACCGCGGAGGTCTTGCGTCCTGCACCTCTGGGAGGTCAGGCGGCCACGATGCGCAAGGGAGGTCTTTGGCGTGCAGATTTCCTCGGAGGAGGTGCAGGGCGCCCAGACCAGCGCCCGCTTTGCGCATCTTGATGCGGACGAGGGAGTTAATGCGCGCGGGACACAAGGAGGTCCGCGCGCGAGGTCTTAAATGCGCAACAAGGGGCGGATTAAAGGCATTTAAGGCACAACCAATGATTAACAATGATTGAGGTATTAAGGCGAAGGATCTTTGTCCTAAAATGACAACAGAGCTGCTGTTTTTGTCCGACAAAGATCCCGAGCCCGAAGAAATGGTCCTCGCCGGCGATGTAGACCTCGCCGGCGACATCCAAGGGCACCATTGTGTGCGCAATAGTGTCGCGCACACACTGGGACCACTGTCGACGGTGGCGGCGGCCTTGAACGCCGGCGAGCCGGAGATGGCAACGATGACAAGCATGGCCCAAAAGACTAAAATGTGAAGTAAAGCTCCGCAACTTCATTCAAGCGTGTGCCAGCATCTAAGGACTACCAGGAAGGTTACCTGGAGGTCCAGAGGTGCCGAGGAGGTCGAGGAAGGAAGGACCGGTGCCGGGGAAGAAAGGTGTTCCACGACCAAAGCTCCAACTTCAAGATCCACTTTGGCCACCTCTGAAAAATGCCCAAACAAATTAAGTTAGGGTTAACTTCCAAGAGGTTTTAGGAGCACAAAGTGAGCAAGGGTTGAAAAGGGGAGCCACTGGAACTCTTGTGCCACTGAGAAGCTCCAAGGACTTCAACAATGGCAGCCACCAGAGAGGAGGTTAGTGAGGTAGGAGCTCGGCCAAGCACTTGGCATGGCAAGCTCCAAGTGTGTAAAAGAAGCCAAAGGGGGCTCAAGGAATCTTATACCAATGGCACAGAGAGGTCTGTACCATGGGTTAAGCTCATGGTGAGCTTAGCCCATGGGAGGTCTGGACTTGGACAAGACGGATGGGGGAGAGTAGGTGGTCGAGAACATGGGCTAGGGGCGGAAAGGGTGACACGCATTTAATGCTTGCAGGCGAGCCGTTGGAGGTGACAAGGCTCGACTTTGCCCATCGCCATGGTTTCGCACGCGCCAAGGTGGAAGAAGAACAGGCCTCACATCCACCGTTGGATTAAGTGGATGGGGAGGTCCTGCCCTCGGATTTTATGTTTGAACCGTTACGCTTAAGTGGTGGGGAGGTCCCACCCGCGATCTTGGATAAGGAGGTCATGGCCCTCCGATCTTCATAACGTGGATCGCAAAGGATAAGTGGACAGGAGGTCCAAGGTGTATGCGACCTTGCTAAAGCGCGAGGAGGTCATGGCCTTTGGATTTAAATCAGGGCGCACAATGACCGGGAGGTCTTAGAGTTGCTTGTGCACAAGAGGTTTTGGCCATCAGATCAAGATCTAATGGCGATGAGAGGGCAGGAGGTCATGGCCGTGAGATTTATATCTAACGGCTCACGACCTCACGTCTTGTGAGGAATCGAGATCGCACAAGGCTCTGGGAGGTCGTGGGCTGTTGGATCTGATCCAACGGCTACGACCTCAAGTGAGTTCAAAGGGAGGTCTGGGTTGTTTGATAGCAAGGGGAGGTCCTTGCGGTGTTGACCATGAAGGAGGTCTGGCATGCACAAGTTGACCCGAGGAGGTCCACAAGGTCAAGAGGACCTCGGCGTGTGGAGGTCTGGGCGCAAGACATTGAAGGAGGTCATGGGTGTTGGATTGTGATCCAGCGGCTATGACCTCAAGTGGTGGGGAGGACCTCACGGTGATGGCTTATGAGGAGGTCGTGGCCGTGGATTTTGATCCAAGGGCTACGACCTCATCAAGGTGGAATTGGAGGTCGATTGAGGTCTTGTTGGTGAGGAGGTCTGAAGGGGTTGGGTTCAACCCGAAATGACAGCTCGGCCGAGGAACAGTGTAAGCTTTTAAATTTAGTTTTTAACAGCTGAGACTTAGCAGAATTATTTGAGATAGCAAATGAACTCCAAATTTCCTGAAATTTTAACAGGAGCTTGCTGACATCATGACTAACCTTACATAAAATTTCCAGAGGTTATTATGCAATGCATTTTTCTCAGGAAATTCATGAAGGCTGTTCCAGGATGCGTTTTACCTCCAAAAATTCTCACACAAGTTTTATAACTTGTGATATTTTTTAGAGGGGTCCCACAACATTTCTAGGACCAAGGAAAAAATATTTCCAAGGGTTTGGCACAAGATTTGTGACAAATGGGAAATGAGTTTGACTTTTGGTCAACAAGAGCTTATGTTTTTGGATTACACAATCTCTTGGATAAGAATTACATGAGAGTTTAGGGGTTTTCAAGATGTGAGAAAAAGTTTTAATTTCTACACATTATTACATTTGAACAAACACCTGTTTAGGTATTTGGGATGTTACACCTGTGCCCTCAGGCACAGGGACCTCAAGTCCACACTCCACGAGTGTGGGGACCCATGCCCGTCCAATACATGATGGGGATCTCATGCCCGTTCAATGCATGACGGGGACCTCAAAATAAACAATCCTTGGCTACCATGTAGTCCAAGGTTCAAGAATGAATGCTATGATGCAAATGAACTTCATATTCTCAACCCATCATGAGAGAATAATATTCAGCGACAATATCATAGATAAAGTTCCATACAAATAAACCATGGCAATAATCAAGAATTTAGCATCACAATTTACTCTACACTGCTTGCACTTGCCTCAACCGCAAGGCGGATGACGACGACAGGAGGACTCTATCCCCGGTTCTCACCACTACCTGGCATTTGTAAAGTATACTAAGAACACCATTCAAATGCACATAGCATAGCAATAAAACAAAATGAAATCATTCACTCCTATTCACAACCCGAAACTTTACCGATACATTCCCAAATCCCAGTTTGTCCAAAGCTGACAGCCACCAAAGGAAAAACCATAACTATTGATTAAAAGCTCCAAAAATCATGAACCCAAGTTTTCTGGAATGTACACATGCATACCTACAACTTTCAGGTGACTGGAAGTTCAAATTATTTCATCTAAGCCTTTGTTTTTATCTCCGAAGACAATTCTATCATCTTTGGTACTATCGATTTAGGAATTTCGTATCTTTTAATTGCTACAACCGAACCCACTGATCTAAGTCATTATGGAAACTACAGAGAACTAGCTTCATTAATAAATTTATTATAATTTTTCCCATTGTGCAATAAAGGTTGCTAACAGAGCAATCTTTCCCTACTGTCCCCAATAGAAGGACAGAACTTCAACACAACTTCAGAATTTCATAACTTTCGTTATAATTGTCCAAAAAATATGAACTTGGACTCCCTAGAATCATAATAAAGTTATCTATATAATTCATGAAGATGAAATGACTAGATTCATCCATCTCCAAACTCTAATTCACAGAACTATGCCCGCTGCCCGAATCCAGAGACTGAACAGACACTCAGACTTGCAAAAATCATAACTAAATCATTATCCAACCAAAAATTACGAATTAATACTTCCCAGAAAGCCATCGCAATTACCCACATAACTCTAGGAGACCCTAAAAGCTGAATTAACTTGGAACTAACTCAATGTTACAAATTAACAGAACTACATAAATACTGATCTACAACAGCAAGGTATTAATCTGACTATCGGTGACAAATCACATATGAAAGAGTTACAATAACTAATGGAGAGCATGATTTTACCCATGAATTCTCCACTGGACCTCTCTAAAGCCCTCGTGAAGATCTCCCTTCTTCTAGCTCTTCCTTTCTTCCTTGGCCGAACCTCATTCCTCCCCTTCTCTTTGGCCAACAGCAGGGAGGATGGCGCCGGGAAGAGGAGGAGCAGTAGGGGGCGGAGGCACTGTAGCACATTTGCTGTTGTAGCATGGCGGATACTATAGCAAAGGGTGGCTAGGGTTTGGTGCCCCCCTTGCCTTCTAATGGGCTGCCAGCCCACTCATGGGCCTTGGGCCACTATGGCCGGCAGATACTGTAGCAAAGGGTGGCTAGGGTTTGGTGCTCCCCTTGCCTTCTAATGGGCTGCCAGCCCACTCATGGGCCTTGGGCCACTATGGCAAGCTCCTCTCCTCTCGAATATGGGTTGGCGGCCCATTCCTCTCCTACAATTCTGAATTTTCAATTTTATTTCCCTTAATTCTCTCTCAATATTTATTGCACTCTCAAATGATAGTCGGGGTATTACAGAAACGGTTTGGTCCAATCAAGTCAAAAGGCTCGGGCTCAGTCGCTACAGTTCAAAGTGATTCAGGTTAGTTCTAAACTGTTGACTAATTTTGAAATTCAAACCTTCTACTTTGACCGGGTTTTAAAAATAGTAAATAAATTTAAAAATTCCAAAAATTTGTAGAAGGGTTCCTGGGACAAAATAGAACACATATAAATTTTCTAACACTACTGTTCATGGTTTATTTACTTATTTAAAATTCAATTACAAAAGGTAATTAAGGATTGAGTTTGAATTTTTCTCAAGGTTAAATTGGATTCCAAAATTTTGAGAAAATTCAAAAAATATTCATGATATTTTTTCTAGTATTTAAATAAATTGTTATCCGAGAGATCATCATCGACATTTATTTCTATTTCCTTTGGAACTTTGGTTTAAGTTTGATGTTTATTCTTGATTTGAAAATTTTCAAATGCACAACTTATGCACATGCTCCACACATGATATGAAATGCTTATGAGATGCATCTAAATCCATTTGATGAAAATGGGGCTGTGACACAACGTGGGCTGAAAGCCCACGGCCTAGGTTCTCCAATAAAAGCAAAAAAGCCCCTTTGAAACCTCCAATTCCTTCTCTAATTCAGTTTAATTTCAGTACTAATCACTTATTTGCTTTATGTTTAAAGGGTATATTACATTCTACCCTCCTTAAACAGAATTCGACCCCGAATTCTACTTGAAAGAACACCAACTAAACTTAATAACCATTAACACGTACCCGATGTTAACAACTCTGGTTAAAGCTCGTGCTTGTGAGCTCCAACTCCCAAGTCTCTTCTCGCTCAGACCGATGTGACCACAACACCATAACGTATACCAATGTCTATACCTCAACACTCTCTCTGACCTCTCCAGTACACGCATCGGATGGGACTTGAAGGTGAGGTCTTGCTCGGTGGTCAACAGCTCTAACGAAACCTCAAACTCTGGATCTCCTAGGTACTCACTCAGCACCAAAATGTACGAGTCGTTGCGTACCCCGCGTATGGATCCGAGACGGTCCTAGCAATACGCCAACTTCCAAAAGCTCCACAACTATCAGAAACAACCAATCATACCTTGGCTAACCTTCCCTTCGGTACCAAACCACACAACCCTCACAAATCACATGGGACTCTTGTTCCCACTCTCCATCAATCACTTCAGCTTTGCAAGAAGCATCTCATTTAACAACAGATGCACAAACAACTTGCCTCTATTATACACAAGGATTAAAATCTCCATGTATTACTTTAATACATAATAAAAGACCATACGTCTTTGTGGTTGTAACCCCTAAGGCTAACGACCTCCGAGGTCATAAGGATTCCAGAGGTTACATAATGGGTACCCTGGTCAGATGAGGTCCTGTACCTAGTCCCCGACTAGGTGACTGCTTGTAGAAGCAATGAACTGGCATCTGGATTTAACTCCAAGCATATTCCTTACCGTGTGATGAATGGAACACATGTCATATTTACCACGTGATGTTTCATATTCCTAAGACAATGGCAACTACCACCATACGGTTGAGAGTCTTACAGACACTCAACCACCAAACGGTTGATGCTTTACCAACTACTGCCTCACTCCAACCAGTCGTGACACTTCCAACATGCGTCTCTTCAAGAAGTAACTGCGACCACTTCGTCTACTAATTAAAGGAGACTGCAAATGGCAAAAAGGAGGATCAGATCCAATCGCATTCCATCAGATTGAAGCATTATAATCAGTATTAGATTCATGCTTCAAGTCTGATTCAATAGCGAAGCAAGCACTATGCTTAGTGTAATTAGGATTAGTCCACTGCCTTGTCGAAGGCACCCCCTGTAATATACAGTTCATAGCAATAAAGAGCAGTCTCATTCTCTCCCAAGAACTCTTTGTCATTTTCCTCTGTTTATTTCGTAAGATTGGCGACTCGATCGTCGATAGCTGGCGCCGTCCGTGGGGAAGAAGGCGTTGAGTTCTTGAAGATTACTTCACTCAAGCATTCCTCATCCACTTCCTTTGCCTCATCATCGCTCATGCGAACATGGCAGGGATTTGGGATGAGAAAAATTGGTTCGACCTGGTGGACTACTCCAACCTCGACATAGACGCATGCATCCGCGCCATGGAAGAAAATGAGATGTCATCATCCTCATTCTTCGTCGGCTCGACATTCGTAGATATTAGCGAAATTGACCGGATGGATGAGGATTCATCGCCACCAACAATGGCACTCTCAGAGGAACCACTCGTTCTGACCAATTCGGAATGTTTGAACACCTCTACAAGTCCGGTCGATCTGACCGACAAAAGCGGCAACGGAAGCTCAGCGCTGCAATAAGAGAGTCCATGTACTCTCAATATTGTCATGGGCGACTAGTATTCGCAAACGGCTCCTACGTATTCTGGGGGCCAACCGACATCTACTAAGGGTATCAATGAAGTTATCACCATTCGAAGGCCAAGTGGGCATGGTGAAACTCAGCATACAATCGGCAATCTGTCGGGTCAGACTGAGTCCACCACAAAGCCCACTAGAGGTGGTAATCTCCAACCGCTCCCCGTTGTAGAGGCTCCTTGCCGAAGCTCTAGAAGGCTCTCCCTTAGCTATGACGGGTGCTCATTAGAAGATCACTGTTGGTGGCACGAAGTTAACGCAATCGAAGATACTAGTCTGGATGCCATGCACGATCCTCCACGGGTTAACTCGCCACCACTTACTAGTGGAAATGATACGGGTGCTCAAGCACCAACTATCGAATGTACTGGGAGCAAAGGAACTCGCAAAGTCACACGATGACTTCATCCCAGCGCTCCTCTCTTAGTAGGGGACAACATGGTCGAGTAGAGGACCGATCGACACCAAGACCCCCTCGTAGGTTCCCACCAGAAAATCACGAAGGAAGACGGCTCTTCGCTACAGCCACTCCTCCTCCTCGTCAAGAGGAACGACCAGTTGATTCAGGCGATCTCAGGCATTATATGAACCAAGCAGGTGGTCAAAGATGTTATCATAATGTCCACGACCAAATTGGGAGACCAGATCCTAGGTATGCAAATGTGAGGAACCGATCCCCAACTGACTATAATCCGGCTCCTTTTAAGAGACGGCGCCACGACTCCATTACGGGCTGCCGAGCATTTTCAGCAGGTCTCCGAGCTGTTCGTTGGTCGGACAGGTTCCGACCAGCCAACATAGAGAAGTTCAACGGGACTTAGAACCCATTAGAATTTCTTCAAATTTATACTACCGCCATCAAAGCTGTTGGTGGTAATGACAACGTGATGGCAAATTACCTACACACGGTCCTTGGAGGGTCTGCCCGGTCGTGGTTGCTTAACCTACCGGTCGGATCTATCTACACTTGGGAGCATCTCTGCGATACTCTGATCGCCAACTTTCAAGGGATGCATTACCGTCCCAGGAAGGAGGATGGTCTTCATCGGATGAAGCAAAAAACCAATGAAACTCTTTGATAATATATCAAGAGATTCAGTTAGGTTTGAAACTCTATCCCAGAGATCATAGAGTCTTCTGTCATCCAGGCTTTTAAAGCAGGGTTGAGGAATCGCCGGTTTATGGAGGATATTGCAATAAATCCTCCACGAACGGCCGTCGAACTTTTTGACATGGTAGACAAGTATGCAGCCGCTAGTGAAGCGGTCGAATGGTGTGAATCTATTGATCGAAAAGATAAAAATCCCCAGTTAGGCCTGGAGAAGCAAGAGAAGAAAAGCAAGAAGTCTCTCAAGAATAAGAAGAATTACAAGCCCGACAACAAAGAAGTCCTTGCAATTCTAGAAAATTTACCAAGGGCAAGAAAGACTTTTCCGGTCAGAACAAGGCAAAAGCTCCGACCAAGAAAAATAAGAAGTGGTGTCTACTTCACCTGGCAGTAGGGCATGATCTGCACACCAGCCGAGCCTAGCAAAAGAAACTGGAGGATTACTACTTAGGTAAAGGTCCCTTTTCCTCCATAACAGAACTCGAAGAACCAAGCTCCAAGAAGGACAAAGATGATGACGAAGAGATGGAGTACCAGGAGCCACAACACACAGTCGATATGATTTTTGGTGGATCCTCCTTGTACGAGTCAAGACATCATCTGAAGACCGTGGAATGGGTGGTGAACCTTGCCGAGTCTCCGATCACCGTCAAGCCGTCCAGGTGGTCAAAAACTGTAATCTCCTTCAGCAAAGAAGACTGCCCCATCCCGTTGGCTTGACCAGGTAGGTTTCCCATCATAGTTGAACCTACTATTAACAATTGTAAAGTTAATCGAGTCTTAATAGATGGAGGTAGCTCTTTAAATATTTTATTTACGGGAGCATTGGAAGAGATGCAGATTCCCAAGTCTAAGGTAAAACCTGTGAAATATGCCTTCTACGACATAGTTCCTGGTTCTACCGCCAAACCGATAGGATAGCTGTCCCTACCGGTTACATTCGGAAGACCCAACAACTTTTGAACAGAAAAAAATTCCATTTGATGTGGTGGATTTCGAAACCGCATACAATGGAATCCTTGGTTGTCCGACTTTAGCAAAATTCCTGATTGCCACGCATTACGGCTATTAGAGTTTAAAAATACTTGGACCGGAAGGAGTCATCAAGGTTCAAAGAGATCGAAAAATGACTTATGCATGTGATCAGAAGTCCTTAGAACTGGTTGATGAGCTTTTGACCAAGGAAACTAATCCACCTACCATGCAGGTCATGAACTCGAGGCCAAAGATGGCACCAAAACCTTTCGACCAGACCAAGGAGGTTCCACTCAGCAAAGGCGCTCCTCTGGAAAGCACCAACACACCATCTGGGTCAGGAAATGCTAATATGTCTGCCCAAAAGGTACTGGTCTGGGCAAGACTCGACACTAAATAGGAAGAGTCGCTCGTCTCCTTCCTCCGAGCAAATCAGGACGTATTCGCCTGGCAAGCGTCCGACATGCTCGGAGTCCTCAGGGAGGTGATCGAGTGCAGGCTAGCTCTCCAGCCTAACAAAAAATCGGTCAAGCAGAAGCTAAGACGTTTCGCACCTAATCGAAAGGAGGCAATCCAGTCGGAGATCGACAAGCTCCTCAAGGCTAGATTTATTCATGAAGTCGACCACCCAGAGTGGCTCTCCAACGCTGTAATGGTTAGAAAAAGCAATGGAAAATGATGAATGTTTATCGACTTCACAGATCTTAATAAAGCTTGTTTGAAGGATGACTTTCCCCTTCCACGCATTGATAAACTTGTTGACTCTACTTCCGGGTGTGAGTTGTTAAGTTTTTTAGATGCGTACTCAGAGTACCACCAGATTAATATGAGTAAAGACGATGAAGAGAAAACTTTCTTCATCACTCCATATGGCACGTATTGCTATGTTAAGATGCCATTTGGTCTCAAAAACGCTGGTGCAACTTTTAAAAGGTTGATGCAAAAAAAACCTTTAATCCTCAAATAGATCGAAATCTAGAAGCCTATGTTGTTGACTAGGTTGTGAAAAGCATCAACGCCGGTGACCATATTTCTGGCCTACATGAGACTTTCAATAACTTAAGAAGGCATAACCTTAAGTTAAATCTAGAGAAGTCACTACAATAGGACTGACTTTATACAACACATTGTCTGCAACACATGGGCTATGTGTTGTAGCTGCAATATTTTCGCATCACATACTATATGTTGTTGAGGCTCTTTGCAACATATAATTCACTCATTACGGAAAAGTGTGTTGAAGAGTCTCATGGCATCATATAATATGTGTTGCTCACATATATATTGCAAATGCAATGTGTACGGTGTGGAAATAGAATCTTTTTTATTGCCGTCAATGAAAAAAAAGAGGAGCCCCCAATAGGGCTCGAACCCGCAACCAGCCCAAATTGTGCACAACGCTAGCCCTCATAACTAGGGGAACCAAGCTGCTGCTTGTTTGAGATGGCGCATGTCAACGGAAAGCTCCTACGCAGTGCTCGACATGTGTAGGAGCTTTTTGCTATATCTCAAACCAAATTACGTTTCATTTGTGCCATAGAAGCACGACAGATGCCTAGGATTACCAAAGTTTTGGTCAGGCCATCGTGAAATGACTGATGCCTAGATTTGCAGGAAAAAAAATCCAAGAATTATAATCGTAAATGACCAAAAGGGTTATTTAAAAAGTAATTTCATAGGATTTTGTAGTAATCATGGATTATACAGCCCCTTCTTTCATTACCCTTTTTGGAACACATGAATTTTATAAGAATTTACAAGAATAAGTGTTAATCCAGAAGAAATCAAAAGAATAATCCTCATGTTTAAAACAAGGGTTAGTCTAGGCTAATTTATTTGAACCTAATTTATTTGCATCTTTTTATTTTGGGCAGCAAAATGCGCCAAGTTTTTTTTAGAGGCCAAAATACGGCAGCAAGTTTGGCGCGCTAGGGAACGAAAATGGCGGCTACAATCCATCTAAAAACTGATCCTCTGCACGTCCCTATACCCACGCTGCCGCCCCCGCCTCCTTTGCTGTTTCCCATCGCCTCTCATCCATCCTCCCCCCTCGAATCCCGGAATCCCCAACTAAACCTAGCCCTAGGCGGCGCCACGGCGGCAGCGGTCGGCGGAGGTGCGGAGTGCAGGTGGGGCGACCGGGCTAGGGATGAGGCGGCGATCGAGGGCTCGAGGCGCCGCTGCTCCAACCTCCAGGCCTCCAGGGCTAGGGACGAGGCGACAAGCGACACTGCTCCTAGGCTCCTAGGCGCCGCCAGCCACTTGGCGAGTCTTGTTGCTTTCTTCACCGCCTGCCTCTTGTCTTTGCGATCGGTCCTGCTGCCTGTTGCCTGCTGCAATGTCCTCCTTATGCCCTCAATGCAAGACCCGGTACAAGCACCACAAAGGTTTGGCTTTTCCTCCTTAAACTTGGTTGAACATGTCAGCTTTGTTTTATATACCTGAATTGAGAAATTGAAGAAAAATGACATTATTCAGATAGTTCTCGAGTCCATGGGGATGAGGAGGAAGAAGGTTCCGATGACATTGAGAAAGAGTTTGCTTTCAATATAGCTGGAATATCGAATACAATGCCTTTGGGCCATATTTCTATTGCAGAAAGCTCATTGGGTTTGTGGGATATGAGTAATTCTAGTATGGAAAATAGTGGATCAAGTGTTCCACTCCTGACTTATGGTGAAGAGGTAATTGAGCTTAGAAATGTTGATCTATGCATCAATGCTTCTGCTTCTACAGGTGCTAAAATTTTGCAGTTTGCGGGAATTCCTCCTGATCATCATGCTCTTATTGTACACCCCAACATTGGAGAAATTCTGCTATCGAACCCTTGTATGCTTCTCTTTTGGTTACTTAGTTTTCTCGTGCTACTGTATGCTAATCACCATATACTTTTTTGTACTATTAGAGTATTGAGATCTGATCAACGTTGCCGCTGTCCAGCACAACCAAGACCAATAAATCCCAATAAGGACATAGCACTATATGGCTATGGATCCATTGCTGAAAAACAGAATCGAGGAGTGGAAAAGAAAGCAAGCGCATAAATTGCGAAGGTTTCTTCGATGGTGGAGGGCCTGATGGATATGATTTTGATGATGATGATATTCCCTTGTAAGTTTATTGTTTCATATCCGCAATATGAGGAATTTCAAAAAACTTCATGCCTTTCGCAATTGATTATGCCATATATTAGTCATTTCAACAAGTTGTGTGCATTGCACCTATTTAGGGCATGGTTGGCCTAGGTGAAGTTTTTTCATAAGCCGCTTTTAGTTGGCTTGGGTTATAAGCTCCAAAAGGTTCTTCCCACTAGCTTAGAAATTTGGGTTATCAAGTGGTAGAAGGACTAAAGCTTATTAGATTAGCTCAAAATATGTTACCCTACCTTGACATCGACTTATAAGCACGTAAGGTGGTGAAGCTAGGCTAGGCCAAATAGGATTTGAAGTTATCCTGCTCATATTTCTTAGTTATGTAGTGCCGTAGTTGCATGCTCATAAATAGATAAAGACGATTCGAAAATAAGTCATAAACTTCGTGATTTCTTGAGCTAGCCCTTTCGTGATGATTAGTATTAGGTGCTTTCAGGATCTTCCCTATTACATATGTTACTTTGGCGGTTCTATCTCTGACATTTGATTTTTGTCGAGCAAGTACTTGCCTTGTTTCTTTAATAAGTTCTACTCCATTTTAGGTGTGATGAAAGCAGACAGCAATTGTCAAGGAAGTTACCTATTGCTTCTGGCAAAATAAACCCTTACAGGATTGTAATCATATTGCGACTATGTTGGTTTACTTGCTACTATGTGTCTTTACTATGGGCTCCAATCACTTCACCAAATTTACTTTACATATGAATTCTTGACCAGCTTGTTGTCTTCCTTATTTACCTAACTTGGTTTGACAGATGGTTTACTTGCTACTATGTGTTTTCAACCCTTTTAAGTTATTGTTAACATATATTTTGATTTTGCACGTAGAGAGAATATGAGGAATTCAAGGTCCGTGTAAATGCACTTGTTGCTAACTCACGTAAAATTCTGAGGGGATGGTCCTTGGGAAGGAGCTCCATGGCCTGGAAACAATTTCCGAGACCATGCTGGAATGATCCAGGTTGGCTGCTTTTATTTGGCTTTACCACTAATTTAATATAACTCCATTTCCTTGCTTACCTGATGCCGGGTCCGCACAACGCGGTGCAAGAAAATGTAGCGCTGGTAAGGCCATGGCACCACTACTACAAGACAATCGGTGATGCAAAAGGAAAAAACAGTAGCTTGGCCTTCAACTTTTGTATGTTTGTCTTGGCTTGCATTACTTTCAATGAGTTATCTCTATATCATACATACTTATACCCCTACAATTTATTGTTGTCCATGCAGGTTGAAAAGGTTAATGGTTGAATTTTCTATTTGGATCTATTCCTCACCAACTCATCAAGACGAAGAAGAGACTTCATGAAGATTAGCTAGCGATACTTATGTTTGGCTTTTTAGGACTCAATTTAGACCTGTTATCATGTTTAGCATTTTCAACAGACTCCAGTTAATGTATGGAATGATGTGAATGACAATACCTTTATTTATTTCCATGTGCAATGCAATCTATCTTTTTGGTGTCCTTATATTGAGTTGTATAGTTTTTATATTCTCAAACATTGAATGAAAAGTATTGAGATAATAGTTTGTGTACTTTCATAAATTGCAAAAATAATAATAATTTCATTATGTTGTTGAATTTGCTACAAATATGCAACTGGCCATAAAAATGTGTTGCTGACAAGTGTTTGCAGTGCTGTTGAAATATGTGCCACATGTGTTGTTATAAATAGAGAAATGTGCGTTGCAGGCCCCATATGTCAGCAACACCTATTCTTATGTATAACAACATTTAATTTGTGTTGCACAGGCTCATCCTAGCAACGCCACCTATAACAACGCTTAACATTTGTGTTGCTAGAATCAGCAGCAACACTTTTTCGTACATACAACAACACATACCTGTGTAGCTATATGTCAGTCCTGTAGTAGTAAGTGTGTGTTTGGAGTTTTTTCAGGAAAGCTTCTTGGATTCCTAGTTTCGGCTAGAGGGATTGAAGCAAACCCAGTAAATATTACGACCATCGATCAAATGCAGCCTCCGACCACAAAAAGGATGTCCAAAAACTAACCGGCTGTATGTCAGCGCTAAGTCATTTCATAGCACGGTTAGGTGAGAAAGGACTCCCTTTCTTCAAACTTCTCTAGAAACACGAAAGTTTCGAGTGGACTAAATAGGTAAACGACGCTTTTCAAGAGCTTAAAAAGTACCTTACGAGTATCCCGATCCTAGTATCTCCAAGATCTGGAGAAACATTGTTGATTTACGTGGCTGCAATGCCACAAACAGTCAGCAGAGTACTAGTCATAGAATGTGATAGCATTCAATGATCGGTATATTACTGTAACATTCCAATTTTTAGGTCTTTTTGAAAATTTTCAAAATTTAAAATTTACCATTTGGTCTTATTGAAATGCTAAAGCTTAACTTGAAATTTAGAAATCAAAAGCAATTTAATTTGAATTAATTAAAATTCAATTTATTTAAAAGTTGGATTATTTGAGTTTTTTTGGCTTTTATTTGAATTTAAAAGTCAAAAGTATTATTTTAAGCCTTTTCTTGGATTTTCTGGAATTTAGAAATGGTTTTTCCTTTTGTCCCTAAGCTAAAACTATTTTATTTGCAAAATTAAAAGCTAGAGTAAAGCTAAAAGTATTTTTATGAACTTATAAATAATTCAAGGGACTTCTCTGAATTTTCCTAGAATTTTTGGACTTTGTAACTATTTTCTAAAAATGTTTTTGATTTTCTAGCATTTATTTTAAATCAAAAAGGATTTTAAATCCCTCCTCTTGCTTTGGGCCGAATTCTCCTTCAGCCCACCTTCTTTTTTCTCCTCGCTGCCCACGCTGCCTGGATTCCACCTTGCCACTGCTCCGTCTTTCCTCAAGGCCCACGCCGACCTGGCCTCCCCATGCTCGCAGCCTAGTCGCGTCCCACTCCTTCCTCTCTCTGCGCCGGGGCCCCACCCGTCATCCCCTCCACTCCCCTTTCTTCCTCCTAGCTCCCCCTTTTGTCCACTGTGCCGAACCGTGCCGGCCGCCATTGATGGCCTCGTCATGCTCCTTCACATCCCGGGTTTTCCTGCCCTTCTCCTCCGGAAGCGTCGCGATTGAACCTGAGATTCCGCCGATGCCGTGATCCGTCGCCGCCTTGGTTTCCGCTCCTCCCGTTTTTCGCGCACGCCGCCGTCCTGTTGCCGCCCCGATTTCCCGCGTCTCGCCGCCCGTTGCTCGCCTCCCCCTTAGCACTATAAAGCCCTCGCCCAGCTCTTTCTTTCCCTTCCTTTCTCTTCCGTTTTCTCCCTCCACTCCGTTCCGCCACTTCCTCTCTCCCGAAGCTTTGCGCCGCCCAGAGCTTCGCTGCCACCCCACCTTCTCGCCGGGGCCTCCGCTCCAGCCACCCCTCCCTGGTACGGCGCGCTCGCTGCTCTTCACCGAGGCTCCACGCTCCTCGCCGCCCTCTCCGCCTCGCCGTGCTCGCCAGAGAAAGCCCTGGCTAGGTGCGCCCATATCTGGTGCTGACGTGGCCCACCACGCGGCGCCACGTCATGGCCACGTCGGCACGGTTGCACGTGTGGTAGCCTAGTGGCGCCCGCGTGGCTTTTTCCCAAATTTTGTGTGGAAAAACAAATCCGGCCGAAAACATTATCCCTAGGGCTGACGTCAGCAGTTGCATAAAACCAAATTTCCTTTACAAAATTAATTCAGGAAAATCTAGAAAAACCCTGATTTTATCATTTTATGTGATTTCAAGACTTCTGAAGGCCATAACTTCTTCATTCGAACTCGGATTCGAGTGATTCAAATTTCTAAATTCATATAAATTCATTATATTGCTATTAGTGCTTATTTGGTATTTATTTGGATTTTATTTGGTATTGTTTTATTTATTTGGCTTTGTTCACACGTATAGATTTCGGTGTTTCGGAAGAATTCATGGACCCGACGACCGAAGCACCTCAACTCTTCAACGAAGGCAAGTCATAGGCCTTTGATCATGTTGAACCAAATTTATAAAATTATATTGTTTGATATAAACGTGCATGGCTACTTGTATAAAAATGGTTTCGGGAATAGTTAAATACCTAATTGTCTTTATGCCTCCTTGATAAATTGTGAATGACATGTACCCTTGAATGACATAAATTCTTGGACACCATAGGATGGTTACTTATTAGTTAGATATAATTTTACTACCAACTTGGGTATCGTTTGTGCTTAGCCAATGCTTTAGCTATATGATGGATTCGTTATCACTTACTCAAAGAATGTTTAAACTTGACTTAATGAATTATGGAATTGTGGGAGAGCCACTGTTGATAAAATTTGTTGTGCCTTAGCAAGGGTTGTCATTTGGTTGGGTTGAACAAAAATGATTTAAGCTCGGGCGAGTGGTTGGATGGTAAAGGAGGAATGTGCGAGGCAATGCGGGAGGCACATTATAGGGTGCATGAGGCACTTAGGTGCATGAGGCACATGTTATGTGGAAAGTCTCGTTTGAGCAACCATTAAGGACTTAACCTTGTAAGCCATTGATCTGGGCCTTACCGTACAACCACATGTCTAGGATGGGGTGGACCTGGCCAACTAATTAGTAATATTTTGGTTTGGTTCTGTTTTGGTTGTTGAATTGGTGCAAGAGGGGGCCCAGAATGGCGAATCCTTAGCGAGCAGAACCGAATCAAGACAGAACTTTGTAAAGGCCTTGTCACATACTCTAGACCACTTACCTAAGGTAGTGAGCAGTGGCATAGATATATGCCGAACAAACTAGAGAATTCGTGTCTCATGGGTCAAGCTATAGAACCTCTGCAGAGTATAAAACTATTCGAATAGTCGTGTCCTAGGTTATGGACAATGCCTGGTAATTTCACACGAGGGGTAGACTTTCTCAAAAATGTTGGAATGGTTTGGTTGGATCTGAGTAGTTGGTTTTGGTTGATGGTTGGGAAGTGAACGGGGTGTTCACTAGCTGCTTTAAAAGAAACTTGATTACTTATGTATTAATCTTTTAAATTGTGCTATCAATCTACTTACCTATTTACTGTCAATATTGCTTTCTGCAAAATAGCCATAAAGCTATCCTTGTCAATCCTTGCATGAATACTATTTGCATACATTTCCCTACGATTTGCTGAGTACTTTATGTGCTCACGGCTATATGCCACTTGTTGATCAGTCCCCGCAGAAGAACCAAGGAATTCAGAGTTCTACGAGGAAGAATACTTCGAAGATTATGCGAACTAGGTCACGTCCTCCATTCGATTGCATGTGGGCATGTCGGATGGCTTCCAGCAGATGTTTTGTTCTCCGCTGTAAGTACCCTTTTGTTGTTAAGCCCTGTGTGGCCACTTTGTAAGACTTGACCTTAAGGTCCTTTCGCTATTAATTAATATTAATTTATCTGCTTCATCTATAGTTTGTTGTATGGATATGATTACATTAATGTTGCAACTATGTGAGCTAGCTACTGATCAGGGACTAGTTCAGAATACACAGAGGGTCCCGAAGTTGCATATCCGGGGTCTCGACAATTACGTAAGTGAAGTATTGCATGGACCAAAGAAACGATATCCATAGGTACAAAAGTTGCTCTATGGTCTCCTTATGGCTTCAAGAAAACTAAAGCATTACTTTCAGGTCCACAAAGTGGTTGTACCAACCGGATATCCCATAGGTCAAGTTCTTGAAAACAGGGAATCATCAGGATGAATAGCAAAATGGGCGGTCGAGTTTAGGGCGTTCGACCTCTATTTCATCTCACGAACAGCAATCAAGTCCCAAGAAATAGCAGAATTCATTACCGAATAGACAAACCCTGAATCCACCCGAGGGCCCGAGTACGAACACCATGATGAGTGGACACTGTACTTTGATGGTTCCTTGATGCTCAAAGGCTCGAGGGTTGGAGTCGTCCTCATATCCCCTACTGGAGAACACATCAAATACGCCATTCAGCTAAACTTTCTGGCAACAAACAATGTGGCAGAATACGAAGGTTTACTAGCAAGACTCTGAGTAGCCAGAGCTCTCGGGATTCGCAAATTACTAGTGAAAGATGATTCTCAACTAGTAGCGAATCAAGTTGGGAAAGAGTATCAATGCTCAAATACCAAGATGTCATCTTATCTGGCGGAAGTACAGAAACTCAAAAATCACTTCTTCGATTTCCAGATCCAACACATTCCTAGAAAGGAAAACTTTTTGGCAGACTAGTTGGCACAGATGGCCTCCACAAGGTCACCTGTCCCGCTTGGAGTTTTTCTCGAGCAACTCGATTCACCCTCGGTGGTCGAGCATTCCAAGGACATAGATGTTCCGCTGGAGGCCGTACAAATCGATCCTGTGAACATGAATGCTCCATAGGAGGTCGTCAAGCATGATGCCGGTAGAGATTGGATGACGTCGATCTACAGTTATCTTTAGCATGGCATTATTCCTGAAGATGATGTAGAGGCTGATTGTATAGCTCGAAAAGCCAAATCATACACTCTGATCAAAAGTACCTTGTATAAACGAGGATCTCACGGAGTGTTGATGAGATGCATATCTCAAACGGATGACATTAAGTTGCTAACTGACATTCATGGAGGAGTCTGTGGAGCACATCATTCCTACTGAACACTGGTCAGTAAAGCCTTTAGACAAGGATACTACTGGCCAACTACCCTTTATGATGCAAAAGAGCTCGTGACGAAGTGCGTACAATATCAATTACATAGTCGACAAGTACATCAGTTGGTACTAGCTTTGCAAATAATACCTCTTTCTTAGTCTTTTGCAACCTGGGGACTAGACATTCTGGGACCTTTCCCAAGAGCACCCGGGGGCTTTGAATTCCTTTTCGTCATGATTGACACGTATACAAAATGGATAGGCCAACCCAGTTGTTAACACAACAACTAAAGCTGCTAAAAGGTTTCTCACAAAAAACGTGATCACACGATTTGGTATACCTAGTCGTATAATCACAAACAACAGTACCCAATTTTTTAGCGAAAATTTTCAGGAATTCTGCGAAGATCTAGGTATCAATATACATTTCGCTTCTGTCGCTCATCCGTAGAGCAATGGAGCAGTCGAGCGAGCTAATGGTATCATAATGCAATGAATGAAACACCAAATATTCGACCAGTTAACAAAATGGTCAGGAGCTTGGGTTTGAAGAACTTCCTTCTGTATTATGGGCCATTCGAACCACAACCAGTCGTGCGACCGGTGAAACACCATTTTTTTCTCATTTACGGTGCTGAAGCCATGCTTCCTTCAGAACTGAAAATAGGCTCTGCTCGAACTGATTGTTTTAATGAAAACAATCAAGAAGAACGATGACTCGACGACATCAATTTTCTTGAAGAACGATGAAACCAAGCCCTTATATGATCGACGGTTTGTCAACAAGCCATGCAAAGGTACCACAGTCATAAGGTGCAACCTCGCAGCCTTGTTGTAGGTGATCTGGTTCTACGAAAAATTCAAAACTAGGCTAATCGCAATAAACTTTCTCCCAAATGGGAAGGTCCATACACTGTAGTCGAAGTCACCAGACCTGGTTTGGTATGACTAGCTATGTCAGACGGGAGTGTTTTATCAAATTATTGGAATATTGACCAATTGCGTAAGTTCTTTGTATAAGTGTATTTTATATTCTGTCAATTTTTAATAAAGATTTATCATTTCTTTACTTTCTTCGATGAGTGATTTTGTTTATATGATTGTACCCATACTTTGGTTTCCTATTATTATTGTCTAATTGGTTGGGGAAGACCAAATTCTCTCTGATATCCTTTTAAAGGATCTCTGTTACTCTCTGGCTTAGACATATAAGTCACATGCCGTAAGGGTCCTAGTTGTGACCATTAAGTCAATGGTTCTTACGCGCGACCATACTCTTTTCTCAAAGAAACATGCGGGTACAAGGAGCATAATACAGACAACTTGATATAGTTACTTACATGCTATAGAACTTATGGACTTCATTTCAACATTTTGTTCTACTCTTGTTTTGGTGTAACATCCTGGCTATGCGGAAGCCAAGATGCAACCTAAACTACTAATATCAATCAACTCTATAAATTTTTCTTAACAAATCAACAACTAATAACAGCTAAACTCCATCACACAACAATTCTGATATCTTAACTAATATAAATTTCAGTAAGGATTTAAGCACTAAATTTCAGTTTATAACAATTCAATCAAGAGGAACAATATTAGGAACACGTCTGAATAATTTTAAACCATAAACTAGCATGAATAAACATTAAGGATGAACAATAGAAGTACCATGAATCCAATTATTACATTTAATAATTTCCAAATGAAAGGTAACAACAGAAATATTATTTAATTGGTGAAGTATGTGATAATGTAGATTTCTTCATGTGATCTACTCCCTCCCAGGACGTGTCATCCTCAATGATCACCTAAAAACAAAATTGGCAAGAGTGAGTCCAAGACTCAGTAAGTACAAACGAACGACATAAGAAACATTGAATCGAATACAAAACAGAAACATTGAATCGAATACAAATCATTATCAAATTATCCCACACACATGAATATACTATGAATGCGATGCAAGATGCATATGTCTCCACTTTTCTTTTGCATATACTGGTATAGCCAGTGTAACACCTGTGGGTGTTCACTCAGGCCCGCATTATCAAAATACGGGGATTCAAGGCCCGTATGAAGAATCTTTCATACGGGGATCTATTTGCCCATGTTGGAATGATGGGAATTTCAATACCCACTCCCATGGGTGATGCATGAATGTTTGAAATGAAATGAATCTCAATACCCGCTCCCGTGGGCTAAACATGAAAACTTGGAATGAATGTAATGAAACGAATGAACACTTGCATACCTTCCAATTGTTATAAGCATTTAACGGAAACAAGAAATAAGTGAAAAAAAACTCATACTTCATAAGATTATCCGTATCATAGTAATTCAACCAATTTGTACAAACACACATCCAAGATGACCCAAAATGTACTTACCTCAACCGCGAGACGGATGACAACAAAAAGAGGACTCTATCCCCGAGTTCTCACCACCACCTAGCATTCACAAAGCATACTAAGGAAACCATTCAATTGCACATAGCATAGCAATAAAACTAAATGAAATCATTCGGTAATATTCGCAACCCGAAACAATACCATTACATTGCCAAGTCCCAATCTGTCTAGAACAGGTAGCCACCATAGGAAAACCATAACTTTTGATTTAAAGCTCCAAAAATCATGAACTCAAGTTCTCTGGAATTTACACACACATACCCACAAATTCTCAGGTGATTGGAAGTTCAGATTATTTTATCTAATACCTTGTTTTTATCTCCGAAGACAGTTTTGTCTTCTTTGGTACTATTGACTTAGTAATTACATATCTTTTAATTGGTATAACCAAACACAATGATCTAAGTCATTCTGGAACCTACAGAAAACTAACGTCCATAATAAATTTATTCCAATTTTCCCATTGTGCAACAAAAGTTGCTAACAGAACAAACTTTCCCGACTGTCTCCAACAGAAGGACAGAATAGCAACGGACAATTCAAAATTCCATAACTTTCATTATACTTGTCCAAAAAATATGAACTTGGACTCCCTAGAATTATTATAAAGTTATCTACCTAATTGATGTAGATCAACACTCTAGATTCGTCCATGTCCGGACTCCAATTCGTAAAACTATGTTCGCTGCCCGAATCCCAGAGACTGAATAGGCATTCGGATTATAAAAATCATAACTAAATGTTTATCCATCCAAAAATTGCAATCCAAGACTTTCCAAAAAGCTATCGCAATTACCTACATAACTCTAGGAGACCCTAAACCCTGATTTCACTTGGAACTAATTCAAACTTACGGATCATCAGAATCGCAGAATTACCGATCTACAACAGCAGGGTACTAATCTAATTTTCAGTAACAAATCACATACAAAAGAATTGCAATAATTAATGGGGAACATGAATTTACTCTAGAACAATCCCGCTGGATCTTGCTGAAGTCCCCGCGAGATTCCCCTTCCCTCCCCCTTTTCTTCTCCCTCTCCCTCTTCTCCTTGATCAACAACACCCAAATGGCGTTTCCTCGATCTTCCTCTTGGCCGACAGCAGGGAGGAACAAAGGGAGGTGGGGAGGCGCTATAGTGGCGGCTAAGCTACAGTGCAGTGCTACAGTGGTGGCCGAGCTACAGTGCGGCCGAGCTACAGTACTTGGGGGATGGCTAGGGTTTGGTATCCCCCTTTTAAGCCCGTTCCCACTTGGGCCAAAGTGCTATGGGCCAAAGGCTGGGTTCTAATACTCCACCTAAATTCTAAATTTTTCTTTCTATTTCTATTTAATTTTAGTACTAATCACTTATTTGTTTTATTTTTAAATGGGGTATTACATTTGGCTCCTGGTCAGGACACGGAAAGCCTCCTTGTTGAAGTCTCTCCTTTCTGCATGTGGTCCTGCCCACTGGAAGGAACTTCCTAGCGATGGTCCTTTTCCTACGATCTTCGCTGCTAGTCGGAACTCGAGCATGAGCACGTTCTGTGATGTATTTTTCATGTCTTTGGTTCTTAGCAACCCTAACGACTAGTTTGGATGATATGTATAAACAAGGTCACTTATCATTTTTATTGCATACATTCTTTGCATGGTTCTTTATCATCAAGCTAAGTCTAGCAAACATCTTCTGGCCACTTAGTGTACTATACAGTATTTTGATTATGGAAAGGATTTAAAGCTAATCGAAGTCATACACTGGTTCCGACCACATTGATTTCATGGTGCTCAGATCATTTTATTCCATAATCAGCACATACTTTGTACCATGGTCGTAGTTTATGCTCTTTTGCTGGTCTACTACTAATTTAGTAAAGTTCTTCTACTAATAAAAGCAGTCGAGTGCTAGGAAATATATGAGCACATAGCCAAAAAAAGAGATAAAACACAGACTTTATTGATGATAAAAGGTATTTTTTTTACAATTCTTATATTGCAACCATCCACTTAGAATCACCAGACTAGTCGCTGCGCGCTGGAGATCCGACTTCCATTTCCTCCGCAACCTTGCTTCCGAGAGGCACCATTTCCTCGATAAGTTTGGTCGCTTCATCTCCCGAGCAGTTGAAATCTTCTTCAATAGCTTGGAGATGCACGGAGGGGTCGGAAGCTTTTAGTTTTGCCAGAGCAAAGCTGACTCCATTAGCAACAGCTTCCCTTATCGTCTGTGCATAGTTATCCCGAGTAGCTTTAAGTAGACCTCGAAGATCTTCGAGTTGTTGGCCTAAGAAGTTTATTTTCTCCACAGGATCCTTCAAAAGAGGTAGTTGCGATCCCGATCCCATAATGAAAAGCATATTGTTTAGAGCCTTACCTTTTTTTGTCAAGGCCTCGATCAAGTTCTGCCCCTAGCCACACTCAAACTCAAGAGCTTTCTTCGCTCTGGTTATTTCATGAGTTTGCTTTGCACGAGTGAACCGAAGATAAATAATTACAATCAGAACAGATAATACCTTGATTAAGCTTATGACCAGTTACCTTGACTCTTCTTCTCATAAATGTCGATAATCTCCGTATTCCTGGTCGTTAAGAATTCGATCGACTGGTCCTTAGTAGGGATGGCAACGGGGCCATTCCCCGGCGGGGAGTGGTGGAACATCCCCGTCCCCGAGAAAAGAAAACCTCCCCATTCCCCGTCCCCGCCCTTGTCCTGGGGTGCTATTCTCCCCCATTCCCCGTCCCCGTCGGGTTATCGAGGCCCCACGGGGACCCAGACTCGAAAATTGGATCCCCAACCTCTCCTATGCAGACACACATAGAGACGACTGAATCAGTGTTCCAAATGATTTAAAGAGTGCTTATCAGTGTTCCAAATGAAGAATTCCAACAATATTCTTAAAGATGGTGTTCCAACTCCCAAGCAAATAAGCAAGCAAACCTTTAAAGATTTAAACAGTGCGATAGTGGGCTAGTGTCCCACATGTCATAGGGTTATCAGGGCCCCATGCGGGTAGCGGGGATGGGGAGTAGGGGAACGGCCTCGGCCCCGCTTCACCCGATGAGGAATTGTATTTGCATATGAGTATCCCCGTGGGGGAAGAAATAGCCCCAAACCCGGCCCCTAATGGATAAATTCCCCGCCGGGGAATGGGGAATGGGGCCCCATTGCCATCTCTAGTCCTTAGCTTGGCATTCACCTTCAAGCTTTATTATTACGACTTCCTTGGCCACAACCACTTCTTTTAATTTCTCTGAATCTATCAAATATGATAAGGGGAGAAGTTAATTAACAAAAGCGAAACAAGATAGCAAAGAAGGAAAGAAGAAGGCAAGAGGACAGTTCTTACTTTCTTATTCGGAGTTTCTTTTCTCCAAGAGTTTTATTTGCTGGGTCAGTCCTCCGACCACAGTGAAGTTCTCCACGATATGCTACAGATATGGCAAACTCTTTTAGTTTTTTTTAATAAAAAAACTTTAGGGGCAAAGGCTATAGAAGTGATCGTGGATGCTTACCCGGATTGCCATATCATTATACTCGGAAAAAATAGTATCATGACTCGTCTCTGCTTGATGGTATGATATTGTACCCCAGGCCTCGTCGAGTTCTTCATTGTAGAAGATTCGATGACCATGCGGGAAGCCGGTAGGATGAGGGGCCTTCGGAAAAATTCCCTAAAGGACTCCAACAGTGGTCGAAATCTGCTGGGACCCTTCTGGAGCTTCTGCCTCCTTAGGCGGAGTTGGAGCCACCGCAGGTTCTTGTGTAGGCACTAGCGCTGCCACCTGCTCGGGGGCTAGCTCAACCTCCTTTTCTTTAGGAACCTTCTCCTGAGGAGTGCTCTGGTTGAAGGCGATTGGAACACTAGAGGACCTTTGAAAATTCAAGATCTTACGTACATTAGAAGTATTAAAGGTATGTATTTACATAATTCTCTTTCTTGTATGCATACCTGGTCTTCTTCTTTGTCTTGACCTTGAAGTGCGTTGGGTCAAAATCCGTAGCGCTGGCCTTCCTTTTCTTCTAGACCGATTTTATCGGTTTTGAACCAGTAGGGTTGGTCGTACCCATGACATCCCCCAACCTCTGGTCGGAGGTAACTTCCTCGACCAGTCGGTCGAGATGCTTCACCAGTTGGTCGAATATGGTGTCTTTGTTAGCCTCTGTGACAGTTGCTTTTGTAGCAACTGTCAGGTCGTGAACGACCATCTTGGGGCTTACGACCTCTGCAGCTCTATGCTGCGTGTTTGTTCTCTTTTCCACGTAAGGTACAAATCCAATTTAATCAGGTGATGAAGTGTACCATCTAAAAGTATATACTCCATTTCTGTGCTCTTTTTTTTTACCTTCGGAGGAACATCCTCTTGTGTGGTCTCCGAGCAGGAGTCGGTCGAAACAAGGGTTGGGTCGAAGCCCTCCTCGGACTCTTTCTTCCTCAACTCGACCGCCTACATATCATAGAAGAATCATATACAGAACGGAGAATATATAAAAGATGAATAAAAAGTTGTTATCTACCTTGAGTCTCCTCAGCATCTCTTCTTCAGAGATGATCGCCAAATTGTCGGGAAAAGCAGCCTTGGCATCAGGCTCCTTGACATAGATCATTTTGACTTGTTCCCTGATCTCATAAGAAGAAAGGGCTTCAAAAGAACAAATAGGTCCCAAGGTTAGAAAATAAAACAACTAAATAAACCATACTGGTCGAAAAAGTTTTCACGACTTACCTTCCCTAGTATCCTTGGTCGCCTCATCACGACCAATGTACCAGAGCAGAGGACGTGATCAAAGCCTGAAGGGACTTATCCGTCGCATGGAAAAGTCCCTCACCATGTGCCAAGTAGTCAATCCCCTGGCACTAAGATCTTCGATGGCATCGACCACCCTTCTGACCCTTCCTTCTTTCTTCTCGGTAGACCGCCAGTTGAGATTCTCGCTCGCCACCTTCCTGGCGAAGTAGAGGCCATCCTCTTTCGTGACCGTCATGTAGAACCAGCTTTTCTTCAATGACGACCACGAGGACTTTGGGTATATCCGAATGTACTCGTAGGCCTTCCCATCGTGGAGTCGCAATGAGCACTCCCCTGGCCTAGCTGCCGACTTCCCTGACCTTGCCATCTTGTAAAAATACCTGAAGATCTTCAGAATTGGCTTGATCCCTAGGTATGCCTCACAGAGATAGATAAAATTGCTGAGGTTGGCAATAGAATTGGGGGCCAGATTCACCAACTCAACTCCATAATACTCCAAGACCTTCGGGAGGAATTGGTGTACTGGTAACCTGAGCGCGCACTCGATGTAGGCAAGAAAAATCGGGATTTCCCCTTCTTTGTGGCTCGGAAAGTGTTCTCCTGCCACGGACCTCCACTTGATCAAATTCTTATTCAGGAGCATCCCGATCTCCTCTAGAGCCTTGAGTTTCTTCCCACTCAGATCTGAAACCTACCATTTGGTGATTGAGTCCAACAAGCTTGGGTTGAAGAACAGTGGTTGGAGAAGATTTTGGGTGAGAAAAACAAAGAAGGTCGGAAGAGATTCTTCGCAAGAAGATGAAAGGGGTTGAAGGAAATCTAGAAGCGTAAAAATCCTAAAGCCTAACGCAATGGGGATTTTATAGCTGCAGTTCCTTAACTGTAATTGGGAGTCACCCAAAAGTCCAACGGACACGACCTTTTCTCCAACGGACAAAAAAACTCTTCAGTTCCCAAGGCAGTTTCTCAACTTTAAAGTGAATACAGACCATCTCGTATATCACGGGATTAAATAAGGGTCTGCCCGATATGACTTCATCGGGAGAAAGTGTTCACACGATCAATTCATTTAAAGTTCGGGGACTAACTGACGAGGATGAGAATCTCTATGTATTACTTTAATACATAATAAAAGACCATATGTCTTCGTAGTCGTAATCCCGAATACTAACGACCTCTGAGGTCATAAGGATTCCAGATGTTACATAATGGGTACCTAGTTGGATGAGGCCTTTACCTTGTCCTCGACCAACTGACTGCTCGTAGAAGCAATGAACTATAATCTGGATTTAACTCCAAGCATATTCCTTACTGTGTGATGAGTGGAACGCATGTCATATTTGCTCCATACCACGCGATGTTTCAAGGTCCAAAGACACTGACAACAACCACCATACGGTTGAGTGTCGCACAGACACTCAACCGTCGAATGGTTGATACTTTACCAACTGCAGCGTCGCTTCGACCAGTCGCGACACTTCTAACAGGCGTCTCTTCAAGAAGTAACTGCCACCACTTCATCGACTACTTAAAGGAGACTGCACACTTCAGAAAGGAGGATCAGATCCAATCGTATTCCATCAGATTGAAGCATTATAATCAGCATTAGATTCATGCTTCAAGTCTGATTCAATAGCAAAGCAGCACTACACTCAGTGTAATTAGGATTAGTCCACTACCTTGTTGAAGGCACCCCCTGTAATATCGAGTTGATAGCAATAAAGAGCAGTCTCATTCTCTCCTAAGAACTCTTTGCCATTTTCCTCTGTTTATTTCGTAAGATCGGCGACTCGATCGTCAACAGAAGGGTTCCCATCGCAACTAACTCATTATCATCTTCCCTCCAAAATACTTCAATCCAAAATCAAAGACTCATTAAGAAATCTTTTCCTCTTTCCAAGTAACCGGTTTGCAAATAAACACAAAATAAAGCCAAAGGCGAAAATTACTTGATTGCCCACATTACCTAATTTTTTTCTTAACCGGGAAGTACCACACATACCAACAAGACCCAATTCAATTTGCAAATGACATCCATCAAAAACACACAGCTCAACGAAGAACCAAGAGAATATTTCACTACCCGAGAATACCCCCTTTTTCTCAATTCTTTTTTTTAAGAATTTAACTTCCCTTAAACCATGGAATTCCAAATCATCGCATAACACACTAACTCATTTCCCTTCAATTGGCAACCTCAAAGCTATGCTCAAACCAAATAAATCACCCACACCTTTGTAGCAAGACTCTACTGACCCCACAATAACATAATCTAGCCAACTCCCCTACCCACGGAATTACTTTAACAAATAACTTCCAACGCACCTCAATATAGAATTCACCAAGAATCTCCCCTACCTCAATTCTCTAAGGTTAAACACCTTAAATCTCTGGTACACACATTTATCACAACCAAAAGAATCCTATCAGAGATCAACACAACTCTCGGAACCCAACTTGTTCCACCTTTTTTTGTTCACCCAACCATGGGCAACCAAGATGCTAGCATAAAAATACAAAACCCAAATTCAACCTCCAATACTCCTACAATGAACCATCCTCAAACCATTTGTCAAAATCATTTTAAAACCAAAAACAAAGTCTAACTTAGAGTGGCTTTGCTTAGCATGTCTATGACCGTGGACACGGCTATTCGAATAGTTTTACACTCTGCAGAGGTTGTACAGCTTTACCCACAAGAGATAATTTGCTTTTAATGTCGACCAATACACGCTTCTGAAGGCGTGTGACTAAGCAAATATCATGAGGCCTTTACAATGCTCTACCTTAATGTATTTATGCCCGCTAAGGTTTCACTTCCATTGGATTAACCATCCTCCGGAAGTCCCCTCGTGTGCCAAGTGGGACTACTGTCTAACCGACACCCACACAACAACGTGGCACAAATAACATTAAGGTATTACAAATTATTGAGCCAAATCTGTCCCATTCCAAACATGTGGTGGTACGGTAAGGCGTAGCAAAATATGCTCAAAGACCGGTCCTTAACTGACTTGGGTGACTTCCAAAATAACCCCTGGGCTTCAACCCTACTCGGATGGAGCCCGTGCATAAACCTGCACCCACCAACTATACATTTCGCCCAAGTCCAAATCATATTTTCATTTTATTTTTCAAGTGAAATCATTTTCTAAACTTTCTATGGTGAAACAATACCATAGACTCAATTTGAAACAAGTTTGGAACAATTTGGCCAAAACTTCCCAAATTCAAGATTTTGATCTAAGCAGTTATCTAAGCATGTAATTATTTTCATATTTCATTTTGACTAATGGTGACAAGGATATGGTGATTCAATAATCAAAATTGGTTATACAAAGGAATTGGAATAACTAAGGATTTAAACAGGGATTTAAAATAGCTGAATAAAATTATGCATATATTAACAATTTAAAAATAGAATTAAATAAATTTAAAATAATGGGATCAACATGATCAATGGTATAACTTGCCTTGCTCGAAGTCCTGGTACTCTAAATCCTAATAAGGATCAAGCTCTCTGGAGTCATCGAAATCTATACGCGAACATATGACAAATTCAAATAAAACTCAAATAAATTCAAAAGAACATTCAAATTAACTCCAAATGAAATAATTTTAGTTTAGTTTGCTAGATCTTGAATTTATACAAATTTCAAAATTTGAAACACCTAAATCGGAGTTCATATGAAGAAATACGAGCTCCGGGTAGTTTTAATCCTAAAGAAACCCTAATTTTGGATTTCATAGATTTTCCTGATTTATTTTTCTAAATAAAAGTTGAATTCTTGTGCACTGTGACGTCAGCGGTGGGAAAATCTGAATTTCGGCCGAATTAAATTTCTAAAGGAAATTCAATTGAGTCACTGACATGTGGGCCCGGTGGTCAATGGACCTGTTCCACGCTCGGTCAAAGTCCACGATGGACTTGGTTCACAACACAGCGCAAAACGTAGAGGAGGTGCTATGGGACTTAAGGCGCTACCTTATGGCGGATGGTCGTGATGGAGTCGTCGGCGGTGAGCGAAGAGGCAACGACGATTTTAGGGCTCCTGTGACGTGAGTGCTCCGGTGGTCCTCGGGGCCAGTGGGTGTGTACACCGGGTTCGTGACGTTGCGGTGATGCCGATGGTGAGGTTGGAGCGGCTGGAGGATCTTGGACGGCGACGGAATTGAGGAAGAACCGAGCTCCAACCATCGGCGAAGAACTTCAAAATTTGAGTGCTAGAGAGGGATTGGGGAGAGGAGAGTTGAGGTGTTGGGATGAGAAGAGGATGGTGACGCCGGGGCACTACTTATAGGGGTGCAGGCGAGCTCGAGGTGGCGTGGAGCGTACAAAGCTCGTGCGAGGCTGCCGGCGAAGATTAGGGGATTTGGGGCGAGGGAAAGGAAAGTGAGAGGTGGGATCGGGTGCGGGATTGACAGGGGTTGTGAATGTGCATGAAGAATCGGGGATTAGATTGGGATTTCACGGAGTAAGGAATGTTTTCCAATCGTGGCAATGGTGGACGCGCTCTGGTGAGAAAAGGAAAGTAGGGGAGGAAGAAAGGGAGGTGGGGGACGACACTGTAGACGACGGTCCCACATGTCAGCAAAAGAAACGAATAGGAAAGTAACGGGTGCACTCGAGCCGTTAGATCCTGTAAGACCAAGAGGTTTTTGGTCATGATATTTGATGATGAATACATTGCCTTTAATAAAGACTTAGTCTTGGTGCTTAAAGTTGAATACATTGTCTCTGGAACATGTTTTGGATCTCAGTTGCTGACTTGCTTTTAAACTCTGTTGAATTCTGTCGAAAATAAGGCTTTGTCAGGATTATCGGTAGTACCAACTTTGTTTGTCTTGGAACTCGGAGTCTTGGTATGATTGTGGTGTCTGATGGTAATACCGCAAGTCCTTGAAGTCTGAATGGTGTTTTGCTCGGCTGTTAGATCTTGATCGGCGGCTAATATTGAATTGAGCGTTCGGACTCAAGCATGTTGTTTTCATCGGACGAGTTGTGAAGCGTGGTCCGATCGGCCGTGTCATCTGGAGCGTCCACGTGGCAAAAAGGCTTTGTTCTAAAGTTTTGAGCTTTTTGTGTTGCGTAATATCGGCGTTGTTTTCACGGAACTACTGCTGCGGTAATACCGCGAGTAGTTCTGGCGATACCACAAGTCATTTTATCAGTGCGTTTTGCTCGATTTGTTAGATCTTGATCTAACGGCCGATATTGAGATGAATGTTGGACCGTCGAACTCCTCAAGGAATGTGAGCCTTTAATCGAAATCGGCGGTATTGTTATTGATGTAGCGTTCGGACCGTCAGAGATGAAAGCATTGTGAGCCGTTGATTTGAGATCGGCGAATGAAATCATCTCGGGCTTACTCTGATATTCTTAAGATCGGCGGTACGTGAAGCACGGTCCGATCGGCCAACCCATCTGGGCGTTCGTGCTTCTTTGAGGTTCATGAGATGTTTTGCCAAACATTCATACGTGATGAACGCGGTAGTACCGTGTTGTCCGTTAAAGTAGTGGTGAAAACAACGGTAGTACAGCGCTTGTTCTTGAGAGAGAGAAAGGTTCGACAAGCCTTTGTTAAGTCAAAATCGGTAATCTGCTTGGTGTGAAAGCAAGTACAACCGCGGGGAATGATAATACCGCTTGATTTGAATGGCGGTAATCTGCGACAAAATATGACCACAAGGTTGCGGTTTGAAAATTCGAGAGAGGATGTTATTGGAAGATCTTGAGTTTTCCCAAGGAGCGGTAGTTCCAGTAGTGCTTTGATGATGCGACCGCGTGTCTTGATAATCTTGGGCGTATAATGGCGGTAGTTCGATTATGCTCAGGAAGTTGTCGTTTTGGGGTTTTGAGTGAGGACATGTTAAATTCGTGAGCTATATCTTATTGCATGATGCATGATAGTGTTTATGGGTGTGAGTGAGCTAATGGATGGTCAAGTTGGAGAACTTGTGCCAAGATTTGGTTTCTTTGGTCTTTGCATGTGCGAGTTGGCGTGAAGGCAACTATTGTCGTGGACGAGGAGGACTCGGACTAGGATTGGGGAGATCTGAGGTCTTGGTGGTCGTGGATGTTGCGAGATGTTTGAGCTTCTTATTTGGAGCACGTGGAGATCAAGGGGTGCGTGCTGGAAGCTACGGGATGGAGTCCTGGAGGCTTGCGGCGTGGTTGTTTTGGAAAGGGTGACAGATTTGGAAGGAATTCCAAATCTGGACGTTTTTGAGATAGAGTCCGTGTCGGTGTTGTGTTGGACATGGATAGGACTCTAGGGTATAAATAGAGGAGGGTTAGGAGCTAACCCGCGGTGCTGGGAGAATCTGTTGAGATAGTTTTGGCCGTAGCTTGTTTTGCTGCAGTTTAGAGGTCCTTTGTTTTGGGGCTTTGAGGGGTGCTTGCTGAAAGCTTTGTAGACACAAATCAAGTTTGATATATAAAGTTGATTCGTTCAACTTTGGTTCTTGATTTGTTGATCTTCTTTGTGCTTACCGAGGTGATACTCATTGTGATGTTTTCAAGTCATCCAAAGAGTTTGCTGGAGTTCTTGATAACAAGAAGTTGGAATTCGGGGGTCAATTCGCTGCAATCATTCAACCCCCCCTTCTGATTGCCATTACGATCCTACAGATCCAGATCTGACGGTCCAAAATGAATTCGATGTTCGGAATCGTCCGAACGTTTTAACTTAATCAGTCCGTTCAAATTATATCGGACAGCTGAGGTGAGTCGAGGTGTAACGCGCGGGAGGAGCGGGCCGACTGGGCCGCACACACGTGGAGAATAGGGTTGGGCTGAGAAGCTTTCGGCCCAAACACTATTTGCGGATTTTAATTGCTTTAACAATTTATTTAATCCTGTTAATTAAAAAGGGCTTTAGAAAATAGCAAAGAAATTCCAAAAATTATGAGAAAATTCACAGAAATTCCCTAAGGCATTTTGGATTTAAATAAAAAATTTCCAACTCATATTTGGTATTTAATTTTTACAAATAAATTTATTTTGGCTTTAAAATAAATAGGGAAAAGCTTTTAAAATTTCAAAAAATCCACAAAAATAATTAAGATTTAAATTTTCTCTGAAATTTGAAATTTGGGTTGTTACAAACGTTTTGTTATGATTAGTGCTTGCTACACTGATTGTATCGTGTGGGTAAAGTGTAAAATCTCTGCAGAGTGTTAATTAATCTATTCGAATAGCCGCGTCTGCGGTCATGGCATGCTCGGGAATTTCACACGGGGTAGTTTTCATAACAAATATTTGGGAAGAGAGCTGTGTGATCTAAGTCATGTGGCTGTGTGAATAATTTGATTAGACTTTGTGTCCTTTGTGAAAACAACTATTAAAATTAATATTGTCTATTTGTTTTGAGTTATGATTCAATCTATTACTTGTATTCAATTGCAAATGTTGCTTTTATGCAAAAGAACCACAGAAACCATCTCCTTTGGAATAAGCCATTATGTATACATTGCATTATGTGGTATGACTTGCTAGTACGGTTGTGTACTCATGCTTGCTATAATCAATCAACATAAGTGGATTAGTGTGTTATACACAGAGGGTCTAGAATTGCATTTTTGGGTCCCGACAACTACTAACCAGTTGCCACTATACCCTCTACAAGATTTTGAAAAATAAATCGATTATTCCTTTCTCAAAAGAAGAGGTAAATAAAAACAATTTTCAGCGCACATAGAAATGTTTAACTTACATAGTAAACACAAGAACAAGAGAAATAGTCAAATAGCAATGATCTCAAAAAAGCAAAAGAGGAGACCACAGTTAAGGGCATAAGTCCCACAAGAAGAGAATATCAAACCTCGACCAATAAGAATAAAAGTATTGCTTTTGAAACTCGAGAAACTCTTATATGGCAAAACAACAAGGTTAAGCACGCTTCAATAAGTTGCAGGTTGCAAAACTTGACTCCAACCTCAAATACTTCCACTACACTGCTTCCTTTAACAAAGAAACCAATTTTCTTTGATTACAACAGTACTTTGCCAACTCAAACAAAAAAAACTTTCCAGACCAAATCACATGAATCACTTACGAACCAAGGGAATTTTCCAACGTGTCACTATGCTCAACCAATATCATGAAAAGATCACAAAGATCACAAATGCAAGACTCAAAATATTTTCATTTAAACAATATCACGAAAGGTAATCATTTTTTTCTTTCTAAAAGAATCAACAACACCCTCATAACCGTTTACTTACAATCTTACTAACGTCATTATAATGCACTCTTAGCAATATGCATCATACCTTACTACCCCATCAATAAGTTTTCCAAAAGAAACACAATAAAATTGCTTCATTTTTTTAACAAGGACATACTATCATATGAAAATTCCGCAAGGCACACTAATAAAGATCACTTATTAAGTTTCATCCATTAAATTCTTTGTGACGCTCAACACCAATTTTGATGTACACTAATTGTACTCTACATATTATCATTAACAACTGTCGATCATATTAATCATGGAAACATTTATGGTCCTATCTCTATTTGGAATCACACAAGTATACAAACACATAGTCAATATTCCACCTTATGCTTACAAATTAGGGCAAATTGTTATTAAAGATTTAATAGCATAATTTTCTATAAAACAAGGTTTCACAAAGTGATACGTCAACATTTATCTAGTCATTTATACATGTTTTAATTATTTTAGCAAGACAAGAATTAGGTAAATCTATCATTTATATAAGATCATTGTAACACCCAAGCTATGCGGAAGCCAAGATGCTACTAACGTACAACAGCAATACGGAATAATTTCAACCATTTGTCAAACAATAATACTTTAACCAAATAGAACTAAGATATTTCTCTAAAATCCGGCAGAACCTCCTTTGTATAGATGGCTATACCGGGGGTTCAAACAGTTTAATATAGCATCATTCAACAATCAAATCATCCAATTTAACGAATCATCAAAGGACATCCAGGATAAGCTAAATAACTATACCATAATCAAAAGGGCATCCGTAATCTTCTAATCAACCCTATTACAAATTATTGCGACTCTACTGAACCAATTAATTTCAACATCTCAATAAACCATCAACCAAACATTCTAATCCATCAACGAGAATTAAATGAACATAATCAACGAATGCATAAGAACATAAATGGATCATCCATGACCACAATTAAAACAACCACCACGAAGGATGGTCACAATCTGAATCGAGAGCATTTATCAAGAATAGGAATTGTGGCTAAATGGTCTCGGTTATTCATTGTGATTAGTGATTATGTGACGTGCACCAAGTCTACCCCTTCCCATGCATGTCGCTGCCTCGAGAGGTACCTAGCAAGTACAACACAGCAAGTGTGAGTCCACGACTTAGCAAAGTGCAATAGCAAATCAAACAATGGTATCATAAATTGTCAAAGGGAATAAACAATTCCATCATAAATAACAACATGATATACCACAAACCCATCTCTTATGATGGCATCATAAGTAGTCAAAGGGGATTAAACAATCCCATCCTGAACAACAACATCAGATGCTAAACAAACAAATCCATATCTTATGCAGAAATGCAATGACATGTCATGAATGCACATTCTTCACATTTTTTAGCGAGTAATGTATCAGTTGTAATGCCCTCTGGCACAGGAGTAATGTATCCGCCAATCAATGATACATACTCAAGGCACATGCCCTCTATCATCATTAACAAGGTAGTCTCATTGATTCAATGCCATCACTCACACTACCATCACGCCATGTAAGTGTAGGGACCCAAGCCAATCATTAAACAATGCACGCTCATCGGGTTTAAACACTTGATCTACTCAAGCTAGACAACATGTTAAACATAAATCTATTAACAAGACATTACTCAAGCTCTACATCGTTTTCCCATAACCCAAGTTTAAACACTTGATCTACTCAAGCTAGACAACATGTTAAACATAAATCTATTCGGGACAGCAGCAACGAAAATGACCAATATTCCATTACCTAGAGATTGCAATCCAGAATATGGTACCGAAAATTACTATAAATTAGGAGAAGTTCAACCATGGTAAGGAACTTTCTGGTACATTTCCCAGTTAAAGTTAATAGATAGAAAACATTATTTACCGGACATAGGATGGAATACTTTAATGTTGAATGCTCAGTTGAAGCGCTTTATACAAAACCGTAACACATGCAACTACAAGTACACTGTAATAAATTCATGTGTTTCATCAATAAGTTTTGACTTTGGATCAATTATCGATAATGGTTTGGCACATAGGTTGAATCTAACTGAAAGAACATATGGTTGTGATCCATCATTTTAAGTTAAATAAAACAATCCATCTCACTAAAAGATAAAGAACAGCCAGCCTTGTCTCATATCCTCATGTTAGGAGCAAAGCTTCCTTTCAATTTCAGTATGTTCGTCACTGATCATGCACTTACTAACAAGCAAAGGTGCTCAACAGAAATGCATATCCTCAACCACTACAATCATCACACTATTTTTAAATATTCAGAATTCCACTCAGGACATGTCCAAGCATTCCATTGTTTGTCTACCTCAAAGATCCAATGAATATATCTACATGGATAGACTGATCATCAAGCAAGCTCCAAGATGTTTGCTTTATGCACTGCTGTGACTTTCTTTCGGTTGCTAAGGTAAGCATACACAAAAGCACAATTGGCAATCGTTTCAGAGCATAACTTGGTGATCACCTTGAGGCTCTGGACGACCCCGGGGACTACCTCGTGCTCAAGCCCTAAGTGCTCGCCCTTGGTGTTCTCCCTGATGACAACGAGAAGATCGACAGCAGCGGCCAGGTCTTGGGCTCCAGAGAATCCAGAATGGAAAATACATCAGGCAAAGGACCACCCAAGAACTATCGCAAAGAAGAAATGAAACATCAGCAAGCAACTCGTGGCCCTTTGAGGCGTCTTGATCTGCAGACCTCCCAGCGGTGGCCTTGAGGCAGGAGATCGGGAGGCGACCGGCGACGGGAGCTCAGAGGCGGAGACATCTGCGGCATCCCTGGGCCGCCGGTTCCATGTGACAGAGACGGAGGGTAGGCGCAAGGAGCTGAGGCGGCGCCAGCGCTGGGCGCCCATCGCCCTCGAAGCAGCAGGCGGCAGCGCGAGGACCTGGATGCTACAAGGCAGAGGAGCCGCGAGGAGGCGGCGGCGGCGAGCCGGGCAGAACAGACGCGGCAACCAGAGGTAGCAAGCTGGCGGAGGAGAGGAGCAGGGGAGACCGTGCGAGCCTGGCCGTGTAGGGGCCCTCGGCGGCTTCACCATGAGCCGAGAAGAGGGGCGGCTCGTCGTGTGGTGCGTCTTGCAAAGCCAAGGGCGGGAGGAGAGGAGGCACCGCAGGGAGCGGTGGCGCCAGGCAGAATCGGCCGGGAGAAAGGAGGCCATAGGGGTGCCAACGGTTCCAAGTAGCAGCAAAAGAGGAGATGGCGGCGGTAGGGCAATATGCCTGGCTTGCGGGGCGGCGGCAAGGGGCGAAAAACAAAAAGGGCAGCTAGGGTTTCCCCAATCTGATCCTCTTTAATGCTAGATAGCTCCCCACATGGGCCACAAGGCCATGGGCCGAAGACCCAGGTTTTCTTTCCAAACCTAAAATTCCTAATATTCAACTAAAAAATTCTATTAATTTCGTCTCTAAAACATTTAATTCTCTATTGTCTGAACGGGATATTACAATCATCAAATAGCCAAATAGATGACAAATTCAAGATTAATATCTAGTAAGGCTGTAACACCCTGGCTATGCGGAAGCCAAGATATTACCTAAAAGACTAACATACATCAGCTACACGAAATACTTTCATCCATCTATCAACTAATAACTAGTAAGAATCAACAATTGACAGAATGAACATAAAAATTGAAACAGAATTTAACAACATATCAGACTCTTTTTACCTAATCATGAAGAATCATCTATGATAATCATATCAATAGACTATATGAAGATCTTAGGCAATTACCATTTAAGTCATATCATAAGAAAAGATAACATCAACCATTATACTCCAGTTATTACAATCCAAAGATTATCGAAAGAAAGGTAATAACAGGTTCATCTAATTAACAAGTGAATAGTATAAAGTGAATGAATGATTTGTGACTATTCCCTCCCAAGCATGCCGTCTTCGATGTTTACCTAAAACAAGTAAACACGGCAAGAATGAGTCCACGACTCAGCAAGTACAACAGAACAATATGAACCATACTGAATAAGAACGTAATAGAATGAACGAGTAAGAATAAAACATCACATAATAGAATTAGAATGTAGAATGAACGAATAGGAACATATCATCACATGATAGAATTCGAATGTAGAATGAAAGAATAGGAACATAACAGTCATATTATAGAATATGAATTTAGAACAACAGAAAACATATGAATGAATGAAATACATGAACTCCATACCTTATCTGGGGTATAGCCGGTGACACACCGTCGGTGTTCACTTAGGCCCGCATTTAACAAAATACGGGGATCCAAGGCCCATATGAAGAACGTTTCATACGGGGATCCAAATCTGCCTACATTGGAATGGCGGGTCTTACCTGCCCATACTGGAATTGATGGGTCTTTACATTCCACTCCCGTGGATGAAACATGAACAATGAATGAATGGAATGAACTATGAATAATGAAAGACATCATCTCATTAAACATGGATTAGCGAATGTGAAAAGAACATGAAACATTGAATCTACTCATGGATCATAGAAATAACAGAATGAACAACAAGCACTCAGCATTCACCAACAATAAGAATCACAAGGTACTTGCCCATATTGGAATAATGGGACTTCACTACCCACTCCCGTGGGCGTATATGAAAGAAGGTGCGATGCATTAGGAGGCAAGGACGAAGCCACTAATCTCGAACCCTTTCCTCCTACATAATTGAATTACTTGAATAAGGAACCACGTGAATAGGATGTCACTCGAAACACTTGATCGCAGCATCCTAACCCCAAGGTTCACAAAGTCGATCTACCCAGTTAAACCAACAGTCTAGCGCGACGATAAACGGGACAGCAGAACTAAAAATACCATAACTTTTGATCTGAGACTCAAAACGGAGTGAGCTCAGATCCTATGGAAAGATAGCAAAAATATACACATTAAACTAGTTGGGTGAATTCTCTAAATTGGCCAAAATATTATGCTAACAATTAGATGAAATTCTATTATAGAATCTGCCTAACAAAAATAGACAGCAGTAAAGAAATGATCATATCTTTTGTTCTACAAATCCAAATAGAGTGTTCTTTATCAATCTGGAAAGATGATAAAATTATCTACAGAAATATTTTTGGGCAACAAGTCTTAATTTGAGCCTAACCAAATCATATTTTAATAAACATTTTTACTGATAATTCTCTTCAGATTTCAGGACAGCAGGAAAGAATTTATCATAACTTTTGAACCGTAAATCGGAATTTAGTGATCTTGGAGGCTACAAAAAGCTAAGAACGATTCCCACATAACTCTAGAAGATGGGATCTTCATATTTGTGACCTAAACACATGAAAATTGTCGCACAAGGTACTGAACAGAATTGATCTAATTGCAGCAGGGAACCGATCTACTAAACGTAATCGAATTCGCATCAATTATGAATCATACAGTGAAGAACGGCTTTCGTTACCCTTGTAGAACCCCAGGAAGACACTGAACAAAAACCCACGAAGAAGCTCTCCTTCCTCTCCCTTCTCCTCTCTTCTCCCCCTTCCTTCCTCTTCCTTATGGCCGGCCAATCTGCAGGGGAAACATCGGAGATAGCAGCGACGGCCATGGGCGTGGCTACTGTAGCGGTCGGACACTGTAGCAGGGCGATGGTACTGTAGCAGCACGGAAATACTGTAGCAGATTAGGGTTTGTGGCTTGATCCCCCCCCCCTTCCTTGCCTTCAAGTGGGCTATCAGCCTTCCATGGGCCATGGGCCTCTAAGGCCGGCTCTTTCCCCTGCGACTATGGGTTGGCGGCCCAAAACTCTCTCAAAAATCTAAATTTTGAATTTATTTTCATCTCTAAACTTTGTTGCATTCGATATTGAATAAATTTCTCTCTCCCGAATAATATTCTCTCTAATTGGAATTTGAGGTATTACATTCTACCCCCCTTAACAGGATTCGATCCCGAATCTACTCGACGAACTAACCGAAAGAAAACTACAACTGGAATTTGAACAAGGATAAACACGTACCCACTGTGAACAAATCTGGATACTATTCGCGCATGTGAGACTCCAACTCCCAAGTGGCCTCTCTCTCAAACCGATGAGACCACAACAAAACGACGTCCGTCGTAACACTCAACCCGGTATTTCCAGGTACACTCATTAGAAGAGAATCGAAGGTAAGACCCTACTCGATGGTCAACGTCTTTAACGAAATACCAAGCTTGGAATTGCTTAGTTGCTCACTTAATACCAGAACACCAGACGTTGCGTTCCTCGCGTATGGACCCGAGACGGTCAAAATGTCGCCAACTTCATAATTTACGCATCGCTTAAAGCGAACCAATGTACCTGGGCCAACTTCCCCTTTGTACAAAGACACACAACATGCTCAAAAATCAAACTCTTCATCTAACAAGGAGCACCTCCTTTAACCAAGAATGCGCAACAGAACTCGCTTTTAAACAACTGTTTTTCAAAGAGAATGCAATTGAAAATAAAGAGTTTTCATCGCAACCACGCAAATGCCAATTCTCTGCCAAAAGGGTCAAATCCAAAATTGACAATTCATCACGAAATCAATTGAACTTTCTAATTAGACAATTTGCGAATGAACACCACAAAAGCCAAAGGAGAAATCACTTGAATCCCTAAATCAACTATTTCTTTTATTCTGTTTGAACTGGAAAGAATCACACATGTCAACATAGCGCCAACTCAAATTGCGGAAGACATCGGTCAACAGCACAGAGCTCAAGCGAGAATAAAGAAAATGCTTCACTACCCAAGAAAACATCCTTTTTCTTAGTTTCTATTTTTAGGAATAAAGTTTCTCTCAAACCGTGGAATTCGAATTCATCGCATAGCACACAAGTTCAAACCTCTTAATTTAACATCTCCAAATTACACTTGAACCGAATTACATCATCCACACCTTTATGGAGAGACTCTATTGACCCCAGCGAACATGCTAGACAACTCCACCTACTGACGAAATTATTTTGACAGAAAGCACCCAAAGCACCTTAAAATAGATCGCACACAATCCCATCGACTCCAACTTTCCAAAATAACAACTCAGAATCCTCAGTACACCCGCTCATGAACTACAACAGAAGGGTTCTATCAACAATCATTCCACTGCTCATAATACTCTAGTTTTCTATCTCCTCTACACTTAATCTTTGGGCGACCAAAAGTCTAGCATAAAAATGCAAAGCCCAAATTTAACCTCCAAGACCTCTACAACGAATTTCTCTTATAACAGATACTGAAATCATCGGATTAAATCTCTAACATCCCCATAATTCTAACATACTCACTCATTGATATCATCAGGAATCACCCACACAATATCGCAATACTTTCCAATTGAGTTACTCAGTAAAATTGATCAAGGTTTCCATACCATTGATAATCCCCAACATTTCAACATGAACCAAAGTTTTGGAACTACACTATACCATAGGTACTACTTAGTCGTAACACTTTCAGATTTACTTCAACGCCATACATTCCATTGGAATCAAATTTCCTCCAAGAGGTACATGTCAAAACCAATTCATCTTCTACTACTCCTCCAATAGCTTGGTAGCAAAATCTCACCACTACAAATACTTAACCACCACCAACAGTTGCCAAAATACACTTTGTAAAACTTTGCAATACAAAACTGTTGATTCTTTCTCAAAAGAAAGAGGCGAACAAGGACAAGCTTCATCACACAGGAAAACGTTGCTCCTCACAGTGAGCACGAAACCAAAAGAAATAATCTGATAACGATGATCTTGGAAAATGAAAGTTGAGTTCACTGCTGAGGGCACACATCCCTCAAGAAGGAAATAGCAAATAACAACCAATTGGAAAATGACATTGCGATTTAAACTCGACAACTCTTGTGCGGAAAGAGCAGAAAGTTTAGGCACGATTCAAATAACCACAAGTTACAAAACTTGACTCAAATTCTCAAATACTCCTGCTGCACTCTTTCTTTTAACACTAAAATTAATCCTTTGACTATAACAACACTTTGCTACAATGAACAAGATAAGTTCTTTAGTCCAAACCACAAGAATCAATTAAGAACCAATAAAATTCTTCAAAACGTCATATTTGTTGGGCCACGGGGTAGGCTACGATAGCTACAAACAAAAATTTCTACCACGCAAACCAGGAAGCCAAGCAAGTAGATGATCACAGATTGTTACCACAGACGCCCTTGAGCGTGAAGAAGGGTTGGAGCAGCCTAGTCCAACATAGAGCGCATCGATGTAGTGGTCGTAGTCGATCGTCCAGCGTCCTCGCGAGTCAATCGTCTCCTCCAGCAACGTCTATAGTTCCTTGTGAAGATCGCGGATCGTCCTCAAGTGCAACAGTAGCAGTAGCGCCTCTACGGTATCCACACGTCCAGGGAAGGAACAACCATGCGCCGATGTACTAGCACCAAGTCACACGGTGGAGCTCTCGGGAAGATGGCGGCTAGGGTTTCGGTGGTGTAAAACTTACGTACCCCAACAGCCTCATGCATCTCCTTATATAGTGCTCGTGACGGATCCTATCCGAACATGTTTATGAATCGTATCCGTACTGATTTGTTCCAACCCGTTAAGTGTGTGACCACAGCAGGTTCATGCGTGTCGGTTGTGACTCGGAAACCCTTTCCGATCACGAGTAAATAGTGACTCCTAGCAGAACATATCGATTTCCCGAATACACACAAATTATATCGGATGAACCTTAATGCAATATGATCTACGATCAGGTCCTCATCACTTATGACTAGGTCCTATCTCTATACGACCAGTTCATATTTGGTCACGACCAGTTCGTAAGACCTTACGACCAGGTTACGACCACTCTGTGACTACGTTCGATCAGTCTACGACCAGCTCGTATCTCCATACGACCAGTCCGTAACTGATCGAACTAAGCGACCTACTTGTGTATACTCCCTTTGCCTCACGATGTCTAGTTGAACTCCAGGTGAGATGTTGTGTCATCCATGGATTGTTCAATACTTTCTCGATCGAGTGTCGGATTACTTCACGTGGTCGAACACTTCGACTACTAGTGGCATGGCCATGCACTTTCTTTATCCGATCACAATGAGGGGCCCAGAGACATCTCTCCTGTTATGTTAGGAGGGGCAAATCCCATATCTGACCTGTCACATTCCTCTGCATGTTTCATAGTATGCCCGAAAGCTACCTTTATAACTACCCAGTTACGGAGTAGCGTTTGGCAACTCCAATGTAATATCCTGTATAGCTTTAGAGAGAGAATTAAATAAATCAAATTTAGAAATTCAGATTTCTGAGGGAGAGTAAGAAAACCTGGGCTTTTGGCCCACGGTGTCTTGGCCCAATTGAGTCGGTCGGCCTCAAAAGGAAGGGGGAAGGCCACCCAAACCCTAGCCATGCTACTATAGCTACCCCATTGTACTGTAGCACTGCCACTGTAGCAACTCCCCTCCCCGGTGCTGCTGCCTCCTTGCAAGTCCAGTAGAAGGAAGAAGGTGGAAGAGAAAGAAAGGAGGAAGAGAAGGGGGGAAGAGAGAAGGAAGAGAGGAAGAAGGAGATGGGGAGCGCTGGGATTTTACGTTCTTCATCTTGATCTCCAAGGTTAACACCCAATCCCGCTCGATTAGTCGTGTATTCATGTATTTAGGCAATGTCGGTATTAGATCGGTTTAGGGCAGTCTGTAGTGGACGACTGTTTTGAGGATTATAACTGTGGAATCTGTCCTGGATGCCTCCTAGAGAGTTGTAGGTGATGTCGATACCTTTCTGTACAGTATTAGATCACATTGTTTGGACGAGCGGATTAGGAGATATGATTTTTGTAGCGCTGCTGTTCTGCAGTTCTGTCGTAATCCTGATAGTAAATATTAATCGGTCTGTAGAGATTAGTTAATGAATTTTCTAGAAGATCTCACCATAATGAAAGTTGTCGGATATTGTCTAAGATTTCCAGAAAGGTAAAGATCATAATTTTTGGATGTCTGGACTGAAAGTTATGTTATATTTAGTGCCGCTGTCCAGAAACCCTGACGAGAATTAGTTGTTCTGTTAATCAGTTTGGTAAGGGTATAATATGGCCGAATCTGGAAAGCTCACCAACTAGGTTTAGGTGGGGAATTTGATAATCTTTCCAGAAATTCTGAGAACTCTACATTTGGATCTATGGTCGAAAAGTTATGAATTTTTTATTGTGACTGTCTGTCGAGGGGACAGATTGATAGTTATGATTTTGGAGTCAGGATTGCGCTAGCGAGTATAGCAAGTTTGTATTTGCTTATAATTTTGTTTTAGTCCAGAATTGCTGTATTAGAGTGCTTGCTAAATTAATTCAGGTGGGGGTGAGGTCCCGGGGGCAGCGCCCACTTCGCGTTCTCTATTTTCGCACGGTTGAGGCAAGTACTTTGATTGATAGATTAAATGTGAATGCTTGATCATGATTGCGAGTATTTGATACATATTAGCTATGCATGGTTGTTGGAATGATATGTGTGTTAATATTGGTGAATGCTTAAAGTATGGTTAAGTTCTATTCATGTATGATGTTATTGCTATTACGTGTTAATGATGAATAGAGTAACTGTGCATGTGCATATTGAGATCATGTTTGAGGCTTGGTCACGTGGTGACCAAGTATATATATTTTTGAGGTCCCCGTCATGCATATGACGAGCTTAAGGTCCCCACACTTGTAGAGTGTGGGCTTGTGGTCCCCATTACTTGCAGAGTATTGGGCTCTTGGCCCCTGTGCTTGCGAGCACAGGCATGGGTATGCATCGACGGATGCATACCTTGCATTACCGGTAAAATACAAAAAGAGTTAAAGAGAAACGTTGCATTGAACATTGCATAAGCATATGACATGATGTGTGGTAAAGATTTGAGAATGGATGCTAATGTTATATTGATGTGTTATAATGTCTTATTGTTAGTACTTTGCTGAGTCTGTGGGCTCACTCTTGCTTTGTTTGTGGTTGTTAGGTACCCCTTACAAGAACGACATGCATGGAAGGGAGTAGTCATATGTTCGGACACGCACACTGCCACGAATCTTTTATAGTTGATTAAATTTTAGATCACGCCTTAATAAATGAGCAAACTGCTTAAAGGATTTGTTATGGTTATGCTTTATGCGTTGGATTATTTGTAATAGTGATGAGTAGCATATTTTGGATACCTTTGGTTATGCTCTAGTTGTTTAGCATATCTTGAATGCCTATCGATTATGCTGGGTGTTGGATTGTTTAATTATGATATTTGTTTTAACTGTTGGAACATCCGGTATAGTTAGCTATACAAAGGAGGTTCTGCCGAAATTTAGAAAAAATGTCTTAGTTTTAATTTATTATATTGTTAGTTTAGTAGCATTCCAGGTTCATGTTGGGCTGGGGTGTTACACCCTAAGAGTGCTATTACACATGTAGGAAACCATGCTGATCTCAGGTCTAAGAATTATACATTATCATTGCTTGAGACCAACCAACGACACATATAATCATAACAATCTCAATAGTGTCTCAAGGTGGGTCTAATCCAACATCATGTTCTCTAACATGTGTCCATATTATTGGTTTGATATCTCCATATCCATGACCCGTGAAATATAGTCATCAACCAATACATATGCTAGTCTATTCATATGTGTCTTCATATGTTTTCGACCTAGGATCGTATAAGAATAATTATCGCAGAAATATAGAGTTTCACAATCAAGTTACATACTTGATAATCAATATTAATAATATTATTCTTGGAACAAGATAACATTTTATCCAATATTATGAACATAAGGAAATATAATCATCTCTATGATTGCCTCTAGGGCATATTTTCAACAATATTTGCTTGGAACAGGTCAACTACCCAAGAAACATGAGATCCAAATGATCTCAGCCACAAAACTCGAAACATTTTCATTTACGGGATTTCACGAAAAGCAAACAGATTAATTTTCTCTTAAAGAAATCAACATAATTTTCTTTGATTGCAACCTCACATTGCGAACTCAGACCAAAGAACCTTTAAGATTAAATCACACGAATTTCTTGAGAAGCAATAGGATAATCCAATACATCATTTTATTTACAATAATTTCAACTACCACAAACAATAGCCCAACTTGACGTCATAGATTATCAATTAACTTCCTTTCTTACAACTTCTCATTTAATACCACAAAACTTTACAAAGGGTTTTGACACCTTTTCCAAAGAACAAGGTTCTAAACCCCAACATTCCAACTACTCTAAAAGAAATGAGTAGAGTCAAAACTTTCTTCAATGAACTTTGTAAAAGATAATTCTCATTATCCAAAATACCAAACAGATAACTAGGTCCCCTTTATCAACAAGAAAGATAGGATTATCATGAAAGAGAACAATCTTGTAAATAACAATGTTTACAAGTAGCAAAGAGAGCTCAACAGTCGGAAAGACATTAGTTGTTCTGAAAAACAATTAGAGACCACTAGAAACCCATACCCAACCATTCTGTTTGACTACAATCTCCGACTTAACCATAACAAGGCGTCGCAAAAGGATTTTAACACTTTTCTTCAGAAAAGAGATGCATTAAACTTCAACACGCGGAATGATCCAAAAGAAATACATGGAGCCGAAACTTTCTCATGTTAACGAACTTGCAACGGAGAACTCTCATTACCCAAAGTATCAAATGAATAAATGAGTCATTCTTTTCCAATAAGAAAGAAGGAACAACCATGGAAATATCAATCTTGCCAAAAGACAATGATCACAATTAGTAAAAGCAACTCAACAGTAGAAGAACGATAATTATTTCAGAGAACAATTAGAGACCTGTTGAAAGCCATCAACTACAATAAACCATGAATCCAAGGGAAATTCATCAACTACCACAGGACAAGAATTGGCCAAATTCAAAAATCAAGGAAGAGAACAACTTTCTAAAGCAATTCATGCTCAACACTTGTAACTATGGTACTCTAGGTAACTACTCCCCTAACCACAAACCAAGAACGGTGGTGTAACTTGGTGAACCCCAGAGTAACAACCACGACCTCAACTTCTTAACATTCGTTATCAACACGCATAACCAATATAATCAATTATGAATATACATGATCATCTCATGACAATCATAGAATAAATTCATAGATATAGAATATCGCATCATATCATAGATTAACAACAAGAACGATAGTACATAAGCAAGTCAATACAGTACATCATAATGAAGCATATCACTAGAAATGCGGATGTAATGGATTTCCCAAACCCCACCTACTGTGCACAGTGTGTCAATTTAATATTTTATTTACCACGGACCTAAAGCCCGTTCTGATACCAACTGTAACACCCTGGCTATGCGGAAGCCAAGATATTACCTAAAAGACTAACATACATCAACAACACGAAATACTTTCATCCATCTATCAACTAATAACCAGTAAGAATCAACAATTGATAGAATGAACATAAGAATTGAAATAGAATTTAATAACATATCAGACTCTTTTTACCTAATCATGAAGAATCATTTATGATAATCATATCAATAGACTATACGAAGATCTTAGGCAATTACCATTTCAGTCACATCATAAGAAAAGATAACATCAACCATTATACTCCAGTTATTACAATCCAAAGATTATCGAAAGAAAGGTAATAACAGGTTCATCTAATTAACAAGTGAATAGTGTGAAGTGAATGAATGATTCGTGACTATTCCCTCCCAAGCATGCCGTCTTCGATGTTTACCTAAAACAAGTAAACACGGCAATAATGAGTCCATAACTCAGCAAGTACAACAGAACAATATGAACCATACTGAATAAGAACGTAATAGAATGAACGAGTAAGAACAAAACATCACATAATATAATTCGAATGTAGAAAGGAACATATCATCACATGATAGAATTCGAATGTAGAATGAACGAATAGAAACATAACATTCATATTATAGAATATGAATTTAGAACAACAGAAAACATATGAATGAATGAAATGCATGAACTCCACTTCTGCTTATACTGGTATAGCCAGTGACACACCCGTCGGTGTTCACTTAGGCCTGCATTTAACAAAATACGGGGATCCAAGGCCCATATGAAGAACGTTTCATACGGAGATCCAAATCTGCATACATTGGAATGGTGGGTCTTACGTGCCTATACTGGAATTGATGGGTCTTTACATTCCACTCCCGTGGATGAAACATGAACAATGAATGAATGGAATAAACTATGAATAATGAAAGATATCATCTCATTAAACATGGATTAGCGAACGTGAAAAGAACATGAAGCATTGAATCTACTCATGGATTATAGAAACAACAGTATGAACAACAAGCACTCAGTATTCACCAACAATAAGAATCACAAGGTACTTGTCCATATTGGAATAATGGGACTTCACTACCCACTCCCGTGGGTGTATATGAAAGAAGGAATGAATAAATATATCGAATGTAAACATATTACCAAATAATCATGGTATATCAATTGTGAAGGGAAACAGGAAAGACCAGAAATACCCATTGCACATTCGTCAATCATGTGGAACAAATAGCAATCAAGACAAATCAATTGTACTTGCCTTTCGAACTGTGATGCATTAGGAGGCAAGGACGAAGCCACTAATCTTGAACCCTCTCCTCCTACACAATTGAATTACTTGAATAAGGAACCACATGAATAGGATGTCACTCGAAACGCTTGATCGCAGCATCCTAACCCCAAGGTTCACAAAGTCGATCTACCCAATTAAACCAACAGTCTAGCGCGATGATAAACGGGACAGCAGAACTAAAAACACCATAACTTTTGATCTGAGACTCGAAACGGAGTGAGCTCAGATCCTATGAAAATATAGTGAAAATATCCACATTAAACTAGTTGGGTAAATTATCTAAATCGGGAAAAATATTAGGCTAACAATTAGATGAAATTCTATTATAGAATCTGCCTAACAAAAATAGACAGCAGTAAAGAAATGATCATATCTTTTGTTCTACAAATCCAAATAGAGTGTTCTTTATTAATATGGAAATATGATAAAATTATCTACAGATATATTTTTCGGCAACAAGTCTGAATTTGATCCTAACCAAATCATATTTTAATAAACATCTTTCTTGATAATTCTCTTTAGATTTCAGGACAGCAAGAAAGAATCTATCATAACTTTTGAACCGTAAATCGGAATTTAGTGGTCTTGGAGGCTATAGAAAGCTAAGAATGATTCCCACATAACTCTAGGAGATGAGATCTTCAGATTCATGACCTAAACACATGAAAACTGTCGCGCAAGGTACAAGACAGAATTGATCTAATTGCAGCAGGGAACCGATCTACTAAATGTAATCGAATTCGCATCTATTATGAATCATACAGTGAAGAATGGATTTCGTTACCCTTGTAGAACCCCAGGAAGATGCTGAACAAAAACCCATGAAGAAGCTCTCCTTCCTCTCCCTTCTCCTCTCTTCTCCCCCTTCCTTCCTCTTCCTTATGGCCGGCCAATCTGCGGAAACAGGAGATAGCGGCTGACGGCCAAGGGCATGGCTCTTGTAGTGGTCACCATCATGTGGCAGGGCGACGACACTATGGCAGTATGAAAATACTGTAGTAGATTAGGGTTTGTGGCTTGATCCCCCTTCCTTGCCTTCAAATGGGCTACCAGCCTTCCATGGGCCATGGGCCTCTAAGGTTGGCTCTTTTCCCTGCGACTATGGGTTGGCGGCCCAAAACTCTCTCAAAAATCTAAATTTTGAACTTATTTCCATCTCTAAACTTTGTTGCATTCGATATTGAATAAATTTCCCTCTCCCGAATAATATTCTCTCTAATTGGAATTTGAGGTATTACAAAGGCAATAATCTAGCACCTCCTTAATTTAACTATCCCGAACGTCAGAATAATCCAAGAGACCAAATAATCCAATCTATCTAACAGATTTGGCAAATTACACAATTATAGTGATCAAACTAGTTCGTCAACATTCCACACTTCTTAACAATCCATAGGTTCCAGATAGATATGAACAGACTCTTACTTAAAATTCATCAAGTAACTACTACAAGACAACATCAAAATAATCGACTACACTTTCAAGGATGTTGATTACAGACTAATTATGTACCATGCTACTCATCCGACTAGATATCTCATACCTTATCAATCAACTTCTATGATCACCACTACTTGCTTAAACATAACAAGACATTAAAAAAAAGCATTAAACTTCAACACTCCAAATACTCTAAAAGAAATACATAGGATCAAAACTTCCACATTTTAAAGAACTCGCAATAGAAATCTTCCATTATCCAAAATACCAAGCAAATGATTGAGTCATGTTTTCCAACAAGAAAGACGAAACTCCCGTGAAAAGATCAATCTTACAAATTAACGACGTTCACAAGAAACAACAACAGATCAACAGTCAGGAGAACAAATAATCGCTTTGTGGAACCAATAAAGACAAATGGAAACTCATCAGCTGTATTGTAACCACTAACCCAAGAAAAATTCATCAACCGCAACTATAACAAGAATAACCAAATTCAAACTCGAGGAAGAGAACAACTTTTCTAAAGAAACTCATCCTCAATACCTGTAACTAAGTTACCTGGGGTAACCACTTCACTATCTCTATACCACGAACGGTGCTATAATTTGGCCATACGTATGGCCACAACCACGATCTCTACCTCTCTACATCAACTATCAACACCCATAACAAATATCTTAACTACTATAATTCCGAGTTTAGTCCGCGTAGGGACGATCGTCCCCCCCTCCCACCCCCACCCCACGAATCACCAGCACGTCGACCCCACTTCTTCTGCGAGCAACTGTCACTTCGTCCCCCACTTCTTCATCCGCCAGCTTCCCATCCTCTTCCGCACCAAGCCGCCTCGTCCCCTCCCTGCCATTCCCCCTCCCCTCCCCTCCCTCCCTTTCACCCTGGGGCCGGACGACGAGGCACTGAGGGAGGTGGCCCCGGCGGTGGCGCGGGCTCCGCCGCCGCAGCGGAGGGGATCTCCTACAGCCAGCCGCTGTCGCGGGACGCTGCGTCGGCGCGCCTCGCCGCGCTCCGCAACCACAGCCTCAACGACGAGCACATCCTCCCGGCCTCACACTCCCTCTCCTACGCCCACCACGACCCCTCCGCGAGTGTGCCCGCCGGATACCACCCGCCGCTCCCGCCATACCAGCACCAGCACCAGCACCAGCACCACCCCAGTGCCTCCTACTCCTCCGCCGCCACCTCCCGCCGCTCTGTGGGCAGTGATAGCAACGGGTCCATGACGCTCGAGCGCGTCCGATTGGTGCCTAAGCCCAATCTGACCTGGCCGTCGTCGCCGTGGACGGCCTGCACAGTACGGACGCCTGCTTCTCACCTGCACGCTCCCCTGCGCGCCACATAGGGCGGGGCCACATGGTCGGAGGGGTTCGAGGAGGAGCTGGAAGCGGCTTTTGGAGCTGCTTCCCGAGGAGCTGACGCGTCGGGTGGAGGGCCACCCGGAGCTCCCCGCGCTGGTGGAGGTGGTCATGGACCTCGGCCGTCCCCCACTCGCCCGCTTCCCCTCCGGCGACTTCCTCCTCTCCCACCGCCCCATCTCCTTTGACGACCTCCTCCATGCCACCTCCCAGGTCTAGCTCACACTACCACTCTTAATCTCTGACACCATGATACGCTGCTACTGCTGCCTGCCTTATGATCGAGACGAACCCAATTTAGCTCATTTGCTTAGGGTAATATGCCTTTGGTAGGTTGGGGACTTTGGAGCGGACAATCTTGCTGGAATTTGCTGGACGCTGCACCGGATAAGTGCGAAGTGCTAATTTGCTTCAGGATCTGGTGAAGGATGGTGGATCATTGCTGCTCATCGGTCCACCGGGAGTGGGGAAGACAACTGTCATAAGGTAGGCTTGGATTGATGTCCCTCCATTCGGGTGTTAATTTTTTTATAGCATTCGGGTGTTAATTGTGGTATTGTGTGATGGATAAATTTGTGTAGCAACTACAACTAGAGATAGGAGAGTTCTTGTGGCAGTATGTACCAATTTTAGCATCAAGTTGTTATCTTGTCTTGCAGAGAAATTGCCCGCATGCTAGCAGACGATTATAAGAAACGGGTGATGATTGTTGACACATCCAATGAGATAGGTGGAGATGGTGATATTCCTCACTTAGAAACAGGCAATGCTCGTAGGTTGCAAGTGCCTAACCAAGAAATGCAACATAAGGTCTGTTCTCGTTAGCATGCCCATTTGCCTTATGAAGTATGCATAATTGTATATGCTGTATCTTAACTCATGAGTTTAGTACCCCTCATGCATAGGGAATTACTATTCACTATATGTTAGTACTGTGAAATGGGTTCCATATTTGCTCTCCAATGAAGAATTCATAATCGTCTGTTTGTGTTCTAAATTGAGACTTGAGAGGTCTAAGTGATCTTAAGGGGCTCCATTTTCTGGCTTTTACTGTACTCTTGTTTAGTTATCGATTTGATTTTCAGGAAGCAGTCTGTTTGGGCATCTTAGTATTCCCATTTGTAGTTGGTAACTGGTGAGTACCAATAATGAAGTTGAATTTTACAGAAATGATGTTGTATCCTTTTCTTTCAATTTATTTTGCACATTCAGAAAAAGCTAGAAATTTTTCTGAGTCAAACACCAGAAATTATGTCATGGGAAGAGAAATGCAGTGGTAAGTATTTTTTTTAGATTGTTGGTGTTGTGGGGTCAGGCCAAGCTACATGTCCACAATCTGGATTGTCAATCTCACTACCTGCTCAACCTCCACCAGTTCAGATATGCAGGCACATCCCATCCAAAACCATTGGGTCCTTTGGACATTTCCACATCCAAAAAAATCTCCTTCGAGACTCCAGCAAATAGGATGCAGCCTTAGGAGCTAGGAGCCAAGCCCTCTTCTAATTTTATTGAGTCTCCAAAGTTATTGAGCCAAGTCCTCCAAAGTTTTTGCTGCTCTTTTTCCCATGACCACAATGCTCGCAGCTAGCTCCATAGTGAACACCAACCTTACTTGCTCTTCAAAGATATCCTCCTGCTCAAACTTCACATCTGGTCATTCGTGGTGTCCAATAGATGCTGCAAAGCTCTATCGGATGCATGCTGTGCGCTCGCTGTGGATAATCTGTACTGCCACTAAGTATGCAAAGTCTCTAGGTACTGTGAATATGCTCTCTTTTTTCTTGCTGTTAGTTATTCTGTTTGGTATGATGTTATCTTGCTCTGATCCTTTTGTTTTTGTTTTTGTTTTTTTACAGCTGAAGATTGGAAGACCAAGCGGCAAGTCCTACTAGAAAATCGGGTAATTACCATCAATTCTAACTATTAACAGTTTTATCATTAAATATATATGAAGTTTGTTATGAAATACTTAACCTTTAGTTCAATGAAGGGGGTTTGAATAACACATGTATGGGTAGAAAAAATATAGATTCCATGTGAAATAGGCCCTATTTTGACATCTATAGGAATTTATCTACCCTACTTCTGTTAACTCATATGTTAATTTGTTGTTGACTCATGGTGAGCCTTTTATGCTTAGCAATAACACATGTATGGGTTTGCTGTTGTCAGGTTGGGTACATTTTCATGATAAATCATTGCACATTTGTTTGAATTTTGAAGTGACCCATGATCTGATGCATATACCTTTGCAAACATGCAATTAAGTTAAATGTTGTTCATTGCCCACCCAGTGACTCTATGATTACTAACCATGCAATAGCTGTGGCAGTTTCTGTTAGAACACAGTTAAATGTGTTGTTTAGCGCCACCAATGGTAGTTCTCCAAATACATCAGCTTTCAAGGACCCTCAATCAACCAGTGAGCCCAGAAAATCTGATGTTTAGGAAGCCAAACATTGAAAATGGTGTATGTGCAAGTCAATCTCAGGCTGCCTCTGGTGGTGGTGAAGAAGTCCAAATAGTACTATTATTGCAAACATAATAGAAGACCATCCGTAGGTCCCCCCATAACACTATTCAAATACCCAGTGTAGCATGATATGATTGACATGCTTAGGGTGTGTTTTAGTTGATATTATTCCAACATTTTTTTATTTTGATTTTGTAGAGTGGTTCTTCTAACCAAAGAAGTAGCACTCCCTTCGAGGATGGTTCTGGGTTGCTCAGCAGATGGTTCTCTAACCATTAAAGTTGATGCGGACCAATCAGATCTATGTTTCTGCTTCAGAATAATTTCGCACACAAAAAACTACACATTGCAGGTATCATCAAGCTTAACCAGAAATCTGTTGTTTGTATTTTTCTTTAGGCACAGAATGATGTTGTAGGAAGTTTTTAATAGATGCTAAATTGCTTCCTATCTAATGTCATAGTGTTGTGGGGTACATAGAAATCTTGGTGTGCATATATGTAAGGTAAACAAGAAATAGTCTCGGCTATTTACACGTGCAAAAAGTACATCATACAACTGTAGAGTGTATACATATTGTTGGTTCTGCATCAGGTTTCAGGTTGTTGTTTAGACTCCAGTTCAGAGTTAACAGGTGAGTCATAAATCCACTGAATGTTAGTTGTTGGTCCACACATTATACTCCTGATATCAATGAAGGCATAAATAAGCAATGAAAAAAAAGGAATGTTTTACTATAAAGCTGCTGAAAACCATAGGCATGACAAACATCTCACCCTAGCAAAGTTGATTCAGCAAATGGCCTCATGATGTCTAGATAAACTATCCTAACATTTAGTGAAGCTGAAAGCCCTGTAGAGATTAAAAAATGTCACTATGATACTAGACATTTTAGAGAAACGGATAAGTTCAAAACAAACACATACCTCTAAGATTCTGTGTTTGAATATGCTTGGGGTGAGATGCCATTGCATACTTTCTCATCTGTCATTAGTTCTAAATATGCCATTGCTGCTTATATGTACAAGCTAGATTACATAACATCATGTCATTTAGCGGTGTGAAATTGTAGTTCTTGGCCTTGAAATCTAAAAGTTTTGTCTTTCGGAAGTAAAGAATTTGTTTTATCTGTGTGTTTGTAGTCTGATAAGCCATGCCAAGGAATTTTCAAATATTATATTGCCATTTGTGAAAAGTAATGGTCTGCATTTACCATTTTGCTCACACTTCCATTTTTAGTATTGTTATCAACTCCTTGTTTAGTGTAAAAAATGATTATATTCTGGTATCTTTCAAACAAAATAGATTTGTAGGGTGGGTCCAAATTAGATGGATTTATAGGATGAGCGTGATGAACACTTGTTCTTTCTACTCATGTTCATAGTTGCTCAGGCTGCACATCTACTTGCTACTACTCCTGCTTAAATGAGTAGTAAATGTGGTGTCTGACAGTAATTTTTGGGGAAAAGCATTTCCAAGACAAAGTATGTCATTTCGTGTGTTCATATTTACATCTACTGTCCATTTGTCCTGAAATGGCCTCTTCCTTCTGGTATTGTGATTCTGAACAGGTGGGTTTGTTTAGATATCTGACATGCTAATTCTTGGTCATTGCAAATCAAATAGTCACAGGAACAGAGTAAATAAGTATGTTGATTACAATCAGAATTATATCGTGAATGTGGAAGACCACAACCTGCCTCCGATGCTCTTGCGAAGGGTGCCAGGTATTTCAAAAGCAATATGATAATTATGTGAACATTGTGAGGCTATTTTTCTAATCATGATGAAATCAGTGCCTTGGAGGATAAAGCTCCAGAAGAAGCTATTAAAATGTATGATGAAGCTTGTTCAGTTCTGGAAGAAGATGGAAAGGAGCAGATGGCTTTTGACTTGTATCGTGCTGTTGCAAGTTTATATGTTAAGCTTGAGAAGTAAGATTGTACATCAGCTTAATGTCTGTTTATTACAGTTGCACACTGTAGCCCACCCTTTTACGTTTATATGGTATGTCATGCATGATTTCCTTGATTTCTTTTACTGGTAAGTTTTTATCTTCTTTGTTTTTTACTTGCGAAGTAAGCAGACCTTTTATATAAATAAAGAGAATCCCAAAACTTGAGTTACACTAGGGACTGATGCAGCACCTTCTAGAGTCAGTCCTCCATAGCGAACACCAAAGGAATTGGAGTAAGCCACTTAGACTTGATCTTTACGACATGCATACCACATGGTATGCAACAATAGGGCTATCTATCTTCACCAATTTCGGTGCCTACAGTTGAGGGCTCTGGTGCTTGTGGGCTTAATTCCAAGTTTTTTTCTTGGTTTTGCAATTAGATCATCCTTCAATTTTTGCTTCAACTAAACATGTCTCTTGATGCATCAAACATGAAGTATTTACGCATAGGCTAAAGAAATGATCAAGGGATTATAATTACTGTACTAAAACCCAGAACAGTTGATCCTATGTTCAAAGAGTATTTATGTCCTTGATCAACTATTTCTCTATGTGGATTGAGTCTCTGTTTTTGACAAAACCACCTCCCTTCTCCCACACTTTTCTTTATTTACAGGAAGCACATTGTAGTGTATGTGCCTTTTCTATATGTGTTGGTCCATTCTTTATTTTTCTGAACAGTTGCACCATACGACGGTGACAGTGCTTTATAGATTCTGTATTCATCCTTTGAGACTATGAGTGATTAGAGCTTGCATTCGTCCCTTTTTGTTGATGACTTTTAGTCTTACTAGCACTTATCAGACATATACTGGTGCTGTTAGGTGCCTTCATTGCTGAATGTAATTATGGATTGTTATGAGTGGTTCCTATTTGGACTAATTAAGCTAAATTAATTACTTGTGCGATGATAGCATGTTTTGTACTTGTGTCTTGGCATATTCTGTAAAAATCAAGAACATTATGTTGCGTGGGATTTGAATATAGATAGTCACATCTATACGGATCTGTGCTCATGGCGAAACCTGATCACTTTCAAAGTTACTTCCTAATTTTGTATTTTGTTTTGTATGATTTACTGTGGTTCTTGTAAAAAATTGATTCACTGTGGTACTACATTTTTTGCAATGTGCTGATCATGATCATTTCTTTTAGTCGCAGATGCTCTTGGCATAGATGTCCATTGTCACAGTTCCTCAGATTTTTCATTGTCTTCAAGTTTTATTTCACCTGGTAGTAAATCAAAGTATGATACTTAACATGATTTTACTGTTGCGTCGGAGGAGAGAATGAGGACGCTGAGAGGGAGGGGTTCGCCGATCGGATAAGGAGGATGATATCGAAGCACCCTCCTGAGGATTGGCCTCTGATGCTGATGCCACCGCCTCTGCCGTGACGGAAATCGGGGAGGAGGAGAGGGAGGGAGGAAGGAGGAGGCGGCAGTGGAGGTAATGGTGGTGACTCCTTGGGAGGGGAGGGTACGAGCGCTACGCCGAAGAGGGAATGGTGGGGAGGGGCGAGCCTGGGGGAGGAGCTGCTGATGCCGCGGGAGATGTGCCGGAGGCTTGACGAGTTCTTCATTGGGTAGGGCAAGGCTAAGAAGGTACCCCATTTGTCCCCAATTATGGGTTGTTTGATCCGAATTGGTGTAAGATCCTTGTGATTTGGTGCGAATGCAGTCATGCGTGATGCAATGCGGTTGGTTGTACAGTTCAGTGAGGGTAGCTTGGCTTCGAGTAGGTGAATTTGGGGTTGTTTGTGTGAATCTGTTCGTGCGCTTGGCATAATTGAGTGAAATCATGTACGGCTGGGGCAATGCAGAAACGCACTGGGTTTTAGTTACTGGCTGTTCGTGCCTTAGCTTAAAAGTAACCGCTTGTTTTTATGGTTGCTTCCTCAATGGTTCTCAATTGTCCTCCAATTCTGAGCTTTTGGTCTGGTGCAAAGATAGTTGGATGAAATTCTGTTAATTCATCATGGAAATGAGTCTAAGATTTTGCATCCCTGCTTCAGCAGCTTCAAACCGAGGGAATGTTCCCTTGTCATGCAGCTAGAACGGAGAATACATAGGTTTTCAACAGATGAAATTCCAATTGCTTGGTCTAGATTCGTTAGGATGTGAGCTTTTGACGATTCAACTGTACAAAGGTATCATTGAGGCAACCTCTCAAAACAAAAAAAAAAATTATGTTGTGGCTTTGTTTTCTCGGTGTTCCTATTAGAATAGGGTGAAATGATACCAGAATAAATGCAGCAATTGCTTGGTAAATCGTCATCAATGCGGCCAACAGATTAATAGCATGTATGAGAGTGCCAAATTATGCGGTTTATGATCACGTCTGCTGATATGTATTACTCTTTTGAGGTTCCGTTGCAACGCACGGGCACCCTACTAGTATGATCAAATCATAAGCATACATAATAATCTCATAACATACATCAACGCGACATAACAAAAACGCAAATGTAATTCTTGACCCATCCCTATCGTACTATGTACAGTGTGTCAAATGTTAAGTTAGTTAACCATTAGCAAATTTTAGTTGTTTTTACTAATCCTAAAACACAGTTTTAGCAATTTTAGGTTACCTAAGTTGTTAATCTATTCACCACGGTCCTAAAGCCCGCTCTGATACCAACTGTAACACCTCAGCCCAATACTGAGTCCGGAATGCCACTAAACCACACTATCAATTTCAACATCAATTAACCTTCTATTCACCACGGACCTAAAGCCCGCTCTAATACCAACTGTAACGCCCCAGCCCAATACTGAGTCCAGAATGCCACTAAACCACACTATCAATTTCAACATCAATTAACCTATAATTACAACAAGCATATCAATGATAAAACCTGTCCATGGGTCACAATAACAAAAGCTGTAACACCCCAGCCCAACATAGAGCCTAGGATGCTACCAACTACTCTACTGACTCAACTAGTTTCAACATCTTAATAAATATTCGACCAAACATTCAATCATGAGTGACAACAAACTGATAGTCAACGCTATCACAGTCTATAAATTCTCGATAAAAGTAAATCACTTACCAATGGAGCATAGATCGACTTAAGAAGTTTTCTCTTTAACAACTAAGTTAAAGAAGTCCAACAATACTAAGCTCAAGCAGATAATGACCAAAAAGCTACATCTAAAGCATCAATGATCAGCATATCTATGAGGATGATAGAATAATCCAAACAACCATTCTAATCCATCAACTAGAAATTAAATGAATTCAATCAACGAATGAATAAGAACATAAACGGATCATCCTTGATCACAGTCAAAGCATCCACCACAAAGGACGATCACAAAACTGAATCTAAAGTAATTATCAAGAATATGAATTGTGGATAATTGGACTAGTTCATTTATTGTGGTTTGTGTTTATGTGTCGTGCACCATGTCTACCCCTTCCCATGCATGTCGCTGCCTCGATAGGTACCTAGAAAGCACAACACAGCAAGAGTGAGTCCACGACTCAGCAAAGTGCAGTAGTAAATCAAACATAGCATCATAAGTAGTCAAAGGGAAAAACGATCCCATCATGAACAACATTATATACCACAATCCATCTCTTATGATAGCATCATAAGTAGTCCAGGGGAATAAACAATCCCATCGTGAGCAACATTATATACCACAATGCATCTCTTATGATAGCATCATAAGTAGTCCAAGGGATTAAACAATCCCATCATGAACAACATTATATACCACAATTCATCTCTTATGATAGCATTATAAGTAGTCCAAGGGATTAAACAATCCCATCATGAACAACATTATATACCACAATGCATCTCTTATGATAGCATCATAAGTAGACCAAGGGATTAAACAATCCCATCGTGAACAACATTATATACCACAATCCATCTCTTATGATAGCATCATAAGTAGACCAAGGGATTAAACAATCCCATCGGGAACAACACATTATATGCTAAACAAACAAATCCATATCTTATGCAGGAATGCAATGAACATGTCATGAATGCATCTCTTCACTTCTTAGCAATTACCGGTAATGCCGAGTAATGTATCTGTCGATACATTCTCAAGGCCTGTGCCCTCTAGGCACAGGGATCCAATGCCCACACTCCATGAGTGTGGGGACCCTGATTTTATCTTTTATCTATAACTCCTTAACCAAGTAAATATGACGTCATATGGTCCCTGAGTATACCCCTTAAATGTTATAAGGGAAGAGCCTACTGGGTGGTCGTAAGTTCTTCTACGACCACCCCCATAGTCGTAAGTTATGCTACGACTACCCCATAGTCGTAAGTCTTGCTACGACTACCTCATAGTCGTAGGTTCTTCTACGACTAGGTCATTTATGACCATTTTATGATCAATTAAACCTACAAACAAGTAGGCCCAATTGATTAAGGGATTCAAATAAATCATCATACGTTGTTACTCGCCAAGTAATAGCACGTAATGCTCCATTATCTACGGTATATAGTTGTTAGGCGACGTGGAGGAGTTAATACGCCGGTGATTACTACCAACGTGCGCCTGTTACAGGATGTGATGAGGCGCCGCTTCACCTGGAGAAACTGCTGCTCCTTCACGTACTATATAAAGGCGGCAATTAGAGAGGGAAGGGGGCCATGAGAAATACAAGCACTATCATCTGTAATAGTCTGAGTTTTTCCCTGATTGTTCAGAATACACTCAATACCATACACACAGGAGTAGGGTTATTATTCTCTCCGGAGAAGGCCTGAACCTGTATAAAAATCCCCGTGTCAATCTCTCTGCGTGATTTTATTCTAGGAGACCCCCCGAATCAAACAATCTTTACATAAGTTCGGTTCTAAAACACCGACAGTTGGCGCCGACCGTGGGGATCTTCCGGTAATCTCTTGTCAACATACTCTCTGTTTTCCAAATCTCATGCACTCATGGCAGGAGAATGGAACGAGGAGAACTGGTTCGACTTGGCAGATTACACGGATGTCGACATGGATGCCGGTTTCGATTACAAGCCGAGTGATGACTCATCCGATGGTGCTAGCCGCCTCCGGTGATCTTCCCGAGATCCAGGAGACAATGTCGTGATGGAGTTGAGGAGGATCCATATCCCCCAACAAGACGTCCAAGAGAGAGTCTACCCTCTCAAAGGACAAGGGTCAATTTGACCAGACTACACCTGTGGACTCACAACACGACGAGAGTTTTACCTCGAAGTGTCCGAGTCCCCTAAGGCGATCCGACTTGGTGAGGCAAGTTCGAAACCACAATTCGAGGACTTCACCAGCATCTGGTGATTCTCTCTCTCCGGATGACGCTAGAGAGAGCGGGATCAAGCATGCTTTTCCTACAAATTCGGTCATCTCTCCGCAGATCACGCCGCTAACGGAGCGGTTATAACTGGACTTCCCTACCGGAGGATTACTCCAAGTCGCCAGATGGTGTCTCGATGACTCCTCAAGCGGGGAGGCCTCGAGCGCAAGTGAGAATCATCAACGGGAGGTCTTCGTCCTTCCCTCATATCAAGGTCACTCTCCTAGAGACCGAACTGGAGACCCTCCCAGAAGATCACGCACTGCGCCCCCTCATGGCAGTGGCAAGAACACCACCGATGGCGGACACGACCAACACCTTCATGAACGCGAAGGAAATCCTTGACATACTCGCACTTCATTGAGGCAGTCTCAAGAGTCTGACAGGGAAGATCTTGAAGCTACTCGACGAAGGAAGATTGCGGCTCAGAAGAGTTTACCTGGGCGCATCCAATATCGGTCAGAGTCAGAGGAAGCTCAAGAACTCCATCACATCAGTGATTTGCTCGAGAATCCAACTCGAGAGCTCGCCCGAGCGCCGGGGTACGACCTCTTCGTTGAGATCGCACAAAGGCTTCGGTCTACAATGGAAAAGCTGGAAGCACCTCGCCGGCATCATTCAGGAAATCGTAGCAATACGACTTCTTCAGCTACCAGTCGATCAATCATATCACCACAAAGGAATCGATTTAAGCGAAGAAGTCACATCGATCTCCTACTCGAGAAATATTTTTGAACGATCGATGATCAACAAACCTATCGAGAGGTGATGGATTCGCCATACCGACATAAGTCTGCGAGAATGAGATGAACTGCGAGGAGTATTCCCTCGAGAACCGAGACCTATTATAGGTCAGTCAACCTATTATCGGGTATCGCCGAGTACGACCACCGATGATATCAACCCTTCTTTCACGCAAAGGAGGCGTCAAGAAGTCATTATGGATGTCGGGCATTCTCGCCCGATCTTCGAATTTAGCCACCTGCCACTTTCGCTGACCAATAAACATGGAGAAATTTGATGGATCCCAAAATCCTATCGAATTTCTTCAAATCTACACTACAAATGATCCGAAGCGGCAGGAGGAGGAAAACATGTGATGGCAAATTACCTTCCAACGTGCTCGAAGGGTGCGCTCGATCGTGGTTATTGAACCAACCACTCGAGTCGATTCATTCTTGGCAACACCTCTGCGATCTTCTCTTGGCAAACTTTCGGGCACTTACAATCATACAGGAAGGAGGACGACTTGCACCGGATGAGACAGAGCGACAACGAGACCTTGCGCCAATTCATCAAGCGCTTTAGTCGGGTTCGTAATTCAATTAGGAAGTTTCGATTCATCATCATCGGGGCTTTCAAGCAAGGAGTCCGTAGTAGAAGGATAACAGAAGATATTGCTTTAAATCCGCCTACCACTGTCACTGAACTCTTTGAGATGGCTGATCGATATGCAACTGCCTCTGAGGCGGTCGAGTGGAACAACACAATCGATCAAGAAAACAATACCTCTCGAGAGCCAGGTGATATTGGTAAGAAGAAAGATAAGAAAGCAAAAAAGTCCAAGAACAAGGCGAAGGGTCAAAAACTCCAAGTCAGCAGTTTCAAGGAGGTCTTGGCTGTGAATGATAAAGAGCCACGCACCTCCAAGCCACATTCCGACCGAGGCAAAGGTAAGCGCCCCGATCGGAAAAATGATAAGCCTAGGTGGTGTCCTTTCCATAAAAAGGAGGGGCATGACCTTCGCAACTGCCGGGTCTTTCAACGAAAGCTTGAAGACTACTACAACGGCAAAGGACCGCTTCCTACTCTCGAGCAGGTAGGGCAAACGAGTGGTCATAAGACTTCAGATGATGAGGAGGAGATGTCGTTCCAGGATCCGCAACACACCGTCGAGCACATCTACGGAGGATCATCGGCATATGAATCAAAGCGACAACTTAAAGCTGCTGAACGAGAGGTAAACTCCATAGATCCTCCTCTTGTCAATAAATTACCGAAGTGGTCAGAAGTCACCATCTCCTTTGAGAAGAGTGACTGTCTGATTCCTTCGACTCGACCAGGTCGGTATCCGATCGTGGTCGAACCCACCATCAACAATTGTCGAGTCAATCGAGTTTTGTTGATGGTGGCGACTGATAAATATTTTATTTACGAGTGCCCAGACGAAATGCAAGTACCGAGATTAAGGTAAGACCGATGCGATACTCTTTCCATGGAATCATACCGAGATCTTGACCAAACCGATTGGTCAAGTTTCTCTTCTTTTAACATTTGGTTCACCAAGTAATTTCGAGACGAGAAAATCTCCTTTGATGTGGTCGATTTCGACATTCAACATATAACGCCATACTCGGACGACCAACTTTGGCAAAATTCTTAATGGCTACTCATTATGTATATCAATGTATTAAGATGTCAGGTCCCAAAGGAGTAATCACAATTCATTGTGACAAGAAGATGGCGCATACCTACGACCGTCGATCCCTCGAGATAGTTGGACAAATACCAGCTCGAGAAGAAAGTCAGCCTTCGACTAGTAAGTCGATAAAGCTGTACCGAAGCCGAACGACAAGGTCAAAGAGGTTCCTCTGGATGCAGGGGAGCCCTCGAAGATCGCTCAGATTGGGGAAACTTCCGACCCCAAATAGGAAGACGCCTCATCACCTTCCTCCGAGCTAACGCAGATGTCTTCGCGTGGCAAGCATCCAACATGCCCGGAGTCCCCAGGGAGGTGATCGAGCACAGGCTAACTTTACGGCCTGACAAAGTACCCGTAAAACAAAAATTACGGAGATTTGCCCCTGATCGACGAGATGCTATCAAATCAGAATTGGATAAGCTACTTAAAGCAGGTTTTATAAGAGAGGTCAATCATCCCGAATGGTTGGCTAATCCTGTAATGGTTAGAAAGTCAAACGGCAAATGGCGTATGTGCGTAGACTTTACTGATCTTAATAAAGCTTGTCCAAAAGACGATTTTCCTTTACCTCGTATCGATCAGTTGGTTGATTCTACTACAAGTTGTGAGATGTTAAGTTTTCTAGATGCATATTCTGGATACCACCAGATCAATATGTGTTTAGACGATGAAGAAAAGACTGCGTTTATTACACCATTTGGTATATTTTGCTATGTAAAAATGCCAATTGGTCTAAAAAATGCTGGTGCTTCTTTTCAACGCTTGATGCAATTGACTTTTTCATCTCAACTAGGCCGAAATTTGGAAGCCTATGTTGATGATCTAGTCGTTAAAAGCATGAAGGGACTTAATCATATTACCGACCTACAAGAAACATTCGACAACCTCAGAAAAAATCACTTAAAACTCAATCCTGAGAAGTGTGTGTTCGGAATCTCTTCAGGAAAATTGCTTGGATTCCTAGTATCTATACGAGGAATCGAAGCAAATCCGGAAAAGATAAAGGCCATTCTCCAAATGCGCCCTCCGACCACAAGGAAAGAAGTCCAGAAACTCACGGGGTGCATGGCGGCTTTAAGTCGTTTCATCGCACGACTAGGAGAAAAGGGACTACCTTTCTTCAAACTTCTTAGGAAACACGAAGGTTTTGAGTGGTCGAAAGAGGCAAACGTTGCCTTTGAGGATGTCAAGAGGTACCTTACGAGTGCTCCTATTCTGGTCTCTCCAAGACCAGACGAAACACTCTTAATTTACCTAGCTGCCACGCCACAGGCAGTGAGCGCAGTACTAGTCGTGGAACGTGAAAACGTACAACGACCGGTTTACTACGTAAGTGAAGTTTTACACGGGCCTAAGGAGCATTACCCTCAGGTCCAAAAGCTTCTATATGCCCTCCTCATGTCTTCGAGGAAACTGCGGCATTATTTTCAGGCGCACAAAATAGCTGTGCTGTCTGAGTTTTCCTTGGGAGCGATCCTCCGGAATAGGGAAACAATGGGGACGATGGCAAAATGGTCAGTCGAACTTGGGGAGTTCGACATCCATTTCGTGTCCCGAACGGCCGTTAAATCCCAGATCTTGGCAAACTTTGTCGCCGAATGGACAAATCCTGAACCTGTTCAGGATCCCCAGTACGATTCCCACGACCAGTGGACGATGTACTTTGACGGGTCGCTTACTTTAAGTGGCTCGGGGGCTGGGGTGGTCCTGGTATCTCCTACCGGAGAGACCTTAAAGTATGCCATACAATTAAACTTTCAGGCCACTAACAACATGGCAGAATACGAAGGTTTGCTAGGCGGCATCGAGCGCAATGAAGCGCTCTCGATTCGTCGACTACTCGTGAGAGGAGACTCTCAACTAGTCGTGAATCAAATCGGAAAAGAGTACCAGTGCTCTAACTCGATAATGTCTCGATACTTATCGGAAGTGCGTAAGCTAGAAAAGCATTTCTTAGGTTTCGAGGCACAATTTATCCCTCGAAGGATAATTTCTCGCATGAGACCGACTTGCTCAATAGCTTCTTCCCGATCTGTAGTACCAAAGGGAGTCTTCTTGGATCAACTCGAAGCCGCCATCGGTCGATGAACCGAGACACCTCCTATTGAGACGGCCTCTCTAGAATACGAGGATACATGGATGACGCCTATCTATGAGTATCTTGAAGGGTTCAAGATTCAAGACGATCTCGAGGCGGATCGTTTATCGAAAAGCCAAAATGTATATTTTGGTTGAAGGAGTCCTCTATAAACGAGGTACTCAAGGGTGCTCATGCGATGCATTTCGCAGAGCGAAGGATTAACACTCCTTCACGACATACATGATGGCATCTGTGGAAATCATGCTTCCTCTAACACTGGCCGGTAAGGCTTTTCGACAAGGTTTTCTTCGCCAATGACCCTTTACGATGCTAAAGAGTTGGTTAAAAAGTGTGTCGATGCTAGTTTCATAGTAGGCAAATACACCAACCGGATCGGGCATTACAAACAATACCTCTATCTTGGCCTTTTTGACACAGGGTCTCGATATCCTAGGACCGTTCCCCAAAGCTCCGGGAGGTTTCGAGTTCCTTTTGTGGCTATTGATACGTTCACAAAATGGATTGAAGCCGAACTGTGGATCGATAACAACAGAAGCGGCAAAATGGTTTATGATGAGATGCGTAATTACTCGATTTGGAGTACCGAGTCGAATAATTACAGATAATGGTAAGCAATTTTCAAGTGCAAAATTTCAGAAATTTTGCAACGAGTTGGGTACCAAACTGTGTTATGCTTCTGTGGCCCATCCCCAAAGTAATGGGGCGGTCGAACGTGCAAACGGCCAAATAATGAGAGGAATTAAGACTCGAGTCTTGACCAGCTCATCAAACGCCGGGGCTTGGGTACAAGAGTTACCCTCCGTATTATGGGCAATTAAATGCGACTACCAATCGAGCTACAGTGAAACACCATTTTTCTAGTCTTGAATGAAGCCATGCTTCCTCCGGAACTAAAGATAAGGTCAACATGAGTCGAAACTTTCAAAGACTCCAACCAGAACAATTTCGAGCAGATGATATTAATCTACTTGAGGAAAGGAGAAACCAGCCTTAATCCATTCAAATAGCCTACCAACAAGCCCCACGCAGATACTACGATCGAAGGTCCAACCTCATGACCTTCTTTGTAGGTGACTTGGTATTGAGGCTCGCCAATCCAAGTCTAATCGAACAAACTTTCTCCCAAGTGGGAAGGTCCTTACACAATGGTCGGGTTACTCGTCGTGGTCGATGCGATTGGCAATGGAAGACGGCGAGTTCTCTCGAACTCTTGGAACATCGACCCGATTCACGCAAGTTTTATGTGTAACCAATCATTCGCATAATAAAGACTCGTGTTCTCTCTACCTCTATTGTCTTACTTTTGAGTAGTGCTTTCATAATCTTTCGACTATATTCCAAATACCCGTTTCCTTTATATTTGGTCGAAGAGCAGTAACATCACCTAGTCGAAGCCTCTCCTCTCTGCATGTGGTCCTGCCCATTAGAAGGAGCTTCCTAGTGTTGACTCGTTACTCACTTTTGCTGCCAACACAAAGAGCTCGGGTTCTATTTAGTCGAAATATTTTTAAAGCCTCCTCTTTTCACCTTAGTTTATTTCTTCAGTTCTTTTGAAAAATATTCTAAGTCAAGTGCACTTTCTTAGATTTATTCAACTGCTTTTGGGGTATTCGATTCGTCTGAACTGGTCGGAGGAAGAAACACATCTAGTCGAAGTCTCTCCTCTCTGCACGTGGTCCTGCCCACTAGAAGGAACTTCCTAGCATCGTTCAGTTTCCTATTCTTGATACCAGGACAGACTTATCGAGTCCTCCAAAGAAGGGCGAACAATTTTTTTGAAGTCCTCTGGATGTTTGTTTAACTCAAGTTGCTGTTCTCGATTTAATTAATCTAGTCGGAGATGGTGACATCACCTAGTCGAAGACTTTCCTCTCTGCATGTGGTCCTGCCCACTAGAAGGAACTTCCTAGTGTCGATTCGTTACTACTTTTTCGGCCAGTGCATGACAATCGTGACCAAAAACTACAAGTTAACCAAACCTCTCTGTTTTCAGAAACCCTTTTTAATACTATTTACTTAGTTTGTCTAAACAAACTAAACAAATAATCGGGGCTAACATAAAGTTATTAATTTGACTTCAATTCTTAGTCTTTCATTACATTTTTCATTAGTTAATTATCTTTTGAGTTACTAACTACTCGACAAGATGATTTGCAGAAAAAAGATGCATTATATAATACATCAATAAAAGCTTGTTTTTCACGGGTTTTTACAAATCACTCAAGAAGGAGAGCCTAGTCGCATTTCCTCAAACTTTTTACCGAAAGTGGTTGCATTTCTTCAATAAGACGACTTGCTTCGCTTGGGCGATCGAAGTCGACTTCGATTGGTTGCACATTAAGGTGGGGTCATGAGCTTTAAGTTTTGCCAATGCATAACTTATAGCACTTTCGACCGCCTCCTTGATGGACTCGGTTTGATTGGCCTTGAGTGGTCACCGGTTCTTACAAAGTCCCGACTTGTTCCTCAATAGTACTTACGTGAGCAAACTATCGTATCATCTTGAGGAGCTTTTCCTCAAGACGTAGCTCACCAAGTACATTGTTCAGAGCGTGATATTGTCTTGAAGATTAATCTTCATTGCCTCCATGACTGTTGGAGTACGAGTTGAAGCCTCGCGAAGTTGTTTGTTTTCACCACTTGTTACGACAAGAATAAGACCGGTCGAGTAAATAAACTTCTAGAGGAGAGAATAAGATAGTCACGGTAAAAGAATTTCTTACGCTAGACGAGAATCTAACTTCTCGATTTACGCATTATGAGAAAGCACGGTCTCAAAGATGCCACTCCTTCCATAACTTGACTTCATCTGCGTTTGCCTTAGCAATGCGACAGTCTCGTTATAGATCAAAGTCTTATCCCTAAGTTCATTTTGAGTCTTCCCGGTTCAAGATCCATTTCTAAAAGAGGAAACGAGAATTAGAAAAGGAAGGAACTCGAATGGACAAAGAGAAAAGAAATGCTTACGATCGGCGAGATCTCGGCCTCTCAATTTCTTGATCCTTCTCTTTGATATCTGAAAAAGCTCGCGAATAACCACGCTTTTTTCCTTAACTTCACCTGAAGTCGTCTCAGATCATTTTCTTTTTTCGAAAAGAAGTGACGATCGGTAAAATCAACAATATAAGCAAATCCTAAGTGCAAAGACTTCATCGCTTATCTTTTCTGCATTTCTTCAGTTGCAGAGTTAGCTTCTTTAACCTTCCTCAAGAGGAATTCTACTTGTTCACATAGCTTTCTCGACTCCTCTTTTTGATAATCGAGCGAGTCGGCCAGAGTCTTTTCGTCGCTTTTTAACCTGTAAAGGTTAAAAGTGGACATGAACATTATTAAATTGGTTGTAAGCTCTCCTACAACCATTGATCCAGTCGTAAGTTCTTCTACGACTATGGATCTAGTCGTAAGTTCTCCTACGACTAAGCATCTGGTCGTAAGCCTTTTACGACTAGTACCTAGTCGTGAGTTTTTCCACGACAAACCCTGTAAGCACTATATAAGTAGTCAAGTCGAAAATGACTATGAAAAATAGTGACTTACCACCTCTCTGCTGCTTTTTGAGTTCCTTTTTCTGTCATGACTCTAGAAGTTGTCGGTGATATTCACCGACAACGCAATTTGCTCTAGAGCTTTACGCAAAAGGAAAGACAAGAAGAAACAAGGAAGATCACATATATAAGTATTCTTAAATACTTACACTCATGGTTGATCGAGCAAATATCGAGTAAACCAGCTCTGCATGCTTCAGCTTGTCTACTCTATCGACCTGATCCCACCAAACCTTCTCAAGACGCTCATTGTCAAAAGTGTCCCCTCTATTGGGAATGTCTTTGGGATGAGGGACTCGATGGCGAGATCTAAAAGCATAAGACCCTACTATGGAAGCAGGGCCAAAGAAATCGTAAGCAGTTGAAGTATTCCTCATCTTCCAATTTGAAATTGCAAAGATCTCTTTGGGTACCGAAAGGAGGTGCGCAACAATTTCCTTCCCAAGACGGTGGTCGGTACATCTCCACCTTGGGTAGAGACCTGCGACTACTCTGCTGGTCCCACGACCACATCAATGGTCATGGCGGCTATTTACGTGGTTGTAGACGCTACGAGTGGTTATAGCCGCCACCTCGGTTATTGTGGCCGCTACCTCACCGCCATGGCTACAACTTCACGGTTGTGACAACCGCCTCGGAGCCACGACGACCGTCCACCACCGGGCGAAGATGATCCTTCGACCACTCATTGTCGGCTCTCCTATCGCTCGAGAGGCGGAAATGGGCTTCTCGATAGAAGCCACCTCGGGGACTGAAGAAGTCGAGCTAAAACAAACAAAAGGATAGCAAGTCAAATTGTGAAAAGCAAAAGGTAAATGATGTTATTACACTTTAGCTTGTTTCACATACCTCTGCATCCTAGACTTGATCAGAAACTTTGAAGCCATCTTCACGATGGAAGGGTTCTTCGACTTCTTTGCTACGACCACGTCTGGTCGTAGCTCAAGTTGGGGCATAGGCTCGGCCACGACCACGTCCGGTCGTGGATCTTGAACAGGACCATCTCTCGGTCTCGACTTTCCGGAGGGCGAGATCGGTCTCGACCACTCCAAGAGCAGCTACCCTCAACAATAGGGACTGGATCGGCGTTGTCCTTCACAAAGATATAAACTCCTTCCGGTTCTCTTTTTCTAGTTGCTTGACAAAACTAGAAGTGGCGGCGTGAAAGCTTTCTCGTCATAATAAAAGGTACCTTGGCCTTGTGGGCTTTGCGCCTAAGAGGTTCTTCAACCTCCACGGCCTCCTCGATTGGTTTGCTTGGTCTCGGCCATCTTGTGGTCATGTCCTTGGTCTTACGGGTCTTGAGTATAAGAGGTTCTTCATCCTCCTCGACTTCAGTTGTTTCGACTTCAGTTTCTGCTGCGACTATGCGTGCCGCAGACCTTAACGAGGACTTGGTCGAAACGAGGGGACTTGAGCTTGATCCTCCCTTGTCGACGACTCTTGAAAGTCGACGCTTTTTAATTGGGGGAGCTGAGTCCTTGTCCACTGTCGCCCCTGCGCCAATGGTCATCAGTTCGACCTCTTCGTCGTCCCGGCGGTTTTCCATGCCTACTTTCTGTAAAGAAAAACAGAAAAAGAAGAATCAATGACCAGTCGTAAGTTTTTCTACGACCAGTACCTAGTCGTAAGCTTTTCTACGACATGTCCCTGATTGTAAGATTTTCTACGATCACTACCTAGTCGTAAGTTCTTTCTACGACTATAAAGTCTTATGGATAAAATCAGCTTTTGATTACCTTTAGGCGCTCAACCTTTTCCTCTGCGGACAAAACCGCAAGGATTTGAGGAACCGCCATTCCGGGTGGCGGGGGCTTCTCACAAACGAGTTTGACTCGAACGTCAATCTCTGCCTGTGAAAGATCTGTATAAAACAGATAAAGATACTCGATTAGATAATTCTGAAGAAGACCAAACTGAGAGTTAAGTCGAAAAACTACTTACCCTCCTCGTAGTCCCTGCTCGGGTCTTTTGGCCACGTGTACTTCCACATAGGAGGTACTCGTTTCTTCAAAGGGCTAATTCGACGTGTGATGAAATCCTTCACCACATGCCATCCAGTCAACCCCCCCTTCTTTCAAATCCTTAATGGCTTGAATATAGGGGGCAATTCGACTGATATCTTGGGGAGTCGAATTCCACGAAGATTTTTTTTTGACCTTCCTGGAAGGTAAGGCATCTTCGAGGTGACTTTCGGTAAAACCACCTCTTCCTCCATCCCGCCACGAGGACTGGTGAACATCTGAATGTACTCCTCGACTTCCCATCATGGAGCTTGGACCACGACTTCCGGCTATTCCAGCTTGTCGAGCCATTCCGTAGAAATACTGAAAGAGCTCAAGGTCCGCTGGAATTCCCAGGTACGCCTCACAGAGATACACAAATACGCTCAGCATTGTGATGGAATTGGGACCAAGGTTCACCAATTCCACCTCAAAATACTCGAGTATAAGTGTAAGAAAGGGGTGAGCAGGCAATCGTAGACCACACTCACAGTACGCCTGGAAGACGGGAATTTGTCCATCCTCCCCCGACGGCCATTGCTGCTTGTATGCCGGGAACCACTCCACGAGAAATCTCTTTGGAATCTTCCCAGCGTTGACAAGGGCTTGCATCTTCGCCGTATCCATCTCCGACTCGGCCCACTCGGAGACCCTCCCGCCATTTCTCTCGAAGGGGAGATTCTTGATTGAGTTGGTGGCGAGAAGACAAGAACTTGATGAGCAAAGGATGATTTGAGGAAAAGTGTGAACCCTAAGTCTTACCCCGAGAAGTATTTATAATCACGCGTGCCTTGGGCCGGGCGTGGTATTCCAAAGGTTGCCACCGTCTCGGGAACCGCCCAACAGACAAAGCTAACGGGTGTCGTTTGAAATTCACAGCGTGTCCGCTCGAGAAAATCGGGTTTGCTTTTACACCTCAAATGAAATTACTTCCTTGGTTAGATTCTTTTTAACCAAAGGAAATATCAATCGAAAAGGTTTGTCTTCCGATCACCATGCTACGACCACCTCGTGATCGTAGAAATGTTCTACGACTATTTGATAGCCGTAAGCAATTTTCTTGACCAAGCATACCTCTGGTCAAAGTAGTACACTAATGTCGAAGAGTTTTTCCTTCGACTATCTTTCTACGACCCTCTCGTGGTCGTAAGACCATCTATAACTCCTTAACCAAGTAAGTTGCTTTCACTTGAAGTGGGGGCTAGATGGCGAGGATATAATAATCCTCATTTTATCTTTTATCTATAACTCCTTAACCAAGTAAATATGACGTCATATGGTCCCCGAGTATACCCCTTAAATGTTATAAGGAAGAGCCTCTTTGGGTGGTCGTAAGTTCTTCTCGACCACCCCCATAGTCGTAAGTTATGCTACGACTACCCCATAGTCGTAAGTCTTGCTACGACTACCTCATAGTCGAGGTTCTTCTACGACTAGGTCATTTATGACCATTTTATGATCAATTAAACCTACAAACAAGTAGGCCCAATTGATTAAGGGATTCAAATAGTCATCATCTGTTGTTACTCGCCAAGTAATAGCACGTAATGCTCCATTATCTCGGTATATAGTGTTAGGCGGCGTGGAGGAGTTATCGCCGGTGATTACTACCAACGTCGCCATTCTGAGGATGTGATGAGGCGCCGCTTCACTGAGGCGCTGCTCCTTCACGTACTATATAAAGGCGGCAATTAGAGAGGGAAAGGGGCCATGAGAAATACAAGCACTATCATCTGTAATAGTCTGAGTTTTTCCCCTGATTGTTCAGAATACACTGAATACCATACACACACAGGAGTAGGGTTATTATTCTCTCCGGAGAAGGCCTGAACCTGTATAAAAATCCCCGTGTCAATCTCTCTGCGTGATTTCATTCTAGGAGACCCCCTGAATCAAACAATCTTTACGTAAGTTCGGTTCTAAAACACCGACAATGACAATTAACAAGTATGAAATACAACAATTCAATGTTTCTCATTGCACTTGACTCAACCGTGAGACAGAAGACAAAAAGGCAGAACGCTCTAGCAATGGGCTCCACCACCACCTGGTAACCAAGAATGATACTAGGCATCAACCAAACATGCTTAACAAGATAATACTCACAGCACTCTACAACGTCTCCCCATAACCCAAGTCAAACACTTGATCTACTCAAGCTAGACAACATGCTAAACAAAAATCTATTCGGGACAACAGTACTAAAACATTCATATATTTTGCTCCGAGACTCAAAACGGGGTGATCTTAGATCCTATGGGAAGGTAATGAAACCCTCCACGATAGTCTAGTTGGTTGGAACCTCCAATTAGGCCAACAACTTAGGCTAGCATTCAACTGAAAGTCTGACCTATAATCTGTCTAATAAAATTGGACAGCAGTAAGGAAACAGTCATATCTTTTGATTGGCTTAGCCAAAAACCAATATTCTTGTCATTATGGAAAGATCAGAACATAATCTTCAAAAGTTCAGTTGGCATGATACCCAGATTTTGCCTTTAACAAAAAGTGGCACACGGGTCAAATTTACTGTCGGAAACCGATGAACAAACTGGACAGTCAAATTGAAACGTGCATAACTTTTGTTCTACAAATCCAAAAAGGGTGTTCTTTAACAATCTGGAAGGCTAAGATCATAAAATTCAAAAGTCTAGTTTGCATGATATCCAGATTTTGTCTTTAACAAAAAGTGGCATATGGGTCTAATTTACTGCTATGCAATGACAGGTTCCTGGACAGCAGCAACGAAAAAGACCATAACTTTTAAACTATAAATCAGATTTGAGTGAACTTTGCGTCTACGGAAAGCTAAGAACAGATACCACATAACTCTAGGAGGTGGGATGCCCAGATTCAGACTCTAAACGCCATAAACCAGTCGCACAATATCTGGACAGAAACTGCTCAGTTCGTAGCAGGGATTTGATCTACTAAACAAAGCCAAAATCTGAATCTAAATCAATAAAAACTGAGAGGGAATCACTCAAGACCCTAGAATACCTGCAGATCCTTCTCCTCCTCCTTTCTCCCCTCTTCTCTACCTCTTCCTCCCTTCCCTCCCTTCCCTTTCTTCCTCTTGTGGTGGCTAGCTGCAGGAGCTCCCCAAGGTGGCGACAATGGAGGTGAGCTTGAGGAGGGAATGGAGGCGCCCAAGGAGGGAGTGAGAAGGAGGGGGGCTGCTAAGGAAGGGGAAAGTAGTGAGGATTCGGCCAGCAAAGGGGCTGGTGGCTTCTTATGGGGAGGAAAGGGGGGAAGGGGTGGATTAGCTAGGGTTTGAGGGGAGGAGAGGTGGCTGCATGGGCTAGGCCCAACTTGGGCGCCTCCCCTTCGCCCAACAGGCCGACCTTCAGTTGCCCAAGCACAGGTAGGAGGCCCATGTTCCAAAGATTTCCTCCAAAACTGAAATTCCGATTAAACTCCCTGTCTAACCTATATTGCACTCGATATTGAATAAATTTCTCTTCCAAATAATATGTACTCTCTATTTGATATCCGGAGTATTACACAAGCATAATGATATGACAATCATAGATAATTTATTCCTAGGAACATAGCAAGGTAATAAACCAAAATTAACTTATCATCTAAGGTTATTCAACACTATCATGTACTAAATGTAAATCATCATGCTATATTAAAAGTTTCTCATGTCCAATGAATCAAATAATTGGGTGTAGGTTGTGATTCCAAGTGCGCTAGCCATTCCCGAGTGAAACGTCATCAACGGTCACCTAAAAACAACAATAGAGCAAGAATGAGTCCAAGACTCAGAAAATACATAATAAAGCCACAGACAACAGTTTATCAACCATAATCAAGGTTATCATCATAATCTATTTATTTAATGCCATTCTCATACTCAAATAAACAAGTCATGTTCCATATAGGTAAATTTGCACAATTTAACAGTTTACTCATATATGCGTATGCACCATCATGCTCATGCTCATATGCATCTCATCAGCTGATACCGGTATAGCAGAGCGTTCACCCATCAATGACACACTCTATCCCTCACTCCCGTGAAGTCCCCACCAAAATAGGATTTTATCTAGAGCACTCTGGACTAGTCATGTATCTTTCTCACCGACCTTACCGGAATAGTTACATGACTTTCTCACCGACCTAGCTCGTGCAACTCCTGTTATGATGAATGTAAATGATTCACATCTCTAATTATTCATCAACATAATTCATCTCATTAACTCAATCTCTGATTCTCATTAACTCAATACCATACTCTCATTCACCCAATGTCATCATTATCATGTATAAGGATAATCTTAATGAAATCATAATAAATAGCATGATAATTAATATCAATGACAATGACGAACAACTCGTTGTTCACCCCTCTACCATGTACTTACCTCTTAGCCCTTCGAAGCCGGATGACGAAATTGTGGCAAGGCGCATGAGGCACAGTCCCTGAACAAGCAACTAATAACACACACACACACACACACACACTCAAAAACATCATCAAAATCACATTATCATAACACCAACTCGTCACACTAATCGACCTCGCATGTTTACGCCAAACCGACCAAATTAACCCAAATCTACCGGACGCACTACCTGTTGTCCCAGAAGTAAAATGGCTCTAACTTATTCATCCAAACTCCAAATTCAACCAACCAAGACTTTCTGGAATCGTCAAGAAACAACCTATATTTTCCTAGTTATGATGAAACTCGGATTCTACCGTTTTCAACCCCGTTTCTTTACCTGAAAACCGTTGCAGATTCTGTCAAAATAGCCCGATTCACAACTTTATATCTTTAATTCTACAACTAGAACATATATGAATAATATGAGTTTTTGAAACTAAACAAGATTTTCTATAATATTCAAGTTGACACAAATATTTAATTTAACCAATTTATACACAAAATCGATCCAACTACATGAAGTCTGCCATCTATGTCCCAAATCTGGACAGCATCCTTCCGGAGGCTGTAACTTTTTGGTTGCTACTCTATTTTTAATGAATCATATCTTCCTGGAAATCTAATGTGAAAACCTAACTTTTCTCTAATTACACCGAACTCTAATTCCATGTCTAAATACCCCTAATCGTCCCCGCAACGTTCTGCCATAAACCTGATGAATCTAGACACAACAGAAATCCATCTTCCCCTTGACCAAACATTCTAAAAATATATTAGAGATTAATCTAGGATAAATCTAATGGGTTCAAATCATTACCCTCGGAGACACGAAGCCAAAGCGTGAATTTTCCATCTTTCCCCTTCTCTTCTCTTCCGCTGGCCGAGCAAGGCGGCAGCAGGGGACGTGCTACAGTAACAACCATCTAGGGTTTGGTCCCCGCTCTTAAACCAACTTCCCACTTGGGCCAAACACCATGGGCTTCGGCCCACTGCCCAGGTTCTCCAATAAAAGCAAAAGCGCCCCTCTGAAACCTCCAATTCCTTCTCTAATTTAGTTTAATTTTAGTACTAATCACTTATTTGTTTTATGTTTAAATGGGATATTACGATATACTAATTTAGTTTAATTTTAGTACTAATCACTTATTTGTTTTATGTTTAAATGGGATATTATGATATATATATATATATATATATATGAGAGAACCAAAGGTTTTGGAGAAAAAGAAATGGAAAATAATATACATATACACATATATATATACATATATATATATATATATATATATATATATATATATATATATATATATATATATGTATGTATGTATGTATATATATATATATATGTATGTATGTATGTATGTATGTATATATATATATGTATGTAGGTATGTATATATATATATATACATACATACATACATATATATATATATATATATATATATATATATACATACATACATACATACATATATATATACATACATACATACATATATATATATATATATATATACATACATACATACATACATATATATATATATATATATATATATATATATATATATATATATATATATATATATACATACATACATACATATATATATATATATATACATACATACATACATACATATATATATATATATATGAGACAACCGAAAGGTTTTGGAGAAAAAGAAATGAAAATAAGGTTTGCAAGTTGAATAGATCAATTTATGGTCTTAAACAAGCTTTACGTCAATGGTATATTCATTTTGATAATGCTATCACATCATATGGTTTTTCAATCACGGAAGGTGATCATTGCATATATACAAAAGTTATGGGTAATTGCTTTGTCTTACTATCTTTATATGTTGATGATATTATGATTGCTTCTAATGGTAAAAATACATTGATGGAAGTGAAAGCTTAGTTGTCTTCTAAATTTGATATGAAAGATATGGGAGAAGCTTTCTATATTTTAGGAGTTGAAATACATAGAGATCGGAATAAAATTATTCTTGGGTTGTCCCAAAAGGCATACCTTCGAAGTATTTTAAAACGATTTTTAATGGAAAACAACAAATCTGTTAATGTACCTATTGTGAAGGGAACCAAACTCAGTGAGGAATTATATCCAAAAACTCCTGAGGAAAAAGCTAGAATGAATGGTATTCCTTATTCTTCAGCTTTGGGATGTCTTATGTATTCTATGTTATTTACACAACCTAACCTTAGCCATGCCATTTGAATTCTTAGTAGATATCAAAAGAATGCTGGGGAAGAGCACTGGAAATAAATCAAATATGTACTACTGTGATATCCCATTTAAAATAAAACAAATAAGTGATTAATAGTGAAATTAAATAGAAATAGAAAGGAAAAATTCAGAATTTAGGTGGAGTATTAGAACCCAGGCCTTTGGCCCATAGCCCTTGGCCCAAGTGGGAACCGACTTAAAAGGGGGAAGCCAAACCCTAGCCATCCCCCAAGTACTGTAGCTCTGCATACTGTAGCACCACCTCCCCTTACAACCCTTGCACCACCCCTCTCCCTGCTGGCGTTGCCCTCCGCTGTTGCTAGCCAAGGAAGAGAGGAAAGAAGAAGAAGGATGAGGAAGAGGGAGAAAGAAGGTGAGAGGAAGATCTCACGGATTTTTTTCAGCATTGTCATCATGTTGTTCAAGGGTGACCTTCAGTTTCCCTTTGCTTTGTTATTACTTTTGCGATTCGGGCACTATCAAGTAGTAGATCGAGTGTAGATAGTTTGTATTGCACTGTAGATTTGGATTCTGTGATGGCAAAATTTGGTCTGGTCATATCTTAGAGAATTGTGGAAAAAATCATTAGCTTTCTATAGAGCCTTCGTTCACCTTGTTTGGTTGAGTAGATCTCGAGATATGAATTTTACAATGCTGCTGTCCAGAATCTCTGTCAGGTTATAGCAGTCGTGGTAATTGATAGATTAAAGATAGATAACGGCTGAATCAGAGATATTGACCAACATGATTTGTGTAGATAATTATTTTATCTTTCCAGAATGTTAAATAACACATTTTTTTGGATCAGCCGAATGAAAGTTATGGCCATTTTAAGTCTTCTGTCCAGAATGTCCATCAATTTCTAACAGTGTTATTAATCTATTTGTTAAAATTAGATAAAAGGCATAATTAGAAGATCTCGCCAACTTAACTATTGTAGACAATTTTGTAAGCTTTCCAGAGAGACTAAAAATGCATTTTTATGATAAACATAATGGGATATATGAATTCTAGAATGTTGCTGTCCAGTATTGAGTTACTACTAGTTCGTCATTCTGTTTGAGTAGATTAAATATATGAAGTGTTGGATTTTGGAGTGCGGTTAAGAGCGTAGTGATTAAGCGTTGTTCTACATTGTCAAAGCTTGTTTTGAGTAAAATATTTATTGTAGGCAGAGTGACCTTGGGTTTGGTTTCGCCTTCTCTACATTCCAATTTGTCGCAACGCGAAAAGCAAGTACAATTTAGAGTCATATTGGATGCTTGATTGTACAAATTGGTTGAATGACTATGATATGGATAATCTTATGAAGTATGGGTATTATTCCACTGATTGCATATTTCCGTTAAATGTTTATAATAATAGGAAGGTATGGAAGTGTTCATTTCGTTTCATTACATTCATTCGAAGTTTTCATGTTTAGCACATGGGAGTGGGTATTGAGGTTCATTTCATTCAATTCAAGCATTCATGTTTAACCCACGGGAGTGGGTATTGAGATCCCCATATTTTCAATATGGGCAACTAGATCCCTGTATGAAAGATTCTTCATACGGCAATGGATCCCCGTATTTTGAGAATGCGGGCATAAGTGAACACCGACGGGTGTTACACTAGCTATACCAGTATATGTAGAAGAGAAGTGTAGTCATATTCATGATTTGCATTAAGTGCATAGCATTTACATATGTATTTGATATGTATTGAGAATGATTTGCCTTCGATCCGTTGTTTCATATGTTGTTCATATGTACTTGCTGAGTCTTGGACTCACTCTTGCCATTCAATGTTTTAGGTGATTGTTGAGGACGACATTCATTGGGTGGAAGTAGCTCACAGATGCATATCACATTGTTGCACACTTCATCACTTAAATAATGGTTCTGTTGCTTCCATTCAAATCAAACCTCTTAATGTAATAATTAGTTATTTGGTACGTCCAATAGTTTCCTTTAGAGTTTTTAAATGTTAGATGATGATTCAATCTAGTTGGAACTTATTAATGATGTCTATTGTCTTGTTTGGGTTGTAATATCTATGGTTTTGATTTTAGTTCCTTGCTGAAATTTATGTTAGTAATTTTATTAGAAATGACTAGTTGATGTCTAGCTATCATTCATTGTTCAATTGATAAAGAAAATTTATAGTTTCAGTTTTGATTTGTTAATGTAAGTTACATCTTGGCTTTCTTATAGCCAGGGTGTTACAACTATGTTATGTCAATGGAACTATGGGTTATTCATTATATTTTAATGGTCATAATCTTCAGCTACAGGGTTATACTGATGCTGATTGGCAAGGGGATGTGGATGACTGAAAGTCAACTTCTTGTTATCTATTTACTTTGGCAAGAGATGCTATTTCTTGGTGCAGCAGGAAACATGATTCAATTGCTCTTTCCTCCATGCAAGCTAAATACATTGCTGCATCTAAAGCAGCAAAAGGAAGGTGTAATATCCCATTTTATTAAATGAGTATTTAATGAATTAGAAAAGGATTAATAATATGAATTTAGTGGGAAAATAGTTATGGACCTTCGGCCCATACCCAAGCGGTGGGTCGGCCACCAACAAAAGAGGGAGAGGGGGAAACCCTAGCCCTGTTACTGTAGCACCGCCCCCTGGTGTCTCCTCCCCATGGCAGCCCTAGCCTCCATCCCTCCTGCTGCTTTTTGCGCTGCTGGCCAAAAGCAAAGAAGGGAAAGGGAAGAAAGGGAAGGGAAGGAGAAGGGGAAGAAAGAAGAAGGGGAGAAGAAAAGGAGGAAGAAAAGAGAGAAAACTCGTGGGAAAAATCATGGTTCAGCTTCATGTCTCCATGGGTAACAATCTGGAACCATTAGAAGTGCCCTTGGATAATCGCTTTTCATTTCTGTAGATCATTTTGTCTTTGGGAAAGGTAGATAAACTTTCTGTCCAGATTCGTCAAGATTAGGGCAGAGCGTTGCGAGGGTGATTTGGGGTAGTTAGACTCAGAATTAGAATTCGATCTAGTTAGATGAAAGTTAGGAAATTTCGTTAGCTTTCTATAGAGTGCTGGATCACAAATTTTGGTTGGGTAGAATAGAAGTTATGTTTTTTGCAATATTGCTATCTTGGAAGTTTGTCGGGTTCTGATAGCGTGCATAAACCTATAGATTAAAAATAGAAGATGTGTTATTTTGGGGTTACAAGGGTAGATAAGTTCTTACGAATTCCAGAGAGTCTAAGAACACGATTTTTGGACGTGTAGAAAATAAGTTATGATTTTAGAAAGTTAGCTGCTTTGTTTTGGACAGAACAGTGTTCACGGAGGAAAATGGGGTTGTAGATGGCAAAATCTCAAAAAGAGGATATTGAAGAAAAGGTTGGAATTTTTGTGTAGATCCTAAAAAAAATCTTTTATTATGTTTGGGTTCCTGAGCCTAGAGAATTAGCTTTTTGAACAGCAGTGCCGCGGGGAAAGGTTGCTGTTTGGAGGAGGGTTATTTTGGGTTACGATTTAGAGCGGTGTTATTTATTTATTTGGTAATATTGTACTGCTCTTGGATTGTCTTTTTAGTGTGTTTTATGAATGCTCAGGTGGTGGTGTGAATCAGGGGGTAGGGCCCTCTAACAACCGCTTTATAATTTTAGGAATTAACTAAAGATTGATCAGCACTTGAAAGTTCCTAATAATCTAAGCAACCTTCCCAAAACGTTTCATAATTTTTGTAGTTAGTTTGTTAATTTTCACATTTGAAACTTGATTTCTGGAATTAATCAAATCGGAAATGATTTAAAAATCGAAAAATTTCACCTGGGCCAAATTCCTTCCTCTTGGCCCAGCCTACTCCTATTCTGGATCAGTCCAGTTCACATGCCTCCTAGCTTTGCCACTGCCGCTGATGGGTGGAACCCACTTGCTACACTTCTTTCACCTCGCCTCACCTCACCGCGTCAGCGCACGTGCACACCAAGCACAACACGACAACCGGCACTGGCAAAGCTAATCCTTCATTGTTGTGGCTGTGCCATTGCTTCGCCATCGCCAGCAACCTGCAGGCCTGCTTGAGTCATCCCATCGTTGCCAGCACTGATGCGACAACACGGCCCTCAACCCGTGAAGAATCCACGAGGAGAGTGCCCTCGTCTCAGCATTAAAACCCGAGCTAGCCCATCCTGCCTCCTCACTACTTCACACCATCTCCATTTCACCCATTCGGGGTCCCTCTCTTGCTCTGGTTCTCCAGAAACACAGTTGTCATTCTCAGCTCTGGTGCACGCTCCGCCATGCACCGCCGAGCAAGAACTACCATCCTCGGTAAACCTCTCGCCTAATTGTGAGCACCTTAAGCATCCTCAAAGCATCGTCGTCCTCACATCACCTTCCATTTGCAGCCTAGACTCGCCGACGAGCACAATCGTCTTCAACCCCTCTGTCATCGCCGCTGCTCACCATCATCCGGCCGCCACCAAGCCTCTTCGTCACCATCGTTTACACTTCTTTATTTGTGGTGAGCACCTGAAGCCCTTGCGTTGCTCACTTTAGCTTCTTGCTGTAGCTAGCGTTGCTCCCGTAGTAGCCGACGCTACGCTGCCACAAGAACTCGTCGCGATTCCTGTACTGATGACCTTTGGTCTCCATGCCACCACTAATAGCATCGCTCTAGCCTCGTGTTGCTTTTTCCAGGACTAGAACCCCTCCTTTGCTTTCCCACACCAATGCCGTCAGACACCCAAGGGACCTCATCACCATTCTTCACCGCGTTGTCATCTACGTCCATCTCTCCCGCCACCACAACTACCTGAGTGACCGTACTGAACTAACTTATCCATCCCCAAGGTTGTTCGAACCCCTTCGGCACTCCCTCACTGCCGGTGAGCTCGCCATGCTCGCACCAACAAAGCTGTGAGAACCCGGGGTATATGTACTTCCCAGAATTGCAGTAAACATACCCCATACAAAAATTATGCATCAATTCCATTCAACACATAGAACCGAAGCACAACTAAGTAATTCAAAAGACATACAATATAGAGTTATTACAAAAGGGGCCGACCGGCCAAATAACAACTAAAGAGTTAAATAAACAGCGGAAGCAAAAAGCCATAAGATGGTGATAAACAAAAGCCAAACGGTTTGCCATTACCCACAAGGCAAACGGCCAAGACGCCAAGCTAGTAAATCTGTCTGAAGTCAGTCTCACAATAGTTAATCCCTTGGGGATCAACCTCCTCTGCAACAATTAATTAAGCAAAGCAAACGAGTACAAAAATGTACTCGCAAGGCTTACGTGTAGTGTAACAGGCCTATACATAGCTACATGCAAGCTTATTTAAGTAGAGGAGGCTCTAGACTCATTTTCAGCATAAAGCAAGTTTTCATTTGCAATGATGTAGTAGATTTAAAGCAGTTTTACAATCTGTTTTTATTTAACAAAAATAGCGAGATACAAGTAACAATAATAACAAGACATCCTGGAAGTGGCTAACCCAATAGCCACCACAACAATAGCATGAATTCCCCATTCATACCACCCACATCAAATTTTAATTAAAATTCCAAAATGTTGAGTCTAACTCCTACAAATCCAATCCCAAGCGTGTCCATAACCTAGGGCGAGGCTATTGAATAGTTTATACCCTGCAGGGGTGTACCAATGTACCCACACGTCAGACCGCCTTTTCGCCACTAGATTAGCACACTTCCTTTGGTATGCCGGCACGGCTAAGTCCTACGAGACATTTCCAATGGATGATGCTAATTAAGAGCTACAACCCAACAAAGAGAAAGACACATCAGCCAGCTCAAGCTGATTTGCTGATGTTCCCCTCCTATCACAAACATTTCCTTTTACAACCACCAACCAGCTCATAATTAACACAACCCAAGGTACTTAGTCAAGAGAGGTCCCATATCCCTCTCGCGTGGTTAGCACGCAATTATGCTTGGTTTTGGTGAAGCAAGATGTTCGATCCTTGTTGACCTAGGCAAGACATTCACACACCTGATATCACACCATCCAACCACTTGTCCAAGTCTAAATCATTTCATTTGCACTTTTAGTTTTCAAAGCAATTTAGCACAAGGTGCTGATCATAGTGTAATAAAATGATTTGTGTGATCAAAGTTATCGACTGAGTCGATAACCACCCAATTCTACCAATAGCTAAGCATTTCTAAGCATGACGCCGTAAAGACAATAAAAGAGCATAATTAAATCACCGAGCTCTAATTCACCAGCGATATTAATAACTTATGTTTTGTGGCAGGGGATAACAATTTAAGGGCAACCATGCAATAGGAATAGCTACCTCTAATCGGGAAAATAAACTTTAACACAAAAGCATGCATACATACAATTTGTAAACAAAGTATTAGACTTGAAAGTAATGGGACATTTATGATCAAACTGCTTGCCTTTGCTTGTTGGTACTCTGGATATTCTCATGAACAACTCCGTTGCACTCCCGAATCATCGTCATCTAGCGATAAGAACCGACAAAGCGAAAACACCGAATAAACACCAAATTCCAGAAGTCTTCAAAAATTATGAAATTAATACAGAAGATATATTATGATTTTAGATGAATTTAGAATCAAAAATTATTTTATTTGGAGTTTGTATGCGAGAGTTATGGCCATTTGAAAATCAGCATTTGAGAAAAATCTTTGAAAATTCCTTTTATTCTTGTTCACCGATTTTAATTATTTAGTGAAATTTTGTAGGATAGTGGTGGATATAAGGATTACAAAAATGGATAGAGGATAAAATTATATGAACAACCCAATTGGATTCATCCCATTTGGAGTTCAAAAGAATTTCTTATGAATTTTTGTAAGTTAATTCAAGTTCTAGTGTAAAGGCACTTCATTCCTGAAACTAATTCTAAATCCGTTTATTCTCTACATAAACTAGGATATCACTACTTGTTTTGGAGAATCAAACTAATGCTTGTTTATCAGATGCTTTCCTCTATTTATTTAAGTGTTAGTTTAAGACCCAAACTCAAATGGAACAATAACCTTCAATTGCAAATGAATTTTATAAAGGCCATTAATCCACTGCCATTAGTTCACAGCTATTCAGTTTTTCATCTAGTTATCCTTCTGTCATTCATCCTATCAAAGGAACATTGCTAAGAAAGAGAGTTTGATAACTAAATCTTCTTACTAATCCACATACTTATTTGTTAGGAGTTTTGAGTGATCCAATAGATAAACACAGCCTAAAGCACTAATCTTACTTCAATTAACACCATGCGGTTTGTAAGTTTGAAAACTCCATTAGTCATGAATTCTACTTACTGCTCTCTTCAACTCATTTATTCTCTACAAGATCATAGAATTCACTATTTGTTTAAGGGGATCCTACTCATGCTTAATTATCAGATGAATTAACCCTATCAGTTAAAGGTCAAAAGTCTAACTGGAACACTAACATTCTAAGTACTAGAATTTGCTAAAGTCATAAGCCTACTGCCACTTTCAGTTTTCATTCAAACTCCTCTGTTCAAGCATTCTACAACAGGACAGTTCTCTGACTAAAGTGCTAAGTGTTACTAGCTACTTCCTTCAGTTAACAAAATTCAGATTTGGCTATTTTCTGTTAGGTAAATGCAACTGACTAATTGAATTAAACTCTAACTTAGTACTGTTATTAGACTAATACAACTTCATTAGACCACTACTCTGTTCATGTATGCAACTAGAGGAAATTTTCTGATTTGGACTGTTTGCCAACTGAACTTTTAGATTTGGGTGCTACAGAACTTCCTCTACTTCAATTTGTTAACTCTCTGTTGATTTCTGAAATTCACATTTATATTGGTTTTGTCAGGTTTGGTTGCTGCTATTAGAACTTGTCAAAAGACTCATGAAGACAAACTCTAACTACTGCTTTTAGCATTTCATTAACCTATTGATAACACTGACATCCCAAGCATTCCTTATACTCATCTTTTCTCCTCTGCCTAACAGTTCAACAGAAAGAGTTGGTTGCTCTCTGTTAGTTCTGAAAGTTCACATCTGTATTGGTTCTTTTCAGACTTGGATGCTGCTTGTTAGGTGATGGTCAAATGGCTAATTGCATTATTAACAACTCTAACTACTAAATTAACAAAGCCATTTGTCTAATGACAAAATTGATTCTTCTGATTCTTTGTTCATACACCTATAATAGAACAACTCTTGAACCTACAACAGAACACCTATAAGAACTAAAGTGCTACTGATCTCTAATTGCCCCACTTAACTAATTAAAACAAGAAAACAAGGTCTAACTACTAGATTTGGTTATGCTATCTGCTCACTGCCAAAATCTGAACTTCTCTAGTTTACTGCTCAAAGACCTACAACAAGAAGTTTTCCGGACTACAGAGCTATAACTCAACTTCCTTCCAAGATCAAGGTTCAATTTTTGACACACGCACTATGTGATTCAACAAGCACTTGCAAGTTCTATTAGCAAAAGTGTTAAGGCTCCTCTGATTGCTTGACGAGAAAAAAGACATAGAGGGGAGCTACACGAATGTGGCCGGCGGCAAGGGGGGTGGCTCATTGCTGGCGGTTGGAGCAGTGTGGAGGCGATAGATTCCCCAAAAATGGGTTGTCCAGAGCAAAAGGAGGCTAGGGGTGGTCGCGGGGTGGCCGGAGAGGCACTATGGTGGCGCTGCGAGGGATCGCAGCCATGGGCCATGGAGGCGAAATGGTGCTTGCGTGACATGAGAGGTATATGGGGGATTAGGGCATGCATAGGCATGAGAAGAGCACAGGGAACTCACCGGTGTGGTTGCCTTCGACGGAGAAACGTTGAGGTGAGCCGTGGCAATGACCGCGTGTGTTGTGGTCAGACGTCGTGGTGGCGACTGGAAAGGGAGAGGGCACTAGTGAGTGATATGGGGAGGTAGAGGGTAATTAGAGGATTCTCACAGAGAGAAGAATCGAGCTAGGGCTCGCTGGAGAAGACGCGGCGGCGGGAACGGCAGTTTCAGCCGGAGCCAGAGAAGAAGGGCGGTGCGCGGTGCTCCGGTGGCTTAATCCCAAAATTGATTTGGGGAAATAGTAGATGAAGATCAGGGATGCATTCTGACATGCTCGCTTGGGGGGGAAGGAGCTTCGGGCCGGCCGGAGTGCTCGGAGGCGGTGCGGCGACTAGCGCGCGCGTGGTGCGGCTTGAGCCCGGCTCAAGCTTGAGGAGGGGGGTGGAGTAAAAGGGAAGGGAGGAAGAGAATGCCAGCAGGAGGAGGCAAGGCCGGCTCGGGCTGGCCTTCTCATAGGCGGCAGAGTGTGCCGAGGGTGGTTAGCCAGGGCAACGGGGAGCCGTGGTAGGCATGCAAGGCGAGGAGGCTGCGCTAGCGCCGGTTGGCTGGCCACGTGGAGGAGGAAGGTGCGGTGAAATTTGGGTTTCGAGGAAGAAGGAAGGCGAGGGATGAAACCATGGGGTGGTCAAAATCTGGGCGGCTCCGATTTCGTTGGCAAGAAGATCTTGCCATAAGCAGCGTGCAGAGAAGGAGGAGTGCGTGGAGGAAGAACGCTGTTGGCTTGATGGTGTGGAAGAAGGAGACTGCGGGCGGGGCCGGGTCATTAGTGGAAGAAAGAGACGAGCGGGTTCGACTGAGCCAAGATGCCCGAGTCCGGTCGGTCCGATCATTCAAGCTCAGTCGGATGAACAGTGATTGCCCTGATTTTGTGGAAAAAGGTTGAAGGTTTAAATGAATTTTTGATGGTAGATTATTAGCTCCAAAATTGCTGAAATTTTAGGGAAGGTCCTGATATTAGTTAGTCCATTATTTAATTTTTCTAGGATTTTACAATCCTACAATTTTCTCTAAAATTATTTTAAGTTGCTAATGTGGTGTTTGACTTTTGATTTTCTTGGATTGACTGGTTGCTTAAAATAGTAATTAAAATCTAAAAATTGTGAAATTTTGAAGGTGAGTTTATAAGGTGTTACAGAACCTAGGAAAATTATTTCCAGGCACTGTTCACTTGAGTTGTTTGTATTTTAAATTCAAAATCAAATTTGAACATGCAAAATGAGAAAAAACCAAACAACCCCCAATATTCAGAAAATCCAAACAAGCATAACAGAGTATATCAAATACAAATAACATATTCCCAGCTTTGAGTTCCACTATATTTTCAAAATAGAAATCAGTTTGTATTTCTGAGCTATAGAAAATATATTTTCAAGTTTGAAATGGAGAAGGAGTATTGGAGCGCAGAGATAGAGTACCTTAAGTTCATGGCTACCGGGCCATCCGATGAGGAGCTAGGTGAGTGGCTGCTTCGCCCAGACGTGTTTTATGTTGGGGCCCCGTAGCCGTTTGCTGCGCCAATCTTGTAATTTGCTTGTTATGTGGTTGAGATTGTGTAGTGTTGTTGAGATTGCGTACTATATGTACTTTTATTATTCATTTTTTTTGTTTTACTGGGCCAGGCCCCCGGCATACGTACCTTGTACCTTGGACTTGTGATGAATAAAGTGGGGATTTCTTGGCATTATGCGTGCGTTTGGCCCATGCTAACTCCTTTTTCTTTTGAGGGTTTCTGCTAGGGGGCAAAGCCTAGCGGCGTGCCCCACTTTTTTCGATAGGGCCCCAGGGGAGCCCCAACTTTTTGTGAGGGGGGGGGGGGCGAAGCCTAGCGTCGTCCCTCATTTTTTTTAGATAGAGCTTTGGGGGAGCCCTAACTTTTTATGTGAGGGAGGCGAAGCCTAGCATCATCCCTCACCTTTTTAGATAGGGCTCGAGGGGAGCCCTATCTTTTTATGTGAGGGGGAGGCAAAGCCTAGCGTCGTCTCCCATACTTTTTCATATAGGGCTTTGGGGAGCCCTAACTTTTTATGTGAGGGGGAGGCGAAGCCTAGTGCTGTCCCCTGTTCTTTTTTTAGATAGGGCTCCGGGGGAGCCCTACCTTTCTCTGAGGGGGGAGGCGAAGCCTAGAGCTATCCCCCATACTTTTTTAGATAGGGCTTCGGGGAGCCCTAACTTTTTGCGATGGGAAGATGAAGCCTAGCGCCATCCTCCATACTTTTTAGATGGGGCTCAGGGCCCTAACTTTATGTGGTGGGCTGGCGTGCGTGCCCATACTTTTTAGATAGGGCTCCGGGGGAGCCCTAACTTTTTTTGTAAGGGGGAGGTGAAGCTTAGCGTCGTCCCCCATACTTTTTTAGATAGGGCTCCGGGGGAGCCCTAACTTTTTATACGAGGAGGAGGCGAAGCCTAGCGCCATCCCCCATACTTTTTTAGATAGGCTCTGGAGGAGCCCTAACTTTTTATGCAGGGGGCGTGAAGCTTAACGCCGTCCCCCATACTTTTTTAGATAGGGCTTCGGGGGAGCCCTAACTTTTTGTGATGGAGAGGTGAAGCCTAGCGCCGTCCCCCATACTTTTTTAGACAGGGCTCCGAGGAAGCCCTAACTTTTTTGCGAAGGGGAGGCGAAGCCTAGCGTTGTTCCCCATACTTTTTTAGATAGTGATCTGGGGGAACCCTAGCTTTTTATATGAGGGGAGGAGAAGCCTAGCGCCGTCCCCCGTACTTTTTTAGATAGGGCTCCGAGGGATCCCTACCTTTTTTCGAGAGGGAGGCGAAGCCTAGAGTCGTCCCCTAGACTTTTTTAGATATGGCTCCAGGGGAGCCCTAACTTTTTTGCGAGGAGGAGGCAAAAATCAGTGCCGTCCCCCCCCACCCCCCTCCCCCCCCCCCGATGTGTTCTAGTGCTTGGTACCAGGCTTTGTGCGTCGGGGCATGAACCATGCGCGTCATTTTCGGCTGTACCCTCATACCCGCGGGGAGCATTGGTGTGTAACGGGGCTAATGAGCCATGAACAGTATATTTATATACTTGTGCCTACAGGGGGCACCAGTGTCACTACAAGATGAACACCCCTTTAACAACACATATATGCGTTGGTGAAAATCCAAATAAGTGTTGGTACAGTCTATACCAACGCATTTACTATGTATTGCCATTGAGACCATTGCGAGAGTCTATTACAACAGATAAGCAAGCGTTGGTAATAGATATGAAAAGGTGTTGCAAAGTAGCAACGGATATAGTCAGGTTGTAACTACACTTGTATACGTGGGTACTTACCATGCATGGATGGCTTTTACTATTTTGACAATGGATATAATTATATTGTCACAACGCATAGAAGCGTTGATACTTGCCATACATATGACTTTTGCTATTTTAGTAACAGATATAATTAGGCTGCGGCAACAATTATAAGTGTGTAGAAGTCAAAGTAAAAAAATCATTATCGATCGTAGCATAGTTAAAAAGAACACTCATATATTAAAAACAAATTGTTTCATTACACAGAGAACCATCCACATAAGACATGACATAAATATTTTACCTGAACATCATTTCCTAACAGAATGAAATCTAAATGTAATGAAGATCATCTGCCTATGTCACCATTCTCCACCTTGCATTGAACATGTCATCCATAGCATCATCCTACATAGCTTGAGGTTGGACGATCAATCTGCACAAGAGAAGTTCTCTGTTCTGCTAAGGATAAATAGTGCATTAGGGCATCAAGCTACTGATAGCAATCCATTGCATTAGCATCCACTGGGTGGAAGTACTGAATCTGCACTCAAAAAATTACTTGATAAGTTGATGTACTACTAAATCTGCACTCAAAAAATTACTTGGTAAGTTGATGTACTGGAGATTTTGTCAACAAAGTTGCACATTAGCATATACTGTTTAGTTAGCTAATTAAGAGATATGATCATGCTTTAATAAGTCATAATAAGTTGCATTTCATAGTCATGAGGAAATTGAAATAAGATATGAAAAAATTGTAAAGAGTTCCCTACACATATCATGAAAAAATATGAGAGAGAAGACAAAGCCCACATGTGCACTCTTTATTCTCCCAGCTCTACTAAATATCTGAATACATATTTCTTTCAAGTTTCAACCTCTTGTGTCTTTAGTAACTAGAATGTCTTAGTAACTGGAAAAACTTGCTTCAGTACTGTAACAAAGTATTGTCTACCAATACATAATTTTTGCTACCTTCAGATCAAATTAATTTACCACACTATGGTTCATATGAAGGTTCCAGTTAGGAAATTAGGCCCCAAAATAGGCTTAAGTTAACTGCAGGGTAGAGCCCAAATTTTTTTGTGCAACTCAAGTACTAATGAATAAGCACATTCATATTTTTCATACCTAGTTATCCAGGAGTGGAGCCACTTTGTCATTTTAGAGAACACCTTAAGCACATGTCTGGACGGCATGGTCGGACAAAGGGTGACATGCATTTGGAGAGGCCACAATCTGAATATCTGAGCTTGCTCGACCTGTACCACTAATCCATATCATCATATTTGATTGAGAGTAAACAATTCAAAACATCAAGCATCGTACTGTATATACTACAATTGTACGACTACAAAAACTAGATAACAATGAAATAGAACAACTCACCACAATTGTGCTATCCAGACTCTAAAGTCAATAATGGGACTAGGGTCGCTACCTCACCAGATATGGGAGGCTATGGTGATTATTTGCCCCAAATCTGCGTATTTATTGAAAGGAATTGAGATCAAGGGGAGAAACCATTCGAGATCCATTACTTCCCTTCAAAATCAATTAGACAGAAGTTAGGGAATTAGTGAAACTATGAGATTAGGGATTGGGGATTTAAAGAAATTGAGGATTAGGGAATCTTACTAACCATTGGGAGACAAGGCACGTTGTGGAAAAGGCTGGTGTGTGAGATACTATCCAGGAGGGGGAAGGAGACGACGATGAAGAGCTTCACTGTGAGGTCGCCGGAGTAAGGACAATAGCTCAAAACAATTCCAATCGAAGGCAGACCGCTGGCATTGATGTAGGGCCTATAATCCGAACCTTATGCAGAATCTTTAAGCCACAATTTCTCAAAATAATGTGGCTTGACAAACCAAAATTGCATCTCCTAATCATATGAACTTATGATGCATGGATACTCAAATAATGCAATAAGCTTAATCCTTCATCTAACCTTACACAAATACTTAATGATGCATGGATCTTATGTAAAATCTTAATGATGCATGGATCTTATGCAAAATCCTTCATCTGGCCTTATGTAAAAACTTAATCCGCAAATCAACCTTATGCAGAATCTTTAAGCCATAATTTCTCAAAACAATGAGGCTTGATAAACTGAAATTGCATCTCATAATCAGGTGAACTTATGATGCATGTATAATCAGTAATGATGCAATAAGCTGAATCCTTCATCGACCTTATGCAGAACATTAATTTCCCTAACCACATCTTGATTTAAACCGAAAAACAAAGAAGAACCAAGCAAGAATCGATAATCGAAGATGCATCGATAACATTAATCCCAGTTCAATATTGAAATTAAAAATAGTATCTCTTGATTTCTCTGACAAGATCACAAATGACAATATTCATTCGAGAACTAGCAACAATTCAAGATGATGAACAATCTTAAGATACTAAAGCTTAAACCATATCTTGATTATGCCAGAAATAGCCAGAATTAACCATATTAACTCATAACTGAGATTAACTTAAGATGCATCTCAAGATACATGAACAATCTATAGATCAAAAAACTAAACCGCAAATTGAAACTTTATGCCACAAGCTTAATCCACAAAACAAATAGTGATGCATGTGCAGTGGCACAAAGAGGCGGGATGATTATGAAGCTTCGTCGAGGTCTGCAATGGATGGCGCAGTGTGAGATGAGAAGGCACTAGAATCCGGAGGGTGGCAGCGGCTTGCTTCGGTCGGCGGGAGCCAGAGGGCGCTCGGCCGCACTAGGAGGCAATGGAATTCGGAAGGGCGCTCAGCGCATGCGGAGGTGGCGAGGGCCCGAAGGCGCTTGACGATGCGGAGGTAGCTGTGCACACGGTGGTAGAATCCGGATGGTGCTTGGCGCACATGGAGGCAGCGCGATCCTGCGGGCGCGCGGGGCTCGCATAGGATCCCACTGGGGGGACGCGCAGTAGAAGGAAGGTTAGGGAGGGGAGGGGAGGGCGGCGGTGGGTGAGGGGCATGCGTGGAGGCGAGCGGCGATGGGAGTGCAACGGTTTGGCGTGGCCAGCATGTGCGGCGGTTTGGCAAAGGGGATCTATTTTAGAGGAAGAGGAAGGAATGAGATGGGGGGATGGGGAGCGTTCTCAGGACTCAACAGTCAGGATAAGAAGCTTAGATGTGGATAGATTTTTCCTTGGCAACGCTTATGCTTTCCGTTGCGAGATTTACATTGCTATACGTATGTTTTGTTGTAGTGTGTGCACTGGGGCTAATAAGCCATGCACGGTGTTTGTTATACACTCGTGCCTGCGGAGGGCATCAATGTGCACCGAGGATAATAAGCCATGCGCGGTGTTTGTTTATACAGTTGTTCCTGTGGGGGCATCGGTGTGCACCGAGGTTAATGAGCCATGTGCAGTGTCTGTTTATACACCCATGCCTACGGGGGCATCGTTGTGCACCGGGGCTAATGAGCCATGCGCGGTGTCTGTTTATACATTCGTGCCTACGGGGAGCATCGGTGTGCACCGGGACTAATGAGCCATGCGCGGTGTGTTTATACACTCATGCCTGCAGGGGGCATCGGTGTGCACTGGGGCTAATTAGCTATGCACGGTGTCTGTTTATACACTCATGCCTGTGGGGGCATCAGTGTGCACCGGGGCTAATGAGCCATGCACGGTGTCTTTTTATACACTCGTGCCTATGGGGGTCATCGGTGTGCACCAGGACCAATGAGCCATGCACGGTGTCTATTTATACACTCGTGCTTGTGGGTGGCCTCGGTGTGCACCAGGGCTAATGAGCCATACGCGATTTCTTCTTTCTATTAGATAGGGACAAAATGCCCAAAAGACATACATCTACTTTTGTACATGCCTCTGCCATTCTGGGATGGCAAGTGACGATTGCCTGGGCATAGCCAGCTTTTTACATTGTTGGTCCTAGGGATAAAACTTGCAGAGGCTCTTACCGTTCCTTGTGTGGTCTAGTTGTTGTCCCTTCGGCGTCATGATGCAGTAGGAGCCGGCCCTTGTGTTGCTGGTGATGATGTATGGCCCTTCCTACTTAGACTCTAGCTTGCCTATGGTCGTGGGATTTGCGGCTCACTTGGGGACCATGTCGCCTGGCGCTAGAGGGTGGATCTTGACCTTCTTATTGGATTCCTGCGCTACCCCTTCTGTGCACTTTGCCATGGTTGATATGGCTTGTACGCGATGCTCTTCAAGGAGGTCGAGGGAGGTCTCCCGACCCGTGGGCTCACTATCTTCTATTGCTCGAAGGGACTTGGTCGCGAGCTCTCCTATGGTTGTTGCTTCATCGCCGAGCAGGAGCTTGAAGGGTGAGAAGCCCGTGGCCATGGTTGGTGATGTTCGAAGTGCCCACAGGGCTTTCTGAAGTTCCTCAGGCCAGAGCCTCTTTGGTAAGCCCACAAGGCACTTTGTCAACCCTATCAGTAGGTTACCATTGACTCACTTGATCGACCTGTTGGACTCAGGATGTCCAACCGATGCGAAGCATATCGTTGTTCTCAGACCTTTCAAAATGCCCTAAAGGATGTCGAATCAAACTGGGTGCCACTATCGGTGACGATGTCGCGTGACACCCCGTATCTACAAATGATGTTCCTCCAAGCGAACCGCTGTGCTGCGGCGGCCGTGATTTTGGCAACTGGCTCGGCCTCTACCCACCTGGAGAAGTATTCGATGGCGACAAATGTGAAGCGGAGGTTGCCCTTGGCTGCCGGGAATGGACCGATGATGTTGAGCCCCCATCGTGCGAAAGGCTAGACTGGGGGCAGGGGCTATAGTGGGACCGTTGGTGCCTTCGAATTGTGACAGACCCACTGGCACCCCTAGCAACGCTAGACGAGATCTTGTGCATCACGGAGTGTTGTCGGCCAATAAAAACCCTAGCGGAAGGCCCTATCCACGAGGCCCCAGGGCGCTTGATGTGCACCATAGGGCCCCTCGTGGATGTCCCTTAGGAGGGATTGGCCCTCCTGTTGGAACACACATCGTAAGAAGGGAGCACAGACGCCTTCTTTGTATAGTTGATCCCTGATGATGTGGTAATTCCTTGCTCGGTGCTGGAGGCGCTTTGCTTCGGCAGTATCTTTGAGCTCTTTGCCTACGAGGTATTTGGTGATGGTGTCCTGCCAGTCGGCCCCGTCAATGTGGAGCACCAGGCACATAGCCTATTGTGCTTCGAGTGCATCCCCTTGTGCTCCAGACGCAGCCCCTTGTGCTCTGGGTGCAGCCCCTTGCGCTTCGGGTGCAGTTGAAGGGACCCGTAGTATCTCATATAAGACTTCTGGCAGAGGGCACTCATCTGAGCTGGCCAATTTTGTGAGTCTATCAGCTGCCTTGTTGTTACTCCTTGGGATGGTTTGGACAGTGATGCCGAGGAAGTACTTTGCTACCTCCCACACCGCCATTAGGTATCTGGTCATTTCGAGGTCCCTAGCGGTGAAGGATTTGTTGAAGTGTCCCGCCATCAGACGGGAGTCGCTTTTGATGACTATGCGCTTCGCCCCTAGTGCCTTTGCCTTGTGGAGGCCAAATAGCAGGGCTTTGTACTCTGAGGCGTTGTTTGTTGTCGCGAAGTCGAGGCGGGCGGTGTGTGACATGCTTCGCCTGTTCGGGGCGACCAAGATGGCCACTGCCCCAGCCCCCGCGCGCACCAAGATCTGTTGGTGTAGATTGTCCATGGGGCCTCGATCCTGCTTGGGGGTTGTTCTTCGATCTAGGGTGTCCACTCGGTGACGAAATCGGCGAGGGCTTGTGACTTGATAGTCGTTCGCACCGTGAAGGTGATGTCGAAGGGCGCCAGCTCAGCTGCCCACTTGCCAGTGATGGCATACGCTAGAAAGTATTGCATGAGCTTGCGCGAGACCATGAGCAGGGTGTATGCCAGCTTTTTCAACTCTGTGTATCTGATCTTGGCCCCTTGGAGGGCCTTCAAAACATAATACACAGGGCATTGTCCGTTGTTTTCTTGGACGAGGACTGTGCTTACTGCTGATGAGGAGGCGGCGAGGTACAATAGGAGGTCTGTGTTGGGCTTCTAGCTGGCTAAGCTCGGTAGCTGGGCGAGGTATTGCTTGAGCTCTCAGAACGCCCTCTGGCGGTCTTCCGTCCATCAAAACTAATTTGCTCCCCGTAGTGTCTTGAAAAACAACGGGCCCGCTCTGCAGAGCGGGAAAGGAATCGACTGAGGGCTGCGAGGCGCCCCGTCAGTCTTTGCACCTCCTGGGCGTTGTGAGGGGGCTCAATTTCTTGGATGGCTTTTATTTTTTCAGGGTTGGCCTCGATACCCCTTTCAGATACGAGGAACCCAGGAGCTTGCCCGCCTTTACGCTGAAGGCATATTTCTCGGGGTTGAGTTTGATCCCCTCCGCTTGGAAGATGGCGAAGGTTTCCTATAGGTCCTTTGTGTGTGAGACTGTGAGCCTGCTTTTGATCACTATGTCGTCAACACATGCCTCAACGTTGCGGCCGAGCTGGCCGGCTAGCACCTTTGTGATGAGTCGGGTGAAAGTTGCGCTCGTATTCTTCAGGTCGAAGGGCATGCAGGTGAAGCAATAGGTGCCGATGGGGGTGATGAAGGTGGTTTTTGGTTCATCCTCTTTGGCCTTAAATATTTGATGATACCCGGAGTAGGCGTCCAGGAAGCTCATCAGCTCGCAGCCCGAAGTGGCCTCCACCAGTTGATCGATGTGAGGTAGAGGAAAATCATCCTTCGGGGATGCTTTGTTCAGGTCGGTGAAGTTGACGCATATGTGCCATTTGCTAGTGTCTTTCTACACTGGGACAGTGTTGGCCAGTCATTCGGAGTTCTTGATCTCGCGAATGATGCCTGCCTTTAGCAGCTTGCCTATTTCCTTCTTGGCGGCTTCCAGCCGCTCTGCTGACATGTGTCGTAACTTCTATTTCTTAGGGGATGCATCACTTTTGATGGCCAGACAGTCCTCAATGATCTCCCGTGCCACCCCGGGGATGGCATCGTGTGCTTCTGCTAGGAGGTCCACCCCAAGGGCCACTGATTTCTCTAGGGAGGCCTCCCTCAAAGGGACTCTTCGAAATTGTCCCTCTTGTTTGGTCTTCGGTGCCCATTTCGCCGAACAGGTGTCTACCTGGGCATTTGCATCGACTTCGACAGTGTGGACGTGGTGGGCTGGCGAGATTGTCTCAAGCTCCGTTTGCCTTGCCAAGTCCTAGTCCCCTCATACCGTGATTATGCCCTCTGGCGTGGGGATCTTCATGCACAGGTAGTTGGGGTGTGCGATCACGCCGAAGGTATTCAGTGTGGCCTGGTCAAGGATGGCGTTGCACTTGTAGGGCGTCTGGACGATGTCGAACGTGACGACCTCGGTCCAAGACGCGAAGTCATCACTGAACGTGACGGCAAGGTTGATTTGACCTAGGGCCATCACGGGTCTCCCCCCCCCCAAAGCCTACTAGGGGTATGCCCGGGGGCGACAGACGATCTCTGGGGATCATCATTTTATTGAAAGCGTCCGTGAACAGCAGGTCCGCGGATCTTCCTTCGTCCATGATGATGAGGACATCAACCCTAAGGATGCAACCACTGCTTCGACCCGTTGCACAGCATCCTCTACTTCAACCACACCTTCTCCGATAAGACTTTCGGCTACTGCACTGCCATATTCCCCAGTACCGAGCTACTTCTTCTCATACGAGCCGAGCTTGGTCTACATGCCATGGTGCTATGTCTACATGCCATAGTGCTACGTCTACATGCCTTGGTGCTACTCCACGTACCAAGCAAGAGTTCAAGCTAGATATGTTTGGGAATCCAATTCGGCCTCCAGAGACAGCACCGACTTCAAATATGCATAACTTTCACATACGGAGTCCGTTTGAGGTCCACGAGTACTTGATGGAAATCTTATCTCCTCCTCTTTCCAACGGATCTGGCATCATCTCCAAATTCCTTTTGTGCGCACTATAATCATCAAAAGAAGGTGTTGCGTCACCTGTTTGGGCCAAATTGGGCTATGTAATGAGTGAGTTGACTTGGCCCACATGGGCTCCCCTCCTTGGGCCACACTGTTCACGTTGGACTGTTCACATGAACAGTAACCCATGAATAGTACCACCACGTTAGTTCCTTTCTATGTGTGGCTCCCCCTCCCCTATATAAGGAGGCCACACCCCTTTAGTTTTCCTTGGGTTTTTCTTAAGAGTTTATTCTGCTTAGCAGTCTCGCCGCACGTTCGATTGAGGAACCCCAACTTGTGAGCTTAAAGATTTATTTGCAATACAATTTCAAATTGCATCTTCTACTCTCTTGCTTGTGTTCTCGATTCGCTTGTAGGAGATAGCCTTCTTGGCGAGGTCAACCGCGTTCGGCACGGTTGATAACCAACGGAGCAGTGGTGTAGTGATTGCGAGGGGTTCGATATGTTTTGGTCGGAGCCTTTGGATCATCAACGTCGTGTTCTCCACAATCGACTTATCAGTACCTTTCAGAAGATCGGGCCACCGTCACATCACACGAGGACGCGTCTAACCTCGAAATCCGTGATGTTGGCGAAAATGACGAGGGGTCCTGATGGGGGAAGTACAGGCCTCGGGCGTCCTCAAGGCTGAATGTGATTGGTATCTCAGCGTAGTGAGGTGGGCTAGAGGCAGGATACGTCGTGACGTGGTGGATTTGTCGAGCGTATGCGCGCCATTGCCTTTTTTATGTTATGCCGAGTGAGGATCGTATTGTGATCATGTTTATGATCCTCTGATGTTGCTCCTCGTGGCCTCCTTCTGTGCGGGGCCTTGGTGGCGAGGCGGGCAACTGGTTGCCCGCTCCCCTCCTGTCTTCGTGCTCGGTCGGCTGCTGGCCATGGTTCATGTAGTCTTGAATGGCCGCTATGGTGCGGCACTCCCTGGTTGTGTGTGATCCCTCGCCGTGGAGATCACAAAATAGCGGAGGGCCTCTGGCACCAGCTCGGGTGTCCGGTTTCCTCCCGTCATTACTCCCGTGGCCTCGGCCCCAACCGCATCCTCCTCGGCCTCCTCGCTTCACCCCTTCGGGGGGTTGCCCGTCGTCTATGTGGTAGACGTTCCGCCCCTTCTGGCGGTAGTCGTTGGCCCACAACTTGGCAGGTGTCCCTACCATGGTGGCTGTGGGTCCTTTCTCGGGCGGCCTGCTTGGGGTTGGTGCTAAGGCAGCGGGGGCCCGAGCCTCCACCCTTCGGGTGCTGTCTTCCTCTGCCCATGCGTACTCATCCATCTTGTCAAAGAGCTCCGCTACTGTGCGGATGGGCTTGCGAGCCAACCTTTCTGACATGGGGCCCCTCTGAAATTCGTATGTGGTTGTGTTTATGACGGTGGTTTCATTGACCCCCTTCCCTTGGCATTTCACCTCCGTGAACTTTTTGAAGAAGCTGCAGAGGAACTGGCACAGGGCTTTTTTTTATTGCGAACAGGTGCCCTATGTCCTTTGGCTCGATGTAATGTCCCTGGAAATTGTCGCATACAAGATCGCGCAACTACTCCCACGCATATATGGACTGGGAAGGGATGGTGAAGAACCATGTCAACGCCACACCCCTGAGAGCAAGGGTGATGCCTTTTGCTTTGGTTGTGTCATCTCCCCTGGCCGCCTCGATGGCGGTTTCGTACACCTAGAGGAACTCCGAGGGGTCCGTGCAACATTTTGAAGCCCTACAACCAGCGGGCCGTCTCCAGCCCTGCGCTCAATGGGGAGTTGGAGTCTCCCCGAAGCAGCGGAGCCAGGGGCATGGTTGTGGGTAGGGTGGCCTCCTCTGCTCTGGTGGTTTGCCCCTGTGCGAGGGACGTAAGCCAGAGCGAGGATGCGAGGGCCACCTCTGCTGGCCGCCGAAGACCCAGCATCTCCCAGTGGAGGTCTGCTAGTTCCTGCTAGAGGGCTTTGTACACTTCGCGGGTCATGCCCGTTGCCCCCGACAGAGGTGGGCCCACAAGGTGGCTCCCGGGGAGAGATGCCTCGGTGGGCCGGGTGTCGCTTCTGATGATGTCTCTGTGTGTGGAGTTGTTTGCTTCCTCCTCCGCCAATTCGACGGTGGCCGCCGCTGCTGCAGAGGTCCTACTTCGCTTGGCCCTCGGGGTGCTTGGGGCCATGGCTGCTACGGCCGCTTTGATTGCTGAGACCTTAGGTGTGACCTTCTTCTGAAAGTGACCTAATTGTGTGGTTAAAACACACGGTCCGAACGGCCCATTTGATCTGAGCCGTTTAGTTAGTTTGGATTGCAAATCCTTGCTGTGGTAGTACCGGCATTTCTTGAGCGGTATGACCGCACACTGGTATTTTCGAATTGTGAGCGGTACGTATTTTCCAGAGAGCACCATTTTGGCTCTTTTGAGAAATGGTAGTATCGCCCTTGGTGAGTGGTACGACCGGCCTCAGCAGTAGTACCACATGTTGGTTGGTGGTAGTACCGCGCCGCTTTTTCAACGGTTAGTTCAGAGCGCCGTGTGCGGCTGATCCGACCATTGAACCATCGAGCGGTAGTACTGGCTGTTGAACGGCGGTAGTACCGATTGTGCTGATTTTTCAGCAGACTTTGTCCCAACGGCTAGTTTTTGTGTGTGGGCTATAAATACCCACCTTGGCCGGTCGTGGGATAGTTGCTGGTGCCATTACACACTCCCTTGAGCTAGTGCAAACTCTCTCATCTCTTTTGTGCATGTGTTGCACTTAGTGAGCTTGGATAGCAAACCCTAAGTGCATGTGTTGCATTAGGTAGTGGATTGTGTATCCACTTGAGCTTAGACACTTGATTAGTTCAAGTGAGAGTCCTAGACTTGTTACTCTTGGTGTTTGCCGACACCTAGATGGCGTGGAGGCGTCGTGGTTCGGTGATCTTCTCAAAGAAGGTTGTGAGAAGACCCAGGCATTTGTGAGTGGCTTGGTGCTCGCCATCTCCGATGTGGAGGAAGAGCAACCCTAGTGGATCGAGGTGTTGGCTCTTGTTGGAACCGATCCAAGTGGTTGGACTTACCTCGGAGGTGTTTCGCTTAATTCGTGGAGCTGGTCCAATTGATTTTGGGTTTACCTCAATGTGGATTAGGGGAGACCGGCAAGTCTCCAATCACCACGGTAAAACATCATCGTGTCATTGTGGTTTGATTTCTTGTGCTTCACTATATTGCAATTTACATTCCTTATATTTAATTGCTTACTTGTATATGTATGATTGCTTTCATTTATATAGTCTCATATTGTTGGTGCACTTAGTAAAGACTAGTTGATTTAGACTTTAATTGTGCAAAACCGAATTGATTTACAATTCCGCTTAAAACTCGATTTTAGCAAAAGAAGTTTTTAAAACCGCCTATTCACCCCCCTCTAGTCGGCCTCCTCGGTCTTACAAGTTATATCAGAGCTTAGTCTCTCATTTATTATACTTAACCGTCTAGAGAGTAAAAGATGGCTAGTGAGGGTTTCTCCATTGGTAGAGCACCACACTTTGATGGTTCAAATTATGCACATTGGAAAATTAGAATGACCATCTTTATTAAGGCCATAAGCCCTAACCTATGGATAATTGTTAATGCGGGTTTTGCTACTCCAATTGATCCACAAAATTCCACTGAAAGGGAAGCGCAAAACTTGCAACTCGATGCTCAAGCTTTAAATGCTCTATATAGCGCTTTGAGTGTAGAGGAGTTTAATAGAGTGAGCAATCTTGAAAATGCTCATGATGTTTGGACAACTCTCATGGAAATTCATGAGGGAACCTCCTCGGTCAAGGAAGCTAAATTACATAGGTTAAAGCTCAAATATGAGTCATTTACTATGTTGCCTCATGAGAACATCAATGAGATGTATTCTAGAATGATCAACATAGTAAATGAGCTCAAAGGCCCATCTTGTTATTTAACCGATCTTGATATTATGCGCAAGAAGCTTAGGGCTCTACTGGAGAAATATGAGACCTTGGTGACATTATTCCTCAACTCACCCGAATTGCCAAGGATGACTCCCACCGCTCTCTTGGGGAATCTCCTCACAAATGAAATGTACAAGAAAGACAAAGATGAGCACAAGGAGATGGCCTCAACTTCAAGCAAAAGAATTATTGCCTTTAAAGCTAAATATGATACAAGTGAAGATGAGGATCATGATGAGGAAGATGATGACACCAAAGAAGAATTGGTCACTCTCATGAACAAAATGGAAGATCTTATAAAGAGACATGATTCACATAAGCATTTAAGCTCATCCTCAAGTACAAAGCACCACAAGAGTCTTAGGTGCTACAATTGTCAAAAATTGGGACACATTGCTTCAAAGTGTCCTTATAATGGTGAAGATGAAGAAGAGCCTAAGTCATCATCAAGAAAGAAGAAGGATGACAAAAGAAGACATTTTGTCGGGCTAGCCATAAAGGAAGATTCATCAAATCTCTCAAATGCAAATGAAGCACCATCACTATTTGACATGTCTACATGCTTCATGGCAAAAGGTAATAATGAGGTAAATGATGATGATGAACCTTCTTATGATGATTTGATGGATATGCTAGTGGACTTAAATGAATTCCTCGGCAAGGAGATGTCTAAATTCAAAGTTTTAAAAAAAAGAGCATATCTCTCTTCAAAATAATTATGATGTGCTAAAGGATGAGCACGAGTCTCTTCTTCTCAAGGAGTTCAATAAGTCCAAAGTGGATATAGCCATTACATGCGATTTATTAGATAATATGCCTTGTGTAGTCGCTAACCCTTGCATTGCATCTAAGGTTAGCATATCCACTTCTTGTGATGATTTACTAGATATACCTTGTTGATCAAAAATAGATGCTTATATTCCCTCTATGTCTTGTGAGACTAATATTGTAGAGGAAAATAATGAGCTCAATGCCCAAGTCAAGAAATTGACTAATGACTTAGATAGAAGCTTCAAAGGGAAAGCCACTCTCGATGACATTTTAAGCAAGCAAAGAAGCTTTCATGACAAGAGTGGCATTGGCTTCATCTCCAAGAAGAAGGAGAATAGCAAGACAAAGCATAATGCAAGACACACGAAGAAGTATGTCAAGTGCCTCGGATGCAATGAGAAGGGCCACAAAGCCTCCGTGTGCCCAAATCAAATGGATATCAAGTCAAGACATTCAAAAGGGAGGCAAACCGGCAAGAAGCAAGAAAAGAAGACAAGTAGGGGAAGTAAAAACCCAACCTGCTACAATTGCCCAGAAAAGGGACATTTTAGTAAAGATTGTCCTAAAGGTATGTCTCCTAAGCCTATTCTTTATAATGATCATTATTTGCTTAGGAAGGATAAATATGGCAATGTGTTTGCTAGGATTGTTAGCTCACCTAAGATTATTGTTAGGGCCATTTGGGTGCCCAAATCTATTGTGACTAGCATTTAAGGACCCAACCGAGTTTGGGTATCAAAAGGTGCTTAAATGATAAATAGGTATTTGGAGAAGCATTGGAGGTTTGGCTCACTCATGAAGAGGTGGATTCCATCATATGCAAAAATATGTAGTCGAGCTTGAGGAAGATTAATTCATATAAAAAAACCAATGCCATCTCGATAACAAGTATTTAAATTGAAGTATCTAGCCCTTTTATACCTTGTGTAGGTTGCATTCATGAAAAATCTTAAAAGAGTGTTCTTGCTCTTGTTCGTAATCTTGTTTATTAAAAATATTGAGCAAGATAGTAAGTGGCACATTAAGGGGGAATGCTAAATCATGATCATGTATACCACATCCCTAAGTGTGCCCAAATAAATTAAGTGCTATTAATGTTTTCAAAATTGAGCCTTTTAGCCAAAAGTCAAAAATTTCATAACTATTAGTAATCCTTTGAAAAAAAAACTAGTTGCAAAATGTATACAAATGCTTTTCAAAGGTTTTGGTTCAAGAAAATTCTATTTTAAGTGAAAAATGAGTTTCTAGCCAAAATTCTAGATCATATTATCTTATTTTTGATATAAACTAGATTTTTATGTAAAATCTATTCTAAAAGGAATTTGAAAATGGTCCCAAAATAAAAATCCTAGAGTTGTCCATTCTAAACATTTTTGGTATTCACAAGATTTCCAAAAGGCCAACCTAGAAAAAGTTATTTGATTTTGAATTTCATCCAAAATCCTGGTTTGACCTAAATGGTCACTTTCTAGCACTTAATTGAGTTTTACCATTTGAGCCAAGATTATTCACATAGATAGGTCCATAATGGTACTAATGACTCATACATGCAATTGGTTGCTTGAAATATCTTTAATTGCTTAATTTGAATCTTTTGAAGAAGTTTCATCAAAAATGAGTTCCATTTGCAAAAACAAAAGACTAATTCATAAAAACAATATTAATTAATGTTTCTATCCTCTATCTCTTACATAATGATCCTAGATATATTTATTTGAATGCAGAAACTAAGGATCATTTGCATATCTCTCAATTCCAATATCTATCCCTGAAATCCCAGGAAAATCGGAATTACCAGCGGTACTACCGGTTACTGGTACTACCGGCCTATGAATGCGGTACTACCGGCCATTCAATTGCGGTACTACCAATTTTTCTGTCAAGACAACCATTTCAATTCAATTCAATTCTAAACCTATTTTTGTTGTTTCCTTTGGTCAAATTTGATCCTTGTTGTATTCACTAGCTACCCTTAAGTGCCTATTTGACTCCATATGCTATTTTATTCGCATTATGATATTTTTATCATAAAAATGGTATTATTTCAAGTGGTCGCTTATATTGATCACCTTGACCTCGGCATGAGATTCACCCTTGTCTGTACAAGTGGTATTCTTTCACGTGATACCATCTTATCCTTTTAAGTGGTATCTAATTTCATTCCTTGCCGATCTTACCTCTCTCGATCAAGCTCAAGTACTTTTCGTGTACAAGCGGATTCTCTCTTTTCTTCTTCTCTTTGGATGCTTTCATTGAAAATCTTTGCGAGAGAAGTTCAAGCACTTTGTAATTTCAAATCTTATCAACATGTGGTATCTACAAGTGATATTCAAAGTCTATCTTTCAAGTGTGATCCACAAAGAGACATTTTTTGTGCTAAATTTCAAAGGAGGAGAGTTTTGGGTACAAGTGGTAATGGTCAAATGAGAAAGTTTGAAGTCATCATGAGTTGTGGATGGATCTATTTCTAAGAGATGACAAAGAGAGGGATATTAATTGGATGGAGAAAACCTTTGTGTGTGAAAGGAGTACAACCTTTGTGTGTGAAAGGAGTACAACTTTTGTGTAAAGGGGAGTTTTTCTTAAAAGGAGTTTTCTTAGTGAAAATGAAAAACGTTTTGGGTAATCTATTATATGGGAAAACTTATTTGCAAAGACTCATTTTGGCTTTGTTTTATTTTGGATTTTTGGTGTTTAATGCAAAAAGGGGGAGAATGTTTTGGGAGAACATTTGGATGTTTTCACCTTATTCCATGCATAGTTAGCTTTGTGTCATGCATGCAAATAGTCAAATAGCTTAAATTCTTATCTTATGTTGATTTATATCCAAATGTTGCTATTATTAAAGGATTTGTCATCAATCACCAAAAAGGGGAAGATTGAAGAATCTAGACCTGCCATTATGAGTTAATGGAGTATTTTGGTTATTAATGATAAATCTATTTGTGAGACTAACACTTCTATTGTTATACTTATTGCTTAGTCTTAATTTGATATAAAGGTGAAAATCAAAGAGGTATGCATTTGACATCATATTCTTATATATTGTTGCATTCCTCAGATCCAAAATATAGGTTGAACTGCACTAAAAATCTAACTTGAGTATGTGCATATGTTCTTGCTACACATTTGTGTATGCAAACATTTATGGGGAGTTCACTCTATGTTTTGTGGTTTCATTAGTATTGATCCATATTTCTTTATCCACACATATTAAGGATCTTTACTTTGAAACATATCTTTTGAGTACATACAACTTATGTAGTTTATATATACTCATACCAATCTACATACAATTATTTGTAATTGAAGTGGTTGTCATTAATTACCAAAGAGTGAAAGATTAAAGTATCTTGTCCCACCATTATGAGTTAATGGTATGTTGTGGTAATTAATGACAATCACATTGTGGAACTAATGTTTTCCATGAGTTGGTAAAATAGGTTATGTTCCATGATGTTGAAGACTTTGGATGACATCATAAGTTGATCGTCATCAAGTCAAGACTTGGGATGAAGGAAATCATCATGTGTTGATGATATTCAAGCCAAAATCCTGAAGTGGAGAAGATCATCATGTGTTGATGATATTGAAGTCAAGAGCTTGGAGGAAATGATGCATCATGTGTTGATGCATATCAAGATCTCTAAGAAGAAATGATCATGAGTTGATCATCAAGTCAAAAGAGTGCATCATGGGTTGATGCATGTTCAAGTCAAGAACTCGGACTTGAAGTGAAGATGCGCGTCATCAAGCTTCAAGAAGATATGCAAGGCAAAGGTATGACTAGCTAGGGCTAAGGATGTGTTCCTAGTCTTTTACCGGTTTTGGTGTTTGGATGGAAGACCAGATTGCTAGTATATGTTGTCGTACTATTAAGAGGGGTCTTTGACTAGTAGATTTAGTTAGTCATGTGTTGATAGCTCATTGTATTTGCTCTAGCTCTTGTTAGCATGTTGCTTATATTTGCGAATGTGTTTTGCAAATAGTTGAGGCTCATGCATAATCCTTGTAGCATGTGACATTAGTTTGCGAATGTATTTTGCAAATGGTTTAAGTCCATGTACCGCATTCCTTGTGGCATTGATTCTAAAATTTGGCAAATGTGTTTTGCAACTTGTTGAGAATCTTGCCTTTAACCTTTGTTTGCATCACTTGTCAATTGTCAAATGTGTTTTGCAATTGAGTTTGTTATTGGATGCAAACTGTTGTTTTCTCAGGAACAACGGTAGCACCGGCTTGTTGTCTGCGGTACTACCACTCAGCGGTATGACCGGGGTTTTGGTGTGGAACTACCGCAACCCGGTCGGACCGAAAAATTATTGGCGGTACATTTTTTACAGAACGGCGCCTTTTGAGCATGAGTTGCTCTGTTGAAGTGCGGTAGTACCGGAGCCTTCATGGCGGAACTACTGCATCGCGGTTGTACTGCATTTCCTTCAGCAGTACTACCGTGTGCCGTTCAGACCGTCCGAAAGTGACCCAATCGTGCGGTTAAAACACGCAGTCCGAATGTCCCATTTGATCTAAGCCGTCCAGTAAGTTTGGATTGCAAATCTTTGCTGCAGTAGTACCAGCGTTCCTTGAGCAGTATGACCGCACACCGGTATTTCTGAATTGTGAGCGGTACGTATTTTCTAGAGAGCACCCTTTTGGCTCTTTTGAGAAACGGTAGTACCGCCCTTGGTGAGCGGTACAACCGGCCTCAGCGGTAGTACCGCGTCGCTTTTTCAATGGTTAGTTCAGAGCCCTGTGTGTGGCTGATCCGACCATGCAACCATCAAGCGGTAGTACCAGCTGTTGAACGGCGGTAGTACCGATTGTGCTGATTTTTCAGCAGACTTTGTCCCAATGACTAGTTTTTGTGTGTGGGCTATAAATACCCACCTTGGCCAGTTGTGGGATAGTTGCTGGTGCCATTACACACTCCTTTGAGCTAGTGCAAACCCTCTCATCTCTTTTGTGCATGTGTTGCACTTAGTGAGCTTGGAGAGCAAACCCTAAGTGCATGTGTTGCATTATGTAGTGGATTGTGTATCCACTTGAGCTTAGAAACTTGATTAGTTCAAGTGAGATGTCGGGACCCAAAAATACAATTCTGGGCCCTTTGTGTATAATGCACTAGTCCAGAATCACGCTAATGCATACAGTGTCAACACAAGTGAATATCGATCCACACGAGCGATTAATAACATAAACATATAATTTGATTAACAAATAAGGGTTTTGACGTTATGGTCGAGTTTACAATTATTAAGCCACGCAGGGCTGACAAAGAAAATAAATAGCAGCGGAAACAGAAACGGTAGCGGCATCCCATCAATTCACCATAGGCAACTGACTGGGATCAAGACCCTACGATCAAGCACCTTCGATGAACTTCTCTTCGAAAGCAGGCGATGACTCCTCCTCTTCTGTTGCATGTTTTACAACAAGCATGAGTACACAACCGTACTCGCAAGTCATACCACAGAAATGCAATTATAGATGCAGGCTTATTCCAAAGGAATGGCTTCTGTGGTTCTTTTGCAGAAATGCAGCATTTGCAGTTTGAATACAAGTAATAGATTGAAAACATAATTCAAAACAAATAGACAATAATAATTTAATAGTTTTATTTCATAAAGACACATAGCCTAATCAAGTTATTCACATAGCCATATGACTTAAGTCACACAGCTCCCTTCCTAAGGTTTTTATGAAAATCTACCCCTCGTGTGAAATCCCCAAGCATGTCCATGACCGCAGACGCGGCTATTCGAATAGATTGATTTAACACTCTGCAGAGTTTGTACACTTTACCCATACGATACAACTAGTGTAGCTAGCACTAATCGTAACAAAACGTTTCAGAAACTTCATCTCAAGCATTGACACTCCCAGTGTGCTTTATGCTATACCAACCCTTCCACAGCGCTTGGCATAACACACACCATTGGACAGGGACACGGCGAACCGCCCCGTGATGTGCACCCAACCACAGCGGTAACACACCCCCACCCATACAACACAGTCTAACCTACTATCTGAGTAGTCAATGTCAAGAATCTATAACTTACTAAGTTAGGCGCCCGTCCCATCAGGCATGTGGTTGTACGAGACGCTCAGTTCAATGGTGTACAAAGTTAAGTCCTTAATTGACCAAGGCAAGACTTCCAATGTACTACGAATCCCTATGCACACAGGTTATTAAGCCCATGCACACAGATCCACCAAAAGTAGCACACAGTATCCACCACTTGCCCTAGCCTAAATCATTTCCCACCCTGTTAGTTAAGTGCAACATATGCCATCAATGAGTAATAGCACGTAGTACACACAGTTTTTATCACATAGTTCCATAATCACTTAGTCAAGTTTATATTTGCGACTCACATGAGATGATGACTCGTAGCATGGCTAAGCAATCTAATGGCATCTAACCATCCCACGTTGGTAATACAATAGCACCAACTAAATGAACCAAACTAGGGTGACAAAAGATTATGACATAACAAATAGACAAGGTGGATATAACAAATGGGATAATAACTACACCCAAAAGCATTTAAATAAATACTTGAAATAAATGCAATAATTTGAATCAAAGTAATTTTAGAAAATTGGGTTCAATATGATCAAAGGTATAACTTGCCTTAGAAAAGGTCTTGGTATTGATCTTGGTCTTGAGGTGCTCCTTCTTCTTCAAATCTTCCCAAGGTATCAACGTCTACTCGCAAACGAAACAAACAAACAAAACAAATAAAAACAAAGGCAAAACAAACTCCAAAAATTAAATAAAAAAACTCAGATAAATAGATCTCGAATTTAGATGAATTTAGAAATTCGAATGAGCTCAATCGGAGTTCGGATGCAAAAGATATGAGCTTGGGAAGTTGGAAATCTAAAGAAAACCTTAATACTGGATTATCCGAATTATTCTTTAACAGAAAATCAGATTTATGACGTCGGATGACATAAGCGAAGGAATTTTCGAATTAAAATAAATCCAAAGAAAAGGTGCGGTGGCTGACATGTGGGCCCTCGGTCTATAGACCGGGTCCACGGAATTGGCTCAGGGGCCTATGGTTCATGGGTTCACGGAACAGTGGATCTGACAATGGGACCCACGAGGCAGTGGCTTGGTGCATGGTGAAACCAATCTACGGAAGTTTGGATCTGGGAGTTTTGGCCGGATTTGCACAAGCGTCTTGGCCGACGCAGATCGACTTCGGCGCCACATCAGATGACACGTCTGCACAGAGGCTGAGGTGGCTGGTGACACAGGTGTACACGTCATCCCGACGGCGGCGATGGCATGGGAACCAACAGCAACGGTGAACGGCGGTGTCTCATCGGCAACGGATGCTACGAGAGTGAAGCTAAGGCTATTGCGAACCTCTAGGTGCAACTCCGGGTGGTTGAGGTGGACGATGGTGGCCGGCGACAAGGCTCAAGCGGTGGAGCGGATCTGTTATTGTCGAACGGTCGCTCCGGCGGGGTATTGGCGTCGGGGAAGGGTCCTGGAGATATATCTGGCGACGGCGGTCCCGACAGTGTACTCCACGGAGGCAATGCGTCACCGGCGGTGAAGGAATTGAAGAAAAACATCTGCGGCGACAACAACCCTAAAAGTCGAATTGCGGCGACACTGGAGCGGTTGGGGTTCAATGGGTGGCGGCTCTGGGATGTGGAGGCACTAGTGATCCTCGGGGACCTATTTATAGGGCCGGGATGGCACGGGATAAGGAATCCCCAATTCGGTATTGAAACGGTTTCGTCGGATTTTAGAGATAGAGATCGAATTGATGCCGATTGAGTGCAGATAAGGAAGCGGAGGAACAAGAAATAGAGTTTGGTAAAGAAATCAAGGAGATTTTATTTGGGAACTCCGCGTTGTCGAACGAGCTTCTAGAAGGACTCCAATGGCGGGCAATTGGACTCGACTCAGGGACGAAGGCGGCGCGAGACGAAGACTCGGAGGCGGGCCCACCCGTCAGAGAGAGAAAGGAGCGGCGCTGAAGCGATTCTGATCCGAGCGTTCGACCTCAATCGGATGGCCACGGATGAATGGGTCGGGTGGCTGTGCGCGCGAACTTGGGCCGAGAGCGGGCCACGCACGGGAGAAAGGAGTTGGGCCGAAGGAATTAGGCCCGAAGCCATTATCTGATATTTTAATTATATTTTCCTTTTTAGAAAATACTAGAAATCCAAATAAGCAATAGAAAATAGCAAATGAACTTGGAAAAATTCTAGAAAATATATCCAAGCACATAGAACCCAAATAAAATAGTTTTGGATACTATTCATGTTGACTTTAGTCATATTAAATGGTTTTAATGTACAAAGTCCATATTAAGCTTTTGATTTAAATTCAAATAAAATCCAAATGGTGAATTTTCTCCTACTAACTATTTAAAAGATTTTTAAAGCTCAGAAAATTGGGATGTTACATGAGAGTCCTAGACTTGTTACTCTTGGTGTTTACCGACACCTAGTCGGCGTGGAGGCGTCGTGGTTCGGTGATCTTCTCAAAGAAGGTTATAAGAAGATCCGGGCATTTGTGAGTGGCTTGGTGCTCACCATCTCCGGTGTGGAGGAAGAGCAACCCTAGTGGATCGAGGTGTTGGCTCTTGTTGGAACCGGTCCAAGTGGTTGGACTTACCTCGGAGGTGTTTGGCTTAATTCGTGGAGCCGATCCAATTGATTTTGGGCTTACCTCAACGTGGATTAGGGGAGACCGGCAAGTCTCCGATCACCACGGTAAAACATCATCGTGCCATTGTGGTTTGATTTCTTGTGCTTCACTATATTGCAATTTACATTCCTTATATTTAATTGCTTACTTGTATATGTATGATTGCTTTTATTTATATAGTCTCATATTGTTGGTGTACTTAGTAAAGACTGGTTGATTTAGGCTTTAATTGTGCAAAACCGAATTGATTTACAATTCCGCTTAAAACTCGATTTTAGCCAAAGAAGTTTTTAAAACCGCCTATTCACCCCCCTCTAGTCGGCCTCCTCGATCTTACACTTGGCGACCCTTCGGGGCCTTTGCGCCTTCTCCGGAGCCTCCCCGAAGGTACACCTGATACCTTCAAGGAGGGGCCCCCTTCGCACCTCCGGTCGCAGGGCCTTCGCGGTAGGTCCTGCGGTCTTCGCCTGGCCGTTGGGGCTGGTGGGGCCGCCCCTACGATAAGGAGTATCAAATATAGGTGTATTAGTTGTCTCTTGATATTATGTTGCAGAAAAAGAGAGAGATGAGAAAGAGGAGGTAGGCTAACATGTGGGGTCGAGGCAATGATGTAGCAGCCGACGTGGCGAAAACCGCCCAAGTTACCTGTCTAGGGATGTTATTTGCATGGTTTTGACATTTCAAGGACGGGTTCTAAACGGTATTGGAGATGAGTGATGAAATTAAACTCCATGAAGAGTTAAGAGACCACAAATGGATTTTTCGCATGCTATAAATGTAAACAACTAAAATGACTCGTCTAAAAATAAACAAAATGCCCTTAAAAGACAAAAATATTCTAAACAGTACCAGAGACAGGGGTTGAAATTAGACTTCGTGAAGAGTTGAGAGACCATAGATGGATTTTTTGCATGCTATAAATGTAAACAACTAAAATGACTCGTCTAAAAATAAACAAAATATTTAGGAGTACCAGATAACCATGTATTGCTTGTCCCTTTTATTATGTTTCATATTAGGTATTAAATCTTCCTAATTATAATTAGGTATTACTGGATACCAGTTCTGATTGATGCTATAAATGGGGAAAAAAAACCTAAAATGACTTATCATACATGTGAACACGATGCTCCTTCAACCTATATATTGCGTGTTGACCCTGCAACTATATGACTATCAATAAACCTATTTGTGCATACACCAATTCTTTACAACTCATGTTATTTTTATCCTACTTGGTGGTCCACGTTTCAAAATATAGAATGAAACGTGGCCCCACCTACCTATCACCACCCACCATCCCTCTCCCTCCCCATCCTACCTAGGGTTTTGTGCTCATAGATTGAAACCCCTTCCATCAAAAGGCAGATTTAAGAACAAAAACCATTCGCCTTCCTTCCTCCCCAATTTTTTTTGCATCTCCCAACATCAACATCAACATCAACATCAAAAGAGAGAAGAAGCAGCGGAGTTTTCTCCCAACCCGAAGGGCCTGGAGGAAAAAATGGACACCCCTCCAACCCCACCACCACCACCCTCAAATTCCTCCGCGCCCCCATTCAAAACAACCCCAAGCCCAAACCCCGACCGCGCGCAGGCCCCGGGCGCGCCCACCTCGCCGGCGGCGGCCATGCCGCCGCCGCTTACCATGTCCAGCGGCCCGTCCGACGCAGTCCTCGCCGTGCTCGGCGTAATCGGCGAGCTCCGCGCTTGCGGGCTCCTCGCGGGGCTGGAGATCCCGCACGCCGGGCACCCCGAGGCGCGCGCGCCCGCCCTGTTCGATGGCGTGCTAGCCGCCTTCCTTGCCGAGGCGCGGCGCCCCGGCGCGTCCCCGTCCCTCCCGATGCCGCCGGCTCTCGGGGACGGCCGCCCGGTGGACCTGCTTCGCCTGTACCTCGACGTGCGCTCTCGCGGCGGGTTCGCCGCCGTCGCGTCCTGGGCTGCCGTCGCCGAGAAGGCTGGCCTCGACCCGGCCTTGGACGCGGCCGTCAAGCTGGTGTACGCCAAGTACCTCTCCCTCCTGGAGCAGATCATCCGCAAGCCAGGAAAGCAGGAAAACGCGTCCGGGAGCAGTGGCAATGCCGGCCGCCGCTCGAACGCCAAGAAGGACAAGTTCCTGTCGCCGACCAAGGACTCCGCGTGCGCCGGATTGGCGCATCTGAAGCGTAAGAGGGAGGTGCTCGTGGGGATGCTCAACTGGGTGGGCCTTGTGGCGAAGAACCCAAATGAACGTTGGGTCGTCGGGAAGAATCCCGACAGCCACTTCTCCATGGCGCTTATGCTCCGGCGCCAGATGTTTGCAAATAATGATAGCATCAATGTGCCCCGTGGGTCTGCCTCGCCGCAGGTAATTCCTTGCCCCATAGTTTCGATTTTTGAATGTAGCGCTTCTGATAGATTTAGTTGATTCTATGCTTGTGTTCATTACATTGGGGATCTAGATTCAGAATGTGGTCATTCTTTTCAGTCTGTCCAATTATAGCTGTTGGTCCTTAGATTTACCTGTACATAGTGCTGTTCGTGAAACATGGAACCACAGAGCATTGTTCAGGATGCTCGACTGAGGGTCATCATTAGGAAGGGGAGATGCGGGATCATGTCAGAGCATTTTCACCGTTCTTTTGTCACGGCCATGCCATTTGCTCGATCTAGTTGAAGGAATATGAAATGCTCTCGTGCAAAATTGGTTGTGGCTGAACCAGGATTTTTTTTAAAAAAAATTGTTTTGACCCTATCGGGTCGGACTGTGGCTCTATTATTTCTATTTCTTGCTAACTTTTATATGTTTATCTTTTTCCCCTCTAAGGAGTCCCAAAAACTGAGGGTCTGCTGACCTTTCATGTTTGAATGTGTGTCTACTTCTGGTTAGTTGTAGCTATATATATATATATATATATATATATATATATATATATATATATATATATATATATATATATATATATATTTTTTTAAATCAATTCAACAGATGGAGTTATACTTAGCAAGGTAGTACACCACACCTATATTTGTATGAAGTCTAGGGGATCATTAGGAAGGGGAGATGCTGGATCATGTCAGAGCATTTTCACCGTTCTTTTGTCACGGCCATGCCATTTGCTCGATCTAGTTGAAGGAATATGAAATGCTCTCGTGCAAAATTGGTTGTGGCTGAACCAGGATTTTTTTTTTAAAAAAAAAATTGTTTTGACCCTATCGGGTCGGACTGTGGCTCTATTATTTCTATTTCTTGCTAACTTTTATATGTTTATCTTTTTCCCCTCTAAGGAGTCCCAAAAAACTGAGGGTCTGCTGACCTTTCATGTTTGAATGTGTGTCTACTTCTGGTTAGTTGTAGCTATATATATACATATATATTTTTTTAAAATCAATTCAACAGATGGAGTTATACTTAGCAAGGTAGTACACCACACCTATATTTGTATGAAGTCTAGGGGATCATTGGTGTTTAACGGTGGCTACCATTGGCAACTAATAAGTGAAGTTCATAAAGGGTTAGGCATAAGATGTGGTTTCATGGTAGAAAAAATAATGGAAGCTCTCTACATAGGTATCCATGGGGTTTGTGCTATTAACCTTTATTATGTTAACTGTTCTGCTTCTGCTAGATATATACACATGAAGGTGAGTACTATTCTTTCCAAATTTCAGTTAGCCTACTATATGATTCAACTAAAGAAGATTCTACTTCTAGTCTAATGGTGCTTATTTTTAACTTGTAAGTAATTTGTACAATTGAATCTTCAATGAAATCCGTTATATGATTGAGTGAATGTGTTGTGATATCATGTCACATCACAACTTAGATAATGCACATCACCCTTGGCCTTATCACAACTCATCAGTTCTCAAAGTAGTGTTGTTGTAATCACTTCTAGGTTATGTTCTTCCCTATAAATTAGTTTGTCTAACCTAAGGCATCATAATAAATTGGATCACTCCTCACATATTGTTATGGCAGTTGGCAGGCACAATCAATCCCCAGGATTGAGGGATTCTTTGTTAGTTGCTTAATTATCTATTTCCATGTTTTCTAGATTGATATATTTCCTAGTCATCTATATCTCTTAGATGGAATTGTTAGGAGGCGTTCTCTATTTTAAGGGAATACCCTATACTCGAGAGGTAAGCAAGAATCCGATCTACTTATGGTATTTAATTTACCCTATTCATAACAACCTGGTGTCAGAGCCACTCACCATGGCTTCCACTGTCAAGTCTCTCTTGGCCAAGTTGATGGCCAACATCGACAAGACGACAAGATGGTGACCACACTCGCCAACATTATGGTCACCTTTGACAACATCACGACGACATTGGAGGGTGTGATGGCAATGTTGGCCAAGATGTGGGAGAAGCAAGAGGTGTCACATGAAGTTGCAATGGACGTGCCACCACCGCCATTGCTAGTCACACTGCCACCCTTGCCGATGTCGCCTCCTCCAACAACCGGCTAGCATGATGCAGTTGGCAGTATAGAACGGGGGATTGTGATATCGTCATGTCTCCCCTACCTTTGTTGCATTCCATGGCGGGAAGAGTCTTTGTTGCCTAGCTCTGGTTGCCCTTGCTGGCAACAACTTCCTCGATGTCAAACCACGATAAGAGGCTCCTTTCATCGCCGCCTCGCCATCCATCAAAGCTTCGTGGATCTTCCATGTGACACGACACTGATATTGTGCACACATGTCGACGTGGGGACCCTATAGCTCAAGGACGAACTGTGTGTCCGCAAGTGGTGTGATGTTATGGAAACTATACATGCAATCCCCAATGTTGAGGGATTCTTCGTTTGCTGCTTAATTATCTATTTTCATGTTTTTAGACTGATATTAATTATCTTTCCATGTTTTCTAGATTGATATATTCCTGGTTATTTATATCTCTTAGATGGAAATGTAATTGTTGAGACGTTCTCTGTTTAAAGGGAATAACCTATGCTTGAGAGTAAAGCATGAAGTAGAATTCTCCCTGGCCTATAGTCTCCTCTCTACTTGCGCCCACTCCCCTTCAAGTCGCAACCATTTGGCCTCCTTTTTATGGTATTTACCTTGTTATGAACTAAGGTTCATACCATGGTTTACAAGCCATTATAGGTGAAGAGATGGATTATCTAGCAAACTCAACGATTAAAGAGATAGACAAGAATTTAGATAGAAATACTCGGAACCACAGTGGTGATGGTTTTTTATTGGGACGATAACTCTGAAAAGAAAGATTTCCTATCTTTTCTTTCAACTCAGGAGAAATACGGTCGGGCGGCACTAATTCGAATACCTCGGGCAAAATAAGAACATCACCCATCTTGACATGAGAACAACAGTGCAATTTGAAGCTTCCTCCATATCCAAAACTTTGATCGACGTCTAACTGTATGAGACTCAGCCTAGGGCCACTTGGTTGCATGCCTTGTGCTCCATTGGAGTGTGAGATGCACTTTTAGAGGCTTCGGGATGAATTATGGGTGGCTATGAGTATTGCTCTAAATAGTGGTAAGCAATGAGTGGTTACCCCACCTTTTAATTGTACTAGTTCAATGCCCATATGCACTGTTATGGATTAAAATACTCATATTACACCTACACGTAGAGCCATTGTCGCTAGCCTTGGTTGGCGCCTAATCGAGCTCCGCAACTATGCCTGACTGTTCTCCACCGCGACTGGCCTCATGCCTCCTCGATGATGCTCGACCAACATTGCACTCGGCCCTATTGCCACGTCGGACCTACATCCTCATCATTGTGCCACACCGCTCATGGACAAAGTGAGCCCCATTGGGAGTGAGAGAGGTGGCCTTACTCAACTACGACAACGAGGATGACCCAACATCGACGAGTCTACTACAACCTTGTTTGGTGGTGGCAACTGGAAAAAAAATAGAATGAAGAGGTGATGGGTAGACACAGAAATGATTTTGTTTGAAGGGGAGGTGGTAGGGGAGAATGTACCACCACCACCATCATCTGAATCTTTTATATTAGTAAAGATATATGGCCTGATATACGGTATAACTATTACAAAAAAGTGAAAATTATGTATAGAACGGTCATTGTTTTAAACAGTGTACTATGATGGCTTTCTATGTAGTAGCATTTGTATCACCTGTACAACTGTGGCACTGTAGCGACCCGCTATAGTGAACATTGTGTTGCGGTGCTAAGTACTAATACATTTTAGGTTTTACATACAATCCATCTGTTGCATATTCTAATTATTCTCCATTTCGAATCCTTTCTCCAAGACTTGAGACATACACAATAGCTTGTTATCCTCATACAAGATAAATTCTTTATTGTTATCCTAATACAAGATAAATTCTTTCTATTTCAAAATTGATTGATTAACTTAATATCTTTGCAAATATAGTTGAGAATTTTGCTCCCACTATATCGCCGTGATCCTCTATTAGATATAAAAACACTTCACCACTACTACTCTGCAATTAGTTAAATCATGGCAAAATTGGCTACAAGACACTGTAGAATGTTGGTATTTGCACTACAAAATCATGATTTGGCTACAAGACACTAAAATTTTGGCCATTTTCCACAACGCACTATGACCAATTATCTTAGCAAGTAGGAGAGAAGGTGTGCAAAATGTCTAATTAACCCTTGCACAAAAATTTTTAAAAAAATAAAAAACATCTCTCCCTCCTCCCTTCTTGTAACATCCCAAAAATTCCATTTTTGGTTAAAATTAATTTATAATCTCATTTCTGAATTTCTGAGGATTTTCTAGAATTATTATGGATTTCTAAAAGCCTATTCCAATTTTCTTAATTTATAAAGTATTTATTGTGATTAATTATAGGTTAATCACGAGATAAAAATAAAATATTTGAATTCAAAATGTTTTATTTGGAATCTCTGTTTTTCTCGAAACTTTGGAATTAATTTGATATGTTTTCTGGATTAAAAACATATGGCCAATTTGGGCATATGTGAGATATTCTCTCTTCGAAACACAAGAAAATATTAGTTTTATCGGTTGAGTGTCTTATGGCAAATAGCCACTATTTTGGAGTGTCCTTGAGCAAATGCCAACATTTTACTATGTCATGTAGCCAATTTTGCCTTAAATCATAGATGTGTTATAGGATTAATGCTAAATACAATTGATATGTGCATTGAAGTAAAAAATAAATGGTTCTAAGAATTAAAATTTACCTCTATATGCTCCAAATAACATAGATGAACTATGCAACTTTTGATTAATGCCGGTTAGGAAAGTGAACCACTATATTCCAAAAATGATGAACACATAAGCGTCTGAGTGGTATAATGGGGTGGACCAACCACTAGTGCATATGTGTAGAAGTTGACCTTCTACTCATCAGGAATGGCACTAGTCAAGATGGCCAATCGTGGATCGCACGCTTCAACACCATCCATTTTTGGGGCTAATTGGTTTGGCGGGTGAGTTGTTACACAATCCTTAGCTGATTTCGACTTCAATGACCACTGTCATGTTGTCTTAATTGACCAACACCTTTTGTGGGTTCTATGTTAGCACACAATTTGGCGGTGTAACTCGTCTTTTGGTTTGTCCCGTATGGCACGTTCTGCTTACCAAAAATGACCCACTTGGAGCTCCCGATTTAAAATTTGAGAATGGGCCGAGGGTGTTGCACCCCCAATGCCTCTAATCATTCGCTTTACTTTGTACAATAGGAATAGGCACTAGCTACTGTGAGAGAGTTTCAGAAGGAGTCAACTACTATGATTTGATAAGCCTTCTATAGTGAAGTCAAACAAAAGATTTGCATATCGGTGGCGCTTCTTGCATCCACCAAAGCTTCCTCCGGCTTTACCCCTCTCAGGCAGTTCACTATCTTTTAGTTCCAATAATTGTGCTCTGAACCATTCATAAAATATCAGACTTGGCTCTCTGTGCATCTTGTGAGGGCTTCCCGCTTGTCAACCTCCTTACGCATCCTAGGCTTGTGAACCCGTCGATTCACACATCCTAGACTCTTTGGCAAAGCAAAAAAAATTATCTCGGACTCTAGGACATTCTAGACTATTGGTGTGGTTAGTCTACAAGTCTAACAATATTTGCAGCTTGTATTTCTGGACCCATAGCTTCCATTTAGGAACTTGGAATTTGGTGTATTATTCTATATGGAAATGTGTCAACAAGATGTACAGCTGTATAGTTATACATTTCCCATTTGTGGCCGTCCTCGATGTCCAAACAGGTTAGAAAATCTTACACATACTTTTCTGGTTTCACACTTTCACCTCGTTTGTGATTCATGTACAACTAGGTCTAAAAAACTTGGTAGTGTCTATGCAACAAAGTCAAGGTGGACGATCAAGAGAGCATCCCACCAAGCCGTGTGGGTGTTTATTTAATAACATGGTCTAGGCTCATGGTCAGGTGACCATGTTGCTTACATGTTTGTACACCCTAGACCTCCATTGCTTTTCTTTTCATTTAGTGCCAGATGACCTTGTTGTATTTCATAACCCTATTGTTTGTCATACCATCATTGCCATGTGATATGAATTATTTCTCTTTGTTTCATGTAAAGCCATTGTTTCGTGATATGATATGCTAGTAGTAATTAGTACAAAATGTACAATGGCTTGACACATATAGCATTGCCGCTAATACCCTTCCTGTTTTGGTCTGAGTAATTAGTGGCAACTAAGGGGCTGTTTGGTTGTTTCCACACTTTTTTGGCAGCCAAATTGATTTGTCTGGCAAATTGCTATATAACTGCAATTTTTATACAAAAGTGATGCTTGTTGCATTCATTAAACCAGTAGCAATGTGCAACTGCAGCTTGTCTATTAACTTTTCTTTTACATGGCATTGTTCTCTACAAAATTAACAAATTTTTTTATTGCTATTCCAATACCAAGACCGCAAGAAGTCCCATGCATATGTGATAGGGTAAATACTTGGTTAATAGTTATGAAGCATACCTACATATTTGAAAAGTTTTTTTTTCAGAATGTAAGTACGGTAATGGATGCATATTTGTAAAATGACAAAACTTAGTTGGCTTGTTACTGTTTTAGCTACTCCTGATATGATTGTTACTTGCTATTGATGCCAATATAGTTTATTCTCGAGATGATCCTAAGTTTAAGCTTATCTTGGTAATGGTCATAAGATTAAGAATATCTTTCTCAAACTTTATAGTGTGGGGTATTGTGTATTTATATTTCTTCAGCCATGTGATCCACTCTAAATCCTTGCCGTAAGTTACTGTCATATCGTACTTCCTGTAGTTGTAGGATGGAAAGACTTAAGTGATGAGGTTGTTTATTGCACTATGCCACTTGATATATGCTGCTGACCAGGGGGAAAAAACCGGTCGGTTACCAGCGGTAACCGTCGGTAACCGGATTTACCGGCTGGTCCTGGGAGAAAAAAATACCGGCCAAAAACTTTCAAACTTGAATTTGAATTTTTAATTGCATAATGCCATTCCTAGGTTGGTTTAGACCATTTTTGTGCTAGAATACGTATTGCATGAGCTAAATATGGCATTTCCCGATTTTCCTGGTTTTTTCAACTGGTGCCCGGTAACCGGACCGGTCTCCAGAAACCAGAGTTCAAAATTCGGTTTGCGAATTTTCTCCGGTTTTTCACCGGGATTTCCGGTTACCGGCCGGTAACCGTTACTAGGCTAGCGGGTTCTGAACAGGATTTTGCCCAGTAACGGTTCTTTGATCCTTGCTACTGACCATCAAACAATAGACACCATGTATAGTTTTGTTGGCTTATAAATACCCTTCCAGTATGTTTGGTTGCCTGAACTTTTCTTTGTTTCTGCTTAGAGACCATACATACAATTATCAGATAACGTAAACTGCTAGCCATGCATGTTGAACTATGTTTTTCCTCTATTAGTCTATTTAATATTATCTCTCTTATGTGACAGTGACAATTCCTGCTAAAGATGTACTGTGAAAATGTAAAAAGATAACTCCTTGTTCATGCAGAGTGGACTTACAACTGAGGAGCAGGCACTGTACGATGGATGGGAAGATCAACTATCTGCAGGTGGGAGCAGTGACATGATTTCTCGTGCACAAATTAGGCCTTGTGGTCAAGCAGACATTCCAGAATGGACTGGGAAGCCTTCGTTACCTTATAACGATCCACATGTGTTGAGGTTTCTAGGAGAACTTATTTTGTCTCCAGAAAGTAATGAAGCCCTTGATGTTGGTCCTATTTGTAAGGGCAGGCCAGATGAGTGCAACTGTCAGCTCCCAGGTTCCATTGCTTGTGTTAGATTTCATGTGACAGAGAAAAAGATCAAACTGAAGCGCGAGCTGGGCTCAGCATTTTACGCAATGGGGCTTGATCGCATTGGTGAGGATGCAGCATTGACATGGACAAAGGATGAAGAAAAGAAATTCAGCACCATTATCCAACAGAATCTGCCTTCATCCAAGTACAATTTCTGGGACCAACTGTATGCTGTCTTCCAGTCCAAGGGCACAGAAGGCCTTGTGAGTTACTATCACAATGTTTTCCAGCTCCGACGAAGAGCGTACCAGAATCGGATCGCTCCAAATGTTGTAGATAGTGATGATGATTCAATAGAGCCTGGCTTCCTACACCTTCGTCAAGATGGTGGTCAGAGTAGCACCAGGTCTGCTGCTTCCTCTGGGACCCAAAAGGGTTCTTTGAAAGTCACCAATAGTTATTAGGAGCTCCAGGTCGGCTTCCTCTGGAGCTCAAAAGAAGGTTGCTTAGGTTAATATTAACCAATTGATTATTGGCAATGCCGCGATGGTACGACTTCAATTGGGGATCTCATTGAGACTTGGTTTTTTGTGAATGGCTCCGCGGCTTGTTGCCCCTTTATGGACATGAATCTTCATGCAATTGTGTTGACATTTAGGCTATCTTTAGGAAGTTACTTTTACCATTATCTCAGTTTCTTGGATGAAAAATGAGAGCTCAGGTTATTGTCACAATGAATGATGTGTAGAGTGCGGCATTGATGCACCTCGTTGAGAAGACGCTCTTTGCTTGGTAAACTTGCATGCTTGACCGTGGATGAAGCTGAGCTTGCTGGGGAGTTTTTCCTATGATTGTTTCTCTCGTTGTGAGCTGATGTTGTTCAGTCTTGTGGCTCTATGCGCAGGACGACATGAACAATCAAAACATGGGACCCACCATCAGTCTCTACTTCCAGTGTTTGCTTCTTTCTGGATGGAACCGCTTGGAAGCCACGATCCAGTTAAAGTCGTGAAGGAACATATCCACACTAAGGCTAATGCCCGGTTTGTGATAACTGGACGCGACTCCCGTGGAGTGTTTGTACTGAATCTTGATGAGCGCCCATGTTGCTGACGTTGGAAATGAAGGTACTGTAGTCGAATCCCACATGCTACAAAAGGATTCATATCCTCTGCCTTTCAATGGAACATGCGCTAAGTTTGATTCTTACCATTTGCTTTTTTAATAGAAAAGGCATCAAGCTATATGTAACACCATGGCCCGACAAGAGCTCAAAAAAACAACTATACTTTTCACTTTAAATTTAAACCATTATTCTTAACATTTTCAGCAACTTCTCCCTAGTTAAAAGTTAAAACCCTACAATATGCATATAGAGATAGCATAAATTTTTACTATTATAAAAGAAGCACTTAGTGGTGTTGGTGAGTCTATCATCTATATCCCCACTTCTTGAGTTGGTGGGATCTTATGTAGATAGATGTGTGCATATATGCATATGTTACTATAAGGATCTTCTGTAGACAATTAGATCATCTACGAATGTGGTTTGTGATAAGACTCTTTGTGGTGTGTTGATAAGATGTGAATTATGTATGCAACATTTAGATGTAGGGATAATTACCTTATGTATATTAGTTTTTCAAGTTTAGAACTTATATATGTTTATTTGAGATCTGTTACAACGTACGGGCACTCGGCTAGTAAGGATAAACATTTGCACATAACTTGAGACCTTTCGTTCAAGAATGCTCGGAATCATGCACCCGAGAACACCCAGAACCATGCGCCTGGGAGTATTGAATAACAGCTAAGCTAATAAATAAAACATTACCATAAAAGTATCCCTAACTAATCGTTGACTATAAGCTCTAATATCAACATGTTCCACACAACTACAATAAAGCATCAAAAGTCTCACTAAGTTCAAAATAGATGAGCTAAATCACTAAGTTGCTTGCACGTGATGTATCTGTGATACCCCATCTCATGTATGTCGCTATCAATAGTTACGTAAAAACATCAACAAAGTAAGGGTAAGTCCAAAACTCAACAAATAACATAATAAGACAATGGTATCAACAAGAACATGTATCATCATCTTAAAACTGTAACCAAGTGTCTGTAAATTGTATGCATCTATGAACTGTGTCATTCTTTTTCTCTTTCATGCAATGCAATGTGATGCGTCTATCACTGTAGCTTATACAGGTATAACAGAGTGTTCATCCATCGATAAACCACTCTAGCCACATCCTTTTTCATACGGAGTCCAACCTCCACTCTCGTGGAGTGCGTATCGAGGTAGGTCTTTCTCTTCCCACTCTCGTGGGATGCCTACCCAAGGTAAGTCCTGTGTATGAATACAATACAAGTATGCAACATCTTTCCAATATTAGCATTATTTTCAATTAGGTAACGTGTATTATCATATAAGCATTAAAGAAGCATGGACATCGCCTCATAACAATGACGTAATGTATTGCGTGGAAAACAAGTAGCCAAAGTACCAACACACACTACTACAGAGAAGGCTATACTGGACGCCTCATCATAGACGGTTCCTAGAAACCGTCCGTATTGTAATTATCACAAACGGTTTTACAAGTGTGACCGTCCATGTTACTAGCGATGGTTAGAACCGTCTGTGATATGTAATTATCACAGACGGTTCTTAAACAAAACCGTCTGTGTCTATGATAATTGCAGACGTCTCAGACCTTTTTTTTTAATACAAACCATCTGTGATAATTCACAGACACTTCCGACCACAAACCGTCTGTGATAATTACGTATCACAAACGGTTTGTGGTTGGAAGTGTATGTGATATGTATCTCTTAAATGCATCAATGCCGCTTCGGCTCCCCAATGCGTCTCTTCGTCTCGTCCCCGATGCGTCTCTTCGTCTCACACGCCAAATTTATTCCTTGTTTTATAGAAATGATAATCCGCCACCGAAGATGAATCCCCACATCGCTCTTCTCTCAAGCACAAACAATTTTCAAGAAATGACTCCCTACTCTTTTTCTATGTCATCGGCATTGATGGCCTACCTGGCCATCGCTTAAACGGCTACATCGAGACGTCGAGCGAGTGGGTCGATCAAGCCGAGACACCACAAGCAAGGGAAGAGAGACTCTAGGCGCATTTCGACTTGGTCCTTGAGTCGGAGCGTCTTTGAGCAACTCTCCAACAAGCACGTCAATGGGTGGATGTGTTTTGGGCTACCTACACTGATCCCGAAACCTCATATGTCGACGACGTCGCCTACGAAGTTTTGAAAACGGACATAGCAGGCTAATTGGGCCACTAGAAACTTGATCTTTCAGGATTCTACTTTTTTAATTTATCTTTTGTAAGGAACGACTGGCCACGCTTTTTGGCTATATGTAAATACAAAAATGAAAAAAAAATCTAGTTTGGAGTTGAAGTTACTGTTATATGTTGAACATGTTTACTAAATAACGTATTTATCTTACTATCTTCTATGTAAATGTTCTCGGTATAACAACATGATGGCATTACTGACTGGTGAAAAACAAGCCATACATTTTTTTACTCTTGAGGCTAGCCAAAAAATATAATATTTTTGAGCTATAGAAGGAACTATCACAAGCGGTTTAGTGGAACAAACCGTCTGTGATATGTATCACAGATAGTTCTGAAATAGAACTGTTGTGATATATAATTATCACAGACGGTTTTTAATAGGAACCGTCTGAGATACATAATTATCACAGGCGGTGTTTAATAAGAACAGTTTGGGATGTCTCCGATTATCACAAACGATGTTTAATAAGAACCGTCTGGGATGTCTCTGATTATTACAGACGGTTTTTAATAAGAACCGTTTGTGAATAATCACAGACACTTTGAAATACGAACGGTATGTGATCCGATTATCACAGACGATTTGTATTTAAAACCGTTTGTGATGATTCACAGACGGTTCTTAACAAGAACCGTCTAGGATATGTGCCATTAAATACTCGGCCGTCCCGACAGATCTGTCTATAGTGAACTCTGTCTGTGATATGCGCGCGGCTGCTTTGAAGGAGGCGGCCGGGTTTGGGGCGTTTGGTGAAAGAAATACCGCAGATTTGAAGTGTACTTGTAGATCTATTTATTCTTGGTGATCTAAGGTTAGTATTTGGTTCTAATTATATGCATTATAATCTAGAGAGATGATAGCTAGGTTTATTAAAGAATTAATGGGTCTAAGGTTTAGCTTGGTAGGTTTAGATCTAAGGTTAATTCTTGCTCTCTCTCTCTCTCTATATATATATATATATATATATAGGAAAATGGTATGGTACTGTGGAGATCAGTACTCCACTTCTCATATACTACCTAAATCGTATGATAATACCTCTTTATCCATTTGAGTATACTCCAATAATGATTATAAGATACTCCAAAGTGAGTTCAATGAAAAAAATCGTTAAAATCCACTTTTTATAGCAAAATTTGTGTATATACTTCTTTTCTATATGAAAAATGGTATATAGCAAAAATAAAGGACTCTAATGAATTTTTTAATCAAATCACATTGGAGTATCTTATAATTAATATTTAAGTATATTGAAAATGATAAAGAAGTATAATACGCTCGTTTAAGTGGTATATTGAAAGGGAGTATGTACTCCTGAGTCTAAATAAGCGTCTATATATATATATATATATATATATATATATATATATATATATATATATATATATATATATATATATCGCTTCATGAATATTTCATAGGTAGCTACTTTAGGAGCATTAATCTAATTCAGTACTAATCTTTTACGTGCATAGTGTAGATAGACCGAAGTTGGATGTAGTACATTGATGGCGTGTCGGCTTTTAGAGGAGCTACCGAGCAGGATATATTGAAGAAGGTGATAAAATTTATGTATTGTCCATGCATTGATTGTGATAATCTAAAGATGTTTACCAACCCAGCGCAGATCGAAGTGTGTTTGATTCGAAGGGGTTTCAAACAAGAGTATACATGTTGGACCAGACACGGTGAAGAGCAGATTATACCGAAAGGTAGTAACATCGTCGAGAAAGACAACAATATGTCAGGTGTGGACTGTGCTTTCGATAAGGGTAGGTCGCACGATGACAATCTGGATAAGATGCTACACGATGCAGAAGGGAACTATAGTGAGAGAGAGTTTGGTAAATTCGAGGGCTTAATGGAGGACTCGGGGAAACCTTTGTTCCCGAGCTGCAAGCCTGAATACACAAGGTTGTCATTCGTGCTTAAACTGCTGAAATTGAAATCAAGCAATGGTTGGTCCGACAAGAGTTTCACGGCGTTGTTAGGTCTCTTAGCAGATATCCTTCTGGAGGGAAATGCGTTGCCCAAAACCACCTACCAAGCCAAGAAGATTCTTTGTCCATTTGAAATGGAAGTAGAAAGAATACATGCATGTCCAAACGATTGTATCCTCTACCGTAAATAGTATGCAGATATACATGTATGTCCAGTATGCAAAGCATCCCGATACAAAGCATAAGAATCACTCCGATGACGATGAGGGCATCGAGGTGAAGCAAGGACCTCCTGCTAAGGTGTTGTGGTATCTACCTGTAATTTCCCGTTTGAAACGTTTATTTGCGAACCAAAAGGAGGCAAGATTGCTGCGTTGGCACTCAAAGGAGCGTAAGAAAGATGGAAAGATAAGACACCCTGCTGATTCTGTCCAGTGGAGAAACTTCGATAGGAGCTTCGAAGACTTTGGTGCGGAACCAAGGAATATAAGGTTCGGGTTGAGAACATATGGAATGAATCCTTTTGGTAACATGAATAGCCGACATAGCACCTGGACTGTGAATCTATGTATGTACAACCTTCCTCCTTGGTTGTGTATGAAGCGGAAGTATATTTTGATGTCACTACTTATCCAAGGGCCGAAGCAATCTGGGAACGATATTGATGTGTACCTAACACCATTGCTGGAAGATCTTGTGACACTGTGGAACGGAGGGGTACAGATATGGGATGTGTACAAACGAGAGCACTTCACTTTATTTGCCATGTTGTTCCGCACCATCAATGATTTTTCTGCCCTTGGTAACCTGTTGGGGTTTAGTACAAAAGGAGTCAAAATCTGTCTGCACTACTTAGATGATACCGAGAGTGTGTGGCTGAACAACTCGCACAAAATTGTATACATGCGTCACCGTAGGTTCCTTCCCATGTATCACCCATATCGCGAGACGAAGAAACAATTCGACAAACATAAGGAGGACAGTTCAGCTCCAAGGGCTTTTAGAGGGAAAGAGGTCTATGATATGGTTAACGATATCGGTGTTGTGCTTGGAAACGGATGTAAATTGAGGACCCGTCAAAAGAACATCTGAAACAAGCGATCAATTTTTTGGGACTTACCTTATTGGGAGGACTTAGAAGTTCGCCACTGCATCGACATCATGCACGTGGAGAATAATGTATGTGATAGTTTGATTGGTCTCTTACTGAACATTAATGACAAAATAAAGGATGGTGTCAACGCACGGCGTGACTTGGTTGATATGAACATAAGGACCGAGTTAGCACCGAAAGAGACCGATAAAGAATGAACGTAGCTTCCCCCAGCTTGCTACACTCTGTCTAAGGCTGAGAGAAAGGAACTGTGCCAGAGCTTGTATGGTGTGAAAGTTCCGTCTAGTTACTCCACCAGCATGAAGAAACTTGCTTCTATGGAAGATTTGAAATTAATTGGTATGAAGTCTCATGATTGTCATGTGTTGATCGATGACACAAATGCTTCCTGTTGCAATTAGAAGTATTTTGCCAAATAAGGTCCAAGTGGCAATCATGAGATTATGTTATTTCTTTAACTCAATTGCTCGGAAAGTCATCGATCCCGATGGACTAGATGCTCTACAGGGCAAGATGGTGGCAACTCTATGTCATCTTGAGATGTATTTCCCTCTGTCATTTTTCGATATCATGGTCTATCTCATTGTTCACCTTGTGAAAGAGATAAAGATATGTGGCCCTTCATTCCTACGTCATATGTACCCGTTTGAGAGGTATATGGGAATTCTCAAGTCCTATGTACTGAATCGATCTTGGCCGGAGGGCATCATCATCGAAGGTTATGCAACTGAAGAGGTCATTGAATTTTGCATCGACTACATGGCTCAGGTGAAACCAATAGGTGTGCCTCTATCTCATCATGAGGGAAGGTTGGATGGTATCGGGACCATCAGAAGGAAAGCAATCACTCCCGATCTGGATACGTACGCTCAAGCCCATTTCAAGGTCTTGCAACATATGACCGAAGTGCCCCCGTACATCGACAAGCACAAAGACATGGTACGCCAACATAATCTAGGCCGGTCGGAGGTTTGGATCACGAGAGAGTATGGCCGTCGATTCAACAAATGGTTAAAAGTGAAATTCACTGGGAGGTCATCAAGTGGTGATATACGGTGATGGTTGGCAAAAGGGCCAAAATTTACAATTGTGAAATGGCAAGAATATGACATAAATGGGTACACATTTTATCTGACATATTCGGGATAGGAAGAGCCTGATCCCGTAATGCGGTGTCGCATAGATGCGCGTTCATGAGCGATTCAATACATTGGGCCAAACATAATGAAACGTGGGTTAAGCTCCTTTTATGGGTTCGTAGAGGAGATTTGGGAGCTCGGCTACGTACTTTTCAAGATCCCCCTGTTTCGGTGCCATTGGGTCAAACTTCCATAGGGTGTGAAGGTCGACAAGTACGACGTCACTACTGTGGACCTCAACCGTATCAAATACAAGGACGAACCATTCGTACTCGCTAAGCAAGTTGTTCGAACTTTTTATGTAAGAGACCTAGCAAATAAGAATCGTCACGTAGTTCTTCGTGGAAAAATAAGGATTGTCGGAGTTGAGAATGTCGTGAATGAGGAAGAGTATAATCAATTTGACGAGTTGCCTCCTTTCGGAGACGACATCAGGCTCGAGGAAGAACCCACTGAGGAAGCTAGCTATATGTGCGTCGATCATCGTGAAGGGCTATTTTTTGAAAAGGAAATAGCCAAATGGAATAATCCCATGCGGTGAACACCTATTTGGAAATTGTTCCATTGTAATTAAGAAACCCGGCATGTAATTAAGAATTTATTCCATTGTAATTGATTCAGTAATTAAGAAATTATTCTATCTGTGATTGTATCTGCTTTCTTGTTTTCAGAAGGCATGGCAAGCAATTCCTGAGGCTAGCTGAAAAACAAAATATTTTTTAGCTATAGAAGGAACTATCATAGACGGTTCTATTATGGAACCGTCTGTGATACTTAACACATATCTTGTTTTTTAAAATAGAACCGTCTGTGATATGAGACCATATCACAGACGGTTCTATTATAGAACCATCTATGATAAGTATCACAAACGGTTCCGTAATAGAACCGTCTGTGATATTCCTTTATTAGTAAGGCCCCACTAGGCTTTGCGCCCTTACTCATCACTCGCTCGTTCCCCTTCCCAGCACCATTACTCTCGCCCGTTCCTCTCCCCACCCAAGCGCCCACCCCTAGGTCGCGCCGCCGTCGCCTGAAGCCTCCTTCCCGACAGCCACCCCCAAGTCGTGTCGATGCAGCCCGAATCCCCCTCTCCAATGCCTCCTACCCCGAGCCGCACCACTCGGCCTCCTCCTCCACGCCGGAGCCACGCTACTCGGCCTCCTCCTCCCACCACTGCCACTTGAAGCCCCCTCCCATGGTACATCTCCCCTCCATCCTCTTGTACACCTCCATTCCATTGTCATGGGCTAACATTGCGATAATATCAGTTTGGGTATGTTAGATCAAATTATTGTTGATCATCTCTGGTATGCTTAGGTATTTGCTTACTATTAGGCTTGCTTGATTCTGTGATAACTATTACAGTGTCATCATGCTGTGTGTCCTCGTTGCTTGATTTTGATTAATGTTGTTAGCATCGGGTTGCAAGGTTGATTGTATTGCTGATAGTGGGCTACTACATATTTAAATTTTTGAAGCGAGGGATGGAGTTGGTTAATGTTTAGGGGGATGGTAATGGGAATGCATGAGGCGTACATCTTGTTTATTTATTTTGGAAATACAATGGTTATCGTTTTTGGCTTAGCTTCTCTGTGCTCATTGTTTGTTGGTTGCCAATATTAATTTGTAATGCTCCTCCTGTTGCTTTGTCATATTCAGAGACCAAAGGTATTTTAGTGGAATGAACTCAACTTAGCCAGGTGTAAGCAAAACTCTTAGCTAATCTGTCGGGACCCTGGATATGCTACTCCAGGACCCTCTGTGTATTCTGAACTAGTCCCATGATCAGTGGCTAGTTCACACAGTTGCAACATCGATGAAATCATATCTACACAACCAAACTATAGATGAAGCAGACAAATTAATATTATTTAGCAAAAAGACCTTATGGTCAAGTCTTACAACAAAAGGTAGCTTGCAACGGAAACCAAACATCTGGTGGAGGCCATTCGACATGCCCACAGGCAATCAAATGGAGGATGCGACCTAATTCGCATAGTCTTTAAAGTAGTCTTCTTCGTAGAGCTCGGTGCTTCCTGGTTCTTCTTCAGCGACTGACCAGCTAGAGGGCATAAAGCCGTGAGTACTTTGAATATACTCAGCAAGTCGTAGAGAAATGTATGTAAGTAATATTCATACAAGGTTTGACAAGGATATCTTTATGGCTATTTTGCAGAAAGCAATCTTGACAGTTAATACAATAATTAGATTGTAAAGTGCAATTTAAAAGATTAATACATAAGTAAACAAGTTTCTTTAAAACAACTAGTGAACACCCTGTTCACTTCCCAACCATCAACCAAAACCATCTACTTAGGTTCATCCAACCCATTCCAACATTTTTTTTATAAAAGTCTACCCCTCGTGTGAAATCACCAGCCATTGTCCATAACCGGGGACACAGCTATTCGAATAGTTTTACACTCTGGAGAGGTTGTACAGCTTGACCTACAAAACACGAATTCTCTAGTTTGTTCAGCATATATCTATGCCACCGCTCACTACCTTAGATAAGCAGTCTAGAGCACATGACAAGACTTTTACAAAGTTTTGTTTTAACTCGGTCCTGCCCGCTGAGGTTTCGCCATTCTAGGCCCCCTCTTGCGCCGCTTATCAATCCTTGACAGAACCGAACCAAAACATTGCTAATTAGTCGGCCAGGTCCACCTCATAAATGGACTTGTGGTTGCACGGTATGGCCCAGATCAATGGCGCACAAAGTTAAGTCCTTAGTGGTTTCTCAGACGAGACTTTTCGCATCCCAATGTGCTTCCCGCACCCACCTTCACCACCACCCACTCGTCCAAGCATAAATCATTTTCGTTCAACCCGGCCAAATAGCAACCCTTGCCATGGCACAACAATTTTTATCAATAGTGGCTTCGCCACGGTTCCATATTTTCTTTAGTCAAATTCAATCATTCTTGGAGTATGTGATCAAGAACCCCATCGTGACTAAGCATGGCTAAGCATAATACAATACCCAAGTTGGTATTACAATAATGTCCAACTAATAATTAATCATCCTATGGTGTCCAAGGATTTATGTCATTCAAGGGTACATGTCATTCACAACTTATCAATGAGGCATAATAGCAATTAGGTAATTAACTAATTCCCGAAACCGTTTATTATAAAATTAGCAATGCATGTTTATATCAATCCATATACTTTTATAAATTGGGTTCAATATAATCAAAGGTCTATGACTTGCCTCCGTTGAAGTGTTGAGTTGCTTCGGTGAACGGTTCCAGAAATTCTTCGAAAACGTCGGAATCTACACGTGCGAAAAGAGCCAAATAAATACAACAAATCCAAATAAAATCCAAAAATTGCAAAATTAGTAGCGATAGAAAGATATCGAATTTAGATGAATTTAGAATCAAGAATCGACGGAATTGGATTTCACATGAAGGAGAACGAATATCCGATTTGCCTTCACATGAAATATAGAAAATCATCAAATATGAATAGTGCAGACTTGGACAAAAATGATGATTCAAGCAAGAGAAAGTGAGGGGCGGCCGGCGAACTAGCAAAATAGAATCCCGGGAGCGAGACAGACCCAATGGTGGTGGTCGCATTGCCGGCAAAGGTCCGGTGCGGCGGCGGTGCGCAAAATAGTGTCGGAGGAATAGTAGCGCCAGTGAACCAGCGATGCTTCGGAGAAAAGGAAGGGAGCACGATGTAGAACGTTGCGAGGCGAAGCCAACCGCGTGGACGATGTTGTCGGGGATCAAAGACAGCACCGGAAACGACGACATAATGTGGTTCGGCCGCCGGCGAAATTTTTTTGCTGGTGACGAGATAGAGGGGCGAATTCTAGAGATATGAAGAGGAAGTTGAGGGGTATGCCGCGACATGGTCGGCTCGGAAAATGAGTGACGATGTGTTGGAAAAATCTTAAACATGAATGTGGTTTGCTTGAGTTCTAGTCGACGCATGTAGTGCTGCGATGTAGTAGTTTTGCTTGAAGTGGTACGTGTGTGTTGTGTTTGCAAGTACAAACATGCACCGTTGCTTTGCTCGGTCAGCACAACAAGCAGGAAGAGAAGAAGCAGCAGGACACAGAGCTCCAGGGACGGCAGTGCAAGGTGATGGCGCCGGGAAGACGAAGCTCACGGCAGTGCATGCTGGAAGACAAAGGTGTGCTCACTGTTTTACAGAAGGAAGGGAGAGCATGGAGGGAGCTTGCTGCAGGTGAGGGCAAGCATGGAGGAGGGGAGCTCGGCTGTGCACTGGAGCAATGGAGCTCACGGTGGACTTGGAAGAGGAGAAGGGAGGAGAGAGCTTGGCAGTGGAGGAGCTTGCTGCAGTGGGGAGGGAGCTCGGCATGGGAGCATGCCGCAAGGGGGAGCTTGCTGGCTTCACATAGAGGAAGCAAGGGGGAGAGAAGTAGGAGGTGCTGCTGGTTTAATAGGGGAGGAGGGGAGAGGGAGCTTCCTGGAAGGGGGAAAGCTTGGCGACGTGCGGCCGACAGGGAATGGGGCGGCAGCAGCATAGGGGTGAGCAGGTCGGGCAGCGGCAGCATGGAGCTGGAGCGACGGCGTCGTGCAACAGCTTGGGGCGGCATGGAGCTGGGCATGGGCAGCAGCAGTGCACAGGCAGCCATGGTGTTCGGTGGAGTAGCAGCAGCAGACGTGGGGGCATGGGGGAGCGGCGGTGCGGCATGGGGCAGCATGTGTTGGGATAATTCCAGGGACGGAGGATAGTGTAGGCCAAGCTGGGCAGTCGCCCCCCCAGCTTTTTGGAGGAAAAAAATTGGACACCATGTTAAGCAAACACTGACTCTTGTGTTAATGATCACCTCCCTCCCTTATGAGCTCCTAATGACCACCTCCCTCCCTTATGAGCTCAATGAGTAATGACCACGTACTATATCCGTTCAAAAGAGCTCATGTCTTCCAACCTCCCTCACAGTGCAATGGCGAATGACCACAAGACATGACCGCGAATGACCACAAGACATGATCACCTGCACACCAGTCCGTGCGGCGAATGACCATCTCACAGTGCAGCGGTCTGCCCAAACCAATAGCCCATACTTCGTCATCGTCCTTCGCCAGTTGGCCCCCCTTATCATTTGGCTGAAGCTCCGTCACTGGATAATTCCACATCGGTTGTGGAAGAAGACAGAGCACGATTTATAAGGGTGAAGGTACATCCACCTATTAGACTAGTCTTTTAGGGGGAGATGGTCCAAGACCCCTTGGTTGTTGCTCTGTAGTTGGGCTTGCGGGTTAGTGACCCAACGACTGGGCCGGACGCCGGTTTGGCGGGCGATTTCGGATTAATCGGATTAGTGGTCCGATGGTATTTGTGTTAACAATTGGTATCGAGCCTGTATTCCAAATATATCTCAGGCCTCACGGTTGCTAGGGAGCGCACCCGATGTGAGAGGGGGAGATTGTTGGGATAGTCTCACATCGATTGTGGAAGGAGACAGAGCACGATTTATAAGGGTGAGGGTACACCCACCTACTAGACTAGTCTTTTGGGGGGAGATGGTCCAAGACCCCTTGGTTGTTGCTCTGTAGCTGGGCTTGCGGGTTAGCGGCCCAACGACCTGGAGCCGGGACGCTGGTTTGGCGGGCCTGATATCGGACACTGGATTAGTGGTCTGATGGCGCTGTGCTAACAACATGGGGGTGACGTGGAGTGGTGGTGCCAGGGCATGGGGCAGCATGGGGCAGCCGGGATTCGAGGTGGGAAAAGCAAGGCATGGGCACCCATGGCGTCTAAGCTCTCAGGTGAAGACGATGACCAGGAAAAGAAGAAAGAGAAGAGAGAGAAAGGGGAAAAACGGGGGGAGGGGGATAAAGAAATATCTGGAAAATAAAATAATCCAGAATTTCAAGAAAATTTTATAAAATACTTTGGAACTTAAATAGATCAAATAAAATAGTTTTGGATTTTTTTAAAGTTTATTTTAACCAATTATAATAATTTTTTTCTCAAAAATTCAATTTAAGCTTTAAATTAAACCGATAAAATCCAAACGATTATTTTTATTTTCAAAACTTCAAAATAAACCACCAATTTAAATTAAATTTTACAACAAATAAAATATTTTTTGGTAAGACAGAAAAGAATTTAAGCACACCGGGTTGCAAGAAACAACACCAACTTGGATAAAATCCAAGAAACCCAGAAAATCCAATAAACTTGTTTTAGAATTTAATTAAAGTTTGATTTAATCATTTAAATATTTTTCACTTTGGAATTTCAATTTAAGCTTTACATTTATTCAATGAAATGCAAATAGTTTATTTTATTTCTAAAGCTTTAAAGACCCCTGAATTTCGGGCAAGCTGAAAAGAAACAAAAACAACTCCACAGAAAAACAATCGGGTTTAGGGAAAAAGGAAATACAAGATAAAACCAGAAAATCAAATAAGACGATTTTTATTTAATTGAAGTTTGATTTACTCACATTAAATTGTTTTTATTTATTCAAAATCAAATTAAGCTTTAACAATTCAAGAAAAATCAAAGGGTTATTTTTATTTTAAATTTTTTTTTCAAAAGGCCCAAAAATTGGGATGTTACATAATCCCAAAGCTAGGAACTGTAGGTAACTTGGTCAATCCTGCACTTAAATAGGGCTATTTTTTACAAAGCAAGGAAAGTACTTAGTATTATAGAATAAGTCCATTTTACACCCCCTGAACTTTGGCGAGGGTCCAAGAAACACCCTGAACTACAAAACCGTTCAGTTTACACCCTCGAACTGCCAATACCAGATCAAGTTACACCCTACGCTGGTTTCATTGGTGGTTTTGGATGACGTGGCAACCACTTCACTGGTTTTAGATGACGTGGTGTCCACGTGTACCTATTTGGGTGATGTGGTGTCCACGTGTCCTCTCTCCACTCCATGGGAGCAGTGGCGCCGCGAGGCCCACTAGGCAGTGAGAGCAAGGGAGGATCAGGCGATTCACATGCATAGGGCCTGAGGTTAGCGAGAGCAAAGGGGGTGATTTGGACATCATTATGATAATGATTCATTAGGGTTTTAAAGTTCGTCATTAATGCCTAATGATGGGGCGCATGAGCGGCGCTGGCAGTCTTGTGTGGTGCGTCTTGGCTCGATTCGTCGCCGGGCGCTAAAGGCGCGGCTAAGCTCTGAGCAGGGAGTGGCGAGGTGGCGGAGCGATGGTGGTGGCGGCACCGGGTGGATGGGTGTCGCCGGCGGCGGGTGGTGTAAAGCAGCGGCGATGACTCGGTGATGGTGGCGGGAAGGGTCCGGTGGCGGCTTGGGCCAGCGAGGGTGAGCATGGGAAGGCTCTCGTCGAGGCGGAGCCATTGGGCTCGACGGGGAGGTCGGAGAGGGAACGTAGGCGGCGGCGGATGTTGGGGAATCTGACGGCCGGAGGCGAAGAAAGCCAAATGCGGCAATGTGTGGCGGATCCTCGAGGAGTTTGAGAAAGGCTCTGGTGGCCGGGGGCTCACGGTGACGAGGTTGGTGGCGCCGGAGGGTGGCCGGAGCAGCGGGACGACGGTGGAGGCGGCCGGGGGCTCACGAAGACGTCGAAGCAAAACCGTCACCGTTTTGTTTCGGCTACCCTCCGACACCACCAACCCCGTCACCGTGAGCCTCCGGCCACCAGGAGCCTTTCCCCTCAAACTCCCTCGAGGATCCGCCGCAACAGCCACCGCATTTGGGCTTCTTCACCGCCTCCGGCCGCCGCCATCCCCAGCATCCGCCGACGCCTACATTCCCTCTCCAGCCTCCCCGTCGAGCCCAATGGCTTCGCCACGACGAGAGCCACCCCGTGCTCACCCTCCTTGGCCCAAGCCGCCACCGGACCCTCCCCGCCACCATCACCGAGCCGCCGCCGCCGCTTTACACCACCAGCTGCCGGCGACACCCATCCACCCGGCGCCGCCACCCCGTCACCAGCTCCGCCACCACCGCCGACTCCTGTTCCCATGCTTAGCCACCGCCGCGCTGCTAGCTCCGCCGGTGATTTAACCGGAGTCAAGACGCACCGACGCCAAGCACCACGCTTATTGCTTCGTGCATGACATGTTCGGACCGTGGAGAGAGGACACATGGACGCCACATCAACCAAATAGGTACAGTGGACGTCACGTCATCCAAAACCAGTGACATGGCTGCCACGTCATCTAAAACCACCAATGAAACCAGCGTAGGGTGTAACTTGATCTGGTATTGGCAGTTCGAGGGTGTAAACTGAATAGTTTTGTAGTTCAGGGTGTTTTTTGGACTCTCGCCAAAGTTCAGGGGTGTAAAATGGACTTATTCCTAGTATTATTATCCCCTTTTAAAAGATTTTTCTCGTTAGACCTTTGAAACCATTTCAATTCCTCTATTTTGCTTGTTGGTGGTGAAAGAATGTAGAATATTCTTATGATGTTGATATTATGTCTCCTATGATGTAAAGTTGCTAGTTCTCTTGTAGTGCAATGCTTCTACTTTCGCAGTGATTGATTTAATGCATGTGCAAATATTCTAGGTATACTTGTATTGTAGTTGTGGGGGCTTGGGGCCAAAGGCTAGTGTTAATTATTTAGTTGTGGGGGCTTGGAACCAAGGTCTTGTATTAATTAAATAAACTCACCAAATCAAGACTATCAAATGTTGATCTCTCCTTCAGCTTTAGGTGAAGTTCTATGATTTCCACCTTTCATTTTTCATCTTCCCTTGCCGCCTTTCATTCTCATTTTCTATTGCCATATCATTAGCACATTATGTAGTACCAATTTATGCAGTGTCTATATATTAGCAAACTAAGCAATGTAGTACTAGAAATAATTATATGAAAGTATATATTTTTTATTAGTATTGCATCTCATAGTTAGCAAGTAAGCGAGATAGTGACTGCAGAGTCTTCACCACCGTTGCCGAATGCGTCTGGTGCTCCGAAGAAAAGGGTCACTAAGCGAGATGGCAGAGGAATATCGAAAAAGCTTGAGGGCCAAATGACCATCATGGAGGTCACTCCCGTTGGGGTCCCTCTGCATCCCAAGAAAGCAGTGACAACATTCCGGACCACATGCAGGATAGTTGGAAGGGAACTGGTCCCCATCACCACACTGAGCTGGAAGTCTCTAACGGACAAAGAGAAAGGGCATCTGTGGGCTGAAATTTCAAGGTCGTTCGAGATCCTAGCAGAAGTCTAGAGACTCATGAGACGTTAAGCGTTACTCGCAATGGAAAAAACGTGGAAGACCTTCAAGAGCACGCTTGTCATGGAGTACATGAACAAGGATCGGACGCCCTTCACGAAGTATGAATTTGTGTCGCGGGATACATGGGACGCCTTTGTGCGAATGAAGATGACAGCTGAATTTCAGGAGCAAAATGTGGCGCACAAGGCTATCTAGACACGAAACACTCACCCCCACAGACTCAGCACTGCTGGGTACATGGGTAAAATCACGCAATGGACGAGGGAGGATGAGGACGCAATCCGGTGGGAGACCTTCCCACCATTTGCTGGGATCATAGACGAGCATGCCCGAAACTGGTTAAGAGCGAGGTCATCAGCCACGTCTTCGGGCGTCATCTCTTTCACAAACCCATCAAACGAGAAAGTGTCCCAACGTCTGGTAAGATATATCGAACAAACTAGTTGTTAATAAGTCCATAACTTCATAGGGTCTAAAATAACATGATGGCCTCTCGTAGCAAACATTGACTACCGAATCTTCCCAACGCTCTTTCGAAGCAGTCAGGGAGAAGGATATACTATCAACGGCCTCAGGAAATAAGGAGCACCTGGGTCGCACGTGAGACCTTGGGGTTTATGTACCTTGGAGGCAGGGATTCCCACACGACTCCGAGGCATATAGGAGTAGGAAGAGATCTAAGGCCGAGCGCGAGGAACAGTTGAAAGAGGAGATTCATGCAGAATTTCAAGGACATATAACATCATTGCAGGAACAAATGAATCGAGTCCTCAACCGACCATAAGCCACCCTTGTTATTTTTGAGCGATCCCCTCAACGCCGGAGTAGTCTGGCCCACGCCACTTTCTGAACATAGTGACGTCCAATTATCCATTGACGACATCTAGGTAATTTACATCTCTAGATGCTCCAAAGATAGACCTGTAGGACGCCTTAGCTAATTATGTATCGTTTTGTAGGAGCCCACGCTCTGCAAGCTCTAAGAGAGGCTGGTTGGGTCCATTTCTATTGAAGCTGGGCGGGGGATGGTGTTTCCATGCCAGAAAGGGACAGTACTGCACGGTGCCCAGCTGGCGCAGAGTTACACCAAGGTCTAGGTGGACATGATGCGTGACACTTGCATGGCCGTCCTACTGGAGAAGCCCTCAAATGAAGACATCGTAATACTAGGGGATGCTGTGCACACTTTTGTCCAGTGACCCAAGAGGAACATCGCCCTGGACTCTGTAGTGCCGCGATCTCTACATGACTATGCCTCTCGAACAGAACCCTCGATGACTCCACCTCAACCTCCACGACAGAAGGCCACCATATCGGTTCCCGTGGAGACGATGCCGAAGGAACAAGAAAAGTGTGTCGGGTCGTCTCTTGGGAAGACATGTAGCAGGCGAGTCGCTAAGGCCAAATTAAAATCGAAGAACATTAAGGCACCTATGAAGCCCTCCCTCAGAATGTCGTTGGTCCCTGACACAGTATTACCCCGCTTTGGAGTGGCTTGCGAGAGTTTTCATGCTTGGTACATGCAGACGACCAACGAGCGGAGGAAAAACCAGCCTACTGGAATCACTGTCAGATACATGGAGAGGCATTTGCTCCATGAGTTGGGCTTCTTCGTCATGGGCTTCGAAAACGTAAAAACTATTCAACCTCGATGTCTCACTTCTACGATGCTAGATACTGTAAGTGTGTACAATCAAGTTCTACATTCACGTAATACCGATAAATGTCATAACTCATTTGTCGACGATCGAGTCGCCGATCTTACAAAAATATAGAGGAAAATGACACAGATCTCCAGGGAGAGAATGGGGCTGCTCTTTATAGATATGAACTGGATGTTTACAAGGAGTGTCTACGACCCAGTTGGGGACTAATCCTAATTACACTGAATGTGATCCTTGCTATGCTAATCAATCAGACTTAAAGCATGAGTCTAAGGCTGATTGCCTTGCTCTAATCAGATGCAGGACAATCTGATCTCCGATGTGTCTTCTGTCTTCTCGTCTTTGCTCCATCCTTATATAGTTTTTAAAGGGGTGGCAGTTACTCCTGGTGAAGACGTCCTCTGCGAAGTGTTGCGACTGGTCGGAGCGAGACGACAGTTGATAAATATCAACTGCTCTGCGGTTAAATGACTGTGAGACACTCAACCGCACGATGGTTGTTGTCAGTGTCTTAGGATTATGTAACGTCGCATGGTATGGAATATACAGCACGTGTTCCATTCATCACACGGTAAATAATATACCTGGAATTGGATCCAGATAGCAGTTCGTAGCTTTTCCGAGCAGCTACCTGGTCGGAGACTAGGCACAGGACCTTGTCCGACCAGGGTACCCATTATGTAACCTTTGGAATCCTCACGACCAGTGAGGTCGTTAGCCTTAGGGGTTACGACCATGAAGACGTATGGTCTTTTATTATGTATTAAAGTATTACATAGAGGTTTTGATCCTCGTCATCATTGCTTATGTACATATACATGATGCAACAAGCCCGACGATCGCGAGAATCGGTGGGTTTGCTCGACCCACATTTGATCTCTAAGCAATGCATCACCCAAGACGCATCCTACATTGAGAATTATATAACGACGGGATTGCTTGCTCAGGACACCAAGGACTACATACTAACGCCCTACAACCAGAGGTAAGTGCTTCACTACTTGCTATACAAATTTCATTTGTACTTTATATGCAACACGAACTTAGGTTTAATGACTATAGCGACATACATGAGTAGGTAGCACTCGATCCTTATAGTCACTATACCAAAGTGGAAAAAGGTAATATATCTTGATTCCCTACTCAACAACAACCACAAATTCACCCTTTTGCAAGGAATATTCCTTATAGTCACTATAGCGACATACATGAGTAGGTGGCAACATTCCGGACCACCTACGAGATAGTTGGAAGGGAACGGGTCCCTATCACCACACCAAGCTGGAAGTCTCTGACGGACGAAGAGAAAGGGCAGCTATGGGCTGAAATTTCAAGGTCGTTCGAGATCCCAACAGAAGTCCAAGGACTCGTGCGACGGCAGGCGTTGCTCACGATGGGAAAAGCGTGGAAGACCTTCAAGAGCACGTTTGTCACAGAGTACGTGAAAAAGGATCGGACGCCCATCACGAAGTATCAATTCGTGTCGTGGGATACATGGGATGCCTTTGTACGGATGAAGACGACGTCCAAATTTCAGGAGCAAAGTGCGGTGCATAAGGCTATCTAGACACGAAACACTCACCCCCACAGACTCAGCACCGCTGGGTACGCGGGTAAAATCACGCAATGGACGAGGGAGGATGAGGACGCAATTCGGTGGGAGGCCTCCCCGCCATTTGCTGGGATCATAGATGAGCGCGCCCGAAACAGGTTAAGAGTGAGGTCATCAGCCACGTCTTCGGGCGCCATCTCTTTCACAAACCCGGTAGACGAGGAAATGTCCCAACGTCTGGTAAGATATGTCGAACTAACTAGTTGTTAATAAGTCCATAACTTCATAGGGTCTAAAATAACATTATGGCCTCTTGCAGTAAACATTGACTACCGAATCTTCCCAAGCCTCATTCGAAGCAGTCAGGGAGAAGGATATACTATCCATGGCCTTGCGAAACAAGGAGCACCTAGGTCGCATACGAGACCTTGGGGCTTACGTACCTTGGAGGTAGGGATTTCCACACTACTCCGAGGCATATAGGAGTAGGAAGAGATCCAAGACCGAGCGTAAGGAACAGTTGAAAGAGGAGATTCGTGCCGAATTTCAAGGACAGATAACCTCATTGCAGGAACAAATGGATCAAGTCCTCAACTAGTCGCAAGCCGCCCCCGCTATTTTGGGAGCCAGTCCCCCTCAACGTCGGAGTAGCTGCGCGTCCACGCCACTTTTTGAACATAGTGACGTCCAATTATCTATCAACAATATCCAGGTAATGTACATCTCTAGAATGCTCCAAAGATAGACATGTAGGATGCCTTAGCTAATTATGTATTGTTTTGTAGGAGCCCACACCCTGCAAGCTCCAAGTGAGGCTGGTTGGGTCCATTTCTATTGAGGCTAGGCAGAGGATGGCGTTTCCATGCCAGGAAGGGACAGTGCTGCACGGTACCTAGCTGACGTAGGGTTACACCAAGGTCCAGGTGGACATAGTACATGACACTTGCATGGCCGTCTTGCTGGAGAAGCCCCCGAATGAAGACATTATAACACTAGGGGATGTCGTGCACACTTTTGTCTAGTGGCCCAAGAGGGACATCGCCCTGGACCCTACAGTGTTGCGATCTCTACATGACCATGCCTCTCTAATAGAACCCTCGATGACTCCACCTCAACCTCCGCGACGGAAGGCCGTTGTATCGGTTCCCGTGGAGACGATACCGAAGGAACAAGAAAAGCGTGCTGAGTCGTCTCTGGGGAAGACGTGTAGCAGGCGAGTCACTAAGGCCAAATCGAAATTAAAGAATATTAAGGCGCCCGTGAAGCCCTAGAAGTTCTCCCTCGGAATGCTGTTGGTCCCCGACACAGTATTACCCCACCTTGGAGTGGCTTGTGAGAGTTTGCATGCCTGGTACATGCGGATGACCAATGAGTAGAGGAAAAACCAGTCTACTGGAATTGCCAACAGATACACTGAGAGGCATTTCCTCCACTAGCCGGGCTTCTTCGTCGTGGGCTTCAAAGACTTATTAGAACTATTCAACCTCGACGCCCTCGACGCCTCGCTTCTACGATGCTGGACACTATAAGTGTGTACAATCAAGTTCTACATTCATGTAATATTGATAAATATCATAACTCATTGCTTATGTATAGATACATGATGCAACAAGCCCGGTGATCGTGAGAACCAGTAGGTTTCCTCAACCCACATTTGATCTCTGAGCAATGCATCACCCAAGACGCATCCTACGTCGAGAATTACATAACGACGGGATTACTTGCTCAGGACACCAAGGTCTACATACTGGTGCCCTACAACCAGAGGTAAGTGCTTCACTACTTGCTATACAAATTTCATTTGTACTTTATACGCAACACGAACTTAAGTTTAATGACTATAGCGACATACATGAGTAGGTGACACTAGATCCTTATAGTCATTGTACCAAAGTGGAACAAGATAATATACCTTGATTCCCTACTCAATAACAACCACGACTTCACCCTTGTGCAAGAAATACTCGACAAGTATACTCATTTCCTCCATACATAACTCTATTATAGTATTCCTTCGTTTGAAATGGCCGAGGATAACCTTTCGGAATCACGTAGGTCGTTTAGCGCCTATGTTGCCAGGGGAGGGAGACACAACGAATCGAGCGCCACACTGCAACACAGGATGTGATTTCTGGTACCTGCTACAACACAGTAATCCTATATCACACTTCGTAATAATGCCTCTCGAACTGACTATACCTGTATTTGTAATTCTATTTTTGTAGTGCCACCAGCAACTACAAGACCACCTATGTTCATTCTACGTTTGCCGTCATATGCAGGAAATCATGAGTGCTAAGACGAGTGATCCAAAGGTTTGTCAATCTCACAATAATTATTTCCTAATTATCAATTTAAATATATATGCTTACTACTTTACTCCTCCTAGCAACCGGGCATGACAATCAAATCAAGTGCATTCGATCTCGCCGAAGTCTCGAACGTTCGAGGACAACTCTCCTCCTTCATCACGATGGAGATCATTGACAAGAAAGGAGAGTTTCACTCTGCCGACACCGCTTCAAACAATTGATTTGATTGTAATTCATTCAATTGTAATTCACTTTGAGTTGTAATTCAATTGTAACTGTAGCGACAATACATGAACATTCTTTTGTAATTGATTTTTAATTGTAAATCACTTTGAGTTGTAATTCACTTATCTGTGATTTATTTATTTTCTGCTTGCTTATTTTCAGAGGGCATGGCTAGCATTTCCTGAGGCTAGCCAAAAAACAGAAAAAATATGTAGGTATAGAACGAACTATCACAGACGGTTTTGTGGTATAAACCATCTGTGAAGGCCTACTATCATAGACGGCTACCACCAACAACTGTCTGTGATATGTAGGATATCACAGACGGTTCTTTTTACTAATTGTCTATGATATGTAGGATATCACAGACAGTTGGTACACATAACCGTTTGTGATGGCCGACGTATCACAAACAGTTTTTGGTAGAAGCCGTCTGTGATAGTCTCCAATCACAGATGCTTAGTACATATAACGGTCTGTGATGGCCGATGTTTCATAGATGATTTTTGGTAGAAGCCATTTGTGATAGTAGTCCTTCATAGACGGTTTATACCACAAAACCGTCTGTGTTGTGACTTATCACAGACGGCTCACAAACCTTCTGTGATAACCATCTGTTATCATAGACACATAAATTCAGATGGTTCAGAAACCGTCTGTGATGACAGTTTAGAACCGTTTATGATGACTCTTTCTGTAGTAGTGATAAACCACTATTCTACCATGCACTTGCCTTAACTATGTAGGGAGACTTGATGGCCGGCAATCAACCACCGAAACAAAGCATTACAACCTAACCACAATCATGTTACAATATCTATCCATAGTGTACAAGGAAGATCACGTGCTCCTACGCTTAAACACGCCTCTCTCCCCTCTCTCAATTTACCGATATTGCTATTCCAGAATTCAAACAAGCATAACTCGCAACCCAAGAACCCAAACATATTAAATGATATACTTTATGGAAACTAGATGAAATTCCCCGCCTTTCTCTAGTTATGCAAGTTTCCTCATTAAGCCATATAAATCCTCATTTTCAACCCCGAAAGTCATTCTATTGCATTAGTGGACATAAAGTTTAACACTTTCATAACTATTTTTCTACAATACGAAATGTGATATCCCATTTAACATTGGAGAGCTAAATGAATTAAAAAAGAGGGGGCGCGGGGGGGGGGGGGGATGGGTTTTCGGCCCATGGCCTGTTACCCCATGGGGGTCGGCTAACCTTTAAAGGGGATCAGGGGGGCTACCAACCCTAGCCACCCCTGCCAACCCCCTCCCTACCACCACCCCTAGGGCTGAGCCCCTCACGCCTCCTCCCCCTGTCAACAACCTCCCTACCAGCGCCCTCCTCCCTGGTGCGCACCCCCTAGCCGAGCCCTACTGCTGGTGGGTGGTGGTGCTATCGGGTGCAAGCAAGGAGGGACAAGAGGAAGGAGAAGGGAGGACAGAAAGGAAGAGGAGGGAAGAACTTGGGGATTGTTGTTTTCTTCAGGGATAACGATCTGGTAGTCCTTAGTTAATCCTAGTGTAGTCTTTATCCAGATTGTAGATCATTTTGATCAAGGGAAGAATAGCTTTTGAGAAACCCTAGTTTGTCGAATTAGGGGTACTTACATTAAGATTCAGGGTTTTGGCTAGTTATCAAAGTTGTGGAGAATTTTACTAGCTTTCCATGAAGGTCTAGATCACTAATTTTGGAGTTGTGAGTGAAAAGTTATGCCCTCGGGAAGGTCGTTGTCCGTAGCGATTCGTCAATGGCAAATTGCCACGTAGATGGGCTAATTACATATAGTAGATGGAGTAATTTAATTATTGTTATAACTTTAATAAGCTAGATATTTCTTAGTATATTACAGAACTACCATTGTTTACTACTTTTCAAGTTATATAAAAATAGATATTAAAATGTGAAGTAGAGACTGTTGTAGCAGATTTTGGTTTAACCTTCGGGGTTGGAAACGAGAAACTAAACACCGAATTCAAAGGTTTTGCATAACTAGAATGTTGTAGATAATTTTGTGGGGTTTCCAAAAAATATATATTTCGGTATGTTTGGAGTTCAGAGGAGGGAGTTAGGGTCGTTTTACTACTGAGACAGCGGGTAGTGCGTTCGGTAAAGTTTAGTTAAAGGTGTCGATTTTGCGTATATGTTCGATGGTGATTAGTTTGATGTTTTGGTACTATGGTTGTATGTTTTTTAGTGTATTTTAATTGCTTGTCCAGGGAGCGTTTCCTCAATCACTTTGCCACCATCCCATCACCCGACTCCTTGAGGATAAGAGGCAAATGCATGGTAGAACAGTAATCAATGGTTTGGTTGTTGTTTTCTTTATTATTCATTATCATGATGTTATTTATGCCGTTACATTTCTTATTCACACATCTTGAGAATGACTATGGCATTGCTATTGATGATGAAGACATGGTATGTTGATAATGGAAATTGTTGATGAGTTATCGAGTTTAAATTGAATTTATTGCATCATGTGCATCATCGTTGCATAAAAGAGAAGTGATCATGGTGATCACATGATATCTACCTCGTTGGTAGAGGATCACATGATATCTACCTCGTTGGTAGAGACTCCATAGGAGTGGAGAGATCCCCGGTCCTTTAGAGGATGAGCTTGAGGAAGAGTGAACACTGTCACGAGTGTTCACTCGTGGTATAACGGTATAAGCGATGAAATGAGCAAATGAGCATGTAGCATAGAGTTGCATTGCATGAATGAAAAGAGGATGATATGTTTATTTGAGTATGAGCATGGAGATAAATGAATGAATGATGTCAATGATAATATTGATAATGGTTATTGAATTGTTGTTTATTGTTTTATTTTGTTCTTGCTGAGTCGTGGACTCACTCTTGCTCTATTGTTGCTATAGGTCGATGTTGACAACATCTCGCATGGGAGAGAATAGCTCACATTGCTCACGTGCAACCACCACATTTATTTGATTCACATTGTCATGAAATCTTTCAATCTAGTGTGATGATATTTCCTTTAGGCTTCATTAGACTTGATAAATTTTGGATGAATGGTTTGTGACTTGATTTATTTATTCTTTAGACTCATTATGGATTGTTTAATACTTATTGGTTCATCATTCAGTATTGTCATCTAGTATGTTGATCATTATGCTTATTGTGTTGCGTTTAATGTCTTTATTACGACCCGTGGACCGGTTTTTATTCTTTATATGCTTGCTGGAAATTGTTGTAATATATTATTTAAATTAGTAGTTAGTGTAGTTTAGTGGCATTCCGGGCTCAGCATTGGGCTGGAGTGTTACACAAAATATAACAAATCGTGCCACTCCAGGAAACTATGGAAATTTACCTACAATTTCCTGGTTATCACTATAATTTACTTCGCCCATCTACTAATTTTAATATGTAAATTACAGTGGCACCCTCCAATCACGATGGCTCACAGGCAACAACCACACAAATTTCATATCTATTTTAATACTTATCATAACAGCAAACAAAGACAATTTGAGCATTTACACATCCTAATGGACAATGTCTCTAATCATCCCGAATTTTAATTTGGTTTTATACTATTTTTTTAATCTAATAATTACCATGACACTGTCCTATCACAATGATTCGCAGGACAGCGAGCTTCTAAGTGCCCTAACTTTTACACTACCCAAGCAAATTCGATGATCTAGCACTCCACGGATAACTTAGAAAAAGCACTGCATCTTTTATGTCATAGCAAAACCCTAATTTAGGTGTCTTCTATTTTAAATATGCTAATTTCCACGACATGCCCAATCGCGACGATTTACTGGACATCGAGCTTAAGAACCTCATCTTTACTACTTAAAAAGACTATAGTGGTGGTGAGTGATGTGTTCTCTATTTCTCTCCCCTCACCAATATGTTGGCGCCACCACGTGGGCCCAACAAACACGCCCTCAGAGGCAATGCCAGAAGCGCAATAGGGAGAGCGGAGCCCATCGCTCGTGAGTCGCGAGATAAGAAGGGGTAGGGTGAGAGCTTTGGGGAGACACCCACCCATACATCTCCCCCACCCATACCGCAGGCGTGAGCGAGCCAGAGAGGGAAATCCCCTTCCCCTCTCGACCCACTCGCCGCTGCCGCCGCACACCGGAAAAGGGAATATGAGGAGGAGAGGAGATGGCCCATGTTGGCCCTTGCCAAGTACAAGCTGGTGTTCCTCGGCGACCAGTCCATCGGCAAGACCATCATCATCACTCGTTTCATATATGACAAGTTTGACAATGCCTACCATGTGTGTCCTCCTCGATCCTCGATCTTTTCGCCTTCCCCAATCACATGCATTTCATTTGTTTGATTTTGTCATTTGCTCGTCGCGAGTCGGGGTTGGGGCTAGATCTGATCGGGCCAGATCCGACGCGAGCGGGCGGGCCTTTAGTACGATATGGTTATGTGGATTGGCAATTGGATCTGTCAATTAGGCATGCGGCGTGTGGTGGTCGTTTAGCCATTCTTGGGCGGGGCAATCCAATGGTTACGACATCTGATTCTGTGCATCTATTTAAAAAATGTATGTGATGTGTGTTCATGAAACAATGTAATGCTAATGCTTATGATCCCTAATTGAGGAAGATGAATTGGCATGTTGCCGATTCGTGTGTAATTAGTACGATGTTATTTGAGGTGTATTTTGGAATTTAAGGTGTGAGAAATTGTGTCGCGGTTGGTGGTATCATTGGATCTCAGCATTGTTCAGTGAGAAATATGTTTGGTGTGCTTGAGGCCAAGCTTTTGAGTGCATTGACACAACAATTGGGTTGGGAATGGTTTGCTCTAGAATTCTGGGCGTTGCAATGTAGGGGGAAAATCCAAGAGTTTTGTTAATGGCCTCTAGGTGAGAACAAAGTAACGTGACGCCTGGGTTCTCAATTTGATATGGAACCTTTGCCATTTCTAGGGGATTGGCACCGTGCGCTATTCATGAGCCTAAGAGCATGTACAATAGTATGACGTCAGTTGTCTGTAAGCCTTGACACGTAGGACATGAGATGATGTGAAGGAGAGAGGGAGAGTATAGAGAATTGGACCGTCTATCATTTAGTAGTAAAAAGAAAATTCATTGTAGGAGCTATCTTTAGCGCTGTCTATAGATAACATGAAGAGGTACTATAAACAACAGTTGTTTATGCCATTGTACATGCCCTAATAGTCCTACTTTCATAGAATTGTTAATTATCACTTAAAGACCTTCAAGGCAGTGTAGAATAGATGCCATAATCTTGAACTTGTTCATATGTACATATCATATAAACATGTTGTTCCTGATGAAGGATGTTGGTTGTTACCCTGTGATGTATGGTTGTGATGATGGTGTTCTAATGCTTAATATTTTTTAACACACTCATGGAAGTAAAATAAAGTGTTTGGTTTTTTTACAGTGATCTTGCTCAATTAACGGTGCTTACGTTTTGTTCCTTTGCAAACGGGCTACCATTGGTATAAAGACAATGTACCTTGAAGACAGAACTGTGAGACTCCAACTCTGGTATGGTGACAACTTTCACAGCATTACTAACAAGTCGGTCTATCCGTAGTATTGATGAGTGTCGACCTTCATCATATGTATTTGTGTTCTTTACTTTTCAGGGATACAGCTGGTCAGGAAACATGAGGAGTTTAATTCCAAGCTACATGAGAGACTCTTCGGTTGTTGTTATTGTATATATGATGTTGCAAGTATGCTCTCTCTTCCATGTCCTTTTTCATCGACATGCTGGTTGGAAACCCACAAGCATGAAGCACAAAATAATTTCTTAAGCAAATTTTGATGTTAGATGTGCAAAAGTTGCAATTTTGACTAGCAACTTCTTTTTTAGTTACTTTCAGATTAAATGTGATCGTTCCTGTCATTCCTCTTTTCTTTCATGCTTGGATCTGGTTCTTCTTCCCTATGTACTAAGTCTCCAATCTTCCTATAAAAACTGAAAAGGGCACCGCTACATATCCGTACATCCACCAATCACCTCTATTAGCGTAGTCGGAGTTCGTTGACGGCAGCCATGCGCCTAGATAGTGTCCTACAAGGACACCGGCTAAGGACGATAGCGGTTGTCTCCGTTGCTGTGATGCGCATGCCTGCTGCAATGTGTCACCACTCGCCACACCATGTGTAAAGGTGGGGTGCTTGCTTGCTTTTAATTTATGAAGTTGCATGGTTACGATTTTGATTTTGGAAAGAGTACGTTCTCTAGGTTTCGCTACCTCGCCGAGCGTTGTAGCTGTCAACAACACATAGACCTTCTTCAGCATGCAAGCATGTAGTCAGCCACCCTCGACCACGTGCGTAGATCACTACTACACAAAGGGTCATCATAGACGGTTTTTGAACCGTCTGAATTTATGTGTCTGTGATAACAGGTGGTTATCACAAACAGTTTGTAAGCCGTCTGTGATAAGTCACAACACAGATAGTTTTATGGTATAAATCGTCTATGAAGGCCTACTATCACAGACGGCTTCTACTAAAAACCGTCTGTGATACGTCGGCCATCACAGACGGTTATATATACCAACCATCTGTGATTGGAGACACATCGCAGACAGTAAGTAAAAAGAACCGTCTGTGATATTCTACATATCACAGACGGTTGTTGGTGGTAGCTGTCTGTGATAGTAGGCCTTCACAGACGGTTTATACTACAAAATCGTATGTGATAGTTCGTTCTATACCTAACTATTTTTTTGTTTTTCGGCTAGCCTCAGGAAATACTAGCCATGTCCTCTAAAAACAAGCAAGCAGAAAATAGATAAATCACAAATAAGTGAATTACAACTCAAAATTAATTACAAAAGAATGTTTAAAGTTACAATTGAATTACAACTCAAAGTGAACTACAATTGAATCAATTGTTTGAAGGTCGTTCAGCGGTGTCGACGGAGTGAAACTCTCCTTTGGAGTGAATGATCTCTGTCGTGATGAAGGTGGAGAGCCGTCCTTGAACATTCGAGACTTCGTCCAGATTGAATGCACTTGATTTGATTGTCATGCCCTGTCACTAGAAGGAGTAAGGTAGTAATCATATATATTTAAATTAATAATTAGAAAATAATTATTGTGAGATTGACAAACCTCTAGATCATTTGTCTTAGCACTCATGATTTCATGCATATGACGGTAAACGTAAAATGCACATAGGTGGTCTTGTAGTTGCTGGTGGCACTACAAAAATAGAATTATATATATAGGTATAGTCAGTTCGAGATGCATTATTATGAAGTGTGATATGAGATTATTGTGTTGTAGCGGGTACCGAAAATCGTGTCTTGTGTTGTAGTGTGGCGCTCGATTCCATGTGTCTCCCTCCCCTAGCAATATAGGCGCTGAACGACCTACGTGATTCCAAAAGGTTATCCTCGGCTATTTCAAACGAAGGAAGACTGCAATAGAGTTATGTATGGAGGAAATGAGCATACATGTCGAGTATTTCTTGCACAAGGGTGAAGTCGTGGTTGTTGTTGAGTTGGAAATCAAAGTATATTACCTTGTTCCACTTCGGTACAATGACTATAAGGATCCAGTGCCACCTACTCATATATGTCGCTATAGTTATTAAACCTAAGTTCGTGCTGCGTATAAAGTACAAATAAAATTTGTATAGCAAGTAGTGAAGCACTTTCCTCTGGTTGTAGGGTGCTAGTATGTAGTCCTTGGTGTCTTGAGCAAGCAATCTCGTCGTTATGTAATTCTTGACATAGGATGCGTCTTGGGTGATGCATTGCTTAGAGATCAAATATGGGTCGAGGAAACCCACCGGTTCTCATGATCGCCAGGCTTGTTGCATCATGTATCTGTACATAAGCAATGAGTTATGACATTTATCGGTATTACGTGAATGCAGAACTTGATTGTACACACTTACAGTGTCCAGCATCGTAGAAGTGAGGTGTCGAGGCCATCGAGGTTGAATAGTTCGAATAAGTCTTCGAAGCCCACGACGAAGAAGCTCGGCTCGTGGAGGAAATGTCTCTCCATGTATCTAACGGTGATTCCAATAGGCCGGTTTTTCCTCCGCTCGTTGGTCTTCCGCATGTACCAGGCATGCAAACTTTGGCAACCCATTCCAAGGCGGAATAATAGTGTGTCGGGGATCAATGGCATTCCGAGGGAGAACGTTCGAGGCTTGTGAGGCACCTTAATGTTCTTCGATTTCGATTTCGATTTGGCCTTAGTGACTCACCTGCTATACTTCTTCCCAGGAGACGACTCAGCACACTTTTCTTGTTTCTTCGGCGTCGTCTCCACGGGAACTGATACAGCGGCCTTCTGAAGCGGAGGTTGAGGTGGAGTCATCGAGAGTTCTGTTGAATAGGCATGGTCATGTGGAGATCGCGGCACTGCAGGGTCCAGGACGATGTCCCTCTTGGGCCACTGGACAAAAGTGTGCACAGCAACCCCTAGTGTTATGATGTCTTCATTTGGGGGCTTCTCCAGCGGGATGACCATGCAAGTGTCATGTACCATGTTCACCTGGACCTTGGCGTAACCCTGCACTAGCTGAGCTCCATGCAGCACTATCCCTTCCTAGCATGGAAACGCGATCCCCCACCTAGCCTCAATTTCTCACATAAAAATGTGGGGTATTACACTATAGTACTGCACATCTCGCACACCCTTCTGGTTTAGGTCTGGTTTGGAGCATAGTATTCTCATAAAAAAATTGTAGGGAAATTTGCCTTCAATAGAGGTGGATGTTTCCTTTCATGTGAAATTCCAAGCGTTCCCCAAATGAGGCCTCGTATATAAGGACATGACTAGCGCTTGGATGTACGTTCCAAGCGCCAGCACCGTACGCCACACCTTGCAACATCACACACCCCCGATGCAACAAAAAAAACTCCCTTCGCCCCGATCTCCTCCAAAAAATCATTGGGAAAATAACATATTCTCACAAAAAATTGCATAGAAACCATCAGAACCTAGCTGTGCTTAAACACTAATTCAAATATAATCAAACAAATTCTGATGTTACAACATTGTAAGATTTTAAAACAATAGTTGCAACATCTGAAAATAATTGTTGCAACATCAAGAAATTTGCAACATTTAAAACTAACTTATGAAACATCTAGAAGGTATAGTCCCAACATTTTAAATCACCTATTGAAACAATGAGAAGCAGCTATTGCAACATTGAGATTCACTCCAAGAATTTGTTACTGGAACATCCAGAAGATAGTAGTCCCAACATTTCAAATCACCTATAGCAACAATGAGGAGCAACAATTGCAATGAGAAAAAAAAAATCCACCTCATGAATCTGCTATTGCAACGTACTAAAACATCAAAAAGATATAGTACCAACATTTCAAATCACCTATTGCAACAAAAAATCCCCATTGCTACAACAAACACATGACACTAGCTGGCCAGCTAGGGGAAGTGGCGATGCCTAGCTAGGAGCTCAGAGGAGGATGAGGTGACGCCCACCCATGAACTCGTAGAAGGGGTGGAGATGCTCATACTTTTTACTCCCACATGGCGGGACTTAGGAAGCCTCGCCGCTACATAGCTCGATGATGGCGCCGACCATGCCAGCCTCCTCCTCCGCCACCCCCACTCTTCTATCCTCATGACCACCAGATCCGGGTAGCTTTGGCCATAGTGGCGACAGATCTGGTGAGCTTTGGCCATGGCAACAATGGATCCTGTGGATCCAACTACCCTTAAGGAGGGGATCGAGCTCTAGCATGGTTGATGGTTCCCTTGAGCTTCTAGCATGGTTGATGGTTCCCTTGAGCTCAATTATTGTCTCTAGTAGCGACGGGTGCGAAAAAATAGAGAGGGTAGTGAGCAGGTGAGACATGTGTGCGGGGAATAGAGAAGAAAGAGATTAGGTTGGGGAGCGGCTCAACAAAAAGTGACTTGGACCCGGAGAGTAAGCGGCTCGGGGAGTGATCGAGCCGTCCGATGTGCGTACGACCGAGCGGTATCATTACCCCATATATAATGTATGATATCTTTGGACGGTCGAGAGAGGTTGAAAGGCATGCTGTTATAGCTCGTTGAATTTTATTCATAAATAAATTAACATGCTCCAATAGTCTATCCTTGTTAAGGATAAATGAGTGTGGGTTTGGTAGTCCATCATAAATGGGATAAACAAAATCAACCTTAGGGTTGTACAATGCAAGATGCTTATACATAAGTGTTTAAAGAGAGATAATAGAGCCACATCATCAAGCACCCATGTAAAAGTCATTCCCTCCAATGCAAGCATCTCTTTTGTAGGTGTTTAAATGTTGTATTATCTATTAATTAAATATAGTTATATACATAAGCATATGTTAAGCATCGGTGCCTAGTTAAGCATCGATGCTACAAAATAAACACCTTATCTATCTTATGTGGCAGAAAAAAATCAGTTTTTTTGTGTGCTAAACACCTCTCTAAGCTCCTACAATGTACATGCTATTATAAGTTATAAGAGAGACACTGAATCACTGATAACCTATCCCGCTACCATCCACCTTCCTATAGCAAGACCGCCACCATCGACCACCTCCCTATAACCCCAAAACCTAAACTCTATTGTCTATCTCCTCGCTTGCTAAAAATTTATGGTTGGAGGTGTTAAGGGTAGTAGTGTAATGTGTGGTAAAAGTGTAATAGTCATGTAAGTGTTAAGGGTGGTCATGTAATTATAGTCTAGTCTAGGGTTTCTCTTGTACACTATATATTGCCCCTTGGGCACTTGCAATAGAACCAACAATTCTACCCCCATTCCTCTCTTCTCTCTCAAATTCTAACATGGTATCAGATCCTAGATCCAAACTCTAGCCTCCATCTTCTTCTACCTAAGCCGTCCCCGGGAGGAGCAATCTCTACTCCCAGGGGTAGCACCTAATCTCGTTTTTATCTTTAGCATCTGTAATTTGTTAATATCAAGTAGTACCTGTAGCTAGCAGTCATCCTCTTCAAGTAGCAGCAGTGGAATCAAACAACAAACATCCTCATTCCTCACCAACCATCCGCCACATCCCATTTTCTACCAGTAGAGCCATTCATTCTCTCCCTTGCTAGCAGCAGCTGCTCCTCAGTCCTTCCGCGGTGGAGGAGATCCCCGAGCTCGCCATCCACCTCCCGTCGTCTCTGCTAGATCCTGTCGCCTTCGGAGCTCGTTGGGACCAGATCACCCTACTCTGTGGCTATTGCACTACCATCGGTTTGCTCAGCTCCAATCTGCACTCGACCATCTTCTTCACGGGACTAGGAGCCAGCTGCTCTACTCCTTGCTACCACTTTGGTCAGCCCTGCTCCAGAGCACTCTGCTCTGGACTCTATCATTGCTCCCTCTGCTGTAGCACATGTTCTTGTTCGTTCAGCTTCTGTTGGGCCTAGTGGTCTGCTACTTGGGTTGTTCGTGTGCTATTTCTTGAGACTTGTGGTGCTGAATTGCTTTTGGTGTTGGCCGGATGTATGCTGTGAGTTACTACTGTTGGTGCTTGTGTGATCATGGCTAATGCTTGTATCTGCTACTAGCTAAGTCTATTTTCCTTTGATTTCCATCGAGTCCATCTAAGTCCACTGCATCTCTCATTGAGTTCGTCGAAGTGTTGCTAGTTCATCATATCCTTCGTCGATTAGCCGATTGCTTCTTCCTTTTCGGGTTGGACGAGTGCGGTCACCCCCATCATCGTTGTTGATGCGACTTTGCCCTCTTGTAGCCATCTTTGTTTTCCTTGGGCGCCAGATTTAACACCGTCATCTCACATCTTGGGTGGGCGGATCTGGTTCGTACTGTCACCTCACATCTTGGGTGGGCGGATCTGGTTCGTCGTCTTTGCCTTCGTCGAGCACCAGATTCGACATTGTCACCCCACTTCTTGGGTGGGCGGATCTGGTTCGTGTCCTCGTCTCTATCTCTCTCTTCATCGGCTTGATTTAACATATCTCTTTTTTCCTGTCGGCTTCAACATCTCCAAATCAAGACATTCGTGTGAAGAGACGAATGACAATGTTTGTCCAAGAGTTGCATGCTTTGACGACATCTTCAAGCCCGGACTACGGGTTTATCTTTTATTTTAGTATTATCATATTCAAACTCAATGCTATTGCGTATGCAATAGCATTGAGTTTGAATAGGGGTGGTAAGGGTAGTAGTGTAATGTGTGGTAGAAGTGTAATAGTCTTGTAAGTGTTAGGAGTACTCATGTAATTGTAGCATAGTCTAAGATTCATAGTATAGAATTTCTCTTGTACACTATATATTACGTAAAAGACTTTTACAATAGAACTAACAATTTAGACCCATTCCTCTTTATCTCTCAAATTCTAACCAAAGGCTCGGTGAACTCCGACCCTAACCGCCCTAGGGCTCACCACGGAGAAAGCTACCATGGACGTCAGAGCATACGATATCCAAAGGTTAGAAATCTGATCTGGTACAGAAATCACATAGACCGTCTCACCGACCGAACAACCCCATACGCACACGGCACACGGCACACGGTGATTAAATTTCTCCCAAGAAAGGTCTCCATTGCTAGAAAGGAATTCTTTGGGGGAGGGCCTCACCGTGAGGTCCTCCCCCTGAGCCAGACATCAAGGGGGGAGGGAGGAGATCAACGGCTCAGGGGGAGGGGCCTCAGGGGAGGCCCTCCCCCATAGAATTTATTTTCTCCATTGCTGTCCTGCCACGCACGCGCATCGAAACCCGTGAAAAAAACACGACTTCCGCACCGTTGTCGCCGAAGCAATCAAGTAAAACATGCGGTGGTTTTGGCAAAATCACAAAGAAATTATAACAGAAACGAACTTTTCTTGCGCACAATTCCGGATTGAAAAAAGTCAATTAAATCCAGAGATTTCCCAGGAAGGCGAGAGTGATTTAGATTAGAGATTAGCACTCGTGCTTTTAGGGTGCCGATCAAATCCGAATTCGATTGTTAGTAAATATGATTTAGTTTTTTTTTCATCTGATTAACAATTTCCTTCTATTCGTATTTGCATTCACAAGAAAAAATATAGATACGAATATGGTATAAACTTTTGCCATCCGAAATATTATTTTATCCGCACTATTAGTATTCGATGAAATAATATACATATTTTATTGCAATATGGCTAATTAATTATATGAATATTTTTAGTTTAATATGAATTCATATTTTTAGGTGACATAGATAAACTAGAATGATTAGGTGTGCTATGTATGAGAATAAAGTATCATAAATATCTTGTAATTACGTAAGTTACGAGGATATCTGAATCCGTCCAAATTGAGTAGCTATTCGATTTGTATTCGTTACAACATTCGATTCGTATTCATATTCATATTCAACAATACTTAAATTCGTATTTGTATTTGTTTAAAAAATACAAATACAAATACGAAAAGACCGTTTCGATTACCCTACGTGCTTTGCATTGGCTGGAAGCATTTTATCTCTCTAATCCCTCTCCTTCTCTATTTTTTTTTTTAGAATAATTGATTATTTGCAACTATAAAGAGATGAATTTCACGATTTATTATTGCATATGTTATTGATATCTAAATTTTATAGATATATAAATAATAAATTAGCAAATAATCGAATCTACTTTTTCGCATTGTCCCTTTCCTCCCCTGTGCCGTCTCCCTGTCCGCCTCTCCTCTCTGTCTCTCGGGCTCTCGGCTGCAGCGGCAATAAAAATAAATCTCGCGCAGGGGCAGGGGAGAGGAGGACGCACGCACAGTCACAAGCAGCGTAATCTCTCTCCTTTTTCATTGCTTCCTCCCTTATCCCCAAGAAACGCGTCTCCGGAGAAGGGAGAGGAGAAAATATTTTCTCTTTTTTTCCCCTTCTTCCAAGATGTCTTCCCCAAGCAAGCGGCGCGAGATGGACCTCATGAAGCTGTGAGCATCTTGGGAACTTTTATTTTCGTGTGAGATTTTTATTTTGGTGATTCTTTTCTTGGTGGCCTCGTTTAATCCGGTTTCTTTTTTTTTGGGGGGGGTTTCTTGGTTTCTTGCAGGATGATGAGCGACTACAAGGTGGAGATGGTGAACGATGGGATGCAGGAGTTCTTCGTGGAATTCCGGGGTCCTACTGAAAGTACGATCGTTGCGCAAAATCCGGTTTCGTCCTGTTTCTTGGGCCGATGATCTGCGTTTCTGTTTCCGATTTATGATCTAGATGTAGGGCAAAACAAGTTTGGCGAAAATCGTGATTTTCCCTGGTCGATCATGTGCCATCCTTTAGCATTTAGTGGTTTAGCTCAAGATTCTAGGCTGCTTTTGCCATATGCTTGACGAATTACTCACTTGTTCATTTGACCTGGAGCATCTTCTCGGGTCAGCGAATTTAGTCTTGTTTCAGTGATGTGGGAAGAGAAGCTGTATTTTCTAACGAATTATGAATATCTGCTGAATTTTTTAGGTATTTATCAAGGTGGTGTCTGGAAGGTTAGAGTAGAATTACCTGATGCATATCCTTACAAATCCCCATCGATTGGTTTCGTTAATAAGATTTATCACCCAAATGTGGATGAAATGTGAGCTTCCTGAGTTCTGCTCATCAAATTGTTTTGTTTATTAGAATTGATGCTCAAGAAACCACCACTTTCTGACCTTTTGTTGGACTGCAAAATGTAGGTCTGGTTCGGTCTGTTTGGATGTCATTAACCAGACATGGAGCCCAATGTTTGGTGAGTTCTCTTCCTTGTCATCAATTCATATGAACACTCACTGCTTATTGTAGCTTGTATAACCTCAGATTGAATTTTTTTGCGAAATTTTGCAGATCTAGTAAATGTGTTTGAAGTTTTCCTTCCACAGCTTTTACTGTATCCAAATCCTTCTGATCCATTAAATGGAGAGGCTGCTGCAATGATGATGCGCGATCGCCCTGCTTATGAACAAAAAGTGAAAGGTGATGTGGTTCTACACTATCCACTAGTTGTTTTTGGTACCTAGCCTAGAGTTCTTGTTTGTTTTGAACATCTTATACTCTAATTTATGTCCATAGTGTTTTGCCTGAGATTCATGACTTTCATATACATTGCAACCTTGCAAGATTGATATGACATACAAATATACAATCTGAAGTAACAAATAATCACTATATAGTTATCCAATGGTCTTCCTGGGTACATTTATTGTATTAAGTTCTTACAGAAAACATAGGAGCAAGCCTTTTTGTTTAACTATTCTAGAATATTGATACTTTTGTGCTTTCTGTCTGGGTTATGTATGCACTTCAATCTTACCTGTGAATGAAGTCAATTTTATTGTACTGATTGAATGTTAAGGTGCTTCGACATAAATGTTAACTCATTTTGCAGCTGTATCAATAACTGCGTACCGTATAATAAGACCATTAGTTCATTATTGGTGTTTCACTTTTTCATACCTTCTTTAACACTACTGTCATAGAGGAACGGAAACTATTAACATGTTGTGACACTTTAATGGGTCAGAGATTTTGCTATCTTATTAATGATTCACTCTTGGATAAAACTGATAAGTTTTCATTATTCAAATTTGATGATTTCCCTCTGTTTAGAAAAATCACCTATAAGTTATAAAATCAAATCCAACTGGTGAACTTGATTGTTGCCCAAAAAGCAATGGATAGCTTCAAAAAAGAGGCAAATACGTTGAGAAAAAAGAGAACCAATGTTCAGAAAAAGCTCTAATGCTTTCGAGGGACTTAGATTATGTGCTTACATTTTATGTTCATTCCTGAGATCTTTATTGTTCAACATCTTGCTAAAGTTTCCTAAATACACAGTGTATTGACCTTGGCATTAAAGAGGGCAATGAAACTCAAGTGAACCTTTACGCTAAGCAAGTATTTGTTAAGAGGCTACTAGCATGCTTATTAAGGCGTCGCCTAAGTGTCGCTTAGGCGGTAAGGCCGCCGACGTCGAAGGCGTCGCCTCGCTTTTGCGCCCGCCTGCTCACCTTGCCGGTTCCTCCCCACGTCGCCTCGTTGCCGCCAGATCGCCTCTCTTGTCGGTTCCTCGTCGCCGTCGTCGTCGCTGCCGGTTGCTCGCTTGCCGCCTCCTCCTCCTCGCCGCTGTGACTCCTGGCGCCTCTCCTAGCGCCTGAGGAGGAGGATGTGGCAAGGGGCGCGGAGTGAGGAGAGTCGGAGAGAAAGAGGAGGAGGAGGCGGAGGAGGCGCTGGAGGAGGAGGGGAGGGAGGCGGCCGCGACTCAAGGTCTGCGTCTTCGTCTCTTCGAGCACGCCACGGCCATAGATGGTGGAGAAGAGGGAGGAATCCCTAATTCCTCCCGGTCGTTATATTTAGGTTTGTTAAATGGGCCTACTAACATCAGAGAGGATTAGGAATTAGCGAGAGGCAATGCCGTGAACTAGCAAGAATAAAGTGGTCGGTAATTAGGAATTAATGTAATTAGCATTTAGCAATTACTCAATTAGGCAATTAAACTGATGCTTGTAAGGCGTCGCCTCGCCTTACGCCTTACCGTTTAAAAGGTGTGAGGGAGGTGGGTCGCCTCATCTCGCCTTACCGCCTTAATAACCATGGCTACTAGAAGCCTTATTAGAGTATTTTTCATTATTAATACCGCACTCATAGTTACTAGAAACGTGGTTCGTCTGAGTCGCGGTACGGGATTCGGGTTCGTAGTTCGCTACCTTTTATTCCCATTTCCACTGCGAACACGAGCCTCATGCCCTAAACCGGTTCGGGTTCGACGAATCAGGTTTGCGATTCGCAGGGTTTTATAGCAAATCCAGTAACTATGACCGAACTATCTCGAAGTTGGCCATTTTAAAATTAGAATGCACATTCCTAGTACATTGTAAGATGATCTCATGTTGGTCCCTAGTAGTGGTGGATCCTATGATGCACAGATACGGATACGTCGACACGACACCGACACCGACATGGGAATTCGTCATTTTCCCAAAAATACCGATACGGCGACACGGATATCTATATTTAAAGGAAAAAGTCCGGTTTACTCCCCTGAACTATCAGAAAAGTCTGGTTTACCCCCTGAACTACAAAACCGGTTATTTAACCTCCTGAATTTGTCAAATCCGGTCAAATAACCCCCCGTATCGGTTTGGAACGGTGGTTTTGCTGACGTGGCCTCTCATTTGTCCCGGTCAACAAGCTGGTCCCACTCGATGCTGGCTTGGCTCATACCACAGTCGTGGATCGAGCCCACATGCACAGGAGTTGTCTAAGCTCGACACTTCTCTCTTGTTGCTTCCTAGAAAAATATCTCCTGCAGACTCCCTCCTTCGGTTTCCCACTGGCGACCCTCCCACTGGCTCGGCTCCTGGCGCTTCCTCCTCCGGCCTCCCTCTTCTGCAGCTCGGCGGCCCGCCCTCTGCCCGCCTGCTCCTTGTGCCTCCTCCGTGCTCGCTTTTAGCCGGCAGTTGGAGGCGACGACCTCTCTCCGAGATCCTCCGCCTACCTCCTCACTGCCCAGTCCTACCTCGCGCCTCACTGCAGTGGTGGCACCGCCTCTCTCGACCTCGCCCTCCCCTTCTTTCCGCCGCCACCGCCAGTAGCCTCCCATCCTCGGTTTCTTCATCGAAGACATGCATGACCTCTCCTTCACCCCTACTCTAGAGCCCCTCAACCCAGTGTGTCAGTGTCCCGCCAGCGCTTCTCCTTGCAGATTCGATGATGGCGATAAGCTGCAGGAGGCGATGAGGCGGGCATGGAGGCGAGGTGCAGGCGAGGAAGTGTAGGCCTCGAGGCGGAGGACGAGCTTCGCGTCGCGGCGGCAGCAGAGGAGCGAATGAAGAGGAGGAGGCGTGGTGGTGGCCGGCGGAGCGGATGGAGAGGTTGTTGGCCGGGATGGGAGGCCGCCACGAGGCCTCGATCTCCATGGTGGGCGGGGTGGAGAAGTTTGGGCCCGAGCGGAGGAGGATCACGGCGAATCATGGGCGCGGCGGGTGAGCTAGGCATTCATGCGATTTTCGCTCGCCGACTTCAAGAAAGCCCTCTCGCCACCACGCCGCCGTGCAGCAGAGGTAGCAAGCGACCATGACGGACACCTACACGCCTGCAGTCGGCGCCACCCGCCGCCATGAGGCGCTGATGGCGGGCGCCCATCGACCTCGGGTGGGGTCGGTCTTTCGGACACCCCAACCCCAACCTCCGCGACCTCTACGACTCAAAGAAGAAGCTCAGCAGGACACTCAAGACCACCTACCTCTGACCGAAGTGGCCACGGGTCGACTACACTGCAAGTCCCATCTCCAAGCACAAGCTCATCACCAAGGAGGACATCGAGGATGTGCGCCGCGAGATTCAGATCATGCACCACCTGCGAGGAGTCTCCGGCTGGGAGCACGGACACCATGGATCACCCCGTGAGCATGCGAGCAGTAGGCGCTGGCTGGCCTTGATCCGTGGAGGAGCCGTGAATCGAGTCAAAGTGAGGCTCCAAGAACCGAGAGTGGAGAAATGGAGAGAAGATTGGGGAAGAAAGTGAGCTGGCGGCAATTACATGGCTTCACTGCCACACAGACTGCCACTCAGTGTGCTGAGTTGGCCGAATTTGGCCACGTCAGCAAAACCGCCGTTCCAAACCGCTACGGGGGGTTATTTGACCGGATTTGACAAATTCAGGGGGTTAAATAACCGGTTTTGTAGTTCAGGGGGGTAAACTAGACTTTTCTGATAGTTCAAGGGAGTAAACCGGACTTTTTCCATATTTAAATAATAAGAATAAATTACACATATGTATCATTTTTTATGTTTCTTCATGCTTGTACACATGCAACCTCCAATCCTAAATTCTGGACTAACAATCTAACATACATATTAATTACTAAGTCTCAGTCACTCAGTGTATCACAAATTCACAACTTCACAAGCAAAGCCAAAGCATCAGTAGTTCAGTAAACAACTTCACTGGAGCATGGCCATGAGAGGATGGATCTGGCAAGACGAGGAGGACCGGATCCGGCGGCGCGAGGGAGCTCCTGTTGGATCCGACGGCAACAAGGGAGGACCAGAGCCGGCGGAGCGAGGAAGGACCTGGAGCCGGCGGTGCGACCACGCGAGGGAGGACCGGAGCCGGGCGGCGAGGAGCTCTATTGATCCGGCAGCGGGGGAGGACCAGAGCCGGCGGAGCGAGGAAGGACCTGGAGCTGGCGGCGCGACCGTGCGAGGGAGGATCGGAGCCGGTGGTGCGAGGGAGCTCCTGCTGGATCCGGCGGCAGCGAGGGAGGAGCTACAGAGCTGGAGCTCAAGCGGTGAGGAGGTCGATGCAGCAAGACGGCAAGCCGCGGCGCGAGAGGCCGACGGCGCGACCGCTGGCTTCAGTGGGAGGCGGCGGCCGGTCAAGCGACGCAGGAGCAGTGGCCGGGAGAGTGAGAGAACTGAAGAAAACCTAGTTAGTTGGGCTGTCCGCCGTGTCATGGGCCAGGCCATGTCATCAACCGTGTCGGACACGTGGCCACGACGTGTCCGACACGTATCGGGAATTTTAAATATTAGAATTTATTATAAAAGTCGTCGATACTCTGTCGACACGTGTCCGAGCCGTGTCTGACACGTGTCGGTGTCCGATACGGCGTTTGACACGGATACGGCAGTTTTTCGAAGTGTCCGTGCTTCAGAGGGTGGATCTCTCATGACCTCCCAATGATCCTCTGTTGATATATGTCAATGCCATGGCAACCCCTACTGATGAATAGCCCATGTTGCTGATTGTGGAAAATGATGGCGTTTGCTTTGCCATGCTCAAGAATTAAAAGAGTGATTGTTGTCTTTGTGTGTTCTGTTACATTGGGAGTTGTCTTTGTCAATTGGTCTCACTTTTGTTTGACTGTTGGGTATCACATGACATGAGGCGATCGGATGTGTGGGGCTGGAGATTGTTTTGTATGTTTCGATATGTTGTATTTGGAAAGGCCCCTTTGTGTCTTCTGTAGCTCTATTTTTTAGGGACAGCTTTCCTTTTTTTTTGTTGCTTTCTAGTTCTTTTGAGATCTGGTCTGTAATATACATATATTTGCTGATGGTATGATTAATGTGTTGAAATTTGAACTGGATTGATTGGTTCTTTGATTCTGGCGCTGCTAGTATTGTTGTTCTTACAGTTGCTAAGTTAGTAACATATGAAAAGTCAGACTGTGTGAATGATTGCTATTGCCGCATGATAACGTCGGAGAACCCCACTAGTAGATGCCTTAATCAGTAGTTAGGATTACATTTGAAGGATGCGTGTAATTCTTGTTTGGCACCCTAAATACCATGTCTTTGATTATTTATTATTTGTCCTGTTAGTTCTGTAGTTTGAACTAATTTTTTAAAGAGCGGCAAAGGAATTTGAGCATACACAAAAGGACATGTGAAACTATGATAACTTGGCTAAATCAGTTGTACTCATGGTTATTAAGGCGTCGCTTAGGCGCCGCCTCAGAAAGCCAAGGGACTTGGGGCGGCGTCACTAGCAGAGGAAAACTGGTGTCGGGGTGCCAGATCCGGGCCCGTGCGAGCTCAGGTGGCGGCAGCAGCTCGAGGAAGAGAGCTCAGGTGGCGGCGGTAGCTCGAGGGAAGAGAGCTCAGGCGGCGTTGGAGAGCCAGATCCGTGCGGGAGGCGGAGCAGAGGAGGCCTCGTGCACCGGATCCGGGCGGGAGAGACCTCGGGACAGCTCGGGCGACGCCGCGAGCAGAGGATTCTGGCCGGATCCGGGCGGGAGAGACCTCGGGGCGACATCAGGGAGCCAGAGCCAGGCAGGAGGGGGAGCAGGGGAGGCCTGGCGGCGTGTCGGGGCTGCTGCCTTCCAGAGTGTGCAGCTTTAGAGTTGTTTATTACTTATTCTCTTCTTTTTATATTTGAAAGTAGTAGCACAGTAGCTACTAGCTAGTGACTTCCAGCAGCTAGCACAGTAGATAGTGACTTCCAGCTGGCTCTACAGTGAGATTTTTTGTGCACGGGAAGCTCTTTTCGTCTGCCGCTGCCTGTTGCTAGCTGCTGCTAGTTGGCCGCCCAGCCTAGGATACCTTAGTTGGAATACAATTAAAGTATCCTAACTAATATCCTAACTTTGCACTAATCCTTAGCGCCTTAGGATATGTGTAAGGCGTCGCCTCGCCTCACGCCTTAGCGCTTAAAACGTGTGGGGGTGGGTCGCCTCGTCTTACCGCCTTAATAACCATGGTTGTACTCACCATTTGTTGCTTAAACCAGCTAATCTAGCGTGACCTCTGGTTGTCAGACCCAGACTATGAGCAGCCCTAGCTGACCACAAGTGCATGCCCATGATTGTCTGTCCAGTGACTGCCAGGTGCCACAGCACCTGTTCATCATTGGTCGGTGTACTAAGGTTCTCCTGTTAAGATAAATATCAGAACCGAAATGGTTTAACATGCTTGAACACTTAATGCAATAATGCCTTGCTACTGCTTCGGAAGCCCTGATGTTGTTTTTGTGCCATCTACTACATGATCAGTTTTTTTTTTTCTGACTTAACCGTACCCTTGGCAAACTAATGATTGTGATGATTATGTGATCAGAGGTTTGCAGAGTTGCAGTGTGCCTGGGTAGGTTGCTTCCATAAGCACAGCGTTCCTTGTGTCTAGCACGAAGGACATATGGACAGTAGTAGCTTTGTACATCACCCCTCAATTTAAGCACCCAGTTCTGGACATATGTCATGAAATGCTATACAGTTTTAGATTGCCCAAAGGATATATTTTTCTCTGGTGGTGTATGTATTAATATCATGCAATTTTGTGTATATTTTGTGAATGTGGGCACGAGGGCATTTGCCCATATGGTCTCATAGCATTTCCTTTCTCTTGATACTTGATTCCATTTCAATATGCACATTGCAACACTTCATATTTTGGTTGGTCAAATACGCATACACATGCATTGTTGTGTTTTCTCACGTGGTACTCGAAAATTAACTTGATTTCCCCTTGTTTCTGCAGAATATTGTGAAAAATACGCCAAACCAGAGGATGCTGGTATAACCCCAGAAGATAAGTCCAGTGACGAAGAGCTTAGTGAAGACGAAGACGACTCTGGGGATGAAGCTATACTGGGCAATCCCGATCCTTAGTCAAGTTGGAACCTATTTCCACAGCTCATCATATACAATGTTCCTTGCAGAAATTGCAATCAAACAAAACATCAAAATCTGGAAAAAAAACTTTGGATGTCATGTAAATAAGTGTACTTGTATGTTATCCAATGTTGTTTCCTTGAATTGACCAATTGAATTTGCAGCAGCGCTTACATCTCCCACCCGTCAAGCTTGTAGATTTGTGCTTTCGTTTCAAAGAATAAACAAGGTTGTAGCTTGCCGCTGAAGATAATGATGTGGGCTTTGATGGATTGCTTTGCTTGCTTGCTTGATCCAGGGTTGGCTTGTACCTCTCAAAATCGAGTACTAGTTGTGTTTTGGCACTTTAACCGATCAAATTTTGGACTAGCTATTTTGGTTGAAGTCCAGCTATTTTGGTTCATGTCAAAATTAGTCGTATTGGTAGGGCAAAATTTGGCACAAACCAAATCGGCCCCCAGTGGAAGGCATGAGCGTACAGACAACTAGGGATAACACAGTAGCGGGAAAGTTGCGTGATAGAAAATTTAAAATATGCCACTAAATAAATATATAATTTATAACGTGAGGTTGATATGTGGATTTAAGACTCATACGTCAGTGAGACATTAATAGCATATTGTGAAGATCTAAAGTTATTTAATGCTATAACTAATTACCCTCAAAATAAAAAAGGCAAACACGCATTTGTATGCCCTGGTGAACTCTTCCAACGCGCCGCACATAGCCCGTAGCGTTGGCGGACAAGAGCCAACCTTTCCTTGTCATTTGAGAAAAATCATCTGATTTATATTAATACTTTAATGAGTAAAGTGTTAGGATAGCTTTTAGGATCTCCTAGGTTAGATCTAGCGGGGTTTCATTTACGGGTTCGAGTTCTTGAGGTAATACCGAGAGGGAGAGAAGGAACTAACCGTCCGACGCGGAGGAGGAGGAGTTGGCCATCGCGGCACTTCGGTGAAGTCTGCGCAAGACGGACAATGACAGTCGGAGAAGAGTCGCGGGGCTCCTCGGCGGTGTGTCGGGCGGCGATCTGGCGGTGGTGCTTCCGTCATTGGGCGCCTCTTAGATCGGATCTAGGGTTTTGTCGGTGGGGTTTGTGGCGGCACGGTGAACGTCGTCTTATGTGCCGCCCACCCCCCTCTCTTTTTATATGGCGTTGGCGACAGGGCCCACCACCAATTGAAATTGGCGCCTCGATCGTATGCTTGATCAAAGGTGGCATTTGGTAGTTGGGCCAAATGCCCGAGATCACTCTAACATTCTCCCTTGATCTCAATCTATACTTTATCTTTAATTACTTTTGACTTTACACATTCCATCACAGATTAGTGCATAGAACATGTCTCATCGTCACGGTCAATCGCCGATAGATTCAATGACTACAATACACCTCTCTCAGATGAAATAGTTACTTTAATCTTTTGGGCCATCTTTTAGTCCAGAATCATAGGCTTTCCCTTAAACCCATCTGGCTACATGTTCTTTGAACATGTTGGGTGGTAAGCCTTTAGTAAGCGGATCCGCTAGCATCTTTATGGTACTTATATGCTCAAGACTTATAATTTGATCCCGAACTTTATCTTTCACAACATAGTACTTTATGTCAATGTGTTTGGCAGCACCACTTGACTTATTGTTGTGGGCATACGTTACTGCGGGTTCATTATCGCAGTACAACTTAAGTGGTCTATTGATGTCGTCAACCACTTTCAAACCGGGTATGAACTTCTTTAGCCAGTTCACCTGCCCCGTAGCCTCATAACATGCTACAAACTCGGCATACATTGTGGACGATGTAGTGACGGTTTGCTTTGAGCTTTTCCACGATATAGCTCCTCCTGCGAGAGTGAACACATATCCGGATGTAGACTTTCTATCATCTCCCGCAAAATCAGAATCTGTATACCCCACTATATGGAGTGAATCGGATCTTCTGTATGTCATCATGAGGCCTTTTGTTCCTTGCAAATAACGCAAGACTTTCTTTATCAATTTCCAATGTTCTATTCGAGATTGCTCGAATCGCCAAGTAACCCGGTAACAAATGCTAAGTCGTATGTGTGCACACTTGAGCATCTTGTAAGCTTCCGACAATTTGAAGCATATGGAACCGCTTTCATTTGATCGATCTCATCTTGGTTCTGGGGCATTGAAAATCCCCATATCGTCGCCCTTGACTATAGGTGCGGTGAAGGACTACATTTATGCATCCCAAATTTCTTTAAGACTTTCTCTATGTATGTCTTTTGTGATAGTCCCAATATCCCTTTGTTTCTATCCGGTGAATTTCGATCCCTAGAACGAACGAAGCTTCACCAAGATCTTTCATATCAAAGTTTGAGGACAAAACTTCTTTGTCTCGATGGCAGTCGACATCACTACTAGCCAAGAGGATATCATCCACATCTGTGATTAGGAAGATAAACTTCCCATCTTTAAACTTTGCATAAACACGCTTGTCCTCTACATTCTCTTTAAACCCAAATTTTCTTATTGTCTTGTCAAACTTCAAGTACCACTTGTCTTGAAGCTTGCTTTAACCCATAAATCGATTTCTTTAGGCGGCATCCCATTCTTTCATTTCCTTCCATGATAAAACCTTTCGGTTGTGCCATGTAAACATTTTCCTCCAAATCCCCATTAAGAAATGCCGTCTTTACATCCATCGATGTAACTCTAAATCATAATGTGCTACTAATGCCATTATGATTACGAAGAATCTTTACATGAGACCGGAGAAAAGGTCTCATTGTAATCAATCCCTTCTCTTTGCGTAAATCCTTTTGCCACAAGTCGCGCTTTGTATCTTTCTACATTCCTTGGGAGTCAAGCTTTGTCTTGTAGACCCATTCTGACCCTCTTGCTTTTGGCTCCTTTAGGAATAATTTCCAAGTCCCGGACTTTATTAGTCTTCATGGACCTCATTTCCTCTTCCATGGCTTCAAGCCATTTTGAGGAATTTTCGCTTTCATGGCTTCTTCAAATGAGGTGGGATCATCCTCCATTTGATATTCCTCAGTATGATAAATCGATAATCATCGAAATAGCCGATCTTCTTACTCTTTGAGACCTCCTCGGGGCCTCCTCATTTGGTACATCTTCATTTGAAGGTCTTTGTTGCTCCCCTCATCTGTGGCAATAGGTTCTATAGGATTCAAGAACAGGTTCCTCATTATCATTCATTGTTGCCACGGGAGGAACAATAACAGTGCCGCACCATGCAGTCTGTCTTGCTTTCGGTGCGGCAAATGACAAGCAGTAGTGTGAAGAATGGCTCTTGAATCATCGAATGGGCGATACACCCGCTTCTCTTCAAGATCAATCTCATGAGCTACCATACTTCCTCTCATCATTTCATCCTCTAAGAAGACAGCGTGTCTCGTTTCTACAAACTTTGTATATCTCATGCGGACGGAGAAAGCGAAAACCTTTTGACTTTTCGGGGTAGCCAATGAAATGGCAACTTATCGCTTTTGGGATCAAGCTTCCCAAGGTTTGGGTTAAATACTTTAGCCTCGGCGAGACTCCCCACACACGTAAGTGGTTTAATGAGGAACTCTTCACGTCCACAACTCGCACGGTGTTTTGGGCACCGACTTACTAGGCACTCTGTTGAGAATATGAATGGCGGTTTTCAACGCCTCCATCCATAGACTCAATGGCGGTGTGGAATAGCTCATCATGCTTCGCACCATATCCATCGAGTACGGTTGCGTCTTTCGGCTACTTCATTTTGTTGAGGTTCTTGGGTGTAGAATCTTGGGCTACTATACCATTTTCTGTAAAAACCTTGCAAAAGGTCCAGAACTTGTCCATATGGGGTATGTCGATCGTAGTACTCCCCACGATCGGATCGGACTATCTTAATCTTTAAATCGTGTTGGTTTTCAATTTCATTTTAAATATCTTGAATTTATCCAAGGCTTCATTTCTTTCTTTGATTGGATAAATATATCCAAAACGGAGTAATCATCTGTGAATGTTATGAGCGAGTCATAACCATCCACACTTTTCACGGAAAAGGACCACAAATGTCGTGTGAACAATTTGTAGAACTCCTGTGCTTCTTTTGGCGTCTTTCTTAATTTTCTTTACATATTTTCCTTTAATGCATTCTCTACATTGTTCTAAGTCTGAGAACTCTAATAGAGGAAGAATTTCATTCTTAACTAGTCTTTCTATTCTCCCCCTCGAAATATGGCCTAAACGACAGTGCCATAATTTCGACGACGCATCTAGAGTTCTCTTTCGTTTCCTGTTTACATTCGTAGACGAGGATTCATTCACTTTCTCGCACGCGACGTTCCCTTTATCGCATACGACATTCACATCATCACATAATGATAACAAATAAAGCTCATTTTGTAAGATGGCAAGGCCAACACATTCTTTATTAAACATTATTTCACACTTGCCATTTCCAAAATTACAATCATAACCATCTTTGTCCAAATTTGAAACACTAATCAAATTCCTCTGTAAAGAGGAACAAAAGGACATCTCTAAGTAAAGATTGGAGCCATTAGCTAACTCTAATGAAAGATCGCCAACGGCTTCAACTTCAGCTTGGACTCCATTTGCAACTTTAATGCATCTTTCGTTTCTTTGCATAGTCCTCGTCGAACGGAATCCCTGTAAGGAATTAGCAACATGAACAGTTGCTCCTGAGTCAATCCACCAAGTGGATTTCGAATATTGCACATACAGGCATTCATTTATAAAGGTAATAATGTTCTCACCTTTCTTTGCCATTATCATCTTTAAGTAATCGGGACAGTTCTTCTTGTAGTGTCCCGTCTTCTTGTAGTGAAGACACTGATCTTTGTCTACTGCAAACTTATTTTGTTGAGGCTGATGGACATGGGCTTTTCCCTTGTTCTTTGAGGAGAAGTTACTGTTGAAGTTCTTTTTCTTGTTGTCCTTCACATAGTTGATAGAACCACCATGTGAGGATTTAAATCTTTCCTCTTCTTGCACACACATAGCTATGCACTTTTCTAAGTCCCATTTCTCGGGCTGCATGTTGTAGTTGACAACAAAGGTGTCAAACTTTTCCGGCAAGGAAGCAAAAATCAAATGAATAAGGAACTCATCCTTGAGAGCCAAATCCATTGGTTTAAGCTTGGATGCCAAGTTGCTCATCCTTAGTATGTGTTCTCTTATGCCACTGCCACCACCAGAGTACCTTTCTCACAAGTCGCTTAATCGGTTGTGTAGCATATGTCTTTGAAGAGCGAAGAACCGACTCTTTATTTTCTCAAGGTATTCTGTGCAAGTGTCACATTCTGATTGAGCCCACAATTGCGAGCTCAATCGTGTTCTTTATCACGACCATACATTTCTTGTTGGTGTGGTCCATTCTTATGCTCAAGGTCATAAGACATCCGTAAGGGAGCTTGATCCTCTCGTCTTTTCTCGCCAAGCGATATCATCCTCATTTTGATCCCTCACCGGTGCCATAGGCTCAGTGGGTCGTGCTGTAGTGAGGACCCAGTCCACCTCAGCCAAGATAAACGCTAAGTCTATCTTTTTCTTCCACTCTCCATAATTATCTCCTTTGAGAGTGGGGATCTCTCTGATACAACCCATCAAGTTGTATCCGCCTGAAAATTTAGTTCAAATAAAGTGAGAACGTAACAGGAAAATTATATGCCTTATTTCCGACGTTGGTCAAAATACGACATACAATTAAATCAATTTTATCTATACATTAAATCTACATCACCGTTAGCGTAAATAGAAATAATGCATAAAAACATCAATTAGAAATTATAATCTTGTTATTATCAACGTTGGTCGAAAATAACAATATCATAATTCACAACAATTCTCAAAAATTAAATTCTCCGTTGGTTGAATTTAATTGAAAGAGTAATCAAACATTAACTTTTACAATGAAAGCGTAATTATTCTAAAAATAATTCATTATTCGAAGCATTATATCGCATACATGTAATCTCTGAAAAATTAACACGTTGGTGCAAAAAAAAAATTGCAGAGATTTGAATCAAATTCTATTCATCAATTAGGCCAGCTTCTGGACGGAGCGTAGCGGAGGCCCGTCGCCGGAGGCTTAGGGCTGGATCGGCGCCCCTCCGAGCGCGCGCTCAATTAAATTCAATTTCGGATTCCTTGTGCAAGCAGTATTTCGACTGTTCGGCTCGCCCACGTGCTGCCCAACCAACCGGCGCCGCGACGCTGCTCTCCCTTGGCCCATTTCATGCGGTGCTAGCTGCTGCCTCACGCGTCTTGGCGCAGCCTCACGCTTCGCTCCGCGCCCGTCGTCACCGTCGGATTCGCATCCGACGGCTCTCCTCCTGCGGCGGCGTGCTCGCTGCATAACTGGGCTGGTAGTGATTTCTCTCGCCGCTTTGGGCGGCAACGACGCGCTCGTCTCCATCTGTCTGCGTCGTCGCCATCCGACGGCATACGAGCGAAAGTCGCCCGAACAAAACGCCATGACGGACGCCAAAACCCTAGATCATTTCGCCTCTCCTCTCTCTCGCACCCGAAGCGAAGCGGCGATGGCGGCGGCGGCGACATCGCCCACGCCCGGAGAAGGGAAGAAGACCGCGCCGCCATGGGCCCTCGCCGGCGGCGCGCGCTCCCCGAGAGGGAGCGCGCCGTCAGCGGCTCCGATGTCGGCGCCCTCCGCAGGCTCTCGGATCTGTCCGTCGTCGGCGGTGGCCCGTCGTGGAGCGCCGGCGAGCCAGCGGCTCGGCCGATCTCCCGCGACGCCCGGACGACGGCGGCCCGGCGACAGCAAACCGGTGAGTTCTTTCTTTTCAGATCTAGAGTTTCCCTTCTCTGTTCTTTCTTTCTTTCTCTTTTCCCCATCTAAGATCTCGCCTAGGTGCTCGATACCATTGTTAGGATAGCTTTTAGGATCTCCTAGGTTAGATCTAGCGGGGTTTCATTCTGAGTTCGAGTTCTTGAGGTAATACCGAGAGGAGAGAAGGAACTAACCGTCCGACGCGGAGGAGGAGGAGTTGGCCATCGCGGTACGCTTCGGTGAAATCTGCGCCGACAGACTGACAGTCGGAGAAGAGGTGTGGGGCTCCTCGGCGGGCGTGTGTCGGCGGCGATCTGGCGGTGGTGCTTCCCGTCGCTGGAGCGCCCCTCTTAGATCGGATCTAGGGTTTTGTCGGTGGGGTTTGTGGCGGCACGGTGAACGTCGTCTTATGTGCCGCCCCAGCCCCCACCTCTCTTTTATATGGCGCTGGCGACAGGGCCCACTGACCAATTCATTGGGCGCCCCGATCGTAGCCTTGATCAAAGGGTGGCATTTGGCCGTTGGGCCAAATGCCTGAGATCACTCTAACATAAAGTACATGAGCTCTCAACTTTTACATTGAAAATTGTGGACGAACAACATGTCGCCATCAAGCCCTTGGGTCGATGAACGTGTTAGACTTCTTTATCTTCCTCACATCGACTTCGTATCTTGCAACGATGTCTTGATTGCTAACAAACACAACAATGGAAAGTAGATTGTCAATGATCTCCACTGATGTGTAGGACCTACTTCTCGGTAGTAGTGTTGTTCGTCGGAAGAAAATCAGAGGTGATTTATTTGCACCCTTTTCGACCTGGTGTCGATTTTTGACGTAGACATCGCCATCGTCGTTCAGATGAGTCAATCTGATGTAACCCATCGTGGGAAAATAAAATCCGGCTAAAAATTCACCAGAGAAAAACAAAACTAGAAAGATTAATCTAGGAATCTTAAAGTTACTTCTGGAAAACCCATCATGACTTACTTGGGACCCTCATGGTCACGAGAACATGGTCCTCCATCGTTCGCCGGTGAGCCCACACAACATCGCCCAACCCATCCTCACGCTCATTGTTTGGATCGCGTCCTGCAGACGACCTGCCTGGCCAGAGTTTTTCTGTAGTGTCTAGATCCGTTCAAACGTCGGACTAAATTGGGCTTCAGGAGCTATAGGACCTGGGGTGCTCCAGGGCACTACATATGACACATATCGTCTGACTATCCATTTGTGTTGACATTTTTGTTATTTCGTCTATATTTGCTATTTCGTCACCAAAACAGACCAAATGAGCCGAGAACTCGGAAAAAACATCGAAATCTCGTATAGTGCGGGAATCACTTTTTGCCTGACACAAGCTCCACAGCACGCGACTCCTCCCACGCGGGATTTTTTTTTTAATTTGGCCTCATGCTGCCACCTTAATTACAAAAATAGCTCTCTTGTCATGAAAATTGCAAATTTGGCCTACTGCCGAGCGCGGAAGTACCGAGTCTGACGCGTGGCACTTCCTGCGCTCGGGGGTCGCGTAACGACGGTGCTAGACAAGGAAGACGGACGAGCGCGGGAACCAGGGCACGGCGCGGAATGTCAAGGGCTTAGCCCGGTTCCGCGCCACCGGAGTGCGGGAAGGAACCATGAATAAAAAAGCAATAGAAATTCTCTCTCCAAAATTAATGTCCGTGAATCAAAAAGCAAGCAACTGATAATTTTTTTCTATCTCCAGAATTAATGTCACGCTGTCTGATTTCACTCCCCGCCACGCTCCGGTCGGGCGGAAAGACGCTAGCTCCCTTTCGCTCTCCAGTGGCGCGGAAGGCGTTCGGGCTTGTGTCCAAAGCGCGGAAAGTGCCACGTGTTGGGCTTCGGTACTTCTACGCTCGGTAGAGGAACCAAATTTGTAATTTTCCTGATAAGAGAGCTATTTTTATAATTAAAGTGACAGTACGACCAAATTAAAACAAAAATCCCGCGCGGCCGAGTGCACAAAAATGCACCTGCGTCCGAGTTCTCATGCAAACACCCCCGCGGCACAAAACCACCAACGCGCGCGACACGCTCCCGCCCGCGGCCGCGCGGTCGTGCCTAGCGCGCGGCAGGCACGCGGTCTCACGGACACGGCCGGATAGGCATTTTCGGCTGGATCCCAGCTCTCTCTCTAGTCTCTACCAACCCGAGCCGTATGTGACCGTGTCGCACCACCGCAACAGTAGGCAGCAGCCACCGGCCCGCCCCGGTCCCGTCCTGTCCCGCCGCACGGCATTCCAACCCTAGTTCTCTCTCCTCCCCCTCTCGCGCGTCTCTCCTCCGGCGCACGCGCGCACGCCCCTCGGCCCTCGTCTCCCTTCCCTTCTCCCGCAGGCCGCGAACGCACGCCGCGCGCCCCTCCCGGACCAACCCCCCTCGCTCGGGAGCCTCAGTCCACCGCGGTTGGCCCGGCGCCACCGGGTTGCGCGTCGGGCGCGCCAGTGGGCAGCAACCCTGTACGGTCACTCGCCCCACGGGGCAGGCTCAGGCACCGCGGCTTCAGTGCTTCGGCAAGTCCAGAGGTACGGCAGTGGCTCCCCCTCACTATTATGATTTCTGTCTCCGCAACTAGATTGGTAAAGCACTAGCTTTCCAATTCTTTTTCCTTAATCTTGCTCAATTCAGGCAAAGGCCGGTACGGTAGTTCAGTGGTTCGATATCGGTGGTTACTTAAATACTGAGGTTACTAGATGTGTGATGCGGTGCTGGTACCGAAGAGAGCATCGATTCTTGTTGTCTCTGTTGGTGATAAAAACCATAACTACTCGAGGTTTAAGGTTTTTTTTTGGGAATCCCAAGGATTGGGAATTTGAGATGTGCTTTCTTCTTACTTTCCTAGCAACAATATGCTCACTCTTGTCATTGTACATTGCCTCTTCTATTGATAATATTGTAAATTGAACCCATATAGGTGTCTTTTGTGCAGAAAAGTATCACCCTCAGAGCATCTTTAATGTATTGAACCGATGTCGATTCAAAGTTATGTCACATAAGTATTTTAGGAACTGAGTTTGTTTTCTCCAATGTATTGAACCGATTCCTACTAATAACTAAGGCTGCTCCCAGTGCTCCACCCTGGCTAGTATCTTAAGCCTGCCATGTAGGTAAAATGATGATGTGACACCATACTTAATGAAGAGAGAGGGTACTCTAGTATCTAATCTGGATACCGGTTCGGTCTCAAAATCCAACACATAAAATTTATTGTGATCGATCCTGTGTATTTACGTTTGTGTGTGTCAACAAATATGTATTGCTTTAGTACATGCCACAAATAAGCCACAATGCTCAAATACTAATAAAGATCATGCATGTAATTAAATGAAACAGCCTAAGATACTACACCATAAGACCATCTCTAATGTTGTGTTTTAGCCGGTTCAAATGAGGAGAGAGAAGGCATTGAATCGATTCAATACATTGGAGGGGTCGATTCCAACAAAAAAATGCATGGAACCGAACCATACTTAGAAATCGATTCAAAGCATTAAACAACTTATATAAGCATTAAACAACTACATATGAGAGAGTGCGGTTGAGAGAGGATATTATTATTTTGTGGTTTTTTAATGAAACGTGGGTCCTAGTTATTAGTTGGAATCGGTTCAATACATTGGAGAAAAACAAGCTCGGTTCCTAGAATGCTTATGTGGCATGACTTTGAATCGACGTCGGTTCAATACACTAAAGATACTCTAAGAAACCATGCATTGGGAAGATAGTATCGTAACGCTCCTCATGTACTAAGATACTGCCCATTGGGAGTAACCTGAGACCCACGTTACATTAAAAAACCACAAAATAATCCAGACCACTGTTCATCTGTGAACAGTACATGAGATACTGTAGCACCACGTACTATTCATGCCGGGCCCACGGGTGCATTAGTAGTTAGAAAATAGAGATAGAATAGTTAGTTTTCTTATTAGTTGGGTTTACTTTTTTAGAGATGTATTCCATCTAATAGAGATAAGTTTATTTAAAAATAGAGATTGTTTCTTAGAGGTCAAGTCGGGTCGTCCCTATAAAAGAGATAGTATGTATCCATTATTAAGGAAGCAAGAAAGATAAATTAATCTAGTCTCCCTCCCAAGATTCTATCATCCCAATCTATAGTCTAATCTCTCATCCTACAAAGCCGACGCCGTCCGGCCTTCTTCCTAGCGGTGTTTACCCTGTAATGATATAAGATCATTACATCCTCTCTCAACCGCACTCTCTCCTATGTAGTTGTTTAATACTTATATGAGTTGTTTAATACTTTGAATCGATTCCTAAGTATAGTCCGGTTCTATGCATTTTTTTTTTGGAATCGATCTCTCCAATGTATTAAATCGATTTAATGTCTTCTCTCTCCTCATTTGAACCGTCTAAAACACAACATTGGAGATGGTCTCAGCTTTCCTGCTGTGGTATGCTTACCGTGCATGCTGTAGAAAACTTCTGTGATGGATGGGTAGGAGTCGCAGCAAGAGACATGTCGAGGACAATGTGGATGCCAGGGGCAGTGGGAAGGAAGCGGAAGAGCGAGAGGATGCTCACGGCAGAAAGAACCGGTCTGGCAAGTCGAGGAAGCACAGCTATGCAGATGAAGTTGAGGAGCCGGATGATGGTAGGAGAACTTCAGCTGATAGGAACGAGCTGAGAAGGAAGTCGGTTACAAGCTCAAGCCGAGCCTACAGTGGCGACGAGGATGACTACGATGTAAGAAGGGAATCACGGGTGTCCAAGGTTCCAAGAAGGCCAGAAGAGAGAATCGAGAGGAGATCGTCTGATGGGTACAAGGATAGAGATGGGGATAGTGGCAGGAGGAGAAGAGAAGATGAGAACGATTGGGATTCTTCAAGAAGATCTAGCTCCAGAACTTCTGGTCATGATGTTTCTCATAGTAAAAGCAGAAGCAAGACAGATGGACCATATGATGTTCAGTATGAGAGGCAGCAGGAGAAGGATATACGGAGTTGAGAGGGAAGAGAGAGCAGTAGGGACAAGCAAGGACACCGGGACCAAGAGGAAAAGTCTTACCAGGGGAGAGTGGATGAGGCTTATACGAACTGAAGAGCTGATGGAACCGGTTCTGATAGAGCTGATACAAGAGATGGTAGGTCCTCTTCTGATCAGAGTAGGCACAGGAATGCAAGAGAGGCTCATGATGACAGGAATGAATTAGGTGAAATATGGGAAGACACTGAGAAGAGAAAGTGCTCTGACAGAATCGAAAAGAATGATCAAGATAGACGGTCAGTTGATCCATGGTGTGACACTGGATCGTATATGGCTAGAGGATAAGCATGGCAGGGTCGAAGAGAAGCCAGCTGGTTCTGTTGACGATATTGGACAAAGTACCTCGAATCACAGTGCCAAGCCTGAAGAGAACAATGATAAACTTAGGCATCAAGTGGAATGTACACATGAAAAGAACAATAAGGTGGAAACGAAAGATAAGTTGCCTTGTTTGGATGAGGATGGGTGTGCACCGTTGAGGGATGGAAGCAATAAAGAAGCTAGACATGATAAGAAGTATCACAGAGAGAAGGATGGGGGTGATCGAGGTCATTCGGACTCAGATAATGAAAGAAGCATAAGCATGAAGGTGAAAACAAGGGAGGATTCTCATGGAGATTATAAATCATATAGGGGAAGGGACAGAAATAGAAAGTTGGAAGGATCTAAAGAGTACTGGAGGAATCGTCAAAGGCCAGATTCAAAGGAGGCAAATGACTATGACACTGTTACAGAATGGAGGCATGGCCAGGAAAGGTTAGATGGTGGAAATTTCCATGGCCGGTCTGGGTACAGGAAAGATTCCAGGGGCAGATATGAGAGCAGTAAATGCCCTTCATCATATGGAAATCGATACGACAGTTCTGATTCAATAGAAATACGGCCTAACAGGAATCTTGATTTTGGAATGGAGAGCTCTGTTTCTGGGAAAAGAACCGAAATGGGATCCCATCAGGATTTAACGCCTGGGACAAATAATCCACCTGAGGAGAACAAAAGAAATTATGGAAATGGTGAGGATTCACAGGAGAGATACTATGATGATCCTCAAAATATGGATCAGAATACTGGCAAAAATCCTACTGATTCTCAAACTGGGAGAGGAGGATTGAAAGGAGCAATGACATCCAATATTTCAGGAGCAGGTCAAAGTAGTAGCGGCAGCATGATTTCTCCAATTCCTCAGCAAGGGCCAAAAGGTGGTAGACCCTCTAGAGGGCCAAGGGGGAGGCCGAATGTAAGAGACCCTCAGAGAATGGGAGTTCCAGTGCCTATGATGCCGCCTCCACCATTTGGACCGCTTGGTTTGCCACCAGGTCCATTGCAACCGATGGGGCCAGGCATGTCCCATTGTCCTGGACTCCTGGTCCTCTTGGACCTGGTATTTTCATGCCACCATTTCCGGGGCCTCTTGTTTGGCCTGGAGCACGGGGTGTCGATGTGAATATGCTTGCTGTTCCACCCAACCTTCCTATCCCTCCCCCAGTAGCTGGCCCTAGCTTCACTCCCAGTGGGGGGGCTGGCCCAAACCAGAACATTCACTTAAATCAAACAGGCACAGGCAGAGGGGCTCCAACTAATGCATCAGGATCTGGTTTCAGTCCAATAGCTACTCCAGGTCGTCAAATGATGCATGATAAACCACCTGCAGGTTGGACACCACAGCGGAACAGTGGGCCTGCTGGAAAAGCTCCTTCAAGGGGTGAACAAAATGATTACTCACAGAACTTTGTGGACACTGGCATGCGACCTCAGAATTTCATTAGAGAACTGGAGCTTACAAGTGTAGTGGAGGACTATCCTAAGCTTAGAGAACTCATACAGAGGAAAGATGAGATTGTTTCTAACTCAGCTTCGGCACCAATGTACTACAAGTGTGACCTGAAGGAACATACACTTCCCTAGAATTTTTTGGCACAAAGTTTGATGTTATTCTTGTAGATCCTCCATGGGAGGAATATGTTCATCGTGCTCCAGGTATCACAGATCATATAGAGTATTGGACACCCGAGGAGATTATGAATTTGGAAATTGAGGTTGTTCTCTATACAACAGTTATTGCATCTTTTCTTTTTCTCTGGGAGCTTGCCTTTTCCTGTGGAGTTGCTATGTGACAGTTATTTGACTCAACAGGCCATAGCTGATACATCCTCATTTATCTTCCTTTGGGTTGGTGACAGTGTTGGTCTTGAACAAGGCCGTCAATGTTTGAAGAAGGTAAGTCAGCTGCCTCTTTGTATAATTCGATATTTTCACAATTATTGTTTCTATTATTTGTGTCTGTGTTACCAATCACTGGATTTTTCTCTGATATTTTCGTCGAGGGTACAAAAAACAACACAGAAGTCCTTTGTAAGACTTCTCGACACTATCATTTCCATTTATTTATCGCACTTGAGCTTTGTTTTTTAGGAAGTAGCATTTATTTCAGCTTGTAGAAGACCGATCACCACTATAATCTGCTCCGAAACATGCTGTCCACAATATGGTTTACTCATATCTTTTAATGTAGTTGTTTCTTGTTCACGGCTTTGTCCAGCCAAAGCTTTAGTCTGCACAAAAAGGTCATATCCTTTAGAATGTTTGTCCACTTATTCCATAAATACTAACCGGTGTTTCATTGGATTGCTTTGCAAGATAGTATCAGTAATTTCAGCCAAGGATGAACAGTGGCAATGATATGCACATTGCTGAAAATTCTTTTTGTGCAGTGGGGATTTCGTAGGTGTGAGGATATATGTTGGGTAAAAACCAACAAGAAAAATGCAACACCAGGTCTGCGCCATGACTCTAATACATTGTTACAGCATTCAAAGGTTAGTTATACTATATTTTCCATGCCTTTATATACTTCCCTCTCTGGTTTTATCTTTAAGCGTACATTTTTTCCTTGCGCAGGAGCATTGCTTGATGGGCATAAAAGGAACTGCACGGCGCAGCACTGATGGGCATATCATCCATGCAAATAATGACACTGATATAATAATAGCTGAGGAACCTACTGACGGTATTTTTTACTTGTTTCTATTATAATACTCAATATCATTCTTCATGTGTGCCCTTGGCCAATTACTGACTTGCGCTTCTTCTGATTGCTATACTATTCTCTGAGGCAATGTTTCATCGGATGTCACTTCTGGTTCCTTTATGAATAATTTGCTCTCTTTTCTTCACCTGTTGTGTACTCTCATTTTGAGTTGCTTTCACTTGTCATCTTTTTTATGTTCCTTTTGTTCAATGTCATCTTTTATTATTTTTGTTTTTGTCATGATGTGAATATTCCTGTTTGATTTACCAGGAATATTCACATGTCAAACAGGTGATTATTATGCATATTTCATTTGACATGTGGGATAAATTTGTTCGTTTATAGATGATATCATTGACCTGTAGCGAACTGTCCATCTTGTTGTCATTGCCATTTATTGGTGACCTATGTAGTTGTCAATGTGAGAGTTGACCCATGGATCTTCACTGGAATTCTAATAAGGAAACACATTGAATTATAAGATATTGGTGACCTATGTAGCCAGTTGTCAATGTGATTGTTGGCGTTAAAATTTTTATTCTTGTGCATTATCTTGTTTGTACTCGTTGGGATCATGACTTTCTGCTGCAGTTCTTGTTTACAATCTTTCACATGGGAGCAACAAGAGTTCCCTAATTATTTTGTTCACAAACAGCACGTATGGCCTTGAGTCCAAGAGCTAATCAATCATTCAAATCAAATAATTCCATAGCAAAGTGAAGTGCTAGATTTTGCAGCAGTTTTGCTTTCTTCACCTTTAATGGCGCCGGACTTGTTTTTGCCATTCACACTGTTTCTTCTGTAGCATAAGGGAAAGGCCCTGCATTACCTCCGAGGTTGATGCAAAGATGAACTGCTAGAATTTAGCAGTTAATTAGTATCAACCACTACAAAGCGGACAGCTTAGGTTTCACAATTTTGACTGTGGCTTATGTATTTATTTTTACTATTATAAAAGAGAGACTTGGTGGTAGTGGTGAGTTTGCTATCTACCATCTCCCCTCCTCACCTTCTGAGTTAGTAGGATCTTTTGTAGATGTTAAGGGTATTAGTGGTATTTTCTATTGTTAGGGTTTAGTCTTGTGTGTGTCCCTTTGTACTCTATATATTGCCTATTGGGCTATTGCAATACAACAAGCTTCATTCATATTAACATGGTATCAGAGCAAGGTTAAAACCCTAGCCTCTAACCTAGCTCCGAAATCGTCTTCCGCTGCCCTGCCCCCGAGAGGAGCAACCTCTACTCTCGAGGGCGGCCAACCTCTTAGCCAGAGCCCTCCTCGCAGCAACAACAGTCCTCGTCCTTCCTCGCAGCAGCAGCAAAGGAGCTCGACGCCGTCAACCTGCTTGACAAGCTCCCCCACCCTTCATCTCGCTCGGACCCACCATCCTCAAGTTCGTTCGCCAGATCCGGATCCGCGGCGAGGCGGGCAACAGAGGAGCTGCGGCATCCACGCCCGCTTCCGACCATTGACACCGCCGACGCCGCCCATCGCCCGGCCGCCTCCTCAGCCAGATCCGATGGATTTGGCTCCTCGACGACACAGCGCCATCGCGCCCCCTAGATCCGGCCCGTCTCCGCTACGGATTCGGCTCCTTCTTCTGCCGCGTCTCCCACGCCTCGAATCCGCTGGTTTTTCTTCATCACGGATCCGGCTCCCGCAGATCCGCCGCTTCTCGGCCATCCGCCGGATCCGGCTCCCATGGCTGATCCGTCGCCGCCTCGGCCACCGCCGCCAGATCTCTTCTGTGGCGCTCTCGTCGGCTGCTCGTGCTTCTCCTCACCCGTGCTCTGCCTCGCCTCCCGACGCCGCCGAGCTGCCGTAAATCTTCCGTTTTGATCCTTGCGCCGCCGCCGATGACCAGATCCGCCTTGGATCGGGTTGCCGCTCTCGGCTCACTCGCGACGACTTCCCTAACGTCCTTTGCTGTTGCTGTCTCCTTCCTTTGCCTCGGCCGCTTTTCAAAGATCGTCGTTGCCTCGGCTTCTGCTTGGCCATTGCCCGCCAAGGCCTGGCAAATTCTGACCCACGCGTCCCGTGCCACTAGCTCGCGCACAGTGTTCATTGGCTGCCATTGGATGGTGGAGAATAGGGGGGAGGGAATCCCTAATCCTCCCCCATGTCTCCTTTTCTAATGGGCCGACGGGTGATGGGCCGACGGTTCACAGCCCAAAACCGTCCGAAGAAAAAAAAATTACTGCTGCTATAATCCGCTGCCTTTGAGTCCTTTCTTCTGAGTCTTCTGTTTGCGTCTATCTAAGTCCGTAACAATTCATTGAGTTCGTCTAAGCCATACGAGTCCATAAAGTTCTTGTCAGTCAGCCGATTGCTTCTTGGCCCTTTCCTCCCCTTTCGCATGGCAGCAGCCGCCGCTCTTCTCTCTGAGCAGCTGCAGATCGTAGAAGTCTTTATGATGCCGCCGCTTCTCTTTGAGCTGCCGCCCCGAGCTTCTAAGGCAGGCTTCTTCTCGCAGACTACGCCTCATTGTGCTTCTTATACCTTCTTAGCCTCCGTTTTGGGCTTCGATCTGCGCCGCCATGCTTCTATCTCTCTCTTCGGCTTGATTTGACAGTTCTCTTTATTTGTGTCACCTTCCACATCCTCTCTCATCGTGCTGCCGCGAGTCGACTTTGCTCCGCTTATCTCTACTTTCTCAGCCCTAGCACTTTGTGCTTGTGGGCTGCAGCATGATTCTGGATGAGAGGAGATCCTTTGGTGCCGACACATTTTTCCAAGAGCTGCACGCTACGATGACATTATCAAGACTCGGACTTCGGATTTTCCTATTGTAGTGTCAACCCTTTCCAAATGCAATGCTATTGCATACGCCTTGCATTTGAGAGGGGGGAGGGTGTTAAGGGTATTAGTGGTATTTCCTATTGTTATGGTTTAGTCTTGTGTGTGTCCCTTTGTACTCTATATGTTGCCCATTAGGCTATTGCAATACAACAAGCTTCATTCATATTAACAGTACATAGATATGTATGCATGCATAAGTTACTTGAAGGATCTTCTGTAGATAAATACATTATATGGGCTTGTGACTTATGATAAGATTATATGTGGCTTGTTGATTAGATGCAAATTATGTATGAAACTTTCATTTGTAGGATAATTACATTATGATATTGGTTTCCTAAGTTAATAACATATATTATTTTTATTTGAAAACCGTTGCAACGCATGAGCACTCGACTAGTTATAAAAGAAGGATTGGGTGGTGGTAGCGAGTTTGCCATCTACCACCTCTTGAGTTGGTGGGATCTTTTATAGATAAATATGTGCATATATGTATAAGATATTTGAAGGATCTTCTGTGGATAATTAGATTATCTGTGTTTGTGGTTTGTGATAAGATTCTATGTGGCATGTTGATTGGATGCAAATTATGTATGAAACTTTCATTTGTAGGGATAATTACCTTATGTATATTGGTTATTCTAAGTTTATAACTTAGATTATGTTTTATTTGAAATCTGTTGCAACACACGAGCACTCGGCTAGTTTTTTTTTTTATAAAAAATTCTGGCTTGTAAATAAAAAAATTGGGAAAATATAATATTGTGTCACAGTACAAGGTGCTCATTGTTAGAATAGGAATCCTTTTATATTTCCTTATCTCGTATATGACATATCCTCCTTGTACTCCCTATATATATTACCCATCGAGCTCATTAATACACATACAATATTCATAATATGGTATCAGAGCTAGGGCACTAACTTGCTCCTTCACGCTGTCGTCACGACAGCTAGCGCGACGCCTTGCAAATCGCTACTGCAGTCGTTTAATCTCTGAACTCGCTTCGCCACATGCCTGCTGTCTTGCCCGATCTCCAAAGCCGACATCTTGTTGCCCGATGTCGCCGTCGTCACTTTGATCTCAAGCCCGCTCGTGCAAGGCAGGCGTCAGACTTTCTGCTGTTGCCGGACGTGCTCACGGTCGAAATTGAAGTCGATCTGTCGACCTTGTTTCGTATTGCCGCTGCCGCCATCATCGTCGTATGTTGGTGGGCCCCTGTCGGCGCTCATGGGCGTCCTTTTTTTAGAAATAGATTCAGCTTCTATAAGACATATATTTTCCAAAAAAAGACAACACGTCGATCTAACCGTCGTGTTGTCCAGCACTGCCTGTTAGCCTTCGTTTGCCTTGGTCGCCGCGTCACCTACCGCTGACTTCCGTTCCATCAGCTGCGATCCTATTATCGGGAACAAAGCTTCATGGAATGAGCTACAGGTTGTGATCTTCACTCATGAAGATCACACTCGATGGTCTCCACCTCTGGGGACATGTCACTGGTACTCGACGTTCTTCGCCACTGTCGGATCAGCCTCCTCCCAGGTAGCCCTGCAGCTCCTGCAAAAGATGAGGCCGCTAAGGAGGTAGAGGCGGCTGCTGCTGCTTCTAACTTTGCTGATGAGGTTTTTCAGTATACCATTGACGCCTTCGAGCGCTGGTGTGCTGATGAGGCTCGTATTCGAGCCATCCTGGTGGTCAGCGTTGACGTCTCCATCCAGCCAGACATTATTGGTCTGCGGTCTACTCATCAGATCTGAGAGTACTTACGCGAGCGATACCAGCAGAGCAGTGACGCTCAGTTCTTTTCGCTTTAGCGTGAGTTGGAGATGCTTCCTCAGGAGGACTCTTCTGTCGACGACTTCCACCAAGCCCTGGCCAGTCTCTGGCGCCAGCTCGACGGGCTGGCTTCTCTGCTCTGCTAGGAGTGTCATGAGGTGCAAAAGGCGGATCGTGATCGCCTTCGCCTTTAATACTTCGTTTGCCGTCTTTGCCCAGAGTTTGAGCCTGTCAGGGCTCAATTCTTTGAGCCGCCACCACTGACCAAGCGATTCACGAGGCACTTTCGACGCCTTGGCTTTGAGGAGCCCATGCCATGAGTTAGCAAACCTTGCTTTGTTCCGATCCGTGCTTGCTACTCCTTCGACTACACTGATGGGTTCTTCTTCGACTACAGTTCCTCCTTAGGTGTTTGTTTCCGCTCCTGTTTTTGCACCAACTGAGGTTCAGTGCAATTATTGCAAAAACTTTAGGCACGACTATCAGAGTTGTGTGGTGCGAAAAAAGCGGAACAAGGCGCGTGGGAGTGGACAATCCAAGGGGGGTAGGGAGGCCCTTCCTTAACGGGCGGACAGACCAGTACATCAGGACCTTCTCAGCGAGGTAACTCTGTTTAGCAGTTCTACCAGACTCTACTCCAGCAGCTTTCTCATAGCTCAGCAGGTTCCGCTAGTCTAGCTCAGACGTCTTCTCCAGGTACTTCTTGGGTTCTGGATTCTGGTGCTTCTTTCCACGTGACACCGGACTCCACATCTCTTACTTTAATAGGACCTCCTGTTTTTCCTATCTCTATTCAGACAGCGAACGATACTCCTTTGTCTGTCAGCTGTTAGACACTCTTTTGTCCACTGATTTTTTTGTTCCAGCTGTTTCCCATGTTCCCCAACTTATCATGCAGCTTTTCTCGGTAGGTCAGCTTACCGATCTCGGCTGTAGGGTTGGTTTTGATTCTCACTCCTGTTTCGTCTAGGACCGACAGACAGGAATAGTACTTGGGACTGGCCGGCGCCGTAGGGATCATCACGGTCTCTACATCCTTGACTCTCTCCACCTTCCGTCCACTTCAGTTTCTCCTACAACCTCTACGTCTACCTCTACGCCATTGCTGCCACCACCTTTGGAGTTTTGCGTAGTGACATCATCGTTGGGGTCACTTGTGTGGGTCTCACCTTTCTTCATTAGTTCGCCAGGATGTTTTTGGATGTGTTACTATTGACATGGCCATGTTTTGTCAGGGTTGCAAGCTAGGCAAGTAGCTACAACTTCCTTATCATTCTAGTGAGTCATTGTCTTCTCGTCCTTTTGACTTAGTTCATTCCGATGTATGGGGACCTACGCCTATTATCTCTAAAGGCGGGTATAAATTTTTTGTGATCTTCATTGATGATTATTCCCATTTTACATGGATTTACCCTATGTCTAATCGTGGTTTGTTTCTTGCGATCATCATAGCTTTGCAACGATGGTTCGTACACCCCCCCTCAAACTCATGGTGGATCAACAACACTGAGTTTGGAGAGGAAAAGGTGGTGCTGAGCTCGTGTGTGTGCCTTCGTGAAGAAGTCGGCTAGCTGAAGCTCCAAAGGCACGTACTGAAGAACCACAATCTAGTCCTGCACCTGTGATCTCATATAGGAGGCATCGTCGCCAATGTGCTTGGTGAGTACATGCTTCTTGGATCTCACATATCTTGACGCACCGTCTTTGTCGGACAAAAGAGTCGTCGGTCCGGTAACAGAGACACCAAAATCCTGACGGAGCCACCGTAACCAAGTAACCTCAGCTGTCAACGACGCCATAGCCTCAACTTCGGCCAAAGACTCGGCGAAATTTGTCATGCTTTTGGTCTTCCAAGCAATCAGAGAGGATCCAAGGAAAACACAGTAGGCAGAAAGAGATTGACGATCGGAGTGATCACTAGCCCAAGTCACATCAGAGTACACCTTGAGCTGCAAGGAGCTGGAGCGGGGAAAGAAAAGGCGACGAGAAATGGTGCCACGAAGATATCGAAGGACACACAGAAGGTGACTGTAGTGAAGCTGAGTGGGAGTTGAAGCAAATTAGCTCAAAATGTGAATAGGGTGAGATATGTCAGGTCGAGTGATCCCAAGATAGATAAGACTACCAACAAGGTGACGATAGCGAGTGGGATCCTGAAGGGGTTCTCCATCAGTGGGCCGAAGGTGAACTCCGAGCTCCATGGGAGTGTCCACTGTGCGCTGATCAGTGAGAGAAGCGTGAGCAAGAAGGTCTTGAATGTACTTCTCTTGGGAGAGGTAGTAGCCCTCAGGTGTAGAAGTGACCGCAATCCCAAGAAAGTAATGAAGAGGACCATGTCAGACATCAAGAACTTCTCACTGAGACGCTTTTTCACAAAAGCGATGTTCTAAGGATCATCACCAGTGATAATCATATCATCAACATATGGAAGAAGAAGAGTCCGACCACGATGAGAGGTATGAACAAAGAGAGCAGAGTCATGGTCACTGGCAGTGAAACCGGCCTTAGTGACAACAGAGGAGAAGTGCTCGAACCAGGCTTGAGGAGCTTGCTTGAGCCCGTAGAGACAGCGATGAAGACGACACATCATACCATTAGGGACATAATACTCAGGAGGCGGCTGCATGTAGACCTCACGCAGCTCGCCATTGAGGAAGGCATTCTTGACGTCCAACTGAGAAATGGACCATTGGCGAACAGAAGCAACTGCCAGAAGGGTCCGAACAGTGGTCATGTGAGCAACATGCGCAAAGGTCTCATCGTAGTCACGACTATGCTCGTGCTAAAAACCACAGACCACAAAACGAGCCTTGTAGCACTCAAGAGAGCCATCGGAGCGAGTCTTAATATTGTATATCCACTTGCACGTGATCGAAGTAATACGGGTAGGTAGGGGAACAAGATCTCAAGTCTCGACGCGCTCCAGAGCAAACAATCTCCTCACCATCGCTTCTTGCCACTCTCGATGGGGGCGTGACCTCACAGAAGTCATAGGCTCAACAAGAGCGTGGTACAGAAGGTCAGAACGCCAGAGGTCTAACAGTCCGATGATCACGAAGATCATACCTGGGAGAGGCTGGAGCGGGACCGAGCAAGGATGAGGTAGTGAAGGGAGTAGAAGGCTCAACCGGAGGAGGTGGCCAGGGACAGCGAGATTAGTAAAGCAGAAAAGGGGAGATCTCAACAGAAGAGCTGGTAGGAACCTCCGGAGGAGGTGAGGAAACCGGGGGAGATGGGAGAGATTGTGGTGAAGGAGGCTATGGTGAAGGAGACGGTGGGGACCGAGACAAAGGAGATGAGGGTGGTAAGACACGATTTGGAGGAGGCGAAGTGTTAGGAAAAGTCAAAAAGGAAAGCGTCTCAGCAGAAGCAAAGCTGGTGGCAGAGGAACAAGGAAAGTAAGGATGAGACTTATCAAAAGTGACGCCTCGAGAGATCCTCATTCATCGAGCAATAGGATCATAGCAACGATAACCCTTATGCTCAGAGCTGTAGCCAAGAAAAACACACTCGACCGACTGAGCAGTTAGCTTGGTGCGCTCACGAGGTGGAAGAAGCACGTAGTAGACACAACTAAAACAACAAAGGTGACTTACTGGGGTGATGAACCAGTGAGACGCTCAAAAGGGGTGCATCCCTTGAGAGCAGAAGAGGGCTGCCGATTTATAAGAAAGGCAACAGAGAGAGGCGAATTTCAAAAATGAGGTGGGACATGAGAAGTAAGCATGAGAGCACGAGCCGTCTCAAGAAGATGACGGTACTTACACTCAGCGACACCTATCTGAGCATGAGCACTAGGACAAGAATACTGTGGGAGAGTGCCTTGATCAGCAAGAACACGACGAAGTGAGGTGGAGAGATATTCACCAGTAGAATCTGCATGGAAAATACGAATGATCGACTCAAACTGAGTGCGAACCATGGTGGTAAATTGCTAGTAAATGAAAAGAATCTGATTGCGAGAAGACATAAGATAGAGCCAAGTGTATCTCAAATAATCATCAATAAAGGTATGACCCCCTTTCAAAGTGAAGGGAGCCGGTCCCCAGACATCAGAGTGAATCAAATCAAAAGGATGCTGAGACTCAGAATCACTAGAGGGATAAGGGAGTTGTAGCTGCTTGCCAAGCTTTCAACCCGTACAATGTAAAGTAGTATCATCAGAAACAGAACCTAGAACACCGCTCCCTACTAGAGGCGAAAGATGAGAACCACCAATGTGACCTAGCCGATGGTGCCACTGGACAAAAGTGGTGGTGGAAGAAGCAGCTGAAGCTGAGGCGGTGGTACTAGCTGACTGGCTAGTAGAGGCAGTGGAAGGAGGATGTAGCTAGTCGAGCTCCCAAAGACGCTGAGAATCATGGCGTCTAGGACCAGTCCCAACCAGAATCCCTGTACGACAATCCTGAACACAACAAGAGTCAGAATCAAGAATGATACGGCAACCATGATCAGTGATCTGACCAGCTGACATAAGCTGCATAGTAAGACTAGGAACATGAGATATAGTGGGAACACGAAAGGACAAAATGGAAAGAGTGCCTCTTCCTGCAACAGGAAGAGATGTGCCATCCGCAGTTTGAACTGTGAGAGGAAGATCAGGTGGTCTCACAGAAGTAAGATGAGTGAAGTCCGGTGTCATGTGGAAAGAGGCACCGGAATCTAGAATCCAAGGAGATGATGTACCTGAAGGAGGAGGTGGAGGCGTAGGACCAGAAGACCTAGCAGCAGAACTCAGTCTTTGGTGTAGAAGCGACAAAGGCGGCAAAGTAGCGTGAGCATCTCTCAGTCGTCTGCTCCAAGGAACTCTAAGCGTGAACTCGATTGGGAGGATCCGGCTCCCCTGAAATCTGACGCTCCGTGAGCTATACATTTCTGGCGACAATCTTTGGACGGTGTGCCGGAAGCGATCCAAGAATCGCAGATGAAGAAGGTGGAGCAAGCAGCGACGCCCATGGGCGGCGCGGCGGCACAGGGGCAGAGGCAGGCGTAGGCACCGATGCTGGGATATGAGTAGCCAAGACTGAAGAGGGTTGCTATAGAATCCCTGCCGTGCGAAGACGAGCCTCCTTAGCCTGAATAGCAGCGAGAGCCTCCAATATGGAGGGAAGGGGCTGTCTCATTAGCAACTGAGAGCGAGCCACCTCATACTCTGGACGAAGATGGGTGAGGAACTCATGAGGCGCATTTAGTCTCCAAGTGAGCTGGCGGCGTACACAAGTGATGGATAAGTCTTGTGTTGGCTTGTCTTTGTCCTCCAAGGACAGCATCTTTAGGACAAACATCTTGGGCCTTTAGGACGACATCTTGGCCCTTTAGGGCTGACATCTTGATGCTTTAGGACAACATCTTTAGGGCTGACATCTTGATGCTTTAGGGCGGCATCTTAGACTAGCATCTTAGCATATCTTTGAGTGGTGCCTATAAATTTGTATCCCCAACCCTCAAAGTTAGCATAGCATTGTGTGAGAAATAAACAAAGAAAATTGCCCCATCTCCAAGTGTTATCCTCTCGATGAGAGTAAGGATCTTGCTATCACCAAGAGCAAGAGTCCAAATGACTAACAAGTGGTATCAGAGTCGTAGTATCTCGCAACTTTGAGCATCTCTCGCTCAATCCCTTCTCGGCCTCGCTTCGGCCAGCCAGCCTCCAACCGAAGCAGCGGCTCCTCTCCACGCAGTTAGTTCCGGGCGCGCCATGTCCGCAGAGGCGATCTCGGCCTTCGATGCGCCTCGAGCACTGGCGGAAGAAGTTTAACTCGGCTGTGGCGAGAACGCGAAGCGAAGGGCAGACAAAGGCCGCAAGTGGCGAAAAAGCGCCGAGGCTGGCAATGAGTAGCGGCGGCTTCAGCGAGCGGAGGCGGAAGCGGCAGCGGCAGATGCAGCGCGCAGGCGGCAAAGAATGAGGTCGAGGTTCTGGCGCAAAGAATAAACTCCATCTCTTACCGATGGCAATGGCCGACGGACCTTGAGCGGCGGAGAGGAGGCAAAGGCGAGGAGAGCGATGGGCAAGGTATGCGCCCTTATGAGCGCGGCGGCCGCATCGGTAGCGGACGGCGCTGGCGGCAGCTCTGGAGGAGGCGTGCAGCGGCGGCGCATCTGGTCGACGGAGGCGCGGCCTTCACAGCGACGCGTTTCTCTCCCGGTTGATCATCGTGGTCACCACAGTACAGTATCATCAGGACGTTGTCCCCGTGGGGGTGGCCTACCTCACCAAGACCAACTTCGTCGAGTGGGTGCGGTGATGAGGGTAAAGCTCAGCGCGGCATATGTGGGATCTTGATCCGTCGAAAGCGTCGACCACGACCGGGATCGACGTATTGGATGCTCTCATCGCTGCAGCCCCACCCGAGATGCGATTCTCGCTTACCAACAAGCGGATCGCCAAAGAGGCTTGGGGCGCCATCGCCGCAAAGACGCATCGGCAGCATGCATCGCGCGCAAGTCTACATTGCAGGCACTACGCAGGAGTGGGAGAACCCGCCTTCAAGCCGGTGAGGATGTTGATGACTTTGCTCTCGTCTCAACACTCGCTGCGAAGTTAGTGCAGTTCGGCGATGACACCTCTGGCGAGGAGAGAGTCGTGGAAGCTCTTCCGTGCGCCCTGAGAAGTACAAGCGGATGGCTCGCTCGTCAGTCTCTGCTGACCCTCCACGATGACGATCGAGGCGTTGCGGTCGCCTCAAGGTCGTTGGCAATGATGAGCCACAGCGTCTCTCGGGACCCGTCACCATTGGCGGAAGCTCTCACTCGGGGCAGCGATGGTCGCCGACCAAGGTGACAAGAAGAAGAAGAGCCTTCTTCCACGACAGACGCATAAGCGTGGCAAGCAAAAGCGAACGAGACAACTCTTGCTACAAGCTGCGGCAAGCCGGTCATTGGGCCAAGGATTGTCGGCGACCACGAGGTGATGACCGTGAGGCGCTTGGCGGCTATTGCGGGCAAGCAAAAGCCGTGAGGCGACTCTTGCCACTGGCTAGCGGCAAGCTTGGTCATTGGGCCAAGGATTGTCGGCGACCACGACGCTGCCAGCCCACGTCAAGCGGAGGAGGAGGAGGAGCAATGGCTCTGTTCATTGCTCATGCGAGCATCGAACTACCTCGGTTTGCCGCAGCGCTTTCCTCCACCTTGACGAGCCAAAAGCACATGCCTCCTCGGCGGCGATTAAAACAACGACAAGACCGACGGGTGGTGCCTCGACACGGCGCCACCCACCACATGACCGGCGGCGGAGTACTTCTCGAGCTCGACTCAAGCGTTCGAGGCTCCGTCAAGTTTGGGACGCCCGGCGTGAAAATCAAAGCGTCGGCTCCGTCATCTTCACCGCCAGGTGTCGGCGAGCACAGCCGCCACGGCATCTACTACATCCCCGATCTGCAGAACTCCATCATCACTTTGGGATTTGGATGAGAACGGCTCGCGATGTCGAGATCGAGCACGGTGTCTTTGGATTTGGGATCTTCACCGCCGCCTTCTTGCCAAGGTAACCAGAGGCGCAAATAGACTCTACATCCTTCACGCGCAGGTGGCACAACCCCTCTGTCTCGCTGCTCGTCGGGACGACGAGGCGTGGCAGTGGCACGAGCGCTTTGGGCACCTTCACCGAGGCCCCGGCGGCTCGATGCCGCGGAGATGGTGCGAGGCTGCCGTCCCTTGACCATGTGGAAGCGATTCGCGACGTCTGCGTGTTGGCGAAGCAGAGGCGACTCTTTCCTCAAAGAAGGCGAGTTTCCGAGCCAAGGAGAGGCTTGAGCTCGTGCACGGGACTTGTGTGGCGGTGACACCGCCACACCGGGAGGACGACGCTACTTCTGCCGCTCGTCGGCGACCTCTCCGCTACATGTGGGTGATGGTCCTCGGCAAAGAAAGGAGAGGTCTGCGGGCGCCATCAAGCGCCGTTCGCTGCCGAGCGTCTTGGAGGCAGAGCGCGTCAGAGCGCCTGAACAGGCGCAGACAGAATTAACGGCGGTGATTCATTCGCGTCGTCTTGATCTTGATGAGGGCATTCAGCGCCACTACTCACCGTCTGACCCATATGAGCAGCGTCGTCGGCGGCGCAACGAGACGGTTGTGGGGATGGCTCGGGCTCTCCTCAGCGAGGGATCTGGCTGTCTCGGGAGAGGCGGTGGTGACAAACCGTCTACATCCTCAACCGCTTCGCCTACCAAGGCACTCGACGGCAGGACGCCGACGAGGTTTAGCATGGGCGCAAGCCGGCGGTTTCTCACTTGCGGGTCTTCGCCCGCGTTCGCCAAGGAGCTTGGCAGCCGGCAAGCTCGGCAGCAGAGCACTCGAGTGTTCGCCGGCACGCGAGGGCTCGAGGCCTCGCATCCTCGACCACGACACGCAGTCGTCGCATCTCGCGTGGCGTTGTGTTCGACGGCGGCGAAGGTGGACATGGGACAAAGCGGTGGGCGGCGATTCGACTTCGATTCGGGGACTTCGTTGTCGACTCGTCCATTTCGAGAGAGGCGGGAGCTAGCGGCTCGTCTTCACCGAGCTTCGACATCTCGCCGCCACCGGCCCGCGAGTGCTCCACCTGCCGGCACCGGCTCGCCCACTCTTCACCACGGCCACTCCCGCGACCGACTCACCACTCTCTGCACCGGCGGCCACACCACCGGATCGGCCCCGCAACCGGTCCACGACAGCGCGGCTGCGGTGGAGTTCGCACTCATTGTCCCACGACGAGGATCGCGTCGGCGCCTACCACGACGGCGAGCCTCGCTCTGCGTACCATGGATAACATCCTCGGCGAAGCCGCCTCCCTCGATCGGGCGCAAAGACGACTTCGGCCGAGTCGCACTTTGGCGTGGCGACGACGGCGAGCCCGCTCCTTTGCCTGGCGGAGGAGAGGCGGCGTGGCGTGTCGCGATGAAGAAAGAGATGGACGCCGCCGAGCGGAACCGGGCGTGGAGCCTGGCGGATCTTCTGCCGGTCACCCGCGATCACCCTTAAGTGGGTGTTCGTGAAGCGGGATGAAGCGGCGCCATCGTCAAGCACAAGGCTCGCCAGGCACGAGGCTTCATGCAGAGAGGAGGATCGACCGACGACGCCGCGCGCCGTCAGCGCGCATGGAGTCCGTTCGTCTTCTCCTCGCGCACTTGCGGCCAGGGAGGTTGGCACGTCCATCACATGGACGTAAGTCCGCCTTCCTCAACGGCGACTTGAAGGAGGAGGTCTCTCGTCCGTCACCGCCGGATTCGTCATCCCCCAAGGAGGGCAAGGTCCTCCGCCACGCAAAACCCTCTACGGCTGGCGAGCACCACTAGCTCGAACGCTAAGTGGACTCCACCCTTATGCAAATGGGGTTCGGCGAGCGCACACGAGGTGCGGTCTTCACCGGCGGGCAAGGCGCAACGCCTGGCGGTGGCGTCTCGTCGACGACTTGGTGATCACCGGCTCCAAGGAGGCCGAGGTCAGCGTTCAAGGCGGAGATGAAGACCGCCTTCGGATGAGCGACTTGGGGCTCTCTCCTTCTACCGGGATCGAGGTCACACCAGGCGCTCGTATCTCCTTCGCCAGACCGCCACGCCAAGCGCATCGTTGGTCGGGCGTTTCTCGATCGCAACCAACCCCACACTCCTGGAGAGGAGAGGTGGCCGAGCCGCGACCTGGCGGGAGGTGGGCGGATTTGAATCTGCGGCGCAAGATTGGGCGACCTTTCGCTACCTTGTCCACACGCCGGCCGGACTTAGCGTTCGCCGTCGGCTCGTCGGTCGGTTCATCAAATGACCGACGACGCGAGCATCAAGCGAGTCGTGAAGAGGATCCTCCGCCACGTTGCGGGCACCTCCGACCACGGCTTGCACTACCCGAGGTGTCGTGGCAAGACTTCATCGAATGCATACGACAGCGACCACGCAGCGACATCGACACCAAAGAAGAGCACAAGCGGATTCTCTTCTTCCTCGGCAAGTGCCTCGTTAGTTGGCGATCAATCAAGCGGCGGTGGTAGCCCTGTCGCGAGGCCGAGTACATAGCGCCTCCACCGCTTCGACTTCAGCGCCTGCTCGTTCGATCGCTTGGTGATCTCCTCGGCAGAGACAACGAAGCGGTGGCGCTCGGGGTGGGCAACAAGTCGCGCCTGCTCGCAAAGAACCCGTTTTCCATGAACGGAGCAAGCACATCCGGGTGAAGTACCACTTCATCCGAGGTCGCTTGGATGAAGGCGACATCAAGGCGAGCTACATCAACACCACGGATCACTTGCGGACACGCTTTCACCAAGCCTCTTGGGAGGGTCAAATTCCTCGAGCTCTGCTCCAGGATCGGATGGTTCAACTCTCCCACAAGGCGGCGCACAAGACTTAGGGGAGAATGATGGATAAGTCTTGTGTTATTTGTCTTTGTCCTCCAAGGACAAACATCTTTAGGACGACATCTTGGATCGCTTTAGGACAACATCTTGATCGCTTTAGGACAAGATCTTGATCGCTTTAGGACTGACATCTTGCGCTTTAGGACGGCATCTTAGACTAGCATCTTAGCATATCTGCCGGGTGGTGCCTATAAATTTGTATCCCCAACCCCTCAAAGTTAGCATAGCATTGTGTGAGAAATAAACAAAGAAAATTGCCCCATCTCCAAGTGTTATCCTCTCGATGAGAGTAAGGATCTTGCTATCACCAAGAGCAAGAGTCCAGCGACTAACACACAGCAGGTGCAGGACCGGCAGACATCCGGCCCTAGAGAGTCGAGCTGGCGCCAAACTGCAGATAACTGCTGGTAGAAGGTGTCCACGGTGGCGTCCTGTTGCTCGAGAGACTGCTCCTCTTAAAGAGCGGAAAGGTACAAGGCCTCACTCTTCGGCTCGTAATGGGCACGAAGACGATCCCACATCTCCTTGGCCGTAGACAAGCCAAGCACATCGGACGCGTGCTCGGGCTCAATGCTGGCCACCACGATGGCAGAGACCTTAGCATCCCCATCGTTCCACACCTCGTAGGCGTGGAGCTGCGTCTAGCACTCCTCAAGCGCGTCCACAAAGGTGGCAACCGCAGCCCACTGAACATCCTCAGTAGCACCAGTAGGGAAAACGGGCTCGGTTGGCAGGATAGGGCGGGGTGGGCAAGGCTGCTCACCAGTGAGGTAGACCCATAGACGTTGTCCCCGCAGATGAATCCTCATGTGTTCGACAAACTCGCGGTAGTTGACGCCATTGAAGGTGACTGGTGGCTTTGGAACCGAGACGATACTCGTGCTCGAGGTTCCGGAGGGTGCCATCGTGTGAGATGGCCACTGCACGCCGAAGCGACAAGCTGCTGTCCACAGCACTCGAGGCAACTGGAGGTAGAGCCGAGGCAGCAACAGAGGACGAAGGCAAGGCAGCAGTAGAGGCGGCATTGCTCAGCGGAGGGAGAGCAGCAGAGAGGCGGCGGCTTCCAGCTGCAGGGGCGGCCTAGCACTGCTCAACGGAGGCAGAGCAGCAGGGAGGCGACGGCTTCCATAGCAAAGGAAGACATGCCGGTGGCGGATCTAGGGCCGGCGACAATGGATCTGAGCCAGCGGCGACAGAGCCGGCCAATCTAGGGCGGTGGCGGGCAGGCGTGCATGGGTCGGCTCGGCCAAGACGGAGGCGGCTTCGCAAGCGCTTTGGAGCAGAGGGTGGCGTGGAGCAGGACGCAACTCGGGCTCGCGTGGAGCAGAGGGCCAACGCGTGGAGGTGAAGCCCATCGCGCGGGGAGCAGAGGAGGTCGGACGCGCGTGGAGAGATGTAACATCCCAAAAATTTGGTTTGTTTTGAAGTTTTAAAAGTAAAAATAACCATTTGAATTTTTTCTGTTAAAATTAAAACTTAAATGGAATTTTCAGAGATCAAAAACAATTTAATATGAATAATCTCAACATAAACTATTATCAAAATTATTTTATTTGGATCCTATGTGCTTCGATATATTTTCTGGATTGTTCTAGAATTTTTCCGAGTACATTTGCTATTTTATAATTGCTATTTGGATTTTTTGCTATTTTCTAATTGCTATTTGGATTTTTCAGTATTTTTTAAAAAGAAAAGCCTATTAAAATTCTTTTCGAGCCGAATCTTCTTGACCTGGCCAAATCCTATTCGATCTCGGCTGTTGTCCGGTATGACACTACCGCTTCAACCATTCCTTCCGCTTGGACCAGCGTTTCCTTTGCTTTTCCTTGGCCCACGTTTCTTCTTTCTCGGCTGTTTAGCTTTCCAGCCGCCTAGGCCCACCTCCCCTTTTCTCCTTGTGCAGGCGCATAGCCCAGCCGAGCTGCACACCAGGCCGCCGCTCCCTTTTCTCTTTGCGCATGCACGTGAACCAGCCCAGTTGCCCGAGCCGTGCGCCAAATTGCCTCAGCTCCATCTCTCCCTGCTGGTGGTCCCGTGCTAGCAACGCACGTGCATTCTTCTTCCTTCCGTCCTCGCAGAGACTCTTGATCCGTGTCCTTCGAAGCCTTGGCCGCCGGCCCAACCCTAATACTCCCATCCGCGCCATAAAGACTGCGTCATAATGTGCGTCCCGTGCTCCTCTTCCAAAACCCTAAATTCCCCGCCCCGGATTCATCCTGGTTTCGCCGCAATCGCCGAAGACTCGAACGCCATTGAAGCTTCTTCGCCGCCGGATTTTTTCGCCATCATCGCATTCCTGGCCATGATTCAACCACCGTCGGGACTGTATCAATGTGAGCTACGAGGTGCTGCTTCTTGTTTCCCTCGGGCACCACTCAATCGCCAAGTTCACCGTCGCCCGAAAGCTCTCCGCCGACTAACTCGCCGCTGTCATCACCTTCCGGTGCATCGTTGAGTTCCTAGGGTCTCTTTTTGCGGCTTATCCGGAGCTTTGTCGCCCCCGGGTGCCTCGCCTTCATCGCCATCAACGTCGTCGGCCATCTTCTGTTCTTCTCGGTTGCTCTCTCCTTGCCACCTCATCGCCAGCCCAGTGTCCACCTCAGCTATTTTTCTCGCGTGGCGTCCTATTCATCTCTTGGTCAGCTGCCATGTGGCACACCCAAAATCCAACCCGAGCTTAAACCTAGTCCACATACACCATCTCAATGCCAAGTGGGTCCCATTTGTCAGCCATTTTCTTTTCGGCCGAAAATCCCTGCTGACGTCAGCTGATGTCATAATCCTTTTTTTCCTTCGGAGAAATAATTCTAGTAAATCCATAAATTATGATTTTCATGATTTTATGTGATTTCAATCTTTCAGAGCTCATATCTTTTGCATCCGAACTCCAATTGAGTCCATTCAAATTTCAAAATTCATCTAAATTCGAGATCTATTTATCTGAGATTTTTATTTAATTTTTGGAGTTTGTTTTATCTCTGTTATTTATTTATTTGGTTTATTTGTTTTGTTTATGAGTAGACGTTGATACTTCGGGGAGCTTTGAGCAAGGAGGAGTTCACCAAGATCAAGATCAATCTCAGGATTTATTCCAAGGCAAGCCGTAGTCCTTTGATTATATTGAACCTATAATTTCAAAAGTATATTGTTTTATACAACTGCATGCTATCTTTATACAAATTGTTTTGAGATTAGCTATTACCTGTTGTCATTATGCCTTCTTTGATTATCTGAATGCCATGAATCCTTTGTCACCCGAGCATGGATAATTTTAGTTGGATATATTTGTATCACCAATATGGGTATCGTATAGATGCTTAGTCAAGCTTAGTTACGATGGGTTCTTTATCACATGTGTCATAATGATTAATCTTAACTTAATGATATATGGAATCGTGGTGGTTAGCGACTCTTGTTAAAATTTGTGTACCATGACAGGGTATGTCATTGGTCTTGGTTAAACAAAATGGTTTTCGCTTGGACGAGTGGTTGGTGGATAGTGGGGGTGTGTGTTTAACACGTTGTGGGTTGTGGTAAGATCGTCTGAGTAATATGTCAAGGACTTAATCTTGTGCTCCATTAAACCGGGCCTTAACCGTACAATGACATATCTTGTATGGGCGGGACTTGGCTAATTAATTAGCGATGTTTTGATTTGGTTTTGTTTTGGTTGTGTTTGGTGTAAGAGGGGGGCCTGTCTAGTCGGCAAGACATTTAGTGTTGAAACCTTAGAGAGTAAAACTGGATCAAAACAGAACTTTGTAAAGGCCTTAACGCGTGCTCTAGACTGCTTGCTTAAGATAGTGAGCAGTGGTATCGACGGATGCCAAATAAACTAGAGAAGTGTTATGTGGGTAAAGCTGTACAACCTCTGTAGAGTGTAAAATTATTCGAATAGCTTTGTCCGCGGTTATGGACGTGTTCGGGGATTTCACACGAGAGGTAGAGTTTCTTATAAAATGTGTCGGAGTGTGAATGGGAAGTTCACTTGATGAATATAATGTTTGTTTGGTGAATGGGTAATTCACTTGGTGGTTAGTGTCGATGGATGAATTGGGGATTCACTTATCAGCGGTTTGGTTGGGAAGTGAATGGGTAGTTCACTGGTTATTTCAAATCAATTGTTTAATTATTTATTATTGTTTTCAACTATGCATTTCAATCTATTTATTGTATTTATCGTCAATGCTGCTTTCTGCAAAAGAACTATACAGCTAACCTTTGTTAGGTCGTGCATGAATACTATTTGCATACATTTCTCTACGGCTTGCTGAGTGCTTTATGTACTCACGGCTTTACGCTTTTGTTGATCAGTTGAAGAATATCAAGCTGTTCAAGAGTTCTTCGCTCAGGAGTACCATGAAGGTTTTGCGGATTAGGATGCGTTCTCCACTCGATTGCCTGTGGGCATGTTGATTGGCTATTTCAAGAGTTTCGTTCCGCTGTAAGAGTTTTTTTGTTTCTTTAGCTTTGCGTGGCAAGTTAAGTAAACGTTGACCATAAGGTCCAGTTATTATTACTATTTGTTATTGTGAGATCTTTTTAGTTAAATCGAATAAATGGATGGTGTTTCATCACTATTTCCTGTGTGAGCCAGCTACTGATCTGAGACTAGTTCAAAATACACAGAGGGTTCCTGAATCGTATTTTTAGGTCTCGACAAGAGACCAGGAGCGTGGTGCAAGGGAAGACTCGGGTGTGTGTGGAGACTTGGCGGCGGTGGCAGGAGTGGCGTCAGTGGATCTAGGGGTTGGATGGGAGATAAGAGAAGAGCAACCCTAACCCTAACCTGCTTGATACCATGTTGAATGGGCTTCTTGTATTACAAAGGGCCAATGGGCCAACATATATACAGTACAAGTAGGGCAATATGCAGAAAACACCATAAACTAGGGAAGAATAGCACAATATACAAATACATCTAACAGTAACGACACCTGTGTATGCTCGCCCTATCACGTGTAAGTGGGTGTACAAGATTAAGACCCGGTTTGATGGTACTATCGAGCGCTACAAGGCTCGTCTTGTGGCTCGCGGCTTTCAGCAGGAGTACGGTCGTGACTACGATGAGACTTTTGCGGTTGCTTCTATTCGCCGATGGTCTATCTCTCAGCTAGATGTTAAGAATATGTTTCTTAATGGTGTTTTGCATGAGGAGGTCTACATGCAGCCACCACCTGAGTATTCTGTTCCCGACGGGCACGTCTGTCATCTTCGTCGTGCTCTTTATGGCCTCAAACAGGCTCCTCGTGCCTGGTTTGCGCGTTTTACCTCAGTGATTACTATAGTCGGTTTCACTGTCAATTCCCACGATTCTGCTCTTTTTGTCCATGTCTCATCTCGGGGTAGGACACTGCTTATTCTGTGTGTTGATGATATGCTCGTCACTGGTGATGATTCCTCATTCATCACGTATGTGAAGAAGCATCTCAGTGAGCAGTTTTTGATGACTGATCTTGGTTCTCTTACGTACTTCCTTGGGATTAAGGTTTCTTCCTTGCCTAAGGACTACTACCTCTCTTAGCAGAAGTATGTCCAGGATCTTCTTGATTGGTTTGGTCTGACTAACACTCGCACTGTTGAGACTCCTATGGAGCTATCTCTACAGCTTCGTGCCACTGATGGTGATCTTCTTGAGGATCCTACTCGATATCGCCATCTTGTTGGGAGTTTGATGTATCTTGTGAGCACCCGTCCTGATATTGCTTATATTGTTCATATGTCGAGCCAGCTCATGGCTCGTCCTACCCATCTTCACTACAGTCACCTTCGTCGTGTTCTTTGTTACTTGTGTGGGACTATCTCTCATCGTTTGTTTTTCTCTAGCTCCACCTCACTACAGCTTCAGGCGTACTCCAATGCGACCTGGGCTAGTGATCCTTTTGATCGTCGTTTTCTTTCTACTTACTGTGTTTTTCTTGTCTCCGTCTTGATTGCCTGGAAGACAAAGAAGCAGACTACAATTTCCCGTTCGAGTGCAAAGGCTGAGTTGAGAGCTATGACAGCAGTGACAACAGAGGTTACTTGGTTGATGTGACTACTTGCAGATTTTGGAGTGCTTCTGATGGGACCTACGACTCTTTTGTCTGACAGTACAAGTGCTATTGGTATTGCCTGTGACCTAGTGAAGCATGAGCTCACCAAGCATATTGGTGTGGATGTTTCATACACTCGCTCACAGGTGCAGGAGGGAGTACTTGCTTTACAGTTTGTGCCATCAGAGTTACAGATTGTTGACTTCTTCACAAAGCCATAGACTAGGATACAACATTTGTATTTTCTCTCTAAACTCAATGTGTGTGATCCACCATGAGTTGGGGGGTAGAATAGGAATCTTTTTGTATTTTCTTATCTGTATATAACATATCCTCTTTGTACTCTTGTCCATTGGACCTCATGAATATACATACAATATTCATAACACTCATGACATAATGTACAATTCTAATTAGGCATGACATGAATATGCACATTTAAAATTGTAGGGAGTTTTTGACTTGTCAACAGCTAGTAGGTTACTGAAAACCATCAGTTAGCCTGAGCCCTGAATTATGTTGTCAAGCAGTTTTGTGTTTTTTATTTGTTGTAAATATAATATTTCACGATGTTCTTCTTCATGAAAAAAATCAAATAAATTTTCAAAAGTTGAATTTCCATGTTCCGCTGGAAAAACCAACGTGTCAGTCCCGAACCAATTTCACGTTGAGTTCTGCTGAGGTTTTGTGTGGTAGACGGTGGTTCAATTTTGAGCTAGCCACTAAGAGCAGTGGAAAGCAGTCCGGAAACAATCTTTGAGAACTCTCAACCCTGCAACTTGTGCATTTTTTTTCTGCATAACACAGGCGACATGGCCGTTTTATAGCATCCAGTTCGTAATAAATCTAGCTGGGTGTAATTGGTCATTGTGTTAATGCGCAGCAAATGCGTGGCCAACCATTGAGTGGCTTCCATGTAGCCATGTCTTCCCATTCCCCAGAGGGGTGGGTAAAGGAGGGGAATATGGCAAAGAAGAAACTTATAATATATCAAACACCAAATGCTGCAATGATGGTTAATTTTGAGTTTATGGAAATGGAAAAAATGTGAAGCTCTTTTCCAATTTCTTTCTGGAAGGAGATAAGAATTCAGCTAGCTGTGTACTGTTCTTTTAGTTCAACTAGAAGGATACCCTGCACGTTGCAGTGTGAATTTGTAGAAATCAATTTGTTGGATGTAATGTTTGAACAAATCAAGGTGAAATATGGTAAAGCCTAAAAGAATTAAAAAACAATGCAAATGAGGAAACATCTATGACACTCAATTTTCATCAAAAGGTTGTGACCAATAGGGGTGATGTGGTTGCACGAGAGAAGATAAGTAGCATTGATTGTAGTTAGTGAGGAGATATGGTAACCCTGTGTAACACTCCTTTCCAAGACTCATCTTTGCCACTTTTGCTTGTCATTTGTTTTGAGTATGCTCCCTTTAGAGCTTTTGAACAAGTTAATAGAAAACATTCTTGCTAATACCTGTTCTACACATTTGTTAGGCGCAGATCATACATTACTTTTCTCTCCTACATGCAAAATTACTTCAGTTGTTTATTTATTGATGGCAATAAGTGAAATATGGCCTTGACGCATTTTATTTCTTGTTATAAAGGTTTAGCAAAAAAGCCTGAAGATATGTATAGAATCATTGAGCATTTTGCTCTTGGAAGGAGACGTCTTGAACTCTTTGGCGAGGACCATAATATTCGTCCAGGTTGGCTTACTCTTGGGAAAGGTTTATCCTCATCAAACTTCAATAAATAGGTATGAAGAAGGTCATATCTCCGTTCAAACACATGATTATGAGCTCGACAGGTATTTATTCCATAAGTCCTGCTAAGAACTTGCATGCTTGTAGGCATACATCAAGAACTTCACGGACAGGGATGGAAAAGTATGGCAGGGAGGCGGCGGGCGAAATCCACCACCTGATTCTCCTCACCTCGTCGTGACGACTCCAGAGATCGAGAGCCTCCGGCCCAAGTCACCCCCGCATAAGAACCAGCAGCAGCAGTCGATGCCTCCAATGGGATCTAGCAGTTCCACAAACAAGCGACCTGCCGCGAACTCCCCGCAGAACACAGTGACTGTTATCGGTTCTGAAAACATGATGCCGGCGCCATGGGCCTCCACTCCAATGGCAGGTTTCGGAATGCCGGAGGGAGGAGCTGGTCCTGACAGCAATCCATTTGGTAGTTATGGCTTCAATGCCCCATACGGAAGACCAAGCGGAGATCATATGGATTTTGACACGCACAGGTTGTTGTAGCATTTAGTCAGCTAGATGATTCTAGCCAAAGTTTTGTTCGAAAGAAACCATTCATTGCTGCCTATATAATCGTTATTGATTTGTGTATCCATCGATGTTTTGCATATCATGTGCTATTTTTATCCTGTGTTGACCACTATCGTCAAGTGCCCGCAATTGGGTCCGTTTTGTTTTTTTTTAAACATAAACTCATGCATGGACGTATAATTCCTCATATAGGCAAAGACAATTTTGTACTCCTGCCGTTTCACAAGATATTTCCTCTAGTTACCCTCTGATGCATCAGAGCTCGACATTTTGGCATCTATTGCTACCTTCTTCCAGCTCCAATGGCATGGAGTCATTACATTGGGAACTTTTTTTATTAATTAACTTTTTTTTGAATTTTATTTTAAAGTTAACCTCTGACGCACTTTATTTCCAATTCTGATATCTTTGGTTACACCACGGGTGGTGGCGTGACAAAATAATACTGTCATACGTTAGGATAAGTCTCCAAAATAGCATTTTTTGTCACGCCACTGGTTGTGGCATGACTAAATCCAGTGACGTGATAAGAGTTTGACCAGAAATGGGTTGACGTGACAGTATTATTTTGTTACGCCACGGGTGGTGGCGTGACCAAAGGAGTTAGAATTGGAAATAAAGTGCGCCAAGAGTTAACTTTAAAATAAAATTCAATAAAAGGTTAATTAATATAAAAAATTCTCACATTGGCCAGCTTTTGTTGATGTGACCAATACTAGTTTCTAGAATTGTAGAAAGCATATATGGCTACCCAATGTGAGGTCACCTGAGCCAATCTTCAGTTATCTAACTCATGAGAAATTTCCACACCTTTAGCTACGAGGCCCAGCGCTAGCCAACTGCGCTAGTTGGTTCTCGTTGGTTTAGTGTTCTCTGATGTAAGATGTAACAGGATGGTTTTTGTATTATCTTCTTTTATCAATGAAATCAATAAAATGAGGTAAAGCTCCTGCCCATATTAAAAAAAAAAATCCACACCTTTTCCCCTAAGCTTGCAAGCAGCGAGAGAAGAAAAAAAATACAGAGATGACATATTAATCCTTTATTGAAGTTGAGTGTAAAAGAAACACAAGAAAGCGCCGACAACACCGTTGTTTGTGCCGTTCGATTTCAGATCCAATAGACGTAACTGCATCTAAGCTAGACACTTTTACACTGACCTCATAATTGAGTCGCACCTAAAATGACACTTGTGCACTCTAGAATATTTTATTGAGATATTTAAGGGTACTAAATAAGAAAAGTTGAGTGCAAAATGAAGCGCAAGAGAGCGTCATACCACCATTTTTTTCTACGGCATTTAATTCCAGATCCAATGGACACAGTTACATCTAAGCTAGGGATGCATAAACTATAGAGTTGTCTGTTAAGTTGCACCTAAGCTACATAATCATACATTCTAGTACTCTTTATTAAGATATTTAAGGGGGCACTAACACGTACAATAACTAGACCTGTTTATGGATGGTCCGATCCAAATTTTTTGGGCTCGAGCCTTGATTTTTGGCCTAAAGCCCGAATAATCCTGATGAAAGCAATAAAAATAATAAAGAACTATTTTTTTGTTCTCAAAATAAATTAAATATTATTTTTTATTCCAAAATAAATTGAAATAACAATATTTTATTGAGAAAAATAATTTTCGAGTCGGGCTCGGAACTGTCCATTCAAGGTTAGACTTTTTCAGACTCGGTCCGCGATGTGAACAATCTAACAATAACACATATGTACTGAACCAATTATAGGTGTACCTCGGAACCGCAAATTAATCTGCAGAGGGCTATTATCGTGCTTAAAGAGAAAAAATGATGGAAAAGTAAAACATCAATTATATACTCGCTATCTTTACTATCTTCCTGGCTTCTATTTTTTTATATATTAATTACTGTAAGATTAAACCTTCCACCTTATATCTTCACTATCTTCCTTCTATTTTATCTTTCTACATGATTAAGCTTTCCATCTCTTTTCATTTTAAAATTTGATCTGTCAAGAAATATTTTATAATTTAAACTAGCGTAAGTAGATGGTGTCACATATGGTATTTACTCCAAAATTGTTTTTTAGTGGAAGCTTTGGACGAGGATATAATAATCCTCAATTAGTTATTTATCTGTAATTGCTGTTATAGATAGCAATATCTTCATATTGTTTATAAGTATACCTTTTACTATTTATAAGGGAAAACCTTAACTGAGTGGTCGTAAGTTTTTCTATGACCACCCCATGGTCATAAGCTTTACTACAACCATCTCATGATCGTAAGTCTTACTACGACCAGGTCAACTACGACCACCCTATAGTCGATAAAACCTACAGACAAGTGGGCCCAATCGATTAGGGACTCTTATACGCTGTATTTAATACACAAAGCAGTTAGTATATGCTGTTATTCTCCAGGATAACTGCACATATTATGCCTCTGTCCTTGACATAACTACAAGGCGACGTGGGGTGCAACCTTTTTGACAATAACCACCATCAACGTGCACATTTCATCAAGTATTGAGGCGTCTCTTGACATGGAATAACAGCCACCCCATCACATGCTATATAAGGGCTAACGTCAGTGGACATAGGGGCAGATCAACCGAAAGGCAATTGGAGACAATACACAAAACTGATTAAGTCTTAGTTCTAGTGATTTTCTTCCCGGTTATAAAAAGCATAGTTAATACAACAATACATGAGTAAGGTTGTTATTCTCCCAAGAGGAAGTCCGAACCTGTCTAAATTCTTGTGTCTCTTTCTGCGTGGATCTAATTCATGTGAAGCCTCAAACATCATTCCTAAGATCGATACTAGATCATCAAAAGTTGGCGCTATCTGTGGGGGACCTTCCAGTTCTCCCTTTTCGATAAGTTTTCTTCATTTTTTATACTCTGATGCTTTCATGGTAGGAGAATGGAATGAAGAGAACTAGTTCGATTTGGTAGACAAAGCAGAACTTGATATGGATACCTACTACGAGTATGAGCAAAGCATCATTTCATCCGATGGCAATGCCGTTTCCAGGGATCCTTCACCAGACCCAGGAAACTGTGCCACAGACAAGGTTGATGAGGGATCTTTCTCCCCCACAACACTACGCCCAAACGAGGAGCTAGATTCCTCAAGGGGCAAGGGTCCATCCGACCAAGGTTAGGATTGCACTGTAACGTCCCGTTTTTTCGGAGTTTTGAAAAGCTTTTAAAAATAACCATTTGGTTTTGGTGAGAGTTCAAAGCTTAACTTGAGTTTTGAAAAGAAGCTTTAAATGACTAAACCAAACTTGAACTAAGTCAGTTTGGTTTCCTTTGGGAGTTTGTTGGAGTGTTCCCTTTCTCCCTCTTTTGCTTTGTGTGCCTTTGTGTTTGGCTTCTCCTTCCTGGACCTCTTACGTATGCAGGTGCCTCTTCTCTTTCTTTCTCTCCTTGTCGGCCCAGACCTCCTTTGAGCTAGACCTTTCCTTGCTCGGATCCCCTTTGTTGGTCTAAGTCCTCTCTTTTTGAGTTTAGACCAGCTCAGGTTTGTGTTTCAAACCTCTTTGATCTTTGGACCTTTTCCTTGTATCTTCTGTTTGGACTTTCCTTAGTTCAAAACTCCCCTTTTGTTGGCTTGAATCTCTGTGTTTAGACCTCCCTCTCGGCCTAAAACCTTTCTCTGTCTAGATCTCCTTCTATCTAGACCCCTTTCCCTGTTTTGGCCTTCCCCGTGGACCTCTCACCTTTCTTTTGAACCCCCCTGAGTTCTTTTGGGCATCCCAGAGTTCCTCTGGACCTCCCAGTGCCCTTTTGGAACCCTCCTTGAACTCCCTTCAAGCCCGATCGGACCTCCCTGAGTCCTTTCGGGCCTCCCCTTGTCCATCGGACCTCTCTGCGTCCTTTAGGACCGTCCCGGACCTCCCCCTTTGTTGAGATCTGGCCGTTAGGACCTCCTCTCTGGAGATCTTGACCGCTCAGACCTCCCCTTGTTGAGATCTGGCCGTTAGGACCTCCTCTCTGGAGATCTTGACCGCTCAGACCTCCCTTTTGTTGAGATCTGGCCGTTAGGACCTCCTCTTTGGAGATCTTGACCGCTCAGACCTCCCCCTTTGTTGAGATCTGGCCGTTAGGACCTCCTCTCTGGAGATCTTGACCGCTCAGACCTCCCCCTTTGTTGAGATCTGGCCGTTAGGACCTCCTCTCTGGAGATCTTGACCGCTCAGACCTCCCCTTGTTGAGATCTAGCCGTTAGGACATCCTCTCTGGAGATCTTGACCGCTCAGACCTCCCCTTTGTTGAGATCTGGCCGTTAGGACCTCCTCTCTGGAGATCTTAGCCGCTCAGACCTCCCCCTTGTGTAGATCCGTCTGTTAGGACCTCCCCTTTTTGGAGATCTTAGCCGTCCAAGGCCTTCCCTTGCAGATCTTTTGGTCAGGACCTCCTTTGGTCTTGATCTGACCGTCCCGGACCTCCCCTTTGGTTTTCCTCCGTTGGATCTCCTTTTGGTTTCGGACCTCCCTCGCCCCTCGCACTGTCCGAGCCAATCCCGTGCCTTTCTCACTCGTGGGCCGTCTGATCCTTTTTGGATGGCCCGATCGAGATGAAAGGTTCGGCCGGTCCGAATGTTCTCAGGTGTGTGGGTCGCCTGATCTATATCGAACGGCTCAACTGAGATATAACGTTTGGATGGTCCGAACGTTCCTTTCCTTTCTGGACTGCCCAATTCTAATCGGACGGCCCTGCTTTGCTGCGCGTTTTCTTTTGTTCCCAGGACCTCTTCCTGGCTGTTTTGCAAGGACCACCTCCTCGATCCTTGCTGGTCTTTTTGTAAAGACCACCCTCCTTGTCCTGAGTATCCCTTTTGCTTAGGACCTCCTTGTGTGGTGTCTTTTGGACCTCCTGTTCGTAGACCTCTAGACCTCCCTGTTGCGTTTGGACCTCCTTTAGGTTCAGACCTCCCTGTTGCGTTTGGACCTCCTTTAGGTTCAGACCTCCTTGTTGCGTTTGGACCTCCTTTAGGTTCGGACCCCTGCTATGCGTTGGACCTCATTTAGGTTCGAGACCCCCTATGCTTTGGACCTCCTTTAGGTTCGAGACCTCCTGATTGCGTTTGGACCTCCTTTAGGTTCAGACCTCCCTGTGTTGTGTTTGGACCTTCCTTAGGTTCAGACCTCCTCTTTGTGTTTAGACCTTTGTGGTCTAGACCTCCTCCTTTGTGTTTGGACCTTTGTGGTCTAGACCTCCCTGTTTGTCCTTGGACCTCCTCGTGGGACCTCCTCGCAGGACCTCCCTGTAGGATCCCCTCCGTGGGTCTCCTCGTTGGACCTCCTCGCAGGATCTCCTCCTTGGACCTCCTCCTTGGATCTCCTCTTTGGACCATGGACCATGCCCTTTGACTGGTCTGTGCACCTTTTAACTGGCTCCCTTGATGGCCTTAAGTGCATTTGATGTGGGTTGAGTCACATTAAATGTTTCACCTACTTTTGTACTTATTTCTACCTTTTGTCACCTCCTTAGCCCTTGTTGTCCTTTTTAGTACTTTGTGGCGGTGTACCTTTTGTACTAATGCCTTGAATCTGGCGTCCTTTTGATGGTGCTCCTATTCTCCTTTTTCTTTAAATCTGACACCAGGGGCACCCATTTCCTCCTGTTAGTCATTTCTTCTCCTCCTCTTCTCCTCTCGGTTCTAGAGAAGCTCTCCTTGCTCCTCTGGGACCCTTTCGGTTTTGGACCTCTTTCCCCTTGTTGGACCTCCCCTTCTGTGAATCTTTTCTTTTTGTTCTTGCTAGTTCTCTTCGGTTTCCTTTTGGAGCTGCTTTATTTAGTTGTTTCTTTTTGCGCCGTGTAGATTCCGTTGGCACTAAGGAGCTCGGTGACCCAGCAGCCCCGGTTGAAGTTTAGCAGCTCGCCACTGAAGGCAAGTCGTGGTCCTTGATCATTTTGAACCTATCTTTACAAAAAGTACCTTGTTTTACTACAACATGCATTGGCTATTTGTATAAAATGGTTTGGGCTCTAGTTAAATACCTACTGGTTTTATTGCCTCTTTGTCTATTTGGTAATCCACATGTTGACATGTTACTTTTGATAGCCTTAGGATAGTACTGTTAGTTGGCCTCTTATTGCTATTGCCAACATGGGTATCGTTCCTGCTTAGCCTTGCTCTAGTAGACGTTGGTCTCCTCATGAATCATCAATATTGCTTAATCTTGACTAATGAATTATGGAACCTTGGTTGGTGCCACTGATAAGCGACTGTGGTTGCAGCCATAGTCGAGACCACTTTAAAATATGTTGTGCCAGGACTGGGTGGTCTTTGGCCAGGTGAACCTAAAAGCTATTTTTGCTCGGGCGAGTTGGCCAGAGGTGAGTAGTGGGTGCTCCAGGGGTTGTTGCCATGGAGTCACCTGGGTGATCCAGGGGTTGCAGCCATGAAGTCACCTGGGTGCCCCAAGTTGTTGCTGGGGTCACATTTGGGTTGTGGAATGCCTCGCTGAGCGACCATTTAAGGATCGAACCTTGGGAGCCATTGATCTGGGCCAAATCAGGCAACCACATGTCCATTATGGGGTGGACCGGGAGCAATAACTAGAGAAGTCCTGATTTGGTTTTGTGGTAGATGTGTCGTTGAAGCGCTGGCATAAGAGGGGGCCACCAGGTGCTATACGCACAACTGAGTTGGTGAAACCTTAACGTGCAGAGCTAAGTTGGGACTGATCTTTGTAAAAGCCTGGTGGTAGTCTCCACTTGATTCACATGTCTAAGGTAACGTGTGTAATATCAAGCGACTACCTCTTGTGGGTAAAGTTGTACACCTCTGTAGAGTGTAAATCTATTCGAATAGCCGCGTCCTCGGTTATGGACATGCCCGGAGATTTCGAATGAGGGGTAGAATTCTGTTTGTGAAATGGTGTTCCTCCTGGGCGCTTTGGTGAGAGGTCATGGTTTTTACCTCAAAGAGACCTTGGCCGGCTCCAGAGGGGTCATGGCTGGCTCACAAAGTGGTCCAGGGGCTGGTCTTGTGGTGCTCTGGAGTGGGTGCTCCAAAGAGGTTTGGGTTGGTGCCTTAGGTGTGAGTGGGTGCTCACTGTCCCCTTTGAAAATCAAATGTAATTATGTATTATGTTTTCTAAACTTGAGCTTTGCAATCTATTATATTATTTACTGTCAAACTTGGCTTTCTGCAAACTAACCATACAGCTCTCATTGTCAAGCCGTGCATAATACTACTTGCATACCTTACCCATGGCTTGCTGAGTACATTCAAAGTACTCATTGGCTTGTGCCCTGCTGTTTTGATCAGCAGAGGTTGGAGTTCTAGGTGGTCCAGTGCTCTCAGGAGGGGAGCACCTTTGAAGACCTTGCGCGGTAGGTGGCGTCCTCCACTTGGTAGCCTGTGGGCTGGCCGAATGGACCTTGTGTTTATGTCTTTGCCTCCGCTGTGTTGTTGTTCTTTTTGTTGTTGCCCTGAGTGGCACCCTTGTACAAACCTTGGCCATAAGGCCACTTGTTAATATATGTGTTATTTTGGTCTGTTGTCTCTTTGAGCTTGTTGTATGGATTTGATTACACTTGTGTTAGACCTGTGCGAGCTAGCCAATCTGTTCCTAGGACTAGCTCGGTGCACAGGGGTAGGACCTCTAGGAGGTCCTACGGGACTTAGCCTGGGAGATCCTGTCGGACCTCCCTGATGATATACCTAGAGGTGCTACCGGCTGGTTGTTGGCCAAGACCTCCAGGAGGTCTTGAGGACCTCCTGGGAGGTCCTGGTAGACCTCACCGGCTGGTTGTTGGCCAAGACCTCCAGGAGGTCTTGAGGACCTCCTGGGAGGCCCTGGTAGACCTCCCTCGGGAAGCACCAAGCGGTACTACCGCTCCTTCATGCGGTAGTACCGCAGCTCAAAAAAAGGGGGTCCTCCCGGACCTTTGCTGTATATCTCAGGGTGGGTCGTCACATGCACCAAGGTGGATACAACACACGACGAGGGCTCCCCATCCAAGTGTTCAACCTCGCTTGAGGTCATCTGATCTAGCACAACAAGTCTTGTAATCCATCATTCCGGAACTCAACCAACACCTGATAATTGTCACCCTTCAGTTACCCCCAGAAGGTGCGATGTCGAGCCCGCTTCTCTTGCAGGTTTGACCACACCCTCGCAGGGTTCACCTTCGACTGGAGACAGTTATAACCCAGAATTCCCCTTCCTAGAGGGTGTTGCTTCAAGTCACGAGACACTGTCTTTCGATTACTCCTCGAGTTAGGAGGACTCAGGTGCAGGTGCAGATAATAGTATCCAGGAGGTCTTTGTCCTCCCCTTAGATCCTAGTCTCTCTCCAAGAGGTAGGACTGGGGATGCTTCCCATCGCACATTCGCTACGAGCTCTTTTGGTGATGGCGAGGACACCTCCAGCGATGAATAGGATCACCACCTTCATGAGCGTGGCCGAAATCCTAGAAATGATCGCTCTCCACTGAGGCATGCTCTGGCAGACTCAGATGTGGATGATCCTGAGACCATCCGGAGGAGAAGAATTGCAGCCCAGAGAACTTTACCTAGGCGCATGCAATACCGGTCAGAGGAAGCTCAAGAACTTCAACGGATCAACGACCTAATTGAAAACTCAACTCAAGAGCTTGGACAAGCGCCAGGCTACGACCACTTCATTGGAGAGATCGCACGAAGGCTTCGAGATACAATGGTCAGGCTTGAGCGGACTCGGCAACACCGTTCTAGTAGTCGTACCGGGACAACTCCGTCGAACGCTAGTCGTTCAAATGACTCTCCTCATGGAGAACGACAAGGCAACAGGTTTAGTCGCTCTCCTAACCACGACTCTAGTCGGAGAGGAGTCCTTTGAACAGTTGGTGATTGGCAAGTTCCTAGGGGAAGTGGTTGCTCACCACTTCTTCCAAGAAATCTGCAACAATAGATGGAATACGAGGAGTATTACCCTTGTAGTGCTGAGACCTATGACAGGTCAGGTCCACCTACCACTGGGTATTGTCGTGTACGATCACCTAGTGATATCAACCATTCTTTCCCACAAAAAAGGCATCATGACATTATTACCGGATGCTGGGTGTTTTCGCCCGACCTTCGAGCAGTTCGCTGGCCGCCGCGATTTCGACCAGCGAACATAGAGAAATTTGATGGGTCACAAAATCCCACCGAGTTCCTTCAAATCTATACCACCGTTATTCGAGCAACAAGAGGAGGAGAGTATGTCATGGACAACTACCTTCGAACTGTGCTTGAAGGATCTGCTCGGTCGTGGTTATTAAATCAGCCATAGGAGTCGATCTACTCATGGCAGCATCTCTGTGATCAACTACTGGCCAACTTCCAAGGCATCTACAATCGTCTCGGAAAGGAGGATGACCTGCACAGAATATGACATAATTCTCATGAGACCTTGCACCAGTTTATTAGGCGTTTTAGTCAGGTTCGCAACTCAATTCCTGAGGTTTCTGACTCTTCTATCATTAGAGCATTTAATCAGGGAGTCTGTAGTCGAAGGATCATAGAAAATATTGCTTTAAATCCTCTGGCTACTGTCGCCAAAATTTTTGAGATGGCCGATGCAACTACTACAGAAGTGGTCAAGTGGAATCATACCATCGATCGAGATAATAAAGACACTCAAGAAGCAGACGAAAGTAACAAGAAGAAGGGCAAAAATGCCAAAAAAATTCAAGAGCAAGACTAAAGGCCAAAAGCCTCAAGTCAAGAGCTCTAAGTAGGTCTTGGCCGTGAGCGATAATGAGCTTCGGAGCTCCAAACCGTACTCCGACCGGGGCAAAAGCAAACGCCCCGAATAGAAGAATGACAAGCCTAGGTGGTGTCCTTTCCACAAAAAGGAAGGATACGGCCTTCGCAATTGCCGAGTTTTTCAGTGAAAACTCGAAGATTACTACACCGGCAAAGGGCCACTTGCTATACTCAAAGAAGTAGGACAAACAAGTGGTGGAAAGTAGTCAGATGGCGATGAGGAGATGTCATTTCAGGATCCAAAAAACACTATCGATCACATCTATGGAGGATCTTCGGTATATGAGTCAAAACGATAGCTCAAGGGTATCGAACATAAGGTAAATTCCATCGACCCTACTCTTGTCAATAAAGTATCGAAGTGGTTGGAAGTCACCATCTCTTTCGAGAAGGGTGATTGTCTAATCCCTTCTACTCGACCTGGTCGATTTTCAATCGTGGTTGAACCGACCATCAACAACTGTCGAGTAAACAATGTGTTAATTGATGGTGGAAGTTCGTTGAACATACTCTTTACGAGTGACCTAGACGAGATGCAAGTTCTCAGGATAAAAAATCAAACCAGTACGATACTCATTTCATGGGATCGTACCGGTGTCTTCGGCCAAACTCATTGGTCAAGTTTCTCTTCCTATAACATTTGGTTTTCCAAACAATTCCAGGACAGAGAAACTATCTTTTGATGTGGTTGATTTCGACACGACATACAATGCTATACTCGGTCTACCAACTCTGGCACGATTCCTAATGGCTGCTCATTATGGTTATCAATGTCTTAAGATGCCAGGTCCCAAAGGAGTAATCATAGTCTGCTGTGATAAAAAGGTGCCACTCACATGCGACCGTAAGTCCCTCGACATGGTTGGCCAAATACCTACTCGAAAAGCAAGCAAAGGACAACCCTTGAACAAGCAGTCGAAGCCTAAAGTTGCCCCAAAGCCGAACGACGAAGTCAAAGAAATTCCACTGAATGCAGAGGAGCCTTCAAAGACCGTTCGCATTGGAGCCACTTCCGATCCTGCATAGGAAAACACCCTCATCACCTTCCTCCGAGCAAACACAGATGTCTTCACGTGGCAAGCATCCGACATGCCCGGAGTCCCCAGGGAGGTAATCGAGCACTAGCTAGCTCTACGGCCTGACAAGAAACCTGTAAAACAAAAGTTATGGAGATTTGAACCTGATCGACGAGATGCTATTAGATCAGAATTGAACAAGCTACTTAAAGCAGGCTTCATAAGAGAAGTCGACCACCCAGAGTGGTTGGCTAATTATTAATTGGTTAGAAAGTCTAATGGTAAGTGGTGTATGTATGTAGACTTTACTGATCTTAATAAAGCTTGTCCAAAAGATAATATTCCTCTTCCTCGTATTGATTAGTTGGTTGATTCTACTGCTGGTTGTGAAGTATTAAGCTTCCTAGATGCATATTCTGGTTATCATAAAATAAGTATGTGCCAAGATGAAGAAGAAAAGACTGCATTCATTACACCATTTGGAATATTTTGCTATGTCAAAATGCCATTTGGTCTAAAAAAATGATGGTGCATCTTTTCAATGCTTGATGAAAATGACATTTTCTGTTCAACTAGACCGAAATTTGGAAGCCTACATTGATGACCTGGTCGTAAAAAACATCAAGCGCCTTAATCATATTTCTGACTTGCAAGAAATATTTGACAACCTCAGAAAGCTTCGAATGGTCAGAGGAGGTAAACAATGCCTTTAAGGATGTTAAGAGGTATCTTACGAGTGCTCTTGTTCCGGTTTCTCCAAAATCAGAAGAGATGCTCTTAATATATCTAGCTGCTATGCCACAAGCAGTGAGCGTAGAGTACTAGTTGTAGAACGTGAAAACGTCCGACGACCAATTTACTATGTTAGTGAAGTTTTACATGGGCCTAAGAAGCAATATTCTCAGGTCCAAAAACTTCTATATGCCCTTCTCATGTCTCTGAGGAAACTGAGACATTACTTTCAAGCGCACAAGATAATTGTGTCGTATGAGTTTCCCTTAGGAGAGATCCTCCAGAACAGGGAAGCAGCGGGGGGCATGGCAAAATGGTTGGTCGAACTTGTGGACTTCGACCTCTTTTTTTTTTGTCCTGAACGACAATTAAATCCTAGATCTTGGTAAACTTTATCGCCGAATGGATAAATCCTGAACCTGTTCATGATCCCCAGTAAGAAACGCATGACCAGTAGACAATGTACTTTGATGGGTCACTTACGCTAAGTGGCTCGGGGGTTGGGGTGGTCCTGTAATCTCCTACAAGAGAAACCTTAAAGTATGCTATTCAATTAAACTTTCATACTACTAACTGTGGCGGAATACGAAGGTTTGTTGGATGGCATATGAGCAGCGAAAGCGTTCGAGATTTGATGACTACTCGTGAGAGGGGACTCTCAACTAGTCGTGAATCAGGTCGGAAAAGAGTACAAATGCTCTAATCCGACCATGTCTCAGTACTTATCGGAAGTCAGGAAGCTTGAAAACCATTTTTTCGGCTTTGAGGTATAATATATCCCTCGAAAGGATAATTTCCTTGTTGACCAGTTGGCTTGAATGACTTCTTCCCGATCACAAGTACCAAAAGGAATCTTCTTAGAACAACTTCAGAAGTCGTCTCTGGTTGAAACACCAGAGATATCACCTATTGAGACAGCATCCCTAGAATACGAAGATACCTGGATGATTCCCATCTACGAGTATCATCAGAAAGACACAATACCCAATGGCGATCTTGAGGCTGATCGTTTATTCCGTAAGGCCAAAATGTATACTTTGGTCGAAGGAGTACTCTATAAACGAGGTACTAAAGGGGGTTCTCATGCGATGTATATTGCAGAAAGAAGGATTAAATCTCCTTCAAGAAATACACGGAGGCATCTGTGGGACTCATGCTTCTTACGGAACGTTGGTCGGAAAAGCCTTTCGACAAGGTTTGTACTGGCCAACAACCCTCCATCATGGTAGAGAGCTTGTTAAGAAGTGTGTACAATGTCATTTTCTATAGCAGGCAAGTACACCAACCGGCTCAAGCATTACAAAACATACCTTTTTCTTGGCCTTTTGCAACCTACGGTCTCGATATCCTAGGACCGTTCCCAAAAGCACCAGGAGGTTTCGAATTCCTTTTTGTGGTTATTGATATGTTCACAAAATGGATTGAAGCCGAACCTGTGGTCGGGATAACAATGAAAGCAACCAATAAGTTTAGGATGAAAAATGTAATCATTTAATTTGGAGTTCCAAGTCGAATCATTACAGACAATGATACATAATTTTTGAGCTCAAAATTCTAATAATTTTGCGAAGAATTGGGTACCAAATTATGTTATGCCTCTGTCGCCCATCCACAAAGCAATGAGGCACTCGAAAGGGCAAATGGCCAAATTATGCAAGGAATTAAAACTCGAGCTTTCGACCAGCTAATAAAGTACTTGGGGACTTAGGTAAAAGAATTACCCTCAGTATTATGGGCTATTCGCATGACTGCTAGTAGGGCTACAGATGAAACACCTTTTTTTCTTAGTTTTTTTGGGTCGAAGCCATACTTCCACTGGAACTAAATATTCGATCGACAAGAGTCGAACATTATACCGACTCCGGCTGAGAACAACTTCAAGCAGATGATATCAACCTACTCGAAGAAAAAGAGGAATCAAGCTTTAATCTGTTCGGCAGTTTACCAATAGGCCCTAAGCAAATACTACAATCGTAAGGTCCAACTTCATAGCCTTGCTGTAGGTGACTTGGTATTGAAAAAGATTCAATCCCAGTCTAATCGGAACAAACTTTTCCCTAAGTGGAAAGGTCCTTACACATTGGTCGAAGTTACGCGGCCAGGTTCGGTACGACTAACAATGGAAGACAACATGATTCTTCCCAACTAATGTAATATTGATCAATTATGCAAGTTCTATGTGTAACCTCTTACATTCTCAATAAAGTTTATGCTTTCTCCAATCTTTTTTGTCTTACATTGAGCAACACTTTGATGATTTTCTGATCATTAAAAAAACACATGGTTTTCTTTACATTGGTCGAAGGAAGGTAACATCACCTAGTTGAAGTCTTTCCTCTCTGTACGTGGTCCTACCCACTAGGAGGAACCTCCTAGCGTTGACCTGTTCCTAACTTTTGCTGCCAACACAAAGAAACTAGGTTCAACAAAATGTGGTTGAAATCATTTACAGCAAGCTCCTTTTGAATATTTAACTTAGTTTATTTCTTCCATTTTTGCGAAGAATTCTCCAAGTGAGTTAAGCTTTTATAATTTGTTCGGCTACTTTAAATAAGCTCGATTTGATTAACCTGGTCGGAGGAAGTAACACCACCTACTCAAAGTCTTTCCTCTCTGCATGTGGTCCTGCCCACTAGAAGGAACTTCCTAGTGACGAGCTGTTTCTAACTCTTGCTACCAGTACATTCAATCGAGTTCAAAGAAGGTCAAACGAATTATTTTTAAGCGCACTCTTATAGTTTGTTCGATTAAGTGTTGATGCCTTCGATTTGATTAATCTGGTCGGAGAAAGTAACATCACCTAGTCGAAGTCTTTCTTCTCTGCATGTGGTCCTGCCCACTAGAAGGAACTTTCTAGCGTCGATCTATTTCTAACTCTTGCTACCAGTACATGATAGTCGAGATCGACTACAAAAATCGAATGATGTCTTTAAGTAAACCCTTTTTCCATTATTTACTTAGTGTATATAATTGAACTAAGCAAATAGTCGGGGGCTAGGATAAAGTTATAGATATGACTTCAATTCTTAGTCTTAAAGGTTCAATTCTTATTTCTATTTTTTATGTTATGAGTTACTAACTACTCGAAGAGACAATTTGTAGGAAAATAAAGATTTATATTCATAGACAAGAAGTTGTCTTTTCAATTACATGCCCTATTACAAACTACTCTGATGAAGGATATCTGATTTTCATCCCCACCACGACCTTTTTGCCAACTGACTGTATTTCTTCAATCGGTTGTGTTGCCTCTGCTTCAGGACAGTCGAAGTCAGCTTTGACTGGTTGAAGGCTAAGATTACGGTCATGAGCCTTAAGTTTTTCCAAGGCCTTAAGTCTTATCGAGTTGGCTTGGTTGGTCTTTAGAATAATTATTAACTCACGGGGAGTTCCAACTTGCTATCCAATAGTGCTCGTATGGTCGACCACGGTGTCTTCAAGAGAAGTGACTTCTATAGCATCGAGTCCACCAAGCACATTATTAAGGAGTGAAATGCATGTTGTCTTGAAGATTGCTTTTCGTAGCCTTCATTTCCTCCTGACGGCGAGTTGAAACTTTCTGAAGTCGTTTTATTTCGACTGTTTGCTCTTAAAATATATTACGACCAGTCAGAAAAAATACTTCTTAAAGACTAGTAAATAAACTGGTCGTAGGTAAAATAATTCTTACCTACTAAACGAGAATCAAGTTTCTTAATCTCGTTATCGTGGGAGGCAACATCCTTTGTGCTCTGGTCCTCCCATGCCTTTATACTCTTGTCTTTTTCTTTGGTGATACGGGTGAGCTCGTTGATCTTCGAATCGACCTCAGTTTTCAGCTTACCCATATCGACCTCTTTTTCTAAAATAAAGAAAAAGAGTTAGAGAAAGAGAAGAAGATCAATGAAAATAAACAGTTCTAAGTGAAAAACTTATTGTTTATTTTATTCTGCAGCTTGTAAGCTGCAGAGTTTGCCTCCTGAAGGTTCTTCAGCAGGACTTCTTTTTCGTCCCTTAATCTTTGCACCTCGGCTTTTACATAGTCGAGTGCAGAGATCAGGGTTCTTTCGTCGCCTTTAGACTTACAAAGGTTAAAGTAGACATGAGTGGTTGTAATAAGATAAGACTGCTCATGACAATAACTTACAACCTCACTGTAGTTTGCAGAGTTCAACCTACTGCTTTTTCAGCGATACAAATTGTCTGTGGTATTCACCAACAGTGGCGACTTGTTCAAGAGCTCTCTGAACAAAGAAAGAATGTGAGAAAAAGGAAAAAAAATCTGAATATGAAAATATTTGGCATCGAGTACTTACACTGATGGCTGACCGAGCAAAGTTGGCATACACCCTCTTGGAATCTTGAAGTTCATAAAGCCCATCGACTTGGTCCCACCATATTTTTTGAAGACGCTCGTCATAACAAATATGTCCCCTATTTGGAATTTCCTTAGGGTGTGGGACTCGGTCACGAGATCTGAATAAAGAACATCCAATAGTTGGTGGGCCAAAGAACTCAGGGAAGAGGTCGAAGAAGTCTGCTTCTTCTTCTTTGTCGTCATTGTTGGCAGAAGAAGCGACTCATCCTTGAGGACCCAGGGGGGTGTCTTCTGTGACCTCTTTCCCGACACAGTAGTCAGAGGTTCCTCCTCCATCTTGACCGAATGCTTCTGGTGATCGTAGGACCAAATCCTTTGTTTGATTATTGATATTTTCAATATCTGACTCGATCGCCATTGCATCTAGATCTTCCACCATCTTCACTTCTACTTCTACGATCACCTTAGTGATTGTGGCTGCTTCAGCGACATTAACCTCCTCCATCGCCACCATAGGGACAGGGGTCGATTCTGCGACCACCTCCGCTATCCTCTCTACGACCGTAGGAGAAACCATAAGTCCCACGACTATAGGTGAGACAAATGCAGGCCATTTTATAGAAGCATCCCTGGGAGCTGGAGAAGCAAGACTAAAACCACAAGGAGAAAAGGAGGCATGCCAAATTATAGAACTAAAAGGTAAATGCTATTTCTAAGATTTTAGTTTTATATACCTTGGCTTCCTGGATACAATCTTGAATCCAGAAGAAACCTTCCCCAAGGAAGACTTCTTTTTCTTCTTCTCTTTGGCGACCTCAATTCTTGTGACACCTTCAGCCTCTGGAAGGCTTTAGTGCCATGAGCTTGAGAAGCCGAGGCTTCTTTGACATCGTCTGGTTGAATGTCTTGTTGAAGAGTTGAGACCTTTACGACCACGTTTGGTCATATGTCTTGATCGAGAGTTACTGCTCCCTGAGCTGGCTGCCCCCCTTGATGGTTGGAACTTGTTTCGACCACCCGAGGGACAACACTCGCCTCGACCATAGGCTCTGCTATTACAGACGTATCCTTCACAAAAGACATAAATCTTTTCCAGTTCTCCTTTTCTAGTTGCTTGACAAAGCCATGAGAAGTAGAAACTGAAATGTCTTGTTGTCATAGTAGAAAGGTACATTGGTATTAAGGGCTTTGTGCTATAGTTCTTTGACCACACCTCTTTTCTTTGCAGCGACCACGTCTTCAATGAATTACCTGATGGGAGTGGTCGAAGGAAAGGTGGAGCTTGAACCCTCACCCTTCTTATTAACAACCTTCACAAGGCAACGCCTTTTGGCCAGAGGAACTATGTCTTCCTTTGACCCCTCTTCTATAACCTTCAATTCAACCTCTTGGTTGTCTTGACGGTCTGCCATGCCTACTTTATGCAAAAGTCAAAAAATGAATATTACTCAATGGTTGAATCTTACAACTACTGAATCCTAAAGACGAAATCAACTCTTGATTACCTTTAGGCGTTCGCTTCTTTCTTCTTCACCTACGACCGCCAAGATTCAAGGAACTCCTAATGTGGTCGTGGGAGCCTTCTCACAAAGGAGTTTGACCCGAGCATCAATTTCCTTCTGTGAGAGATATACGAGTATAAAGACATAATCAACAATAATACTCAAAATTTATAAAGAGAATTAAGTTGATTATTTCTTTACCTCCTTCATAATATCTGGTCGAGTCATTAGTCCCCCGAATACATCCACATATGATGTATTGGATCCTTCAGAGGACTAATGCGGAACATGATGAAGTCCTTCACCGCGTGCCATCTGGTTAGCCCCTCTTCTCTCAAGTCTTTGATTGCTTGGATGTAGGGGGTAATCTGGTCGAGGTCGCTTAGAGTCGAGTCCCAAGAAGCACTCTTCTCTGCGGGCTTCCCCATGAAGAAGATGATGTCATTCCTGGATATAGTCCAGTAGAACCACCTCTTCTTCTATCCTAGCCACGACGACCGGGTGTACATATGAATGTACTCCCTCGACTTTCCGTCGTGGAGCTTCAGGCCATAGCAACCTGCGATTCCACTGTGCTTGCTCATCCCGTAGTAATACTGGAAAAGATCCTTCTGTGAGAGATATATAGGTAGATGAATACACTCAGTATTGTGATGGAATTGGGAACCAAGTTCACCAATTCCACCCTAAAATGCTAGAGTATGAGCACCAAGAAAGGGTGGATGGGCAGTCGAAAGCCACATTCGCAGCATGCTTGGAATACTAGAATGGTGTTCTCCTCACCCAAGGGCCAATACTGGCCACTAGCATTGTGGCACTTCACCAAAGCTCGCTTTGGGATCTTCTCGGCTATGACCAGAGCCATCGTCTTCGCTACATCCATCTCCGATTTCTCCCACTTGGAAATGGTTCTGGCCATCTTTTTTGAGTGAATTTGATTTGGATTTGGAAGAGTTTGGAGAAGGATTGCAACTTGGTTGGCGGCGGAGAGAAAGAGCTTAGGGGCAGTTGAAGCAAATAGGGAAAGTAAAAAACCTAAGTCACGCTCGTGGTAGATTTTTATAGCTGTGGGTTTGAGTTAAAGATCGTGGGAATTCAACAATTGCCACCCCTTCGGGAACCGCTCCAACGGACAGATATGTGAGAGTCGGTTGATATTCTTTCATCTATCCATTCGGGAAAAGCTGCTCTGTCTTTTCAACTCAAGATAAAATTACCTTATTGACCAAGTCAATTTCTGGTCAAATGAAATACCAACCAGAAAGACTTTGCTTCCGACCACTATTCTACGACCTCCTTACCAAGTAAGTTATTTTCACTTGAAGTTGGAGGGCTAAATGACGATCATATAATAATCCTCAATTAGTTATCTATCTGTAATTGGTATTATAGATAGCAATATCTTCATATTGTTCATAATTATACCCCTTACTATTCGTAAGGGAAAAGCTTAACTGAGTGATCGTAAGCCTTTCTACGACCACCTGTACGACCAGGTCAACTACGACCATCCTATAGTCGATAAAACCTATAGACAAGTGGGCCCAATCAACTAGGGACTCTTATACACTGTGTTCAATACACAGAGCAGTTAGTATACACTGTTATTCTTCGGGATAACTGCACATATTACGCCTCTATCCTTGACATAACTGCAAGGCGACGTGGGGTGCAGCCTCTCTGACAATAACTACCATCAACGTGAGCATTTCATCAAGCATTGAGGTGTCTCTTGACATGGAATAACTGCCACCCCATCACGCGCTATATAAGGGCTAACGTCAATGGACATCGGGGCAGATCAACCGAAAGGCAATTGGAGACAAGACACATAAGTGATTAAGTCTTAGTTCCAGTGATTTTCTTCCCGGTTGTAAAAAGTATAGTCAATACAATAACACATGAGTAGGGTTGTTATTTTTTTAGGAGAAGGCCCGAACCTGTCTAAATTCTCGTGTCTCTTTCTGCGTTGATCTAATTCAAGGAAAGCCCCCAAACATTCATTCGTAAGATCGATACTAGATCATTAACAACTTTCTTTTTTCTTTTTTGCTATTTTTCAACTATGCATATACATATACTTATTAACTTATTAGATATGGCTATATGTAAGATTTAACCTCCATTGGTTATGGTTTAAGTTATTAATAACGAACTTATTTATTTAATGAGGCTAATGGATTGTCGAGTTGGTTAGTCTCAAATGGATGGAAGAGATGAAGATCTATAAAGTGTGCATGCACAGTTAATGAGGTGATAGTGTTATTAGACGACGAGGTGTTTAATGGCCGGCTTATGTATAATGTTATTTTCGTTTCGGCCTTACTATCTAGAGGGTGGTGTAAGTTGGTAATTTGACCGTCATGTCGAGGTTGATATGTGCACAAATAGGTAATGCCATGAGAGGAGATTATATGTTTGATATTTCTCAAGAGTTAGTAAATTCTTAACTGTATCAATGTTGTTCTTAGTGAAGGTTAGATGTTTGTTTTCTGAAAGTGTAGTTCAGGGTAATCAAAACTTTCAATGTCTTGATTTCCTTTTAAGAATTCATTATTTAATTTGACTTGTTTAATTTGAAGTCAGCCACCACATCAATTTTCTCGATTCCAACTTCAGTATCCCTGCATAGCACATTGTGCAAAGCTATAGCTTCTGCCTCTCCTGAAGACTTGCAGCTGATACCACGATTAACTTAGCATTGAAACATTATGTAGGAATTCCAGATAGAAGGCCACATTTGATTTCTCAGATATTGCCTTGTATGAGGCATTGCATTCCGCTTTGCTGTTGATTGAATTGTGATAAGATGAATGTGGAGCAAATCACACTCCATGATCATAAATCATGTACTCTATTGGTGTCAGAGAATGTTCTCAATCGTCCACAACCGCCACTCTATCCTCCTTAGCATGGGCAATAATCCTATGTGGCGTTCTTCTTGTAATGTCTCCACCTTCCTCATGAGATATAATATTGTAGTCTAAATAGGAAACTGTGTATTATGCTTCTTATTCATAAAGTGCATCCTCTGCGCCCAACCATTTTTAAGTGGGTTAGTAAAACACAGACACCGTGACACCAAAAATGGCCGAATGTTTTCATAATACAGTCTTCAAAGCATTTGGTGTCATAAGACTGCTTAAACTTCGCTATCCTCTTTGATTAAATCCAAGATACGTGGGTTTTCCTTAACCTCCGGAAGCTGTATCCATGGTGGCAATGGAAGTTGTATTCAGGAATTTGACTCTTCAGAGCTGTCAGTGGAAATTGAACTTCGCTGCACCAATGACGGGCAACTGTAACGTCCGGTTTTTCAAACGGTGAATAGTGTTTACATTCGGTTCTTGGATTTTCAAACACTAATTCAAATTACCGTATGTTCTCAAAATCTTCTAGCTTCTAGCTAAGCTCAGGTTTGTGTTTCAAACTTTTTTGTAAATTCCCGGATTCAAATTCGAATTTGAATCTCTCTTTTCAAAATTTGGGCCCTTCTCAAATTTTGCCCTCCTCTTCTTTGGGCTTAGCCCATTCCTCCCTTGGGCCGCTGGCCCATTCCCCTTTCTCCCTTGGCCGACCCACCTCCCTCCCATTCGGCCCAGGCCAGCCTAGCTCCCTCTCCCCCATACTCTCTTTCTTCTCCACCCGGCCTGCAGCGCCCCTTCCCCACCCGGTCGTCATGCCTGCGCCACCCTCGAGTGCCTCTGCCGCTCCCACCTGCTCTGCCTGTGCCATCCACGTCGCCCTTTGCATTGCCCTCGTCAGCTCCCTCTGCTGCCTTGTCGCGTCCAGCACGCGCCTCCGCATCCGCGCCACTCCCCCGTTCGCCTGGATCAAGCCGTGCGCCGCACCTCCATCAGCACCCAACCGGTCACACCCGTGACGCCACTGGTCCGCCCCTGCCATGCCCATGCCAGCTCGAGCACTCCCGTGCGCCCAGTTGTCACGCCCACGAGGCCGCCTGCGCTCCCATGCGCCTGCCACCGCCACGCTGAGCACCTGCACTGCTACCGTCATCTCCCAGCCGTGTTGTCATGTCGCCTCCGCCACCTGCCTCGACCCCTTCAAGTCATCACCGCTCAGCGATGCCCATGCCGTGCCCCTCGGGACTGTGCGTGCGCCAGAGCCGCCAATCCCCGCGCCTCCGCATCTGTGCCGCGGCCACCATGGCGCCTCCTCAATGGCTCTTCGCCCCCCCTTGACCGGCTATAAGAGCTCCCCTAGCCACCTCCCCTTGCCTCCCCTCCCCACCGACGCCCTTGCCTCCTTCTTCCACCGTGCACGCAAGCCGACACTACTACAGAAAAGGTCTTCACAGACGGTTCAAAAACGTCATCACAGACGGTTTCGTGAGCCGTCTGAGTTTATGGGTCAGTGATGACATGAGGTCATCATAGACAGTTTTTGAACCGTCTGTGAAAAAAACTATCACAGACGGTTCTGAATAAGAACCGTCTTTGATAGCTTTTTTCTATTGCAAAAAAAATCGGATTTTGAGCCTAATCAAACAATTGCTGGACAGTAGTTTCCATATGCGCAAGACAACAAATATCCAATAAAAATTCTGATGGAAAACACATTATAGGAAAGGGAAACCAAAAGGTTTCACAACGTCCCCTCTGAATGGGAAAAAAGAATAAAGTTACAAAGTTAAACTAGCTAGAAACCATCTATGCCTCGAAGCTCCTGAAGAACTCATCAGCTTCTTGGATTGGTTTTGTGAGCTCCTCTATGTACCTCACCAGCATATCACAAGATGTTCTTGCATGTCGTCGAGTTCGACTAAAGCTTGTCAGCAAGGAGAGATGACTGAAAACCTCCGGCGGTGCTCTAACCTTAGGTAACACAAAATTAAAATAATTTTATTTATAACAAACAACCAACAAATTGTGTATGTTTTGGGGATATACAGGTTTTTCGCAGCCTCGCCTCTGTGGTGGAACATAAGGAGCTCCTCCGCATCCCTCCTCGTCGTCGTCGGCGGCTGTGTCTCCTCGTCGAACCGTGACGGGGAATCAAGGGTGGTCGCCAGAGCTCGACGTGGGGAGGGGAGAGGGAGAGACTGATGGAAGACAAAGTTGTGGTGGCTATAATATATAAGGACAGCGCCAAAACATTTTGCCTCCCGCGCACGCGTTCAAAATTTTTCGAAATCCCACGCTGCGAATCACAGACGATTTCATACAAAAACCATCTGTGACGACATATCACAGACGGTTAGTATCACAAACCGTTTGTGATAAGTATCTCATCACAGACAGTTTGTATTAAAAACCGTCTGTGATTTTACCATGCTTGAAATGTCTAAGTCTCTGATTTTACCATGACTTGAAATCATTAACACTCTGATTTTACTATGGCTTGAAATCCTCTGTCGTGCCCCTGCCATGGCAGCCAATCCTCTGCCGCGCCCTTGCCGTGGCACACAATCCTCTGCCGTGGCAGCCAATCCTCTGTCGTGGCACACAATCCCCTATCGTGGCACACGATCCTCTACAGTAGCACACAATCCCCTGCCATGGCACATAATCCCCTGCCGTGGCACACAAATCCCCTGCCGTGGCACACAATCCCTTGCCATGGCACACAAATCCCCTGCCGTGGCACACAATCCCCTGCCGTGGTACACAATCCCCTACCGTGCCCCAGCCAATCCCTACCGTGACACCCCATCCTCTGCTGCGCCCCTGCCAAGCCCTGTCACGGCAAGCCGTCGCCTTGCCAAACCCTACCGCAGTAGAGAATTAGGTGCCACGGTAGGGGCATGACAGAGGATTAGTATTCCAAGCCATAGTAAAATCAGAGTGTTAGTGATTTCAAGGCATGGTAAAATCAGAGAGTTAGTGATTTCAAGCCATGGTAAAATCAGAAATACTTATCATAGACGGTTTTTAATACAAACCGTCTATGATGAGGATGGTAAGTCACAGACGGTTCGTGTTGAAAACCGTCTGTGAAGTATCACAGACGGTTCTGAATAAGAACCGTCTGTGATATTTAGGAGTGTTAGTGATTTCAAGCCATGGTAAAATCAGAAATACTTATCATAGACGGTTTTTAATACAAACCGTCTGTGATGAGGATGGTAAGTCACAGACGGTTCATGTTGAAAACCATCTGTGATATTTAGAAGTGTTAGTGATTTCAAGCCATGGTAAAATCAGAAATACTTATCATAGACGGTTTTTAATACAAACCATCTGTGATGAGGATGGTAAGTCACAGACGGTTCGTGTTGAAAACCGTCTGTGAAGTATCATATACGGTTCTTGTTTAGAACCATCTGTGATACTTTACAGATGATTTTCAACATGAACCATCTGTGATATTACTTCTTCACAAACGGTTTTTAGCGCAGTCAGTAACACAGACGGTCGCTAAACCAAAACCGTATGTGATTGTATTTAATATAGACGGTTTTGGTGAACCGTCTGTGATGAGGTGTCCAGTATTAGCCTTTTTGTAGTAGTGCGAGTCGAGTTCCCACTCCCGCCTTGACCGCTCCGTCGCGCCGCCTCGCCCGGCCAACCCCGCCCCTCGCCTTCCCCGCCGCCGTGGATGCCATCCCCCATCTCCCCTCGCCTTCCCCGCCGCCGAGACGCGTTGCCACCGTGGCTCCTTACTCCTTCGTCCCGGCCATGGCCCTTGAATCTTGGTCTATGGAGGTGTACCTCTATCCGAGGGAAGGCGAGTTCATCACCCACACCTTCAGAGTCGAGTATTCCAGGAGCCGCTGTTTATTCCATATACCATTCACAACCAACATTCTTTGGGCTACATTAGCACCCACCATCGTACCATTCATCATATCATCTGCCTAGATAGTAACAGCAAGTTATAGGGTTTTTGAGGAGTAAAATACATCAACTCAACCATCTCAGTCATTTCCCACAATGACTGCCCAAATCCACTTTTATGTTTAAAAGATGATGATTGGGATATTTAATGTCCCGGTACTCAAGCAAGACTAGCATGTCACTTAAGTACAACCTATAACTAGTATTTACCATATAGTTACTAGGGTGACAATAGAATAATGGATTCAAATATCAAAGGATGGCATATTAATTAATTAATCATCAAATGGGTGTTTAACTACCGTAAGCTTTAATATACATTTGATTAAAGAATTAAAGCATGCAATTTTTGGTTAATTTAAATGAATATAATTTACATAAAATGTAGGATCAAAATGATCAAAGTATTGACTCGCCTTGGTTATAGGTAAGAGGATCTTGATAGTCTTGTGCTTGATCAAGTTGAAGATCTTCCACGTCTTCAAATCCTAATCGGACGAATGTACAGGAAAAAGGAACAACAAGCAAACAAAACAAATAAATACTAAATAATAACAAATGAACTCTAAGTTAAACAAGACCTATGACATTAACAAGTTCTTGAATTTATAAAATTTTAGAAACAAAATTCACTTGAATCGGAGTTACGATGAGGGAGAATGAGACTTCCGAAGATTGAAAAGCAATTAAATCGAAAAATAGAAGGGACTGGCTGTGGGGCCCACGGTGCAGTCACATTGGCACGGAAATCCATGTGTGGACGTGGTCCACCTGTGTGCGTACGGGGCACATGGTCCGAAAAGTGGTCGGGCCCACCAGTCGGTCACAGGGGGGGGTATTAAATCAGGCCTTTAATCAAAGCAAACAATGATTAGGTTGTTTAGGATAGCATTAGCGGCTAATTAAAGCTAATTACTTAAATGCCTTAAACTGACAGTGTTTCAGTTAAAACTCATGTGCACAGCGCCGGTCTTGGGCGTGGACAGACCCGAGGGGGGTGGGGGAACTAGGGTGCGCGTGGGGCTTTGCCAGCGGTCGACGAAGTGGCGGAATGGGACCCGGTGGGGCAAGAAGGCCATGAGCGGTGGTGGCGGTGTCGGAGAGGAGCGGGTGCGGCGGCGCCGAGTGCTCGGGCCAAGTGCGCCGCCGTAGATGGGATGGCAGAGCGGCGGAGCTAGTGTGCGCATGGGCGATGTGGGAGCTTGGGGAAGCCAGAGGCGGGGTTGAGGTGGCTCGGGAGCGGCCGAATTGATGGGGTGACAGCGACCAGAGGTGGAAGAGAAAGAGCGGCAGCCGCACGTCTTGGTGGCGGGGAGGAGGGATGGAGGTGGGGGACGGGTTCCTCGGGCCTTGGGGCGCATGGTGACAGGGTCTCCCGGGAGTGAGGCTCACCGGAGCGGACGAATGGCAAGGAGGCAGCATGGCCGACAATGGGGGCGCGACTCTGACTCAGTGGAGAAGAATGGTGAAAGAGGCAAGGGCGCAGGTGGGGGAGGGGAGGCAAGAGGAGGCTCCAGGGTCCTTCTTATAGCCGGGCGCGAGGATGGAGCCGTTGGAGCCATGGGAGCATGCGCACGGTTCCGAGGCGGCGGCATGGCAATCTCTACGCGAGGAGAGGAAAATGCACGGGAGCTGGTAGAAGATGACGAGGGGCAGCGACTTTGGGGCCAATGCTGACATGGGTGCGCGTGTGCACTACACAGCGTGCGGCTCGGACCGGGTGCTCAGTGCGGTGAGGACATCGGTGACGTCATGGCGCGGGCGTCGCTGAAGTTGATAGGATGAAGGGGGCGCCGAAGTCGCGGTGGCAGAGGGGCACGCGGAGTGGGTGCGGGCACAGAGGAGTGGGCGCTCGGGTGGCAATAGAAGGAGCAGGCGGCTAGTGGCAGAGGGCGCTTAGTGTTGACCGAAGGAAGAAGCAAGAAGATGACCGGGTGAGCCGAGCCAAATAGCTGAAGGAAAGGAAGAAGGCCAGGGCGGCTGGGCCAGTTGGGCCAAGGAAAAGAGAGAGCCGGGGTGGGCCAAGGCCACAAGAAAATGGGCAAGGAAAGCAAGGGCCGAGGGAGGCCGAAGGAAAAGGAGGGGAATGGGCCAAGGGGGTTGGGCTGGCCCAAAGGAAGGCTGGGCTGAGCCCAAGAAAGAGAAAGGGCCGAAAGAGAAAGGGGGCCCAAATCCGAAAAGGGAAGAAATTCAACTTGAATTTGAATTTCAGGATCCAAGGGTATTTGAAACACAAACCCGAGCTTAAAGAAGAAGAAGGTTTTCGAAAATACTTGCTAATTTGAAATACGGACGAAAACCGAAAGTAATTACTATTTCCGTTTTCGAAAACGGGACGTTACACCCCCCTTCCCCAAAAAAACCCTCAGAAGCAGGAAATCCGGGAGACTACGACTACTACGAGGATCCAGAAGTTGGAGGCCCAGGAGATGATGAAGCGTAGTTTAGTCTTTAGCTGTTCTAGTCTCGCCCTAGTCCAGCTGACTCCGTTGGTGCTTGCGTGCATCCTATATTATCTGAGTTTTCGGGTAATATCGGACGCACACGGGTTTCTCCAGTCGCTTGCCTGTGGAGAGATGTGCTATCACCCTTTTGCTTCCGTTGTCGCTTTCGCTACTTTTGTAATGTAATCAGTTTGACCTGTTCGGTCTTTATTGTAAAAATTGACCCGATGCGGTCTATGTAAACTCTGATGTGTTAAATTAATGAATGATATGGTTTCATTTACGCCATGTATGAATTGATTCAGCAATGTGTCTGTGAGTGCTATCTACTGATCCAGAGAATAGCACAGTATTTTCACAGAGGATTCGCGATTGCGAAATCTAGGTCCGACAGCAACCCAGTTTTGTGACGGCTGGAGTCAGCTTCTTTGTTGAGTGTAAAGGTGAAACTAAAATCCGCTACAGGCTGCTGCGGAGATGACAGACATCCGTTAGATTGTATAAGTACAAAAGGGTTCGACAAAATATTCTTTGCTCCTTATATGGGATGTTTGATTTGAAGGACCGGATTGTTAAAAGCCCATCTAATCCTAACTCCGAACCTATCCTACTTGTTTGGTGCGAGGGACAGAATATATTGTTTTACTATTACCTCATCCCTCGTAAGCATAAATCTAGTACAAAATAAGAGATGGTGTACTCATCCCATCAAAATTCATCAGATGTTCTCGGATGGACCAGCCCATCCTAGGATGAGATGGTCCCTCAAACAATCACTCCAATAATGCATTCGGCAGAGCTCCTACCATTTCACAAAAAAGAACTAACCTGAGAGCAGTAAGGACAAGTAAGGTTAATCGGTACATGTCCTAACCAGTGTTAACGAGGAAACTAGGTTTGCAACCCCAGAGCACTTAAGTCCTAAGTTTAGTTAGGACATATCCTAACTAGCTGTAGGTACTAGTTACTACGCAAGATATCCTTGCGCTTCATCTCATCTTCTCTAGGCGGTAGATAGCCTTTTCTTTTTTTTTAAAAAAAATCTCTACTGAGTAGTAGGGCTGGAAAAATAGCTCGAGGCTCGTGGCTCGACTCGGGCTCGTCACGGCTCGGCTCGGCTCGTGAATTTTTGAGCCAAGCCAAGCCTCCATTTTGGCTCGGTGAAAATTCGAGCCGAGCTCGAGCCGCTCGCGAGCCAAACGAGCCGGCGAAATCTCCAGGCCCAGCAGACTCGGCCATGGCCCACGCCCACGTCCCCAGGCCCCAGCTCAGCGATGCAGCCCACTACCCACGCGACGCCCGTCCAGCCTCTACCCACCCCACCCACGGACCCACCCCATCGCCATCCCCCATCCATCCGGCTTTCTCTGATTCTCTCCACCTCCCAGATCCGCCGCCTCTCTACCTCCCAGATCCGCCACCGACGGCCAGCACCTCTGTCCCCGTCCTTCTCCCCCTCTAACTCCTCCTCCGCCACTCTCTCCTCCGACCTCGCGCCTCCTCCGCCGCCACCTCCTTGCCGAGGTGCTCCGCCACCCGCCTCCTCCTCTCCCACCTCCTCTCCTCGCTCCGCCTCCGCCCGACCTCCTCTCCTCCACCCCATCCATCCGCTCCCGACGCCCTCGGGAGCTGCCTCGCCGCCTCGCCGCGTCGCCGCCGCCTCCGCCCTCGCAGAGCTGCCCTCGCCCTCACCGCCACCTCCGACCACGCCGCTGCCTCGTGGAGCTGCCCGACACCCACCTCGCTGCCTCCGACCACGTCGCCGCCCGTGAGCTGCCCGAGCCCAAGCGACCCGCCGCCGCCTCCCACGCCGTCGGCCCGTCGCCTCGCGGTCGCGTAATTGCCCTGAGCCCCCGACGCCGTCGCCTCACGCCCTCGCCTTGCGGTCGCCCAGATCCAATTCATCCACTTGGCGAGGATGAAGATTTTTTGTTGTGAATGAATGCTCTTTGGTTGTGAGATGCAGATTTTTTGTAGATGTTGATTGTCTTGTGAAAATGTGAATGAACGCAGAACGCAGAAGGCAGAACCAACGCCGCTGCTCCTAGCTCGCGAGGGCTCGCGAGCCGAGCCGAGCTGCCCTTCTGGCTCGTTGGCAAAACGAGCCGAGCCGAGCCGAGCCTGAACAGTAAACGAGCCTGAGCGAGCCTCGGCTCGGCTCGTTTCCAGCCCTAGCATTCGGCAACCACTGATGTAGTTGCCTCGATTACTGTTTATATGTCCACGAGGATAAGCTTTTCCAGTGGCATGCAGAGAGTGTAACTTCCATATATATCGAATCGCTCAATCGTTCTTTATTGAGTCACTTGCTCATGTTGTATCATCATATCATACCCATCATTTGATCTTCAGATTCAAAGGTATAGATATAATTTTATCCCACGATCAAACACTGTTCTTGGTTAACTTATTTTTCCGTTACATACAGAGAACTAGTGATAGTTGCAGCCATGTAGGTATCAATTGCCGTCGAGAATATGTCATGCAATCTTGTGGGCTGAGCGACTTCAACAGACAAGAGCTAAAAGATGACCAAACAGACGGATGTTGATTTATGAGCTAAGGGCATTTCAACAAAAAAAGCTAAACAAAGACCAAAGGGATGGATGTTCAATCATGGGGTGAGCAGTACGCTCACTGCAAGATGTACTGGGTCCATTTCCTGAGTCTCATCAAGCACCATCGGTTCATATCAGGCGCCTGATCTCCCATCAAGTCTACTTCCATTATTCCATCTGACTCATTTTCATGTGGCCTTAGTTTTTCGCATATCATAAATTTTCCTCTTTCGCAGTCTAGGCGTATGTCGCAGTAGCTTCAGACTAAAGCTGTGTTCAGAAAATAGACTTCAAGCAATTCCATGACAATTTTTCTCTAGGATTGGGTTGCATTCGTCACATTTCTAAAGGTTTCACCCACTCTGATGATATGTCCCAGAAGTTAATTGTTCAGTGTTCAACACTGTAATTTCTACACTGTGGTCAGCATTGCCACCTCCATGTAGGTAGGCGCAAAATGTTTGTTCTCGACCGTGTCGTTGTTCTGAAAACGAAATCGCCAACAACCATATTGGATTTGTCCTCCTCTTGACGATGACTAATCTATGCTGCCCACCCTGTCGAAGAAAATGCGCGCGTTTCTCAAGCCTTTGAGAGTAACGCGTTAGGTGATTTTTACTGCGAAAGCCAGGCAAATAATGAAGTAGAAAATTTTCTCCAGGCTTTGTAGCCTGGAATTGATCTGTCAGCCAAAGTCATGCTTAATTTTACACGAGTTCTTTAACAAATTTCCTTACTGACAAATCCGCTACGAGGAAAAATTACACTCATGTAAATACAAATTTTGTGTTCTGTTTCATGCCTTTTCTAGGGCATACTTGATAAACGATAATTACGTGTTAATACAATATTTGAATACTAGATGTGTGAACAAAAATTCTGCATCGTTTTTATTCTCTCAAAAGAATGCTAAATTTTGTCGTCTGCAGGTTCTTCAGAACATACCATGTTTTATTTCACTACACACACACACACACAGATATATATATATATATATATATATATATATATATATATATATATATATATATATATATATATGTGTGTGTGTGTATTTCGGACCTCTGTCCTTTTTCCCCTTTTTGAGAGAGGGCCTCTGTTCTCTAATCCAACCAAAATGGTTTTCTTTGATGGCACAACGAACTTGATAGCTTGATGTTAGTCATGTTCTCTCTATAATAACAAAGACAAGTACAACCTGAACCCTACCTGCTGGTTCCTGACTAGGATATAGAAACTACATCTAAAATAGGTAGACTTAGAGAATTTATTTGCATTGCATCTTGGATGTAACTAACGATCTTGGCCGGCCGGATGTTCTACCAGCATAGCTATATATGTTCCTTCAATAATACTCTAGTCTTCAGAGTTCAGATTATGGCTGACTGTACAAATTCTCCTTGTGCTACTCTACCAACAACCAAGTAATCCTCATGTGGAGGATTGAGTTATAATTTAGTGTAAAATTAATTTATATTCTGGTCCAATCCCGGTATCCAGATCAGCAATACCATCTTAGACCTTTTTCAATTTCTAAGAAAAAGAACGTGCAACAACACCCAAGCAATTCCTATAAATGAAACAAAACAATCGTCTTTACACCGATTTTTTTTAAAATAATCTATTGTTTATTCCGAAGTACAGAAATAATACCGCTTAATTTTTTGTACAGAAATAATCGCGTGTCGCCGTACGGTTAGGCGATTTGCTCAAGTCGCCCAACCGCCGTGCGACAATCCTCCAAGTCGCCCTCCCATTGGGCGACTAGAGCCTGTCTAGATGTAGTCGCCAAACGGATGTGCGACTAGAGCCTGTATCGCTGATGTGTATAGCGAGTTTAACAAGTCGCGCAGTTGGTGGGCGACTTAGGTCAAGTCGCCCAACCAGTGGGCGATTCAAGCTGCTAAACCTGAAATTATGTAAATCCAATTGGAATAATTGTGTTAAAATAGATATTACATTTTGTAGGTATTGTATTTAGCAAATCGTATAATATGATGTTATTTTTTGGATAGATAAAAGTGTGGTGACAACGTTGGTTGGTCTGCATTTTTATTTTCAGAGAATATGAAGGGTACGAAATATGTCGACTCGCAATAATATTTTGTGATAAATCAGATATTGTTGTAGTGCGTTAAATTTCTGTAGAATTTTGTGAGGACGATTGAGATAGTAATGAATGGTAAGTAGATAGGTAAGTGATATTACGATGCGTCCGGGAGTCTCTCCTAAATGAAGTCGTTCAATGTATATTCGTATATTAAGGTGTAGTCGATGAAGTACTTTATGGAGCTTTTATAGAACACGAAGGATTCGATGGCGGTACGAATGGTTCTTTCGGGATTTGAGAGAAGAGACATACTTGCAATATAGGCTTGCTTTGTAGAGTGTCGTCTTATCGGTGCGAAAAATTTGGCGAGTGTTGTCACGTCTTTCTCTCGCAGAGTCTTGTCTTTTCGGTCTTAAAAAGTGGGGAGGTGGTCGGGGTAGTCAAGTCGATCCTGAAAAGCCTAACTCTATACCTAAACCCCGAATCGCGCAAAGTCGTCTCTTTTGGTCTTGTCATCGCAATAAAGCTGCCCCTGTGGTCTTATCACTACGTAAAGTCAGATCCTTTGGTCTTATCATCGCATAAAAGTCGCCCTGTGTGGTCTTGTCACTACTGTAAAGTCTCCTTTGGTCTTATCACTACGCAAAGTCGCCCGTGTGGTCTTATCACCGCAGTAAATCTGTCTCCTTTGGTCTTAGCACTGCGCAAAGCTGTCTCCTTTGGTCTTATCACTGCGCAAAGTTGCCCCGTGTGGTCTTGTCACTGTAGAAATCTGTCTCCTTTGGTCTTAGCACTGCGCAAAGCTGCCCCATGTAGTCTTGTCACTGCAGAAAGCTGCCTCATCTGGTCTTGTCATCTGCAAGCTAATACATTACCCGCTTTGTTAGTGTCCCCCCGTGGGGCTATAAAATGCACACCCCGTGCTCCGAAGTTAGGACCAGTCGACCCTTCAAACCGTAGGAAGAAGAACCTTCTCCGTCTTACAGTAACATACGATGGCAGACGCCCGGGGACCAGTACAACCGGGGTCGCCGAAGGCAGACCTTCTCCTAGAAAGGAGGGAGGACTTCGACCCTAACTACCGGTTGATGCCGAACAAGCGTGCTCAACCGGTATGGCGAAATGCGACACGGGACGACGCTATCGTCACGAGTCATAGACGGCCCTTTCGATGGTGGACGGCGTTTCTTCCGATGCCCATACTCTGGGGTAAATAGTTTTATTCATGTTACTGCTAATACATCCTTCATACTAACCGTCACTTATAGCAGATGGCGAAATGCAACTTCACCCACTGGATCGATCCTCCCCATGAACGACATGTTGTGAGTTACCTGGATGTATTGTGAAACCGAATCTTTGCTTTGGAGGCGCAAATTGACGATCTCAAGGAGCAAAATGATGACCTCCGCCAATAGATGCAGCGCGAGAGGGGCAATGAGGAGGTCGTGAACATAGGAAGTTCCTATGATCCCACATGCTGCTGTGCCAACCCTAGCTGTATATGTGCGTGCCACTATAACGACGACCAGCCACGTCCGATGCGCCCAACTGGAGAACACTCTATGTGGGTAGCGAGAGGCACCTTCTACAATTAGGCACGGTAGTGTCCCCTTCTACAATTAGGGGACGGTAGTGTCCCTTCAGACGCACTTATGTTCAATCTCCTAAAGCATGTAGCAGAAATGGTGGACGCGTTATTGTGGTTGCCTTTTATTGAGTTGACATGTTGTATTGATGTGTCGCATGCTTTAAGTTATATGCATCGAACAAATATGTATTGTATGAACGAGTTCTGAAAACCAAGCTATTCCATACCAGATATTGTCCGCTAGAATTACGATAGAACATACTAGCAGTTCGGTAGTTGCTTACAAGAACCAAAGTACAATTACGACACAATTAGTTAATGAGCTTGCTTACAAAACCAAAGTACTGACTGAACTACAAGTTACAACATAGTAGCAGTTGTAATACAAGTTCCTAAGTGTCAGCAGGCGCCTTGCAAGTTCTCACAGTGTGCCCTTCCTGGCGGCAGCGGCTGCAACGTCTACCCGCCGCTGCAGCTTCCCCTTCGTCCATATCGTTCCGAATGCGACGACTCTGCCGACGGCCCTTCCCCCCTCTCAATAGGTCTAGATCCGGAACCCAAGTCCTATTTGCAATATCCAATGTGGAGAAGTTACCGACAACCCTGAAGCCTCTTAGCTCGCCGCACCACACCTACTGCACCCTTTCCTTCATGAAGTACTCCGATACGAAGTTCAATGGGTCCATGCGGATGGTCCCACACGCAGCGAGGACATGAGAGCATGGCTTGTGAAGGAGCTTTAGCTTGTTGCATGTGCAGCTAGGTTCATTCACATGGTCTCCAAGGCATACCTCATGGGTAACAAGGGACCGAGCCGTTCGAATCCAAATTGCCTCTCGGAGGATCACGTCGAATCGATGCTCCATATTGCCCATTACGAAGACCGTGTGCGACTGAGCCTTCTCAGTCTTGGCCTGCATGTATGTTGTAATCTTCGAGCAATAGGGTGTCTGTGGGTTGGCTGCATGAAGTGCTGCATTTGCATGTCTTTCCCTGAAATATCCGATTGTACCATGCAGAATGCCTTCAACAATGGCGACAAGAGGCTGACAACGGAGGCCCCTAATAACCTGGGCTTGTACACCTCTCGCAAGGTTAGTGGTCATTATGCCATACCTTGCGCCGTCCGTGTCGTGAAGTAAGGACCACTTTTCCAATGGCTCGGCCTCAATCCAATGAGAGAAACACCCGATGTCCCTCGAGGTCCTCCGCGTCAAATGGGGAGGGTCGAGCTCCCGCAGTGGTGCACGTCCTCGTGCGGGGAGAAGGCATGTGCCGACCGTAAAACAGTACCTGCATGGCAAGTAATGTTAATCTCTACAATATATCGACGATTGCCAACCTGAAGAGAGGAAACGCACCTGACTGGTACGCATAGTGCGGGCTGTCATACCCACCATACTGTCCGGACGGGTCGGCGATGAAAACATACCGCCTCGACGCTCGCACGTGTCTCGCAACGACGCCGCGGCGGTGGTCGGTGGCGGTGGGGTGTACCCACGCGCCCACCCGGACCTCCGGCTGCCCAGCGAAGGCGCAGAGGAGGCGGCCTTAGGCGCAAGCGGCACGCGTGGACGTGCCCCTCCTGAGCCTGCTGAGTGGGCTGTAGGACATAGCGTCCTCGACCTATGCACCGACGAGGCCACCTCCCGGACCGACGAGCCCACCTCTCGCGACCGACGAGGCCACCTCTGTCGTATCGCCCTGCATGGCGTCGGCGCCACGCATCGCCTCGCCGATCAGAGGCCCGATGAACAAAGCGCACTAGCTCGTCGCGCGTGACCTCCGCGACCAATGCCGATCCTGCCCAGATCGGCCAAAATCGCCACCGCAACCCCGACGCTGATGTGCCCGCAGGAGTATGTCAAAGCGCCAAACCTATAATTCGGGTAATGGTGCGAAGACATTTTCAAACACGATTATGCGTACCATGAGGTGCACATTCCGCGCTAAGCGCGAGGGTAGGCGTCGGTCGATCTTTGCACGCGAGCGGGGAGGGTCGACGACATGCACCACTGGTGCGTGTTTGCGGGCGATACAAGCGAAGGTACTGTCAGACGATCGGGTCGACGGGCCGCCCCTCGCACGCATTCCTCATGGGCGTTTCGCCATCGTGGCGACTCCACGGCTCCATCTTGCCCACCATCTGCGCCCTAGTGCCACCCTCCTACTATGCTGCGAAACGCACCATTGCAATTGGAAGTCATCGTTACGGAAATGTCAAAACATATGTTAACATGTGTTGCATGTAACTCACGCGTGGGTCGACTCAGCACCTCGTCCGACGGAATCTGGAACAACTCGGGCGGAGGCCGAATCGCGCGATCACCACGTGCATGCGTAGTCCTCCACGAACACGTCGAAGACGAGCTTCCTTTGCGTCCGCCAAGACGCCGGTCGCGCCAAAGACACGGTGAAGACAGCCCCACGGAGCATCGGGCCTCCGCCTCTCGACGAGTACGGCTCGGCGCCGACGTCGTCAACGGTGAGACGGTCCGGTTGCTCCACAAAGTGCTCAGACAAGACGTGTGACTCGCGACGTGTATATCAGGCTCGCGACTGCGAAAAGCAGTGGTTACAAAGGATTACCCATAATACGATCAAGAAAATATATAGGGAAATATGTACCCGTCTCACGGCACCAAAGGGACCCTACGATTCGGCGGTCCATCAAGCGTCCCCATGGTACATGTCCGCACCGTCACGGTCTCGAGTCTATCGGCATGGGCCGCCCGAGAGAAGCGCTCGAACGACCACAACCGCAGAGTAGGGGCGACTGTGAGGATAGATGCGGCTTCGCCCTACAAAGACGCATCGCACATGCCGTGGTACGCCGCAGCAAGTACGGCCGATCCCCAATCGATCTCTAGCTCCTCGCCGTCGGCGATGGCCCTCGCGTGCCCACGAGACGGGCGCCGACAGAGTCACCGTGGGTCGCTGGTAAATAGTACCCACCAAGAGCCACAACAGTACGCCCCGGTGCCGCGACACCGGTCGACGGTGAGCTCGGGACCATCCGCCGACTCCACGCAGAACGAATAATTAGTAAGCTGTCATATGGCTAGGCCTCAATGAATTGCTAAACATGGAAAATAGGTACTATACTTACCCGAATCGCGAAGCCACCGCAGGGCGGGCCATGCCATTGCCGCCCGAGAAGTCGGCGCATGGAGGCGCAGCCTCCGCCTAAGAACGCTTTTGAAACACGCCCAACAGTATGCCACGCCATCCACACCCTGCGTCCGGCGGAATGCAGCGCCCCGCGATAGGCAAGCCGAGCAAAGATCGCGACATCCCGCAGAAGTCGGGCCATCTCCCGAAAGGGAGGTGGAAGGTGTGCGTCTCGGCCGCCAACGGTCCACCAGCGGCGCCAGAGCGACCGGTCGAATGGGAATCGTCGTGACCGCTCCGGACCGGCCTTAACCTCCCCATCGTCGTCAACCAGACCGCCGTCCTCTTCGGTGGCCTCTACCATCCGTGCGAGAGGTAGAAGGCCGGAACGGCTCAGCCTACAAAGCACGAAGAAGTAAGTACATAGTGCGCATACGATACAAAAAAGTGACAAATTTGCGGACAAACCTCTCTACCCAGCGTGGGTCTAGTTTCCAAGCCCGTCGGGGTGTCCGCGTACGAACCACCCCAACTCGCCAGCGTCGTCCCGCCAACCGGATGCGGCACACGACGGCTCATGGCGGTCAGACGTCGACCAACCGTCCAAAGAGATCGAAATGCCAATCCGAACCACTGTGGTCTTGAGCCATACCGCAAATTAAGAAATTAAAAGCATTCATATTACTTACGCATTTAAATTATACTCCAATGGCATTACACTTTGCCCTAACACAATGACATAATTTTTCCTACGAAAGGCTATATTACGTTAACGCCTATACCGACTGCTATGGATTGCGAAATATTTAATACATCATCGTTACTATGCATATTTATAATGGGTGAAGCTTTCGGGGAAAAAACAAAATTTGACATGTTTGATAATCCAACGTGTTTGGAACCATGTATCGTGTATTTAACATTCTATAAACTAGCATTTGCGAATGCACGCGTTATCGACATGTTTACCATTATATAAACTAGCATTTAGAAAAGTAACATGTACGCAATTAGCGCAAAGACTTGAGAATAGTACAACTAAATTTATTTTTACTAACTCATTTTTCCTTCATGTTATCTCTCAACATTTGCTAACGTACCATGGTTACTAATTAATCATGCCATCTCTAAATATTTGCTAACAATATGTCACTATACATAAGTTGCTTGCTAACCTATCATGGTTTCAAAAATAAACTTCTACAAATTAATACTACAAACTTACCGTCCTAGTCGTCGATGCGAAACGAAGAACTTCTTTTTCCTCCTCTTCTTCTTCCCCTCCTATTTTTCTTCCTCTCTTTCTCCTCTTTTCCTCTCGTCTCGGTTGTGTTTCTGGCGATTCGCGCGTTGGAATGGCGACGGTTGTCATGCCATGTTTTTATAGCTGCCCCAAGTCGCCATACGGTTGGGCGACTTGGGTTGAGCTGCCACCAAGTCGCCATACGGTTGGGCGACTGGGTTGAGCTGCCACCAAGTCGCCAATCCACAAAGCGACGACGCCTGGAAACTTTAAATCGCCGTCCTATTGGGCGATTTGAATTATTGTCGCACTACGGTTGGGCGACTTGAGCAAATCGCCCAACCGTACGGCGACACACGATTATTTCTGTAAACAAAATTTAAGCGGTATTATTTCTGTATTTTGGAATAAAAAATAGATTATTTAAAAAAAATTCCTTTACACCTGCCCAAAAAAAACCATAAATTATTGCAGCCGATTCTACAATAGTCAAATAAAAGAAAAATCTCCAATGGTTCAAAAGTACATCATTGGTATGCCAATGATGTCAAGATCCTCACCTTCCGACGATTTTAGCGTAGGAACCCGAAGGTTTCAACGTCTATGACTCTCACGACCGTCGATCAACGATAGACAAGGATACTTCACACCTTGCCGACCACCCTAAAAGCCCTTTTGCTACGACACATTCCTGTCACGTACAATGCATCCATCGTACTCTTTATATAACCATCATAAGCAGCTTTCATCACAACACTGTTGATGATCGAGACACAGAGTCCCTTATTAAGCTTACTAGGAAAATAATATGAAAGCACGTACGATCTAAATGAAGACCTTTATTGTTGTGGACACGGTTAGATATGACTTGTATAGGGTGTTCTTTGCATATTTACGTACACATGTAACTTATATATGTTGCCCTTTAGGTCCATTGGAAAAGACAATGGTTCATTCTAATATGATATCAGAGCTATGGAAACCCTAACCCCAACCCTAGCCCAAGTTTCTCCCACCTGACCGACCGACCGCCCACCGCCGCCTCTGCTGTCTCCGCGCCTGAGCACAAGCTCCCCTGTTTTTCTTCGCGCCTGAAGCCCACGCACCGTCAGAGCTTCTCCGCCGCCACCCGGGCCTACCCGATGCTACGCCAGGCCTCTTTGACGGACCCACGTCGCCCCACCGCCAGATCTGTGCCACCCGCACCAGTTCATTCCAATAGACACAATGAGTGTATAAGAATACTGACGAGGATACAACAATCCTCAATTAATTGAATTATTTATTTGTAATACTTATTATGGATAATGATATCCTTAAATAACTATCAGAGATGCTCCTTATCATTAGTTTACAATGACAAAGGAAGATTACGACTACTTCAAGGTCGTAAGGTCTACTACGACCATCTCATGGTCGTAAGGTCTATGACGACTACCTTATAGTCGTAAGGTTTGCTACGACCAGGTCAACTACGACCATCCTATAGTCAATAGAACCCTCAGACATGTGGATCCAATCACGCGTGGTAGTTATACACGTGTTGTTTATCTCTAACATAACCGCACGTAGTTCTCTCTGTCTCTGGCGTACTTGCATGGCGAACGTGCAAGAGAGTGTCTCTCTGAAAATAACTGACATCAACGTGCACAATTAGCCAACCGTCAAGGCGCCTCCTCGCGCATAACAACTCTCACCCCTTCGGAAGTTATATAAGTGCAACACCGGTGGATAGGGAGAGAAAGAAAAAGAAAAAACAACAGATTGCTCAAACCATAGAAGTTATTTAGTCTTAGCTTCGGTGGCTTCTTTATTCTTGTAAACACATTCAATACAAGAATACATGAATATGGTTATTATTATATCTGGAGAAGGCCTGAACCTGTAATATCTCAAAAATCCCAATTTTGGGAAAGTAGAATGAAAATAAGTGGGAGAATAATTTTGGGCATGTTCACATGTGGGAAAGATTATTTGAGCATGTTTTAAAAAATTTCATCAAAAGCAACAATGCATTTATATGAAAACAACAACTTGGAAAAATTTTTGAGAAATCACAGAACAGGTAAAATCTTGAAAACTATACACAAGAAACCACATGGTGTCATAGTCCCGACAAAAAATTTCATAAATTTTGGACCCCGTTTGCTAAGTACAAAAAAATCAGGAATCATTCAGCCAGTTTTGGAAAAATTAAGAAGCCATTTTGAATTTCCCCACGCGCTGATGGGCGAATTTGCCCAGCCTAATTCACTCGCATAGCGCAGCAGCCCACGGTAGCCTCGCTCTTTCCTTCTTGTTGACACGCTGGGCCCGCTTGCTAGAGGTTGTCTTCCACCTCTCGTCAAGACGCTGCGTTGCACCAAATAAGCAATCACCGCTTCATCGCTTTCACCCGTGGATCATGACCAATGCCCACAGAATCGAGTCTCAACTGCCTCCATCATCTCGACGAGCCCTTGCCCATGCTATCCACCCCACTGTCACACTATTTTCCAGCGCGAACGGAGGAACCTGAGTGCGTCCACGAGTTTCTCGCACGATCGCCGACATCTTGTCGTTATTCTTGCGCAATTATCCCAGCTACTTAAGCAATAGAGCGCGCATCGTCTTCCTCAGCCCGCCTAGGTTCTATTTCGCACATATCCGAGCTTCATCGCTCCTTGGTTTCGTGGGAACACGTTTGTTGTCTCTGACGCTAGTGAGCACGCTTTCTCAGCTCTGCCGCTCTAGTGAGCTTCCTCACCCACGACACTCATGTCATTTTTACCCTTATCCATCACTTGCTCTTCTCCTTTACTCAATGTAGCTCCGGGAGTCTTGTAGCACGATCGCGCTCACCTTCGTCCTCAACTCTGGTGTGCACCCGATCTCACCAACGCATTCTCGTTGCTCCGATGAGTTCGGGCTCAACTCCACCGCGTCATCATGTGTTCCATACCATACTGATGCATTTTCCCCACTCAAAGCAGATAGATTTGCCGAAAATCCAAGTGCCTTCGCCATCTTCCTCCCTCACGGTTGTCGCCGCTATTTTCGTTCTCCTTTGAAGCCTGGTGAGCCTCAGACTGATTCCTTGAGTCTACACTATCTCTAGCAGCTCAGTGAGCTAACGCGACATTCCTTGTAGCTTCTTTGTTGCTGTGGTGAGCTGTCGTTGTAAACCTCCTTTGTACCACCATTGCTCGTCGTCGACAAGCCGCCTCAACCCTTCCCCGGACTCATCTTCTTCACCCTTGTGGTTGTGGTGTGTCACTGGTCCTCATGCGTGCATCATTTTGCCACGGGTGAGTCTCTAGCGTCCACTCCTCCTTAGCCATCCATGGTGCCGCCGCGGTTGCATACTACTAGCTCGCCTCCGATGACCCAAGGCCCCTATGCCTGGTCGATTAGCATCGCTTAGACTAGCTGGGTCCGGTGCATCACTCTTTTCACCCGAAGGATGCCACCTACATGAAGTACATCGTGGACCTGAGGCATTCCGCCGCTCCTCACCACAGTAATGCCACATCCGGCCATATCTATCACTACCACCACCATCCATAGCTTCGCCTTGCTTCCCTCTTTCCATTCTGCCCATAAGCTCACCAAGCCTTCGGCCGCGAGCAGCTTTGCTCCCCTTCCTTCTCTCTCTCTCACTCTCTCTCTGATCGGTGGGACCCACTCACGTTTAAGATTTAGATTAACACTAATGACAATGGTTAAATGTAATGGGTGCATGACATGTGGGACCGGGCGAAAAGTTAAAAAGAAATCTAATTCAAATCACATTTAGAGTATGTGTCACTGACATGTAGGACCACACACTATTCTCGGTTTTAAAATACGTTTTAAAAATTGATAGACTAATATGTGGACGCTAGTCGTTAGATAATTAAAATAAAAAAAAATAGGTTTAATCATTTAGTTAATAAGTAATAAGTCTATGACATGTGGGACCGCCTCTACTTTATAAATAAAACCCCAGAAATGAAAACTATGAGAGTCTGACAAGTAAGCCCCACATGTAAGTTAATAAAATTCAAAAAAAAGAAGAAGAGAAAAACCATTTTCAGTTTAGAGGAAAATACGCTTTCTCTGTTGAAAAGCGTAATTCTCAGTAGAACTTAGAGGAAAATACACTTTCTCTGTTAGAAAGTGTAAACCTCAGAGAATATGCTTTTGACGTCACCCTTTTATTAATTTCTAGAATTTCAAAACTGAAGCAAATTGAAATGTTAATAACTTTTGCATATGAACTCCAAATTAAATAAATCTTTTTTTTTCTAAATTCATATAAAATCATGTTCTATCTGAATATGCAAAAATATTTAGATTTTGTTGCTGTTGAAATTATTTTTCTATATTTAATTTGCAACCAGAGTAAAGCAAACACCTCATTTGACTATGTTGATCCTACTATTTTAATTATTGTACTTCTTTTTGTAAAATCTATTAGGTATGCGTGTATGTTGGCTTAAAATTGCTATATTAGGGATAACAGTAGGTATATTCCTATTCAATGCATGATCTTCCTTGAAATATTGGTATCCCTACTGTTGTAGCCAATAGATTATGGCTTAAGCAATAGATGATGCCAATTTGGGTATTTCGAGTGCGAATATCGCACAAGTGCTTAGCTAGGCTCTAGATTTGCTAAAATTAGAAAAATGGATGACATGTTGAATATGAGTTTGGGAGATTTTGAAATGATGATCCAGAGGGGTTTACCTTTGTTATTTGCATAAAAAAAAATTGAAAAACTTGGTTTGTGATGCAGGTGAGTTATATTATATTTTGAGAAGTGTGATAGGTGTATCTTACAAGTAAATATGGAGAGATCCTCACCCGGGTCAATTAAGGACCGGACACCGGTGCTCCCAATCTAAAGCCTAAGCATACCACCACATGTGCCAGTATGGGACGGCCTTAGCTAATTAAGTTATTGAAAACAGCCTTGCACGTTGGTAGGCTGTGGTAGTGCGAGCTTGACAGGTGTAGGCATGTTCGAAGGGGATCTCTTCATCGAGGTGTTGGGAACAAAGCCTTCCGGCACAACGGTGAACGCCTCACTGAGACGAGGGTGTACTCGGGTGAAATGAGGGTGTTCGTTCGCCGATCTAGTGCAAGGTTAGGACTAGGTGATGTAAAGACTTCGATGTGTGCTCTATACTGCTTACCAAAGGATAGTGAGTGGTGATATCGATGGATGCCAAATAAATTAGAGAATTCGTATTATGTAAAAAAAAGTTGTACACATCTGTATAGTATAAATCTATTTAAATAGCTGTGCTCGCGGTCATGAGCATGCTTGGTGTGGTCCATCAGGTATAGTCTTGGTTTTTGAAGAAAAAAACAGTTCTTGTTGGGAAAACAAGGGAAGGGTTTTGTTGTTGATATTTGAGTTGAGTGCCATGTTTATGGCTGAAAGTAAGATGTTGATCGCAGCCGATGAGGGTTGCGATTTATTATTTATCAAGTACTTACTTGTTGATTCTTTAATTACTTAACTGCTCTTTAAATTCCATTGCAAATTACTATGTATGGATATGGCAAATAAAACTTGCTTAATGCTGAAAATAACTTGTAGTATAGAGCCTCATCCCTTGTTGCCATGCATATATATATAGTTTGCGATACACTACAAGTCTTGCTGAGTATGCAATGTACTCAATCTTGCTTAAATTATTGTTCAGAGATAGATGATGAACATATGCCAGACGATGCGTTTTTTCCACCCGATACCGGAGGGTTCGGTGATGTGTCTTTCTAGGTCTTATTCCTTGTCAGTTGCCTGAGGGTTTGGATGGGCATGCCACTGGACTTTTGCATCTAAGTTATTATATTTTCGCTGCTACTTCTGATACTTGAGTTTTTATTTGGCCGGTCGGCCTCTGGGATGTAAACTTTGTAATCGCTTAAGTTATGTACCATATTTGTTTCATGTTGTATGTATGTATGTATGTATGGATGGATGGATGTGTATGCCGGTATTGCGGATATGTGTACTAGCCCCTGATTATGAGACTAGTATGGTACACACACAAGGATTTCGGGTATTCGATGCCTAGCGTCCGACACTACATAACTACCACAAAAGATTCTAGACAATGTTGACATTACCTAGTCACAAGAAATACCAGCTGTTTATATACATATTATGCTTTCGCTGTTTAATTCGCTACTTTTGATACTTAAGCTTTTATTTGGCCGGTCGACCCTTGTGATGTAAACTTTGTAATCGTTTAAGTTATGTACCATATTTATTTTATGTTGTATGTATGGATGTGTATACCAATATTATGGATGTGTGTACTAGCCACTGATCATGAGACTAGTACGGTACACATAAAAAGGTTTCGGGTATTCAAAGCCCGGGGTCACACACAAAGGTTTCGGGTATTCAAAGCCCGGGGTCTGACAGAAGCTATCTACAAAACCCCATGTCTTCTTTTGCGTAATCTTGATCATAGTGTCCCCAACATTTATTTCATATGATCGATATTAAAACATCGACAAATACAATGAGAATAGGGATGCTGAGAATGCAATGACCGCATTCAGAATTATGGATTATCTCAGAACTTATGAGTTATATTACGGAATACATGAGCTACCCCTTTATAGCTATTGAAGGCGTGACAGTTAATTAATGCCGCTAAAGACACCTCATATCTTCAAGCATGTTCCTCTGTTGAATCTTGAATCGTCACATCGCTTAGCCAACTATCGTAAGCTGCCGGATACACTAATAACCGCTCTCACATTAGTCATGTGGGAAACTGTCATATCTCCCGACTAGTTTCATGTGGGAAATTGTCATATCTCCCGACTAGTTTGTTGGCCAGAGATGACCCAAACAGTATAGTTGGTCGTGTAGTATTCATGACTGATCGTCTCATGACTAAAGACGATATGCAACCAGTTTAACTATAATAAAAGGGATTCGACTTCCTTTTTAATATTGGTTGTAGTTCATAACCGTCGTAAAACGGGCCTGACGGGTCTCTAATTTATGTGCTTGCTTTCACATAGACTAAAACTTTGACAGGAAATATTGATAGAGAATCCTCGTCAAACACCATCATCACACAGTACTTTTCCAGCCATTCCGTGAACAAGGGGCGCCCCTCCTGCATAGTTATCCGTGCCGCCTGTTTTTGTTCCCTTCCCTCAGACCTTTGCTCGACCGAGGGAATTCTTTCCACGGAATTTCCCCGTACCCAGCTCCAAACGTATGGGTTTAGACAAAAAAAACCGACCACGACTACACATTGGTACTGTTCCGTCACTGAACGATCCATGAACAATCCACTTAGAGCAGAATCAGATGGCTTGAGGCCAATTACGTGCCACGTGTGACAGCAGCCGCTCGTTGTTTCGCGTGTTTGTTACCTGGTGGCTTTCGTGCCCCAGATCGCCATCAACCGCGCGGGCGTACGGCGCACAGGCCATGACGGGGGAGAGGACGCAATGGCGGGCCGACACGGCGGCGACGGGTCGGACCGTGCCGCACCTTTCGCCGAAGAGAACAAGAGCAAGATCGGATTTGGGGGCGATTGCATGCGATCCTGGTCGGGGAGAAAGGGAAAGTGCTCACTGCTCAGGCGTTGGCCCAAGCTATAGTAGTGTGCGTGTACGTTGAGGGTCTGGCTCGATGAAAACGTGCAATGGGTGTAGATGGGAGCCAGACCGGCCGGTTTGGGAGGGTCTACCGTCTACCTGAAGCGATGTCCTCACGGCTAGTACTGTAAGTTAACAAATAGTAACTTACGATGTAATGGGAGCTAGAGATGCTTAATAATATGATATGCGGCTCTCCTACGCATTCCTCGGGAAATAATGCGAGGGACACTATGCTACAATTTTTCTTACTACGCTTCGGTTGGAGAGCGGAGATATATAATAATGGAAAATGTCCATTTTACTCTCGAAGTATCGCTGTCCGGACATTTAACCCCCTAGTCTAAAAACTGGCTATTTAGCACCCTCACGTCGCAAAACCAATGCACTTAACCCCCGAGGTGGTTTCGGAGGCGGTTTTGCCACGTGGCGACTGATGTGACCGCGACGTGGCGACTGATGTGGTTGCGACGTGAGAGTGGCTCGGTCGGTTTCGATCAGATTCAGGTCAGGCTCGGGCGCTGGCTTGACTCAACTGAGTGCACACACTGTCAGGCACGGTGGCTAGCTTCTTCTCTATGTGACCCGAGGAAGAAAGAGCATAGTGTTGAGTTAGCACTGTGCACAACTGGCTAAGCCAGGCCGCGCCCGGCCTAGGCATGTTACTGCCATGTAGTCACCCATGTGGCAAAACTGGCCGAATTCAGTGCCACGTAGGCAATATCATCGAGCAAAACAATCTTCAAAGTTAAGTGCACTGGTTTTGAAACGTGAGGGTGTCAAATGGCCGATTTTTTAGATTAGAGGGATAAGCGTCCGAACAACAATACTTGGGGGTTGTTAAAATGCACATTTTCTGTTACATTTTCCTCGTGTAACAGACCATTCTGGGTTCACGGGAATTTCCCCGTACCCATCTCCAAACGTATGGGTTTAGGAAAAAAAAAAACCGACCACGACTACACGTTGGTACTGTCCCGTCACTGAACGATCCATGAACAATCCACTCGGAGCAGAATCAAATGGCTTGAGGCGAAGTACGTGTCACGTGCGACTCGTTGTTTCGCATGTTTGTTACCTGGTGGCTTTCGTGCCCCAGATCGCCATCAACTGCGGGCGTACGGCGCACCGGCCATGACGGGGGAGAGGACGCAATGGCGGGCCGACACGGCGGCGACGGGTCGGACCGTGCCGCGCCTTTCGCCGAAGAGAACAAGAGCGAGATCGGATTTGGGGGCGATTGCATGCGATCCTGGTCGGGGAGAAAGGGCGTTGGCCCAAGCTATTCCCCGGTTCCTCTGTTACATTTTCTGTTACATTTTCCTCGTGTAACAGACCTTTCTAGGTTCACGGGGGGCCGGTGATCTGAGCTGTCAATTAATTGTCTAATTCATGGTTCGCGAAGTGTGACAATTGTACAGTGATTAACGTACAAAGGACTGCAGCTATTTCGCATTCATAGAGATTCTATGAAATTTGGACAGTATAAGCTTAGTTTCTATGGTATTATCATTACGTGCAATTTTATTTCTATTGTGATCTTGCAGTTTTGTGTTAAAAAATGATTTTCGGTTTTAATTGGCTCCTTTTTCTGATATTTCACTCTGTTTATTTTGACCATATATGTACTTCCCGTTGAAAAAATAATCATAGTTGCTTATCTTGTTAGTTTTGAGGCATGAAAATGAATTTATGATCCAAAATGTACCACACAATGTCATTTCTCTGGTAGGTACCTATTTGACATCTTTGCAACAAGAGAGAGAGATAGAGTATCTGTTTCACATAGGTATAGTTTAGTCCAGATTAAAGGTCGGTCAATAAACAGCTTATTCCTTGTGGTGTCTTTTGAAATGGTTTTTTACACACTTCGCAAATTTACTATGTCTAACTCCTATAGTCAAAAAATGTGTTCAGATGTTACCTACTCATCCATATGGACAAGAACAAAATCAAAGTCCACATTAAGTTACAATCATCTGAAAAACGAATTTGTCGATGAACAGCTTTATTCCTTGCTGCACCTTTTAGCATGTCAGTTCACACTTTACAAATTTACTGTGTTCACTCAACACCGTACCACAAGTCTTGTAAGAATGTAACGGTTGTTCATCCATAATTCAGGGCCATGTACACACACCAAAATTTCCCAACCTTCGCAACGGTTGTACAGACACCTGACGTGGTTGCTTCAGAAGTCACAAATATATTTTTTGAGAACAAGCAAATACTTAGAAATTTTGAGAGGGAGCCGCTAAGTCTTTGACACATTTTATCTATGTATGTGCAATGATTTTCTTGGCCATGATAGCAGCTGATTGATTTAGGACACCATTCTAGAGGGGAAGTAGTACTATCTAGTACCTGTCCTAAGGTATATATTGGTCAATGTAAAACCAGAAATAGGTGCTCAATGATGAAAGGCACGAGGAATTCAATCAACGTAAGGCAAGTTTAGCTTAGTAACAGTTTGTGTTTAGTCTATAAAGAAAAAGTTTAGGATGTACCCACTACAGTCAACCACAACTTTAAGATAAGGGGAAATGCATCATCTAGAAACAAAATTACACTGAGCTTATACAAATTGTACAACAAGTAAGACCATTGATAGCTTTCGCGTTTCAGATCTACCCTCTATCTATATATACTCATCTATCTATTATTATAGGAAAATATTCATTTGACCCTCTGAAGTATCGTTCTTCGGACATGTAACCTCTGATATAAAAAAACAGTCATTTGACACCCCCACGTTGCAAAACCAATACACTTAACCCCGTATGGCTGTTTTGCTCGGTGGTATTGCCTACGTGGCACTGGATTCGGCCGGTTTCGCCACATGGGCGACTACGTGGCAGTGACATGCCTGGGCTGGGCGCAGCCTGGCTTAGTCAGCTATGCACAATGCTAGTTTGACACTATGATCTTTCTTCCTCGGTTCACATAGAGAGCAGAGGAGCAAAGACACAGGGCGACATCGAGCTTAGGTAGCGGAACAGCAACCCGGAAGCAAGCACGATGTGTTCCAGAGGGAGGCGAACTAGATTTTGGTGGAACGAGATGTCATATAGGACAATAGCAGCTGAAACGACACGAAAGAGCTGGCGGCCGCGAAAGAGAGAGAAAAAAGGGTGGTGGCGATTCCAGCGGGATACGGTGGCAGAAGTGAGCGCACCACATGTTCCAGAGTATGGGGAACCCATTCCCGAGGTCGATGAGAGTAGAAGAGGCGCTGAGAATGCTGGTGGCGGCCATGGCGGCAAGGAGGGGTGGAGGATGACGATGGCGACCTATGGTGGAGAGGACGGTGTCGTCGATCGAGTCGCCGATCTTATGAAATAAATAGAGGAAAATGGCTAAGAGTTCTTGGATAAGAATGTGATTGCTCTTCATTGCAAGGGGTGCCTTGAATAAGGAGCTAGACTAGCCCTAATTACACTGAGTGTATTGTGGTTGTTCTCTCTTGGTTGTCTTCGGATTGATCTTAATGGTTCAGATCCTGACGGTCTTCTCCGAATGTCCTTTCCATCGTTCGTATTCTCCTTTAAATAACTGGTGAAGTGGTGGTAGTTACTCCTAGAAGAGACAACTTTTGGAAGTGACGCGTCTGGTCGGGGGAACAGTGGCAGTTAGTGAAATGCCAACTGATCAGCGGTTGATGTTAGTGGAAGACAAAACCATATAGTGGTTATTCTCAATGACTTAGGGCCAGAAACGTCATGTGGTTTGGAGCAATTAAGACATATGTTCCATTCATCACACGGAAAGGATGTATTTGGAATCGAGTCCAAGTGCCAGTTCAAAGCTTCTACGAGCAGTCATCTAGTCATGCAATGGGTACAGGACCCCCTCCGACTAGGTTACCCCTCAAGGGACTCCTGAGATTCTAACGACTATAGGGGTCGTAAGCTATGAGGTTTACGACTACATAAGCTATGTGGCTTTTAATTAATATTTAGGAATGTAATCCTTGTCAGCTATCCCCCAAACTTTAAGTGAATCTGTAATGTGAACCCCTTCTGACGAAAATCCGTATCGGGGACAACCCTCATTTTAATGGCGAAGTTAACGTGGTGGTCTGTATTCACTTTAAAGTTGAGAAACTGTTTAGGAAACCGAAGAGGTTTCGGTCCATTGGACTTTGGGCAACACCCTATTGCAGTTAAGGAAGTACGGCTATAAAATCCCCACAACACATTGCTTTAGGATTTTTACGCTCTCAGATTTTGCTTCAATCCCTTTTCCTCTTCTCGCCAAGAACTTTCTTCAACTTCTTTTCATCTTCTCACCACAAATCCAACAATGTTGGGCTCAATCACCAATTGGCCAGTTTCAGAGTTGAGCGATAAGAAGCTCAAGTATTTGGAGAAGGTCGGGATGCTTTCTGACAAGAATTTGATCTCTTGGATATCTGCGGTCGTAGAGCATTTCCCGAGCGGCAACGACGGCGAAATCCCCATCTTCCTTGCATACATTGAGTGTGGGTTCATGCTGGCGGCACACCCGTTTCTCTCCAAGGTTGTTGAGTATTACGAGGTCGAATTGGTGAACCTTGCTCCTAATTCTATCGCCAACCTCAGCATCTTCGTCTATCTTTGCGAAGCATACCTAGGATTCAAGCCAGATCTGGAGGTTTTTAGGTATTTATACAAGATGACGAAGTTAGAAAAGTCGGCGGCTGCACTTGGGGAGTGCTCTCTGCACCTCCACAACTGGAAGACTGAGGAATACATCTGTATGTACCCCAAGTCTTCATGGTCATCATGGAAGAAGAACTGGTTCTACATTGTGGTCACAAAGGACGATAGCCTCTGCTTCGCCAGCAAGGTGGTGACCAAAAACCTGAATTGGAGATCTTCTACAAAGAAGGAAGGAAAGGTGGGAAGATGGATTGAAGCCATCCAACACCTCAATATTAGAGGTCTGACTTCTTGGCATGTGGTGAGAGATTTCTCCATGCGCCGAATAAGTCCTCTGAAGCTCCGAGCACGTTCCATGCTTTGGTACGTTGGTCGGGACAATGCGATCAAGGACTCTCCGGAGCATAAGTCCTTTCTCCGACCGGTCAGGTCTATTTTTGTTTGATTATTTTATAACATTAAAGTCTCTCCATATATTGTTTATAGCCCTTTCCCCTGAAGAGATCAGGGATAGGATCAAAATGGCCTGCATTAGGGAGCCTGATGATAAGGCTGATATTCCTTGGATCTTAGTTATTGTCTCTCGAGAAGAGAGAATAGAGAGACTTAAGGTAAAAATAATAACCTCTTTTCACCACATATGTATTTCCTAATTGGTTGCTATAACACCCCTTTGACGTGCAGATGGTCGGATTGAATATCAAAGAGCTCACTGAGAACTGCAAACCAATTGATTCTCCAACCACTTTTGCCTCAACGACCACTCAGGATGGTGGTCCCGCGGAGGTAAAAAATGGTACAAAAAAGAAATACATATTTTAGGTAAAGAATTTCATCGCCAAACTAACCTTGATTTTTAATTAGGCGGGAGAGAAACAAAATCCATAGACTGAAGCTACTGTGGTTGTAGACACCGGGACGGTCGTGATCGACCAGTCAGTTGCTCCTGAAGAAACTATCCTGGACGTCGACAAGACTACAATCTCTGAATAGATGGTCGAGGTATTTATTTCCAACCGAATGGTTGAGGATATTACTTCCAACCTCCAATCGAAGGATGTAAGGGGTTTGACCAACCCTATCGGATCAGAGCCGGTAAAATCGGTCGAAAATAAAAAGAGGAAGGCAAGCACTCTGGACTTTGCTCCAGGGCGTTTCAAATTCAATACCAAGAAGACCAAGTATGTAAAATAAAGATTTTGCATAAATTCATACCTTTAGTTTTCGTTGCATTCTGAAATCTTGAACTTCCTTTCTTTTGTTTTCTTAGATCCTCTTGTGTTTCGGTTACTTCTTATCAGAACACCCCTCAGGAGGAAACTCCTGAGGAAAGGGTGGTTGAGCTAGCCCCCGAGTAGATGGAAGCACCAATGCCTTCTTAGAAATCCTTGGCGGTTCCGACCCCACCTTTGGAGGCAGAGGTTCAAGAAAAGTCCCAGCAGGTTCTGCTTGCTGCTAGGGTCGAAGTGGCCGAAGAGGAGGGAGCAAGCATCCTTCCTTCTCTCTTCAGTGGTCGCATGGGGAGGTCTTCTACCTTAGTTAGGAGGACTCCTCACCCCAAGGACATCCCCAACCGCCCTCAAATCTTTGATGAAAAAAGACTTGAGGAGGTTTGGTGGAAGAAAATCTCAGACTGTCGATCAAAGACAGATTTTGGGAGTATTTACTCCAATTATGCAGACAAGGCGATCCAGGTAAATATCCACGACCACTCCTATAGCATATGGAGTTTATGTGAAACTTAAGGAAGTTTCTTTTCTTTCTTTTTACAGCATATAGTGGAGAATATTGCTGTGGTCGAACAGCTGACCCAACGAATGACTTAGAAAAGGAAAATCTCAGATTAAAAAGTAAAACACTTATCCTTAACTTATTATTCCCCTTTTTATATTATGTTCCTTGTTATCTCTTAATTCTCCTCTTATCGTGATTGATAGAATTGGAGAATTTCGAGAAGGAGGCTAAGGCTAAGGGAGCAGTCATAGCTGCACTTTAGGAGAAGTGCAAAGCCAAGGACTAGTCGATCGAAGACTGGTCGACTAGATTCAATGATGCAGGCCTCCCTAAAGCACAAGGAAGCTATTGAAGCTTCCGAGAAGAAGGCTCAATGTAACTGATCATAGATCCAACTAGTGTATTATGTATTTTTAAGTTTATTTTAACCTCAGTCTACTCGCGCAGAGCAAACTGGAAGTCTTACTTCCCTGTTTCCTTTTCATCTTTCCTAAGTACTTCTTACAGTTTCTCTTCCAATGCCCAGTCTCATGATAATGGTAACATTCTGTGTCAGGTTTAGGACCCAGCTTAAGCTTCTTAAGCTTAGCCTTGAGACTCTTGATCTCATCTTTAGTCTTTCCTTTGCCCTTTCCATTTCCCGATTTACACTTTTTCTTGAAGGTTGTAGTCTTTTGAACCATCATCACATGATTGGAACTTTTCTTGATGCTCTCCTTAGCACCTTTAAGCATGCCATGCAACTCGGTCATTGACTTCTCTATGCCATTCATATGAAAATTCAATATGACCGGCTCAAAGCTCGCAAGGAGCGAGAGGAGAATAACATCAGTAGCCAACTCTTGGATAAAGGGAAAACCAAGCTTCTCCAAGCTCTCAATGTGACCAATCATTTTGATTACATGAGGACTGATCGGGTTGCCCTCCGACAGCCTACAAGAAAACAATGTCTTGGAGGTATTTGAAACATACCTTTCAGACCCACACTCATATTGTAAGCGTTTGTGGTCTCATATTGCTTCTGAAGCTCAGAGTTCATGGTTGCAAGCATAAGGTAGTGCACATCGACTGCGTCGTTGCAATGCTTCTCATAAGCATTCTTTTCAGCTCGAGTTGCATCTGCATTTGGTTCCTCGGGATAGAGACCCTCTAGAACATATTCCTTCTTTTCTTGTTTGAGAACAATTCTCAAATTGCGAAGCCAGTCAATAAAGTTGGTTTCATTCAACTTTTCTTTCTCAAGAATAGATTGCAAATTAAAGGTAGGTGCAGAAGAAGTAGTAGGTGCCATGATCTACAACAAAAATATATGCAAAAATTCAGCACTATGTTTATGACATATCTTTTATTTGATACTCATGTTGGTGGTTATGTTCAACCAGTCTATGACCAGCTCGTATCTCTATACGACTAGTCTTTACCTGGTCATATCTCCATATGACTAGTCTGAATCTGGTCGTATCACCATACGACTAGTTTATACCATCAACAGTCAATAAAAGATACTCCCACTATATGTTCTTAACCATGTTTCCCTCAAACATCATATAGTGAGTTCAAGATTCAAAAAATCATTAAGTCCTAGTGAGCTTTGGTATCATTGCTAGAAACCAAGTGATTTTAGGTAGACAACCTCTTGCTAATCATATCACATATGACTCTTATTTGTTGGGTGACATCTCTATGCCCCGGCTACCAACACTATGCCCCAAGGCCCAAAACTGTTTTGATAACATTGTCAAGTTAAACCAACACTATGCTTGTGGGTGTCCGACACCCATCCTATCTTATTAAGATAGTTAAGGGCACTCTACTTTGGTAGACCTACCAATTAACGATCAAAATCGTAATAGGTGCAGCAATTGGAAAGGCATCAAATTAACTTAATTTTTCTTGAGGGATAATATTCTACCATGTGAAAACAACTAATGATAAAACATGAATAATAGCATGATAGGAATAAACATTCATAGATAATCAAATTAAACTATGAAATAGTATAGCCCTCAACATGACGATCTCCATCATCATGCTTCCTGTCCTCCGACCACCATGCTTGACGTCTCTGGACACATTCATCTACTAAGCAATTACTCCTAAAAGCTAGTAATGAATTACATAGGATAATATCAAGCATCACATGTCGGTACGCAGACCATTATATAATAATATGTAGCTCGATGTCTATCTCACAGCATGACACACAGACCATGAAAATCCATTCATGCATCACATACACAATGGGCCATACTATTCACATCAATTCCTGCAAAAATGAGTTATGCATAGAATCCAATTCTATCGGACGACATGAACACATACTATTATATAATGCGGCTACGACCACAGTGGTCCCACTAGCTGATTAGCGGACGGGGATCGAAGGGGCAGCGCCCCTTGCTAGTTGAGGGCAGCACGCTCGAAAATTTTTCCAAGACATGGATTTCATTCACATAATCAAACCATGGAAATCATTGGATTAATCATATTAACCCTATTCCGAACCAATCTGATCACTACCTTGATACGACCATGCACTGCGACACACTCCGATGGCGGAATTCCGACCAGTAGGAGTATTATGCAATGTGGTCGTGAACAAGCGCAACAATCCATCTTGTGCTCTTAACTCATACCTCCTCGCAAGACCCATCTACTACTGCCGAATACCTGATCGATCTTATCGACCATTGCCTAGACTGTTCCATCCAGATGGAGTGATCTGGGATACCAGACCAAACTAGTAATAGATCCAATCTACTACTACCACATATCAAGTATATGCGATCGATCTAGATCAAAAACTATGCAGGATGGCACTAATACCACTGAAGGGATAAGGGTAGGCTACGCTAGCTGGCAATTCAAAAATTCTACTACGTAAATTAGGAAGCCAAGCAAGTAGTGATCACAGATCGTTACCACCAGACGGGCAGCGCAACGGAAGAAGAGTTGGAGTAGCCTGATCCAACGTAGAGCGCGTCAATGAAGTTGCCGTAGTCGATAGTCCAACGTCGAGCACATCGATATAGTTCCTTGTGAAGATCGCAGATCGTCCTCAAGCAAAATAGCAACCGTAGTAGCGCCTCTACGGTATCCACACGTCCAGGGAAGGAACACCATACGCCGGTGTGCTAGCACCAACTCGCACGGCAGGGCTTTCTCAAGAAGATGGCGGCTAGGGTTTCGATGGATCAACTCTCATGTATCGCAACGTCGAGCTCACCCATAGCCTCAAGCATCTTTTTATATAGTGCCCATGACAGATCCTATCCGAACACGTTTGTTCCTACCCGTTAAGTATGTGACCCATTAGGTTCATGCGTAATCGGTTGTGACTCGGAAACTCCTTTCTGATCATGAGTCGTTAGCGGCTCCTTTCCGATCATGAGTTGTTCCCGAATACACACGAATTACATGGGACGAACCTTAATGCAATATGATCTACAACCAGGTCCTTATCACTAACGACCAGCTCATATCTCTATATGACCAGCTCATATTTAGTCTTGACCAGTTCGTAACTCCTTATGACCAGGTTTCGACCTCTTAGTGATCATGTTCAACCAGCCTATGACCAGCTTGTATCTCCATACGGTTAGTCTGTATCTGATCGAACTAAAAGACATACTCATGTAGTCTCCCTTTGCCTCACGATATCTAGTTAAACTCCAGGTAAGATGTTATATTATCCATGGACTGTTCAATACTTTCTCGATCAAGTGTCGGATAACTTTACGTGGTTGAACACTTCGACCACTAGTGGCATGGCCATGCACTTTCTTTAGCCGACCACATCGAGGGGCCTAGAGATATCTCTTCTGTTATGTTAGCAGGGGCAAATCCCATGTTTGACCAGTCACATTCCTCCGCATGTTTCATAGTATACCCGAAAGCTACCTTTATAACTACTTTGTTACGAAGTAGCGTTTGGCAACCCCTAAGTGCACTATTACACATGTAGGAAACCATGCTGATCTCAGGTCTAAGGATTATACATCATCATTGCTTGAGACTAACTGATGACACATAAAATCATAACAATCTCAACAGTGTCTCAAGGTGGGTCAATCCAACTCCATGTTCTCTAACACGTGTTCACAATATTGATTCGATATCCCTATATCCATGACTGGTGAAATATGGTCATCAATCAATACATGTACTGGTCAATAAGTCATTAGTGTTCCGACCAGTGACATCCGACTAGGGATACTTTTAGAATGATATCATATAAGTTAAAAGAGCTTCACCAATAAGTCACATACTTGTTAACCTTTATAACCAATGATTCATTCAGGGAACATAATAACATTTATTCAATAACTCATAAACATAGACGTGATACAATCATCTCTATGATTGCCTCTAGGGTATATCACCAACATTTTTATCATCCTCAAAGGAGCCGGTGGAGAAGGCAAACTGTCTTGGTCGACAGCTTGAAGTCCTCTAAGGTCTGCTCGCAACCTCCCAAAGAAAAAATGTGCGGTCCATGAAAAATACTGTTGCGGATGGAGTTAGATTTGCTTTGGCAAAGCTCAAGGCTTTCGATCCCTCTATCAACCTCAAAGCTCTTGAAGCGAACTTCGATTGCTTGAAGGAAGAAACAACCAAGATCTTCAACCCTTCAGAAACAAGGTTGCTAAGGAAATGAAAGTTGGATCTCCATCCCATAGCGACCAGTCTGGTAGTTTCGAGGAGTGAATGGATGTAATATAGAATTGTAAATGTAAAAATTTACCTTTTGTCGTTAGTAAAGCTTATGTTTATCTCTCAACGGGTACTCATATATTTTCTAGCCCCTGACTGCTTGGGTAGTAGAAGAACTTACTGAGGAAGTAGTAGACCAAGAAAAAGAGTACTCTTCATGACCACTGTATAAAGTATGCGCTGATTATGTTGTAAAAATGATATAATTAACACTAGGAAATCAATTTGGTCAAAACCAGTGTACGATTTCGACTAGTTTTAGATCTATCTCCATAATCGAAATACCATGTAGTACATTGTATAGTCGTAAGATATCATAAGGCTATGTTGATGATAAGAAAATATGCAAAAATGTATGCAGAAAACGATAAGTGGTTTTATTTATATACAGCATCCAAACTGGTCGTAAAAGGTGCTAAAAACCAAAGACATGAATAACACTTCACGAAACATATTCGTTCTTAAGTTCCGACTGGTAGCAAAGATCGTAAAAAAATGGTCGTCGCTAGGAAAGTCCTTCCAGTGGGCAGGACCACATGTAGAGAGGAGAGATTTCGACCAGGAGGTTTTCCGTGTCTCGACCAATTGCAAAACAAGAGAAGAACAAAATGTTGAAATGAAGAAAGTTAATATTTGAATATTTAAGCAAGTAGGTAACTATATCTAGTTGTTTGTGTGATGCTCCTTTTACTTGTTTCCTTCTTTGAGAAAAGAGTGTGTAGCCATTCGTGAGAACCATCTCTGTGACGATCACGGTGTGGACCCTTATGGCTTTTGACAGCTATGTTGAAGCCAATAAGTAAAACATATCCTTGAGAAGGATATTGGATAGTAATGAAGCTTCTCTGATGATCATAGACAACAATAGTTTGTGGCCAAGCAATAGATAATTGAAATATAAATAAGATCACTCATTGGAAAATAAAGAAATGATGAATCTTTATTAAAACTGAAATAATGTAAAGTACATCTATACATAGAACTTATGCAGTTGATCAATATTTCAAGAATTAGACCTAACGCGCCCGTCTGACATAGCTAGTCATACCGAACCAGGACTGGTGACTTCGACCACAGTGTATGGACCTTCCCATTTTGGCAAAAGCTTGTTGCAATTTGCCTATCTCTGAATTTTTTTGAGAACCAGATCACCTATAGTTAGGCTGTGAGGTTACACCTTATGATTGTGGTACCTTCTCATAGCTTGTTGGTACACTGCGGATCTTATAAGGGCTTTGTTTCGTCGTTCTTCAAGGAAATTGATGTCGTTGAGTCTTCGTTCTATCTAATCGTTCTCATTGAAACAATCAGTTCGAGTAGAGCCAATTTGCTGTTTTGGAGGAAGCATGGCTTTAACACCGTAAACTAGAAAAAATGGTGTCTCACCGGTCGCATGGCTGGTCATGGTTCGAACGGCCCATAATACAGAGGGAAGTTTTTGAACCCAAGCTCCTAACTGTTTCATTAACTGGTCGAACACTCGGCGTTTCACTCCTTGTATTATTGTGCCATTAGCTCACTCGACTGCTCCGTTACTCTACGGATGAGCCATGGAAGCGTAGTGTATCTTGATACCTAGATCTTCGCAGAATTCTTGAAATTTTTTGCTCGAGAACTGGGTACCATTATCTGTGATTATACGACTGGGTATACCAAATCGTGTGATCAAGTGATCAATTTTTTTTTGAGAAATTTCATGGCAGCTTCAGTTGTTACTTTAACGACTAGCTCAGCTTCTATCCATTTTGTAAATGTATCGTTCACGACAAAAAGGAATTAAAAGCCCCTGGGTGCCTTTGGGAAAAGTCCTAGAATGTCTAGCCCCCAGTTTGCAAAAGGCCAAGAAAGAGGTATTGTTTGCAAAGCTTGTGCTAACCGATATACTTGTCAACTATGAGATTGATATTGTATGCACTTCGTCACAAGTTCTTTTGCATCATGGAGGGCAATCGGCCAGTAGTATCCTTGTCTGAAGGCTTTACCAACTAGAGTTCTATAGGAATGATGTGCTCTACAGACTCCTCCATGTATATCGGATAATAACTTAATACCATTCGCTTGAGATATGCATCTCATCAACACTCCGTGAGCTCCCCGTTTATAAAGGGTACTTCCAATTAGAGTATATGATTTGGCTTTTCGAGCTATACGATCGGCTGCTACATCATCTTCAGGAATTGTGCCATACTAAAGATAATTGTAGATCGATATCATCCAATCACTACTGGGATTGATCTATATGACCTCCAGTGGGGCATTGGTATCTTCAAAATGCTCAACCACTGAGGGTGAATCAAGTTGCTTGAGAAAGACTTCGGGAAGGACAGGTGACCTTGTAGAGGCCGCCCATGCCAACTAGTCTGCCAGAAAGTTTTCATTTATAGGAAAATGTTGGATCTGGAAACTAAAGAAGTGCTTTTCAGGTTTCTGTACTTCCGCCAAATCAGACGACATCTTGGTACTTGAGCATTGATACTCTTTCCCGACTTGATTCACTACTAGTTGAGAATCATCTTTCGCTAGTAATCTACGAATCCCAATCGCTCTGGCTGCTAGGAGTCCTGCCAATAAACATTCGTACTCTGTCACATTGTTTGTAGCAAGAAAGTTTAACTGAATGACGTATTTAATGTGTTCTCCAGTGGGAGATACTAGGATAACTTCAACACCCAAGCCTTTTGTCGAGACCCCGAGTAGCAACCCCGGGACCCTCTGTGCACCCTGGACCAGTCCCAAGATTAGTAGCTGGTCCGCACAGTTTCAACAACGATGTCATCACAACCATACAACAAACTATAGAAGCAGCAGACAAATTAACAATAATAACAGCAAAAGACCTTATGGTCAAGGTTCTTACAGAGGTCTGCCACACAAGGCTACAACAAAAAGAGGTTGCAGCGGAAAAACAAAAGAACACATGGAGGCCATTCGACACGCCCACAGGCAATCGAGTGGACATCCCTAGCACGAGAGGTCTTCGAAGACCTCCTCTTCACAGAGCTCGGAGCTCCCTGGGTCCTCTTCAGTTGCTGATCAACCAGAGGGCACAAAGCCATGAGTACTTTGATTGTACTCAGCAAGCCGTAGGGAACAAGTATGCAAATAATATTTGTGCAAAGCTCAACAAGGATAACTTTATAGTTATTTTGCAGAAAGCAATATTGAATGGAAATACAGTAAGTAGATTACAAAGCACAAGTTGAAATATTAATACACAAGAAAACAAGTTCTTTGAAAACAACTCGTGAACACCCTGTTCACTTCTCAGACCTCTCGTGACCACCCTGGTCACTGCCCAGACCACTCGGAACCAACCAAGACCAACATTTTTTTTTGAGAAAAGTCTACCCCTTGCGTGAAATCACCAGACATTGTCCATAACCGGGGACACGGCTATTCGAATAGATTTACACTCTGTACAGGTTGTACAGCTTTACCCACAAGACACGACCTCTCTAGTTTGTTTGGCACTCGTCGATACCCCTACTCACTACCTTGGGTAAGCAGGCTAGAGCACTCGTCGATACCCCTGTTTTTGGCTCAGTTCTACCCGCTAAGGTTTTGCCATTCTGGACCCCCTCTTGTGCCATGTGATTCCATCCGGTAACTCGGAGATCACGCCACCTTGACAGAACCAAACCAAAACATTACTAATTAGTCGGCCAGGTCCATCCCACAATGGACTTTTGTTTGCACGGTATGGCCCAGATCAATGGCTTACAAGGTTAGGTTCTTAGGGACTACTCAGGTGAGACAACCACATCCCAATGTGCCTTCTGCACCCCCTTTACTGCATGATCACTCGCCCGTGTATAAAATATTTTGGGTTCAACCCGGCCAAATGACCACCCTAGTCATGGCACAACAAATTTTAACAACAGTGGCCGTGCCACAATTTCATATATCATTAAGTCAAGTTCATCATTGAATCATGTGATCGAGAGACATCACATAACTAGAGCAGGTCTAGGCAATATACACACCCATGTTGGCTATCACAATAAGAATGTCCAACTAAGATTAACCACCTATGGTGTCCAAAGGTACATGTCAACATGTCGAACACAAGTATTCAAGGAGTCATACTAACGAGTAGGTGTTTAGCTATTTCTCAAACCATTTTTATACAAATAGCCATGCATGTTGGTATAAAATAATATAATTTTGCAAACTGGGAACGACATGATCAAAGGTCTACGACTTGCCTTCTTTGAAGAGTTGAGATTCTTCGGTAGAGGTCGTCGGGTCCAAGAACTCTCCAGAGCTGCCGAAATCTACATGTGCGAAAGGAAGCCAAATAAATACAACAAATCCAAATAAAAACCAAAAACTACCAAACTAGAACCAAAAGAAAAGCACAAGAACAGAAGAACTAGAAACAGGCTCTCGGGAGGAGGTCCAATGAGAAGGTGGAGGTCCTGAGGAGGAAGTCCTGAGGGGGAGGTCCTGAGGAGGAGGTCCTGAGGTCCTACGAAGGATACGACATTTACGTGGTCGTAAAAGGGACACAACTACACAACGTGGTTATGAGAGAGATACAACTACACAACATGGTTGTGAGAGAGCAAAAAGGAGGGCAGGGTTCAGAGAAACTCACCCGGACAGAGAGAGAGAGAGAGAGGGAGAGAGAGAGAGAGAGAAAGAGGCCAGAGAAGACTGGAGGAGGATGGAGAACGGCGCAGGCGCTCCAATGAACTCTTCGGCGGCGAGGTGGTCGAAGGTGGCGCAGCTCTGGCAGCTCCTTGGTGACAAGTAGGCGACGAAGCAGCTCCAGCGAACTTCTTGGCGAAACTCCAAGCATTGAGAAGCTGGGTGAGAGCAAGAGAATTGGGTGAGGAAAAGGTGATGAAAGAGGACTGCTCAGGCTTTTATAGCTGGGGAGGACGGGAAGAGCAGCTGAGAGACTCTGAAGCACACGTGACCAAGGGTAGGTGGAGGAGGAGATGGGAGTAGGTCTGGGAGGAGACAAGAGGGGGAAATGGGTACTGCAGAAAAGATATCATTTAATGCGACACAACGGTATTTAATGCACACAGGCTTTTGCGTCAGCAGTGACATGATGAGAGGAAGAGGAAGGTGAGCAGGACTGACAGGTGGAGCCAGTCAAAACTCGAAAGGGTGATCCAACCAAGAGGGTGGTCGTAACCCAAGGGGTGGTCGTGACAAGTCTCTAGGACCACCCGGAGGTCTTTGAGGATCACCCGGGTCGTCTCCCAGGACCTCACAAAAGGTCCAAACGAGAGAGAGGTCCAAGCGGAAGGGAGGTCTAAACAGAAGGGAGGAAGGGAATCTCAAACACCAAGGGACTCCGGCAAACTCTAAAGAAACCGAACTTTGGATTAGTTGAAGTTGGATTAATTCATATTAAATCGCTGCAAATTTCCAAAATCTCCAGGTTACACTTGAGCAATTTCGACAAAACCAAATGGTTCTTTTTATTTTCAAAAACACAAAAAGGCCCAGAAAATTGGGATGTTACAAACCTATCCCCCTTAAAGGGAATCTCGACCCCAAGATTCGGGCTGGCTAGAGAATAGGTGTGGGAACTCGGCCTTTAGGTCCTCTTCATACTCCCAGGTAGCTTCCTCTTCAGTGTGATTGCTCCACTGGACTTTGCAGAAATGGATGACCTTGCTTCTTGTCACACACCCGGACTCTTCCAAAATCTTGAGGGGTTGCTCCTTGTAGGTGAGGTCTTGTTGCAGGTCCACGGCTTCTACGGGCATCTGCTCCTTTGGCACACGTAGGTATTTCCTCAACTGCGACATGTGGAAGACATCATGCACGTCCGACAACCAGGGCGGAAGCTCCAATTGGTAAGCCACTTCTCCCCTTCTATCTAAAATTGGAAAGGGTCCAATATATCGAGGTGCAAGCATCCCACTTACTCTGAAGCAACGCATTCCCTTGAGAGGTGAGACTTTTAGATACACATGATCTCCTGGTGCGAAAGCTAGGTCTCATTGACGGTTATCCGCGTAGCTTTTTTGCTTGGACTGAGCCGTTCTCAGCTTTTCTCTAATCAACTTAACTTGTTCTTCAGTCTCCTTTAGGATATCAGGTCCAAGCACTTGTCCTTCTCCAGTTTTAGTCCAATACAATGGTGTCCTACACTTTCTTTTGTAAAGGGCTTCAAACGGGGACATATGCAAACTTGCTTGATAGATATTGTTGTAAGAGAATTCTGCATAAGACAACATTCTATCCCAGCTGGCCTAGTTCTCTAGAGCACAGGCTCTTAACATATCCTCTAGGATTTGATTTAATCTTTCTGTTTGCCCATCTGTCTGAGGATGGTAGGCTGTGCTGAAATTCAAATTTGTACCAAAGCTCTATGTAACTTTTGCCAAAATCTGGAGGTGAATTGAGATCCTCGATCCGACACGATATTCTTGGGTACTCCATGCTGACACACTATCTTAGCCATATACACCTCTGTAAGTCTTCCTCCTGAGTAGGTGGTCTTAATCGGGATGAAGCGTGCAACCTTTGTCAAGCGATCTACAACTACCCAGATAGAATCATATAAAGCTTGGGTTTTTGGCAGACCAGTGATAATGTCCATGCCAATTTCTTCCCATTTTTATTTGGGTATGTTCAAAGGTTGTAGGAGTCTAGTGGGTCTTTGATGCTCAGTTTTAACTCATTGACAAACATCACACTAGGCTACATACTCAGCGATCTCGCGCTTCATGCTAGGCCACCAGTACATTTCTTTGAGGTCTTGATACATCTTAGTGCTCCTGGGGTGAATGGAATACAAGGTTTCATGAGCTTCCTTGAGTATCAACTGCTTGAGCTCTCCCTGGTCTGGCACACAAATACGCTTATTGAACCAGATGGTTCCTTGTTCATCCTCGAAAAATCCTAGGGATTTACCCTTCCTCATGTTTCTTTTGATCTCCAAGACATATGCGTCTTCTCTTTGAACTTTCCAGATCTGATCTTGGAGAGTTGGTTTCACTTGCAAAGCAGCTAGGTAGCCTTCTTCAACCAATTCCAGCTTGAGCTTTTGAAATTCTTCGTATAATGTTGATTGACTTTCCTTGATAATCAGTGTATTGCAGTAGACCTCTCTACTTAAAGCATCGGCTACCACATTAGCCTTTCTTGGATGGCAATGGATTCCCAAGTTGTAATCATTGATCAATTCCAACCATCTTCTTTGCCTCATATTGAGATCATCTTGAGTGAAAAATGTACTTCAAGCTCTTATGGTCAGTGTAGACCTCACAGCGATTATCGATGAGGTACGTAATGGCGCCATATCTTCAAAGTATGCACTACGGCAGCCAATTCTAAGTCATGAGTGGGGTAATTGACCTCATGAGGTTTTAACTGACGGGAAGCGTAAGCTACTACTTTCCTTTCTTGCATTAGGACACAACCGAGACCTTGTCTTGAGGCATCACAGAAGACCTCAAAGTCCTTTCGGACATCAGGCAAGACCAGTATTGGAGCAGTGGTCAGTCGCTTCTTTAACTCTTGAAAGCTCTGCTCACATTCTGGTGTCCAAGCATACTTCTTTTCCTTCTTCAACAACTGAGTGAGAGGTCTTGCTATCTTGGAGAACCCTTCTATAAACCTGCGGTAGTAGCCTGCCATTCCAAGGAAGCTTCTGAGCTGAGGCACTAACTTGGGTGACTCCCAATTGAGCACATCCTTGACCTTGCTAGGATTAACGACGACTCCTTCTACAGATGAGACGTGTCCCAAAAAGGTGACCTCCCTCATCCAAAACTCACACTTATCGAATTTAGCATAGAGTTGGTGGTCTATAAGTTTGTTCAAGACCAAGTGGAGGTGCTCTTCATGCTCTTCTTCACTGTGAGAGTACACTAGAATATCGTCAATAAAGACAATGACAAACTTATTCAAATATTCCATGAATACTTTATTTATCAGGTTCATAAAGTAAGCAGGAGCATTTGTCAACCCAAAAGACATGACCGTGTACTCATACAGTCCATAACGGGTCGAGAAAGCGGTCTTGGGGATGTCCTCTTAGCGAATTTTCAACTGGTGGTACCCTAACCTCAAATCTACCTTGGAGAACACTTTGGCTCCCTTTCAGCTGGTTGAACAGATCATCAATTCTGGGCAGAGGGTACTTGTTCTTGATGGTGACCTCGTTGAGCGAGCAATAGTCCACACACATCCGCTGGGTACCGTCCTTCTTTGCAACAAAGATCACTGGAGCTCTCTGAGGTGAAGAACTTGGTCTGACAAAACGTTTAGCTTGCAGCTCCTCAATTTGCTTCTTCAGCTCAACCAAGTTGTCAACGGGCAAACGGTAAGGTCTCTTGGAAATGGGAGCAGCTCCCAGAACTAAGTTGATGACAAACTCCAAGTCTCTGTCTGGTGGCATTCCAAGGAGGTCATCCGGGAAGACATTCGGAAACTCGTTGACCATTGGGACGTCTTCTAAAGACACAACCTTGACACTGCAGACCACTGATTCTTCATGCCTCTTCGATGAGGCTTCAAACTTTATTTTAATCCCAACTGGACTGACTAAGGTGATGTTTCTTCCACCACAATCCAAAATTGCTTGGTGACTTGCATGCCAATCCATTCCCAAAATCACATCTAAGGACTTGGTGTCGTTGATTATGAGGTTGACCAGAAATTCTACCCCTTCTATGATCATCTTAACTTGTGGACAACCCTGGTTCGTACTTCACTCCGAACCGGGGGATTGAACCAACAAGGAGGTCTTAAGAGTTGAAACCTTTAACTGGTGCTTTGCAGTAAAAACTCGAGAAACAAATGAATGGGAAGCTCCAAAATCAAACAAAATAGTAGTAGGTGCTGAATATACTAGAAACTTATTCAACACGATGTCTGAGGCTGTCTAGGCCTCCTCTACTGTGACATGGTTCACATGACCTCTCCCAAATGGCTAGAAGGTCTTGGTTGGTGCCGCGGAGGTCTGAGGAGCTCCACGTCCTGCTCCTGGCAGGGAGGTCCTGGCCGGAGTAGCTCCCGAGTTGAACTTGGCTTGGGGTGGTCCTTACTTCAAGGGACAGTTGCTGGCGTAGTGTCCCAATTGGTGACAGTTGTAACAAGTGATCCCTGCGGCAGGATTGGTGGTCCTTGGCTGCTGGTTGCAGATGTCGGGGCTGCAAAGACCTGGGATAATCGGGCGAGGTGCTGTCGTAGGGGTGGTCCTGGGAGCAACAGGAGAAGCAGAACGGGCAGGAGGTCGTGCACTCATCTTGGCTCTTTGCGGATGACCTTGATGAGCACTATGCTGTACCATTTTTCTCTTATAAGATTTTGTAAGCTCTCGACGAGACTCTTCTATGAGCATAGCCTTGTTTACTAAATGCTAGAAATCCTTATAGTCGTTACCAACGACTTGGACCTTCAAGCTAGGGTTGAATCCTTTCTTAAAATGCTTTTGGTGTGCATCATCCATGGCGACGTCCTCTGGAGTATACCGAGAGAGTTGGGTGAACTTGTTGAGGTATTCACCCATTGACATGTTGCCTTGTCACAGCTCACGAAACTCATTCTTTTTCATTTCCACCTTTCCATCAGGGGCGTGGCGGAAAGCTTCTGAGAATTCCACTCAAGTGATGCTCTGGTGGTCTGCATGGGCAGCACAATAGCTCTCCCACCATTCCATGGCGGTACCTTCTAGTTGGTGTACAACATATAGGACTTTTTCACGGTCGTCACACTGAGTGATGGCAAGCTTCTTCTCAATGGAGCGCAGCTAGTCATCTGCGTCTAATGGCTTGGAGGAGCTGTAGAACATAGGTGGTCGGGTCCTCATGAACTCTGCTAGTCTTGACTGAGAGGTCACTGGTGGTGGCGGCGGTGGCATGGCAGCTGCTTGGGGGTTCTGGTTCAACATTGCGAGAAGAGTGGCAGCTGTCTGATTTTGTTGATTCATCATTTGATTTATGTTCTGCATCATGGCATTCATCAACTGAGTCTGGGCTACCATGAACTGCCCCAAGCCCTGATCTGCGGGGGCTACCGGAGGAGGTGGTGGTGGCTGGGAAAAGGGGTCCACTAGCTCATCTTGACTTACCGAGTTGTGGGTCTGAACCATCTGTACAAACCTTCCCAGGCTTAATAGATGGGGAGAAGAAAGCACACTAGGTAAGAGGGAAAGCATAGAGGTGAGCAAGAGCAAGGGAGAGAGATGGAACAACCTAACTGGGGAGGTCGGTTAAACCCAAGGAGTAAATAGCCGGAGAACTATTAAGAGGCAACAAAACTCAAACAGGAGGTCCTAAGACACTGACTAAACGGTACTAAACTGAGGAGGGAAACTCTACCAGAGCACTTCTAACTTAACTTATCTGGGAGGTCAAATTAAAGCGAAGCTCGATCCTATTGAGATCACTGAGATGAGAGAGATCAATTTAAATTTGAAAACAAGGTTTCAGAGGGGATAAGGGGTAAGAATATAAGAATGAGGTGAGATAAGATTAGAATAAGATAAGAACAGAATAGAATAAGGTGAGAGAAGAATCACTACTCAAGTTAATCAGTTGGTTTGTTTTATAAAATAAGTTTTGGAAACTCTTGACTAAGACGACCATGCTAACTAAGGTTACGTCCTACAGTCGATATGGCTCTGATACCATCCCTGTCGGGACCCCGAGTAGCAACCCTGGGACCCTCTGTTTACCCTGGACCAGTCCCAAGATCAGTAGCTGGTCCGCATAGTTTCAACAACGATGTTATCACAACCATACAACAAACTATAGAAGTAGACAAATTAACAATAATAACAGCAAATGACCTATGGTCAAGGTTCTTATAGAGGTCTGCCATGCAGGGCTATAACAAAAAAGAGGTCGTAGCAGAAAAACAAAAGAACACATAGAGGCCATTCGACATGCCCACAGGCAATCGAGTGGAGGACGTCCTTAGCACGAGAGGTCTTTGAAGACCTCCTCTTCATAGAGCTCGGAGCTCCTTGGGTCCTCTTCAGCTGCTGATCAAACAGAGGGCACAAAGCCATGAGTACTTTGAATGTACTTAGCAAGCCGTAGGGAACAAGTATGCAAATAATATTTGTGCAAGGCTCAACAAGGACAGCTTTATGGTTACTTTGCAGAAAGCAATACTGAATGGAAATACAGTAAGTAGATTGCAAAGCACAAGTTGAAAGATTAATACATAAGTAAACAAGTTTCTTTGAAAACAACTCGTGAACACCCTGTTCACTTTTCAGACCTCTCGTGACCACCTTGGTCACTGCCAGACCACTAAGAATGTCCAACTAAGATTACCCACCTATGGTGTCCAAAGGTACATGTCAACATGTCGAACACAAGTATTCAAGGAGTCATACTGATGAGTAGGTGTTTAGCTATTTCCCAAACCATTTTTATACAAATAGCCATGCATGTTGGTATAAAACAATATAATTTTGCAAACTAGGAATGACATGATCAAAGGTCTACAACTTGCCTTCATTGAAGAGCTGAGGTTCTTCGGTAGAGGTCATCGGGTCCAAGAACTCTTCAGAGCTACCGAAATCTATACGTGCGAAAAGAAGCCAAATAAATACAATGAATCCAAATAAAAACCAAAAATACCAAATTAGAACTAAAAGAAAAGCACAGGAATAGAAGAACTAGAAACGGGCTCTCGGGAGGAGGTCCAATGAGAGGGTGGAGGTCCTGAGGAGGAGGCTCTGAGGAGGAGGTCCTGAGGATGTTCTGAGGAGGTGGTTTTGAGGAGGAGGTCCGAGGTCCTACGAAGGATATGACTACTCACGTGGTCGTAAAAGGAACACAACTACACAACGTGGTTTTGAGAGAGATACAACTACATAACGTGGTTGTGAGAGAGCAAAAAAGTGGACAGGGCTCGAAGAAACTCACTCGGACAGAGAGAGAGAGAGATAGAGAGAGAGAGAGAAAGAGAGAGAAAGAGGCCGGAGAAGACTGGAGGAGTACGGCGAACGGCGCAGGCGCTCCGATGAACTCTTCGGCAGCAAGGTGGTCGAAGGTAGCGCAGCTCCGGTGGCTCCTTGGCGACAAGTAGGCGATGGCGCGGCTCCAGCGAACTTCTTAGCGAAACTCCAAGCACTGAGAAGCTGGGTGCGAGCAAGAGAATTGGGTGAGGAAAAGGTGATGAAAGAGGACTGCTCAGCCTTTTATAGCCGGGGAGGATGGGAAGAGCAGCTGAGAGACTCTAAAGCACACGAGACCAAGGGTAGGTGAAGGAGGAGATGGGAGGCAGTGCAGGAGGAGACAAGAGGGAAAGCAGATACTCTGTAAAAGACATCATTTAATGCCTTGAGGCTTTGCGCAAGCAAGATGACACGACGAGAGGAAAAAGAAGGTGAGCAAGACTGACAGGTGGGACCAGTCAAAACTCGGAATGGTGGTCCAACCAAAGGGGTGGTCGTGACCCAAGGGGTGGTTGTGACAAGTCTCTAGGACCACCCGGAGGTCTCCCAGGATCACCCAGGAGGTCTCCAAGGACCTCCCAGGAGGTTTCCCAGGACCTCACGGGAGGTCCAAACGAGAGGGAGGTCCAAGCGGATGGGAGGTCCAAGCGGAAGGGAGGTCCAAACGGAAGGGAGTAAGGGAATCTCAGACACCAGGGGACTCTAGCAAACTCTAAAGAAACTGAACTTTGGATTAGTTGAAGTTGGATTAATTCATATTAAATCGCTGCAAATTTCCAAAATCTCAAGGTTAAGCTTGAGCAATTTCAAGAAAACCAAATGGTTCTTTTTATTTTCGAAAACTCAAAAAGACCTAGAAATTTAGGATGTTACACCTTTGAGCATCAAGGAACCGTCAATGTACATGGTCCACTCTTTGTGGTGTTCGTACTCGGGTCCTTGGGTGGGTTCAGGGTTTGTCCATTCGGCAATGAATTCTGCTAAAGCCTAGGACATTATTGTTGTTCGTGAAATGAAATGAAATGGATGTCAAACGCCCCAAGCTCGACCGCCAATTTTGCTATTCGTCTTGATGATTCCCTATTTCAAAGAACTTAACCAAGGGGATATCTAGTAGGTACGACCACTCTGTGGGCCTGAAAGTAATACCTTAGTGTCGAACCCGGGAACGAAGGATCCCGAATTCTTTGTGTTCATACACTAGTCCATGATTTCCAGTGTACACAGTCATACAAAAATGATATCACAAACATATCATGCATTCTATTAATAATAATTCAGAGTTTAATACAAAGTGGGCCTGAGGCCAAATAAACAAGTAACACAACAGAAGCAAAGCAGTAGTAGTAAGCCACACGATTCGCCATAGGCAATCGTCTGGGGGCATAGCCTAAGCGTCTGTGTCCTCATCGTCCTGATAGAAGTCTTCTCCTGAATAAAGATTATTCAGCAAAGGTGAGCAAAACTTCCGTGCTCGCAAGTTACACCCAATATTGAATTATGATGCATGCATAAAGTAAACAAATGAGACTGGCAGGGTTTATTTTGCATAAAGTAGCATTTTCAGTTTAAGTAATCATAATAATTTCCAAGGCAGTTTTAGTTTAATTAAGAACAAATTCTTATTTTGATTCTTCAATCTCAAGTGTAGGATAATCTTTCATACACAAATTTTGAAGGACTACCCCCCTTGCACCAGGCTTTCTACACAAAATTCCCATTTGGATAAAAGTATCCAAAACAATTGAGTTTGAAAACAAAACCAAGTCTAATCCACGAAAGGCTTTGCTTAGCATTTCCATGACCGCGGACGCGGCTATTCGAATAGATTATTACTCTGCAGAGTTTGTACAGCTTTACCCACAAGAGATAGTTTGCTTAACATGTCGGCCACTACATGCTTCCTAAGGCATGTGACTAGGCAGCTATCACTTTACCCTACATTATTTCAACATAATTATGCCCGCTAAGGTTTCGTAATCATAGGCTTCGCACCAAATGATGACCCCCTCTTGCGCCATGTGGGTATTAACAATAAGTCTTCATGACACCCACATCTTTCTATGACATAAACATGGTGAAATAATATAGTTTAATTAGCCAAGTCCGTTCCACTCCAGACTTGTGGTGGTACGAGTTTGGCTTAACAATCCGCAGCTCACAGACCGGTCCTTATATGATTGGGTGACTTCCAAAACAATCCCTAGGCCTCAAACATTCACTGATTTGAGCCCGTCCATAAACTTGCACCCACCTACAGTCCAGTCCGCCCAAGTCTAAACCAATTTTATTTATTTTTCCTCGCCAAACATTTTTCAACAATCTATGGTAAAAACAATACCATAGTCTCATTTGTAATTCAACTTTGTATTTTGGCCAAATTCCCCAAATCAGCTTTTTGGTCTAAGCATTTGCTAAGTATAATTCTCTTAATTATTTTACTAAGGTGACAAGGGCATGGAAATCCAAACATCAATATTGGCTATACAAAGGAATTGGCATATCTAAGAATTTAAACAGGAATTTAAAATAACATGAATAAAACTATGCATGCAATAATAATTTTAAAAACAGAATTAGATAGAATTTAAAATAATGGGATCAATATGGTCAATGGTATAACTTTCCTTTTTTGACTTCTTGATACTCTAAGTCCTCTGAAGGATCGAACTCTTCAGAATCGTTGAAGTCTATACGCGAGAATACGACAAATTCAATTAAAATTCAAATAAATTCAAAAAGACAAATCAAAATAACTCCAAATCAAATCATTTTAGTTTATTTAGCTACATATTGATTTTATACAAATTTAGAAATTTGAAACACCCAAATTGGAGTTCGGATGCACAAGATATGGGTTTTAGAAGTTTTAAACCTAAATAAAACCTTAAATATGAAATTCTTGATTTTATCGAATTATTCTTCTAAAGAGATTTCAAAGTATTGCGCATGGATGATGTCATCCCTCAGGATTTTGGGATTAAAAGAATTACAATGAAATCCTGACATGCGGGCCCCACTTGTAAGTGGCTCGGTCCTCATGGACCAAGTCCACCTCGAACACGTCATTGCCACATGGGCAGGGGAGGCAAGGTGGCATCTACGTGGCATGCACGTGGCAGTGCCATGTTGGCACAAACGGTGCCGGCATCGGGACCAATGGTCGCCGGCGTTGTGATCTTGTGCATGGCCGAGGGTCTGCGAAGAAAGAAGAAGTCGGCGATCATGATGCGCTCACCCAGGTGACGAGAGGAGGATGGAGGCGATCGGTGGTGCGGTGAAGGCAGTGGCGCTACGGGGTCGTCGACGAAGTAGCAGCTCCGGTGGTCCTCAGAGCGAATGGGTGCGCGCACCGGCATCACGACATCGCGGCGATGTCAACGGTGGCAGAGGCGAGGGCGGAGTGGCTCTGGTGGCGGCACAATCGAAGGTTGAAGCTCACTTGGCCGACAGTGAAGAAGCTTCGAATTGGGGCGCTAGAGAGGAGGAGGACGGCAATGGGTGGCGGTGTTGAGTTGAGTGAGGAAAGGGCTCCCTCGTGCTCCCTTTTATAGGGGCCGAGTGGCACCGGGGCGGCGTGGAGGTGTGGGGATTGTGGCGGCGATTCTGAGAACATGGAAAAAAGCATTGCGGAGAAAGGGAAGAGGTGGGGGGTCGAGGCGGAGGCGCGCAGGTCATCTTGCCGCACGCCGAGAAGCGTGGTGGTTGGGAGCGGCCGTTTGGGAGCTTTGGGTGCCCAGTAATGGCGGCGGCGTCGATTTGGTTGCACGGGGAAGATAGCGAGGAGGAAGAAAGCAGGTGGGCCAACATGGCGGTGAGAGAAAAGAAGGGAACGAAATGGGCTAGCCTTGGCCGTTCGATTTAGATCAAATGGTCCACAATGAATGGGCCGTTCAGACTGTTCGAAAGTTACAACAAATCCTGGCCATCCATTTCAGATCTAACGGTTGACGTTGGGTGGGACGTTCGGACCATCCGAAGATCGCAACGAAATCTGGCCGTTGATTTTTGATCCAACGGTTGAAGGGTGAATGGGTGGCTGGCAAGTGGGACCGGGGCGGGTGAGAGAGAGATGCGGTGCGGGCTGGCTTGGGCTGAAATGAAATGAAGATTGGGCCGAACAGTGGGAATTCGGCCCAAAAAGGATGAAAGGATTTTAATTGATGTGTTCATTTAAATAATCAGATTAATTAAAAAAGGCTTTAGAAAATAGCAGATAAAATCCAAAAATTTTAGAAAAATTCACAGAAATTCCTACAGTTATTTTGGACTTAAATAAAATACTTCCAACTTAAAATTGGTAATAAATTTTGCAATTAAATTTATTTTGTCTTTAAACAATTAAGGAAAAGCTTTTTAAAATTTCAGAAAAAACCACAAAAGTAAACAAGTTTTAATTTCCAACTAAAATTTGAAAATTTGGGCTGTTACACTTAGTTTCCTTGAAGCCATAAGGAGACTGTATGGCAACTTTTGTACATGTGGGTAACGTTCCTTTGGTCTATGTAAGACTTCTCTTACGTAATATACTAGTCGTTGGATGTTGTCACACTCAGCGACTAATACAACACTGACCGTTTGTGGCGTTGCAGCCACGTATATCAGCAATGTTTCTTTCGATCTTAGAGAAACTAAGATCAGGGCATTCGTAAGGTACTTCTTGAGCTCCTCAAAGGCATCGTTTGCATCTTTAGTCCACTCAAAACTTCTATGTTTCTGACGAAGCTGAAAGAAATGTAATCCTTTTTCTCCTAACCGTGCTATGAAATGATTCAGCGCTGCCATACAACCGGTTAGGTTTTGGACTTCTTTCTTTGTGGTCGGAGGGCACATTTGGTTGATGGCTGATATTTTTACTAGGTTCGCTTTAATTCCTCTAGCCAAAACTAGGAACCCAAGAAGCTTTCCAGAGGAAACTCCAAACACACACTTTTTCGGATTTTACTTAAGGTTGTGCCTTCTTAAGTTATTGAAAGTTTTGTGTAGGTCGGAAATATGATCACCAGTATTGATGCTTTTCACAACCAAGTCAACAACGTAGGCTTCTAAATTTCAACCTATTTGAGGATTAAAGTTTTTTTGCATTAACCTTTGAAAAGTTGCATCATCATTTTTTTGAGACAAAATGATATCTTCACATAGTAGCAAGTGCCATATGGCGTGATGAATGAAGTTTTCTCTTCATCATCTTTACTCATATTAATCTTGTGGTATCCTGAATACACATAAAACACTTAACAACTCACACCCGAAAGTAGAGTCTACAAGTTGATCAATACGTGGAAGGGAAAAATCAACCTTCAGACAACCTTTATTGAGTTATGTGAAGTCAATACACATTCGCCACCCCGTTGCTTTTTCTAACCATTACAGGATTGGTGAGTCACTCTGGGTGGTCGACTTCACGAATAAATCCAGCCTTGAGAAACTTGTCGATCTTCTATTGGATTGCCTCCTTTCGATCTGGTGCAAAGCACCTTAGATTTTGCTTAACCGGTTTTTTGTTAGGCTGGAGAGCTAGCCTGTGCTCAATCACCTCCCTGGGGACTTCGGGCATGTTGGATGGCTACCAGGTGAATACATCCGAATTGGCTCGGAGGAAGGAGACGAGCGACTCTTCCTATTTAGGATCGAGTCCTGCCCCGACCAATACCTTTTGGGTTGATGCACTAGCATTTCCGGACCCAAGCAACATTTTGACGCTTTTCGGTGAAGCGCCTTTGTCAAGCGGAACCTCCTTGGTCTGGCCAGAAGGTTTTGGGGCCATTTTGGTCTCGAGTGCTTGACCTGCGTGGAAGGTGGATTAGTATCCCTGTTCGGAAGTTCGTCAACCAGTTCTAGGGATTTTCGATCTCATGCGTTTGCCATCTTTATATCCCCTCGAACCGTACTGACCCCTTTTGGCTGTGGCATTTTTAAACTCTGATAACAGTAATGTGTAGCTATCAGGAATTTTGCCAATGCCAGATGACCAAGGATTCCATTGTATGCAGTTTCAAAATCTACTACATCAAATAGAATCTTTTCTGTTCGGAAGTTATCTAACCTTCCGAACGTAACTGGTAGGGAAAGTTGTACTATTGGTTTAGTAGTAGATCCTAGAATTATGCCAAGGAAGGAAAATTTCACAGGCTTACTTTTGACTTGGGAATTTGCATTTCTTCTAATGCTCCCGTAAACAAGATATTTAAAGAACTACCACCATCTATCGGAACTCGATTAACTTTGCAATTATTAATAGTAGGTTCTACAACAATGGGGAACCAACCTGGTCGAGTTGAAAGGATAGGGCAGTCTTCTTTGCTGAAGGAGATAACTATCTCTGACCACTTCGATGGCTTGATGGTGATCGGAGATTCGGTGAGGTTCACTTCCCGCTCCACGACCTTCAGACAACGCCTTGATTCGTACGAGGAGGATCTACAAAACATCATATCAACGACGGGCTGTGGCTCCTGGTACTCCATTTCTTCATTGCCAGCCTTGTCCTTCTTGGAGCTTGGCTCTCCAAGTTTTTGTATGGAAGGGAAGGGACCTTTACCTGAATAATAATCCTCCAGCTTCTTTTGCTAGGCTCGGCAAGTGTGCAGATCATATCCTGCCACTTGGTGAAGTGGACACCACTTCTTATTCTTTTTGTATTCGTCGGTAGGGGCTTTTTCCTTGTTCGGACTGATTTTTCGGGAATTGCAAGGACCTCCTTATTATCGGGCTTGCAATTCTTCTTACCCTTAAGAGCTTTCTTATGTTTCTTCTCTAATTTATCCAGGTCAGGTTGAGGTATCTTCTCTTTTCGATTGATGGCTTTGCTCCATTCATCCACCTCACTAGCGGCTGCATACCTATCAACCATGTCAAAAAGTTCGACGGTTGTTCGTGGAGGATTCATTGCAATGTCCCCCGTAAACCTTCGATTTCTCAACCCTACTTTAAAAGACCGAATAATGAATGAGTCTATGGCCTCAGAAATAGAGTTACGGACCTGGCTGAACCTCTTAATGTATTGGCGAAGAGTCTCATTAGGTTCCTGCCTCATTCGATGAAGATCATTCGCCTTTCTGGGGCTGTCGTATGTCCCTTGAAAGTTGGCAATTAATAGGTCGTAGAGCTGCTTCCAAGTGTAAATTGACCTGACCGGTAGGTTAAGCAACCAAGACTGGGTAGATCCTTCAAGAACCATCACGTTGTTGTTACCACCAGCAGCTCTGATGGTAGTGGTATAGATCTAGAGAAATTCTAATAGGTTTTGAGTCCCATTGAACTTCTCCATGTTAGCTGGTTGGAACTTGTCCGGCCAACGAACTACTTGGAGTCTTGCTGAGAATGCTCGACAGCCCGTAATCGAGTTATGACGCCTTCTTTGAAAAGGAGCCGGATTGTAGTCGGTTGGGGACCGATTCCTCGGATTAGCATACTGAGTATCTGATATCCCAATCCGATCATGGACATTGATATAATGCCTTCAACCGACCGCTTGGTTTAGGTGATGTCGAAGATCACCCGAGCCAAGTGGTAACTCCTCTTGACGAGGGGGAGGAGTGGCTTCAAGAAAGAGTTGTCTTCCCTCGTGACTCTCTTGTCGGAAAGGCCTTGGTACTGGATGGTTTCTAGTCCGACCATGTTGTCCCCTGCTAAGGGAGGAACGCTGGGATGAAGTCATAGTGTAACTTTGCGAGTTCCTTTGTTCCCAGTACATTTCTGTGCGTTGCATGGTTTGTTAGAGGATCTTCGATACCTACCCTGCAAGCTGAGCATATCCCAAAGTCTCTGCCAGAGTAGGGTCCGTGTTATTTATATATCATGAACTCGTTACAGGTTTTGAATTGTTACCGAGGGACTCAAAAAATTTCTGCCATCAGAAGGTATTCTATGACTCAAATTCCCTTGTGACCCTCCGTCTTGCCCCGTCCGACCCCTCATGCACGATGGGGTATAAATAGGCAAATTAACTAATTGATGTCCATCACTTCGATTACCTCCACCATTTCTGGTTGGTACTTGAGTGCTCGTACCATTTCTACCAATGGGTGGTGGCGGGTTAAGCTGTGAAGGATCGTGCACGTCGTCTTGATTGGTATCACCGATTGCGTTAACCTCGTGTCTCCAATAATAGTCTTACGACGAGCTCCCATCGTAACTAAGGGAGAGCCTTCCACTGCTTCGATAAGGAGCCTCCATGATGGGGAGCGGTCGGAGATTACCACCTCCGATGGGCTTTGTGGTGGACTCAGCCTGATCTAGTGGATTCTCGACCGTATGCTGAGTTTTATCATCCTTGGCCTTCGATTGGTGGCAACTTCATCGACACCGTTACCAGGTGTCGGTTGGCCCCCGGAATAGGTAGGAGCCGTCGGCAAATAATAATCAACCATGACTGTATTGAGAATACAATGACCATCTGACTGCAGCGTTGGGCTTTTGTTGCCGTTCTTACCGGTCGGAAGGACCAGGCTTGTAGAGGCGTTCGAAAATTCCGAATAGGTCGGAATAATCGATTCCTCTGGAAGTGCCATTGATGGTAGCGGTGAATCTACCTCCATGCGGTGGATCTCGCTAGTCTCAACGAGCAGAGAGCCTGTGATGGAAGAGATGATGATGACATTGTGTCATGTTCCATGGCATGGGTGCATGCATCCATATCGAGGTTGGAGTAGTTCGCCAAGTCGAATTAGTTCTCCTCATCCCATATTCCTGCCCTGATCGCATGTGCGACAACGGAACAAAAGGAGAATGAGGATTGCTAAGCGAAGAAATCTTCTAGAACTCAATGCCTTCTTCCCCACAGACGGCACTAGCTATCGACGATCGAGTTGCCAATCTTACGAAATAAATAGATGACAATGGCTAAGAGTTCTTGGATGAGAATATGATTGCTCTTTATTGCAACGAACTGGATCTTTACAAGGGGTGCCTTGAATAAGGTGCCAGACTAGCCCTAATTACACTGAGTGTATTGCGATTGTTGTCTCCTGGTTGTCTTCAGATTGATCTTAATGGTTCAGATCCTGATGGTCTTCTCTGAATGTCCTTTTTGCCGTTCGTATTCTCCTTTAAATAACTGGCGAAGTGGTGACAGTTACTCCTAGAAGAGATGCCCTTTGGAAGTAACGTGTCTGGTCGGGGGAACAGTGGCAGTTAGTGAAATGCCAACTGATCAGTGGATGATGTCAGTGGAAGACAAAACCATGTAGTGGTTATTATCAGTGACTTAGGGCCAGAAACGTTGTTTGGTTTGGAGCAATTAAGACACATGTTCCATTCATCACACGAAAAGGATGTATTTCGAATCGAGTTGAAGTGCCAGTTCAAAGCTTCTATGAGTAGTCATTTGGTCGTGCAATGGGTGCAGGACCCCCTCCAACCAAGTTACCCCTTAGGGGACTCCTGAGATTCTAACGACCATAGGGGTTGTAAGCTATGAGGTTTACGACTACATAAACTATGTGGCTTTTAATTAATATTTAGGAATTTAATCATCGTCATCTAGCCTCCGAAACCACCTCGGGGTGTTGAGTGCACTGGTTTTGCAACGTGAGGGTGTCAAAGGGCCGATTTTTGAGGTTAGGGGGTTAAGTGTCCGGACATCGATACTTCAGGGGGTCAAATGGATATTTCTTATTATATAATAATAACAAATGACATGTGTTTACAGTGGTTAAGATGAACATGCTAGAAATTCCCACAATAAAAGAAAAGTATCCGGCACTCAGTTTGGTGGCCTCCGGATTATAATTAAATTATAGCCTTTAGATGTATTGATCTATTATATAATAGAAATTGATGACATGCAGATGATTTACACGTACTAATAAAAAAGAGAAATGTGCTAGAAATTCTAAAAGAACATATAGACATTAATTTGGTGGACCTAATTTTAAAGTATTAGATTTGATAGTTGTCTTACAGATATATTAATTTGAAAAAATAAATAAAAAAGAGATAAGTAGCATTGCACATAATTCAAAGTTTGAGAGTGTGTAAATTTGCTAAACACGTCCATTTCCTAATCCTATCTTTCATAATGGGGAGGGAGATCTCAAAATAAATTGTGCTAATTAAATATGAAATCAAATATCCCAAATGTATTTTATTTGAAAATAGGAATTTCAAACTAAACCGCGCAACTATGTGGGCTGGGCCAATTAGCTATGTATATAATAAAAACCGAAGACAAGTGTTTTATAACTGTTAAGAAAAAAGTTAAATATTTGATAAATTCCCACAAAAAAACATCCAACCCTCAATTTGGTGGAGCCCAGATTATGATTAAATTATAACCATTGGATTTATCAATTCTAAAATAAAATTGAAGACATGTGTTTTACCACTACTAAGAAAAAAAATAAACATGCTAAAAATTCCTGTAAAAAAAAAGAAAAAACATCTAACCCTTAATATGGTGTCCCTTAGATTATGATTAAATTGTAACAATTAGATGTTACCATGGAACTTGTTTAAACTCAAGATAAGTATCCATATCAAACTTGATGAGACTCAGGTGCATCTAGTACAATGGTGAGTAGATCTAAAATGTCACCTTATCGTAAATCTTCAATTGACATTGATTTGCAATAAAAGGGAGAAACTCTTTATGCGGCCAAGAGGGAGGTAGGCCGGGGAGGAGGGAGATCAAGCTATGGAGAGATGGATTTCAGCCAAGACATGAAGAAGGAGATCAAGGGAACATCAAATCTGAAATGCATTCCAACTCACACTCAAAAATCGAACTGGATTTGGATTGGCACCGTTCCAATTCGAATTTTCCTTTAAAAAGTTTAGTTATTTCCAATCAACATGAGATCTCAATTTTGATGTCTGAGATGAATGTGGATTAAAAAAACCAAATGTAAAAGGATTGGAAATATATTAGGCATTTATTTTCAGCAATTAGGTTAGTTTACTTTCTGAAATTTAGAAATAGGAAATCCGCATTGAATGCTGATTTCAGAAATCCGAATTGAATGATGATTCATGAAACCGCATTGAGTGGGCATTCACAAAACTGAATCAAATGAGGATTCATAATTAGCATTAGAGTAGGAAATAATAGTGGAATAGCAGAGAGGAGGGAATTTTAGCCAAGTGGCTGCCCCCCTCCAATCTGAATTGCGAAGGGATCCCCCAATCCAAATTTGGAAGGGAGAAGGCCCCTATTTAGAAATGGAGTGGGTCTCCCCCACTTTGGTCGGTCACTAGGGTCCCCCCCCATATATTCCGAATTATACCCCCCATTGTAAGCAAGTTGGAAGTTGAGGAATAAACAGAAAAGTCACGTTTTTGTGGAGCATATGGCTTTGCTCTGAGGGACAGGAGAACCGAGCTAGGGTTTTCTTGAATTTGGTGCAAGGATTGGAGGAGCTTCATCCATCTAATCCCCATGATCTCATGTGGATCAACTCATCAATTCGTGTACAAGGTGCATTGTTTGGTGTTGTTCTTTGGGTTTGGTTTTGTTTCTTTCTTCGGATTGATTCAAGATCAACCAAGTATCATTACTTGTTTTGGAGATACACTTGTTCTTCCTTTTGGCCGAACCAAAAAGGAGGAAAGCTAGGATTTTGCTTCGATCAAGATCGAAATTCAAGTACCGTGAAAGATTGGGCCACTTTACGAATCGACTACATGTTGATCCATATCATCTTGGTATCAGAGTGTGGTTGATCACGGTACACAATTTTTTTCTTGCTAATTTCATATTGATCATCATGTTTGGGACTAGCAAGCGAGGATCCAAAGGTGGATTTGCTGAGGAGGTGAAGGAACCTAGGCACAGTGATACACTATCGCCGAACATACGTGCTCAATTTGATGCTACTACCGGCTATTTTCTTCATCGCGAGGAGGTGATGCGCACTCAACTTGAAGCTAACATTAAAGGGGTGCAAGACACGCTAAACGATCACCTCAATGCGAATGAATGGTGTACGATGGAGAGTTTTGACAACTTGAACCTTGCTATCCGTGCTTAGAGGAGAGGCTACCACTGCCAGGAAGAGGCCATGCACCGATGCTGCCCCAACCACAATATGGATGTGCACAACATGTTGCATGTCGTGATGGAGATGACTTCTACGCTATTGATTCGGAGGAGGCCATTTTCGATGATCATGGGAGACATTAATGACGTCCACGACATCATTACTTTGATCGTCGAGGTGCTGGACATGGAGGACGTCATGGTGGAGGTGATGACTGCAAAGATGATGGTATCGGGAGAATCAAAGTCATTGTACCAGAGTTCAATGGTAGATTTGATCCGAATGCTTATTTGGAGTGGAAGATGCGCGTTAATCAAAATTTTGACAACCACCACTACTCCGAAGAGAAGAAGGTTTGTGTTGCTTCGATTGAGTTCACCAAATACGCTATTATTTGGTGGAATCAATTGAATCTTGCAGGGAGCATCCCAACAACTAGGAGGCGATGAAGCAAGCTATGCAGGAATAATTTGTGTCAGCATACTATACAAAGAGGCTGCATACAAAGCTATAATGACTTATTCAAGGTGCTAAGACAGTGCGCGTGTACTATCAAGAGATGCAAGTGTTCATGATTAGTACAAGTGTGCGTGAGTGGTAGAGGCGACCATGACACGCTTCTTTGAAGGGCTGAACGAAGATGTTCGGAACTGTGTTGATTTGAAACAATACAACACCGTGCAAGAGCTACTTCATCAAGTACAACGTGCTGAATTGTGGGTGAAGAACACTCAAGCAAGGGGTGGTAGAACCACTCGTAACTCTTGGAGGCATCCAACTTCACATGAGGGTGATGTGGGATCAACTCCCAAACCAGTTGCATCCACTGCATCGATTTGGAGTACATTCAAGGAAGCTTCAAAGGCCGTAAGTGCAGCGAGTAAAGAAGCGTCACATGTTGATTCTAGTGTGTTCTCTACTGCTAGAACTAACAACATTGAGTGTTTCAAGTGCAAGGGCACGGGCAGGGGTTATATAAAGAAGGATTGTCCAAACATAAAGACGGTGTTGCTTACACATGACGAGTATGCAACAGAGAGAAAACGAAGAATCTAAAAAGCTAGAACCAATTATTTGTGAACCAGGGGTTGGTATTAGCTTGATGGCTCAAGAGGTGGAAAGTCATAACGCTGTTATTGCCAAAAAGAGACAACGACATCATATCTTTCAAACTGATTGCAAGATCAAAGAGAATGTATGTAAGCCGATTATTGATAACGGGAGTTTAATTAACATGATTGGTAAGGATGTGGTGGAATCACTCTTATTATCTACATGGAGGCATCCTAAACCATACTACATTCAATGGCTCAACAACATCGGCAAAGTTAAGATCACACATAAGGTAAGAGTACTTCTTACTATTGATGGCTATGTCGACAAGGTGGAGTGCGACGTGGTACCTATGCATGCTGATCATATTCTATTGGGACGTCCATGGCAATTTGATTTGAATGTGACACATCAAGGATGGTCTAACCGGTACACTTTCATACACAAGGGAGAGTTTCATGATTTGCTGTCCAAAACTAATGAAGAAATCAAGAGCGATTTGGTCGTGGTTAGCCAGAAGAAGGCCGTGAGGACTACACTAAAATTGATGACGGTTTTGCTTCAAGAAAGGAAGGATGATGAGGGCCTAGGTGCATCTAGTACAATGGTGAGTAACTCCAAAATGCCATCTTATCTTAAATCTTCAATTGGCATTAATTTGCAACAAAAGGGAGAAACTCTCCATATGGTCAGGAGGGAGGAGAGGGAGGTAGGTCGAGGAGGAGGGAGATCAAGCCATGGAGAGTTGGATTTCAGCCAAGACACAAAAAAGGAGATCAAGGGAGCTTGAAATCTGAAATGGATTCCAACTCAAACTCAGAAACCGAATTGGATTTGGATTGGCATTGTTTCGATTCGATTTTTCCTTTAAAAAGTTTAGTTATTTCCAATCAGCATGAAATGTCAATTTTGAAGTCCGAGACGAATGCGGATTCAAAAACCGAATGTAAAAGGCTTGGAAATAGATTAGACATTTATTTTTAGCAATTACATCTGTTTAATTTCTAAAATTTAGAAATAGAAAATCCGCATTGAATGAGGATTTGCAAAACCAAATCAAATGAGGATTCGTAATCAGCATTATAGTAGGAAATAAAGTAGAATTGGAGAGAGAGAGAAGGGAATTTTGGCCAAGTGGCTGCCCCCCTTCAATCTGAATTAGAAAGGGATTCTCTACCAATTCGAATTGGGAAAGGGAGAAGGCCCTTATTCCGAAATGGTGTGGGTCTCCCCCCTTTTGGCCGGCCACTAGGGTCCTTCCCTTCTATATATTCAGGGTTAGACCACCTCCCATTGTGTTGGACTCAAACAACGATTAGGGAGGGGGGGGGAGGGTTGAATAGGAGCACTACCTCTTTTTCACCTCGACTAGATTCAACTACAATCTCACTCCAATAGCTATGAAGATCAAAGTACAAGCACAACAGAAGTCATGTATTATCCAATCAAAACCCCGAAACACAACAACCAAAATAACCAAAAACTCAAAGAGAGGAGAGTAGGGTGGTTAGACCTTTGATGATGGGCGGTCTAATCGATGGCAACCGGTAAGACCTCTCACATGGGCGTTCTAGCCTCTTGCATGATAAATAGTAAAATCAGCACGATTTCAAAATCACAAATTGACTCAACTTTTGATCCGATGGTCTAAATCCCCCTCAAATTTCAATCATAGCTCATCAAGAAGGCTCAGAATCTATTCTAATCAGCGATCGGGAAGATCAAGGCCAAAATTCCACCAATTTCTTATATGAGAGAAAAGATGCACAAGAACCAAGGAGATTCAAACTTTAATCCAAAAACATGCTTGTGGGTAGATGAAGATTAAGATGATCCTAGATGTATTTCCACATATCCCAGTAAGCAAGATTACAACAAGAAACCACAAGAAAACCAATGGAACACCAAAATCCATCAAAGAGAGCAAAAACAACAAGAGACTCAATCTTGAGGAAACTTTGCCTAGATTGATTTGAGAAGGATGTTGGATTACACCACTCTACCTTGGAGGAGAAAAGCTCAACATTTGAGCACTCAATCAATCCATCTATCACAAACCCTAGCCTCAACTACTCCAAAAATCCCCAAATCATAAATTAGGGTTTTTCTCTTGGAACAACTTATGAACTCCACATTTGAACATTCTCTTTTATAGTGGAGGGTAGGTTTAGAGAGAACACCCTAATGGGCACTTGTTAAGCTCACACACAAAACGGGTCTACACTCATGCACACTTATTAAAGCGAGTGACGAATCAGACTTCCCGAACCCATTTCTTCGTGATCTTTATTTTCACTTGACCTAAACCGCCTCTCATTGCACCATCTTACATCGTGGTTTTGTCCAACAGTCACAAAGGAGGTATTTTGGTGAAGTTACCAAAATACCCCTTCTCGATCCTTCTCCAAAGACTGAGTCTAATCTTCATGAAGTAATCCCATGCTTCACCATGTGTAGGTTGATCAACGACTCTCTTCATATCAGCATATCTCTCCCATCCGGCTTCCACTGAAACCACCATTGCACTTGCACTGACCCCCACGCCGCTTGATACAACCTGTCTCACCGGACTTTCCGTTCGGTCATTCTTGTCCATTTTGTGTCATGCTTGAATCTAATGACTTCACCCGACATCCTTGATCGTTTGGACCTCATCTCTCTATGTCTAGTCCCAATCATCCTCGCCGTTGACCATCGCTGACCTCCAAGCCTCTTGCACAACAATATACCAAGAAATCAATTTTGTGCATAAGTTCTTCGTAACTTGACCCACGTTAGTCAAAACATACATCATGCAACACATATGCACTAAAAACCATGAAATTAACCTAATCCACAAACATCACCGCCTTGCTGGCTAGTAGACAGGGTAAAATCAGTTAGACTGTCATCCATTGCCGGTCTGATTGCCCATGGCCAGTTTGACCGCCTAGCTTGGCCGGTCTGATCGCTAGCACAGGGACATAGCCATATTTTCTCCCTGAAAATACGAACCCTCTTTGAAAATTTAAAATGAATAGAACTTTTGGCTCGAAGATCTAAAAATTATGAAACCAAGTACAGAAGAATCCCCTCTCTTGCCTACACCCTCTATTTTTTTTGGCATGGTCCAAAACCCAACTGACATTTTTGGCTAGTCAAACCGCCGCCCATGGCCAATCTGATCGCCGACCCTTTGGCCTGCCCATGGCCGGACAGACCACCTCCCTGGCTGGTCTGACCTTCTAAATCTTGGCAGCATCTGAAATTTACTGAAAACGGGTGTTTTGACAAACCCTCTCTAGCATTGTCAATTGTATCAACATCCTAAGATCATGAGCATATCCCCATGATATCCACACATTGTAAGGAAGTTGGAAGTTGAGGGATAAATAGAAAAGTCACGTTTTGTGGCACATATGGCTTTGCCGTGAGGAAGAGGAGAACCAAGCTAGGCTTTTCTTGATTTTGGCGTAACGATGGGAGGAACTTCATCCATCCGATCCCCATGATCTAATGTGGATCAACTCATCAATTCATGTACAAGGTGCACTGTTTGGTATTATTCTTTGGGTTTGGTTTTGTTTCTTTTTTCGGATTGATTTTACATCAACTAAGTATCATTACTTGTTTTGGAGATATACATTGACAAGGATTGTTGACTAGTCAAACTATTTGGATATACCTTTACTTAGATGTAATCTTAATCCTCTATTGGGCCTAAATTAGCTTGCTAGGACCAGAATTAATTATGTAGTCAGAAGGTGGGTTCAAGATCCTTCCTTTTAGAACATTCCAAGACTTCTCCCCAGGACATATTTTTGGACCACTCCAGGACCTCTCTCCTGGAAAGACCTCTTCGGACCATCCTAGGACCTCTCCCCAATGGAGGAGGTCCTCAAAGGTGGTTACCCACGTGTGGTTAATTACAACCCACGTGGAGAAGATATTGTGTTGGGCCACGGGGTAGGCTACGATAGCTACAAATCAGAATTTCTACCATGCAAACCAGGAAGCCAAGCAAGTAGATGATCACAGATCGTTACCACCAGACACGCAGAGCAGCGGAAGAAGGGTTGGAGCAGCCTGGTCCAACGTAGAGCGCGTCGATGTAGTGGTTGTAGTCCATCGTCCAGCGTCGAGCAAGTCGATGCAGTGGTCATAGTCGATCACCCAGCGTCCTCGCAAGTTGATCGTCTACTCCAGCAACCTCTGTAGTTCCTTGTAAAGATCGCGGATCGTCCTCAAGTGCAATAGTCGCAGTAGCGCCTCTACGGTATTCACACGTCCAGGGAAGGAACAACCATGCGCAGGTGTGCTAGCACCAAGTCGCACGGTAGAGCTCTCAGAAAGATGGCGGCTAGGGTTTCGGTGGTGATTCACCCGTCTACGGTATCCACACGTCCAGCCAACAGCCTCATGCATCTCCTTATATAGTGCTCATGATGGATCCTATCCGAACACGTTTGTCGAATCGTATTTGTACTGGTTTGTTCCAACCCGTTAAGTGTGTGACCCTGTAGGTTCATGCGTAATCAGTTGTGACTCGGAAACCCTTTCTGATCACGGGTCGTAGCGGCTCCTAGCAGAACATAGCGATTCCCAAATACACACAAATTATATCGGACGAACCTTAATGCAATATGATCTACGACCAGGTCCTCATCACTTACGACCAGGTCCTATCTCTATACGACCAATTCGTATTTGGTCACGACCAGTTTGTAATTCCTTATGACCAGGTTACGACCATCCTGTGATTACGTTCGACTAATCTACGACCAGCTCATATCTCCATACGGCCAGTTCGTAACTGTTCGAACTAAGCGACCTACTCGTGTATACACCCTTTGCCTCACGATGTCTGGTTGAACTCCAGGTGAGATGTTGTGTCATCCATGGACTGTTCAATACTTTCTCGATCGATTGTCGGATTACTTCACGTGGTCAAACAGTTCGACTAATAGTGGCATGGCCACGCTCTTTCTTTATCCGACCACAACGAGGGGCCCAGAGACATCTCTCCTGTTATGTTAGGAGGGGAAAATCCCATATCCGACCAGTCATATTCCTCTGCATGTTTCATAGCATACCCGAAAGCTACCTTTATAACTACCCAGTTACGGTGTAGCGTTTGGCAACCCCTAAGAGTGTTATACATCAACATTTCTTGAGACCAACTAATGACACATAGAATCATAACAATCTCAATAGTGTCTCAAGGTGGGTCTAATCCAACATCATGTTCTCTAACATATGTCCATATTATTGGTTTGATATCTCCATATCCGTGACCATGAAACATAGTCATCAACCAATACATATGCTAGTCTATTCATATGTGTCCTCATATGTTTCCGACCAGGGATCGTACAAGAATAATTATTACAGAAATATAGAGTTTCACAATCAAGTCACATACTTGATAATCAATATTAACAATATTATTCTTGGAACAAGATAACATTTTATCCAATATTCTGAACATAAGGAAATATAATCATCTCTATGATTTCCTCTAGGGCATATTTGCAATAGTCTCCCACTTGCACTAGAGTCAATCATTTAGGTATATAATACCGATAGCTCTTGCGTGTGCCTCATGCTTTGGCTGTGTGAGAGGCTTTGTCAACGGATCAGCAACATTCAAATCCGTATGAATTTTGCATATCTTAACATCTCCTCTATCCACCAATTCGCAAATAAGATGATAGCACCTGAGTATATGCTTAGACTTCTGATGGGATCTAGGCTCCTTAGCCTGCGCAATGGCTCCATTGTTGTAACAATAGAGATCCATTGGGCTCGATGCACTCGGAACCACACCCAACTTAGCAATGGAATTTCTTATCCAAACACCTTCTTTCGCAGCTTCAGAAGCCGCAATGTACTCGGCCTCTGTCGTAGAATCAGCAACCGTCTCTTGCTTGGAACTTTTCGACTCCTTTGCTCCTCCATTCAAAATGAATACAAAACCAGATTGCGAACGATAATCATCTTTGTCGGTTTGAAAGCTTGCATTGGTGTAACCATTTACAACGAGCTCTTCATCACCGCCATAAACTAGGAACGCATCCTTAGTCCTTCTTAAGTACTTAAGAATATTTTTCACATTGTCGATGACCTTCACGGGATCGACTTGGTATCCGCCAGTAACACTTAGAGCATATGATACATCTGGTCGTGTACATATCATGGCGTACATGATAGATCCAATGGCTGAAGCATATGGAATATCTTCATGGAAAAACTATTTTTTAATGATGACTTAATGGATTCTAGCATAGGAATGTCATTTCTGACCAGTAGTATGTCATCTATATACAAGATCAGAATAGTAAGCGCGCTCCCACTAACCTTCATGTAAACACAAGGTTCTTCTTTGTTCTTGACGAAACCAAACCTTTTGATCTCCTCATCAAAACGTAAATTCCAACTCCGAGATGCTTGCTTCAACCCATAAATGGACTTTTGAAGTTTGCATACTTTACTAGTATTCTTTGGATCGACAAAACCTTCAGGTTATGTCATGTACACATCCTCGTCTAGGTTTCTATTAAGAAAAGTTGTTTTGACATCCATTTGCCATATCTCATAGTCGAAATATATAGTAATTGCTAGAATCACCCGAATAGATTTAAGCATTGCTACCGGTGATAAAGTCTCATCGTAGTCAACTCCTTGAACTTGTCGAAACCCTTTTGCGACTAGTCGAGCCTTATGAATGTGAACATTTCCATCCATATCAATCTTTTCTTATAGATCCATTTGCACTCAATGGTTTTAACACCATCAAGTGGATCGACCAGGTTCCAAACCTGATTTTCTCTCATGGAGTCTATCTCGGATTTCATGGCTCCAAGCCATTTCTCAGAGTCTAGGTCCATCATCGCTTCCTCATAAGTCTTAGGCTCATCATTATTCAATAATAATATGTCATGCCCATACCTTGTAGGCAATTGACACGACCTTTTATATCTACGTTAAATTTGGTGCCTCATCTCTGAGTTTAACAACATTTTGTTCATCCAGTAGAGGTTCAGTAGGAGTTGAAACACTTTTAGATGTTTCCTGAATTTCTTCGAGTTGCACCTTTCTCCCACTGACTCCTTTTGAAAGAAACTCTTTCTCCAAAAAGACACTATTTCGGGCAACAAAACTTTGCCTTCTTCCTGGTTGTAGAAATAATATCCTTTGGTTTCCCTAAGATATCCTATAAAGAAGCATTTATCTGATGTCACCGCAGGATGACAGGTCCCAACACTCGTTCTGCTGTAGATGGTGAACCTTCTCAGCAACATGATCGGCGAGGTAGCACACCCGAAGAAGCACTTCCACCACCTCCCACCATGGCAGAGGTGTTGGCTCAAATAGAGAGAAACCGCATGGACCAGACAAGGATTCTCGAAGCTATCTCGCGCAACACCTCTCCTGCTCTCACGGCAACAGGAGGAGGGCGAAATCATAGGCAGCATGGAGGTCTCGCTGACTTTCAGCGGACCAATCCTCCAACCTTTGCGGGCACTGAAGACCCGATGGAGGCCGAAGATTGGCTGAGGAACATTGAGAAGAAGCTAGCTATTGCTCAGTGCACACGCATTGAGAAGGTATTCTTCTCCAGCTATCAGCTAGAGGGAGCTACCAGCGCATGGTGGGATAACTTTTCTGCCATGCAATTTGATGGAGACATTCCTTCGTGGAACGAATTTTGCGCAGCTTTCAGGGAGGCCCACATTCCTAATGGGGTCATGTCGATCAAGCAGCAGCATTTCTTGCTTTGAAGCAAGGAAAGAAGACTGTCACTAAGTACGTTCACGAGTTCAACTCTTTGGCTCATTATGCCCCTGACGACGTCTCCACCGACGCCCGCCGCCAGAGCCGTTTTATGAGCGGCTTGATTGAGGAGATGCAGCTAGCACTAGCTATACATGACTTCCAGAACTTTCAACACATGGTGAACAAGGCTATAGTGGTGGAACACAAGAGTGTGGTAGTAGAGGAGTCCAAGAATAGGAAGAGAGCCGCTCAGAGTTCAGCTAGTTGCAGCTTTCCTCGGCAGCGCACCGGACCGCCCCAGGCATCACGTTCTCAGGCTCCAGTGCCACCGAGGCCTTCCACGACATCTCCACAGTATTCTTGTCCAGCGGCACAGCAGTACAATGGGGGTAAGAACTCCCAAAACAGTGGCGCATACAGGCCAAATGTCACTTGCTTTCATTGTGGTCGCCAGGGCCACTATGCGGATAAGTGCCTCGCCAAGCAGCGAGGGATGCCCCAGACTCATCGAGGTCCTACACCACCCCCATCTACTCAGGGACTCCTCTCCTCGCGGAGCCGTGCTGCCGCCATCTTCTTCTCTAGTGCCGACAGTGCTCCAACTGCTCCAGGCTTCCCTAAGCGCTCACCTTTGCTCAGGTAGCTTCCTCTTAGTCCCTAGGACCTGGGCACCCGCTTGAATGACGCTGCAGAGCTTCACATTGCTGCATGCAACTTTGGCCATAACTTAAGTGCCGCCCATCTCTGGCTAGCCGCCGGTATAGTCCATCTGCGTCGTCGCCACTAGTCCGAGGAGGTGCGCACTGCTATTGCGCAGCTGTCCCTGGTCTTGGCTGGTGCCTTCATGGCTAAAATCGCCGGTGATGCACCAGTGAGCGCAGCTCGGTATTGTCAGATTACCGACAATACTGTAGCCACGTCATTAGGGCGTTAATCCGGTGTCTTAACGGCTAATCAATGCTTAGGAATAAATGGCTATCTTAGATTCACTGATGAGTCACTTACATGTGGGGTCACAAATAGTAAACAAAGTTAAATAACGGTTAAAAACTGCGACTGACACGTGGGCCCGAGCACTTAAGCCCGTGAGCTGTGCGCATGCATCGGTGGACTGAGTCCAGTGGACCGTGTCGCTGACAGCGGGTCCCACTTGTCAGATCGGCTTTTAAAATCTGAGTTAAAATGGAAAACACACTATTCACCAGGCCCACTAGTCAGCGTCGGTGGCTAACGCCGCGTTCGGTGAGAAAAGTAATAAAGACTTTAGAAAATTCGAAATCCAATTATTTATACACTATAAAATATGTATAACTTCAAAAATACATAACTAATTCATCTCAACTCCAAAATGGATGAAATTTATATTAAAATTGGTTTCAAACATGTCTCTATTGCAGGGAGTATTATTTTGGAGATTGATCCATTAACACTATTATTTTTACAACAGAGAAAGTCTGATAACTTTAGAAATTCATAACTAAATCTTGAAAACCCCAATTGAAGCAAACTCAACTATTTTGGACTTGTATTAATATTCTCTAATTATCCATATAATCCTTTGTCCCACTACTGTTCTACAAATTTTACCCAAATAATTAAATTAGATGAACAGTAACCGGTGAGATTTAAATTGGATTTTCTGGAAATCTGAAATTCAAATAGCTATAACTCTCACATACTAAATCCAAATGGAATAATTATTTCACGTAAATTCATCTAAAATCATGACTTAGATACTGTAGAAAAATCATGCATATTTGAGCATTTTGAATTTTCAGGTATTTCTCGATGTTTATTCGGTATTGTATTTATATAGATTCCGAGCCTATCGATATTGACCTATACGCTACTGAGGGAGAGCAACTAAGCTACTAGCAAGGCAAGCATCATTTGAACTTTCTTTTACATCATATTTGATCCCAGTTTTGTTAAGTTAGTGCAATGATAATTGCTTGCATGCTATTTTGATAATGTCGCTATTTTGTGATGAGTAGATTAGTTATCTCCTATTCATTGAGGTTAATCTTGAATTATTCCAGTACCACATGCTTGAGTTAGGATGTTTGAATTATATTATCCGGGTTTGCTTAGTCATGCAAGTCTAGAACCGGTAGCTGATTGTCGGGAATAACCCGACAATTATGGGATAAACACAACTATCATTATATGCTTTTGTTCAGATCTTCGTATCTGTTTTATGAGTTAAATTTTATCATTTTAAATGAGCTTTTGGTCTAGACAAGTGATGGTTACTGATGGTGCCTTTGTACACGAGCTTGGGTAAGTGTTTGACTTGTTTGGACAATTAAGGACCAAACTTTGGTAACATCTTTGATTCAAGTAAAACTCGTGTTTCCACATGCGGTGTATGGGCACTGCTTAGTTAAGTAAGGGGTTGGTGTTGTTGAGTTGATGACTGGTGGTGTCAGGACGTATATGTGTTCCATCGCATATATGTTTCGTAGGGTGCCGTTTGCAATTCTGTAATGTGCGGGTGAGCACTATTTAAACTTTGTTAATTGGGTCGGTATTCCCGGCACAACTTGCGTGCCCATTTGGTTAGTAGTCTGTATAACCTACCCTAAGTGGGATTACATCGCGCATGGGTGATTCAACTCAATAATGTCAACTTGCTGAAAAATACTAAGTCTTGGTTTACTCGGCCGGCATACCTTAGGAAGTATGCTATTTTCGGAGGCATCTGGAGGCATACGGGCTAATCAAGTCATGTGGGTAAAGTAGTACTCCCCTACAGGGTATAAATCTATTCGAATAGCCGTGTCCATGGTTATGGACGACCACTTGAGTTACATGGTTGCTATTGTTAGACTTGGAATTACAATTTGTGGTTATAACTTGGTATTCGTCATGAATGGGATGTTCATATATTTTATTGTATCAAAGTGGACAACCACTTTGTTATTTGTTTGATTCATTGGTTATTCAATTTACTCCTTATTCACATGCTTTACTTCTACTTCAAATCTGATTTCGAAATGGTGCTTGAAAAACTAGTATGTGTAGGTTGTAAATTGTTGCGTCCCTTTTTCAAAACTAAGCCAATATGAGCCATCCTTTGGAACAACCTCTAGCATAACTAATTTTTATTTGTGTAAGACTTGCGAGTACCTTTGTACTCAACCCGGTTGCTGCAATTTCAGGTGAGGAAGGGTCTGAGCCCGTTGAGCTTGTTAGCGCCGATTTTGGCGACGCTGACGAGTAATGCTATCATTTAACTCCCAGTCGGTTGCTGATGGGATATGGGCATACCATTGCTGGTCTTTTGGTTTATTTACTTGTTTCCGCTGCTACTTAATGCTCTTATTTGAATTTGGCCGGTCGGCCGTTGTAATAGTTGTAGACTATAACTATTATGTTGTACGTCTTTTGGACTATTAATGTATGATTGTTGTATGGATGTGATCAACGTTGTATGAGAGTATGAGCATATTGGTCGCTGATCTTGGGAGCCAATATGAGTTCATGCTCGCTGTTCGTGGCTTCCCATTAACACACTAAGTGTAGTGCTTGGCTTGTTGGAGAACTGACAATCATGTAGTGCTTGCAGAGAAGCAGCGCACATGATTATTGGGACTCTAGTTTGTAGTTAAGCTTCTCGCTTAGATGGAGTTAAGCTGGAATCCATTTACTTGAGGTCTAGAGTTATGTCCATAAGACCATGTTTAGTCTCGGTCATACGGGGATAACCCGGGGGTCCTTACACCACCCCTCCTCAGGCAGGCCTTGAGGATATCAAAGAAAAGAAGTCCAAGAGGTTCGAAGGCTCCACGAGCAGCAGAGGAAAACCCAAGAAGAAGTAGAAGGGGGTCCAAGCAGTCCACTAGGGAGGTCATAGCACTTGACCAATGACCACCCTATGACAAAAACAAAGGTCCTTGGACCAAAAGGAGGCAAGGAGGTCGTTCAAACGACCATACTGCCTCACAATCTGTGAATATGTCTAGGAGTAGTGAGCACTAGTGCTCGTTGCATAAGGTTCCTGGTCATGACCTCCGTAACTGCCATACTTGGCAAAAGCAGATGGAGGATTATTACGATGGGAAAGGTCCAATGCCTGTCCCACCAGTGGTCCAAGGCAATGACAAGGACACGGAAATATCATTTTAAAGGACGGATCACCACGTCAATGTCTTTTAAGGGGGTTCGGCTGCCTACACCTCCAAGCGACAGTACAAGGTAGCATGGAGGGACATCAACAACGTTGAGGTCCCACCTGGTCGTCCGGAATACCCCAAGTGGTCAGAGATCTCCCTAACCTTCACTAAGGAGGAGGTCCCTAAAGGTATGTCTACTTCTCATAAATTACCATTAGTAGTTTCTCCTACCATAAGTAATTGTAGAGTAGGGAGAATATTAATAGATAGCGGTAGTTCTTTAGACCTGTTATTTATTAATACCTTAGATGAGATACAAATTCCTCGTTCTAAGATTGAACCAATGACAAGTCCCTCCTATGGGATAGTGTCAAGTATGTCTGTCATACCAATAGGGCAAGTAGTGTTACCAGTAACCTTTGGTACGGCTACTAATATTTGAACTGAATTCATCACTTTCGAAGTGGTTGATTTTGAGTTTGCCTATAATGCAATTTTGGGAAGACCATCTCTAACAAAGTTCATAGCAGCTACACACCACGCCTACTAGAAGATCAAGATCCATGGGCCAAAGGGTGTAATTGTGGTGCAAGGTGACTAGGCGGTCGCACTTTCATGTGATCGTAAGTCGCTAGAACTTGTCAATGAGTTACCTCTGAAAGATCTTACTTTAGAGGATAAAACAGGGAAGGTCACGAAAGTCAAGGCTACTCCTCAGCCCAATGAGCAGGTAAAGATAGTACCACTCAGTCCCGAAGACCAATCCAAGATAATTTGGATTGGCGTGGGATTAAGTGAGAAATAGGAAGACGAGCTCCTCACCTTCCTCCGAGCCAACTTGGATGTCTTTGCGTGGAAGCCATCTGATATGCCCGGAGTCCCAAGGGAGGTGATTGAGCACAAGCTAGCCATTCAGCCTGAGAAAAAACCAGTCAAATAAAGATTGTGATGCTTCGCACTGGATCGTTAAGAAGCCACCAGAGCAGAGCTCGATAAGATCCTTAACGTTGGCTTTATTCAGGAGGTAGATCACCCCGAATGGCTTGCAAGTCCGGTTCTAGTCAAGAAATCTAACGGTAAGTGGCGTATGTGCGTAGATTTTACAAGTTTAAATGTTGCTTGCCCAAAGGATGATTTCCCTTTGCCTTGTATTAATCAATTAGTTGATTCTACTGCGGGTTACGAACTGATGAGTTTTCTTGATGCTTATTCTAGATACCATCAGATCAGCATGGCGAAAGAAGATGAAGAAAAGACTGCCTTCATCACACCCTTCGGTGTCTATTGCTATGTCAAGATGCCATTCGGGTTAAAAAGTGTTGGAGCCACGTACCAGCGTTTAATGTAGAAAGCCTTTAGTAATTAGCTGGAGCGTAATTTAGAGGCCTATGTAGATGACCTCATTGTAAAAAGTAGTACTCACTATGATCATTTGAAGGATCTCGCAGAGACATTCGAAAATATAAATAAACAAGGAATAAAGAATAATCCTGAAAAGTGTACTTTTGGGGTTAATTCTGGCAAGTTGCTTGGTTTCCTTGTTTGTTCTCGTGGGATTGAAGTTAATCCCAAGAAAATTTGAGCCATTGAACAATTACGATCACCTTCCACTGTGAAGGAGGTCCAAGCCTTAACTGGTCGAATGGCGGCTCTTAGTCGTTTCTCTCGATCAGGAGAACGTGGTTTACCTTTCTTTAAGGTGATCCGCAAGAGTAATAAAGAGTTTCAATGGACCGAAGAAGCTGACAAAGCCTTTGAAAGCTTAAAGGCTTATCTTTCAAATCCTCCAGTTTGGTTTCGCCTTTAGAAGGGGAACCTTTACTAGTTTACTTGGCAGCAACGCCAAATGTGGTCAGTGCAGTACTTATCGCAGAAAGGGAAGGATCTCAATGACACATCTACTATGTAAATGAGGTCTTACATGGACCAAAGGAAAGATATCCTGAGGTCCAAAAGCTAATTTATGCTCTTTTGATGACTTCCAGAAAACTGAGACATTATTCTCAATCTCACAAAATCATAGTACCTTCATGTTTCCCTCTTGGAAATATACTTCATAACCAAGAAGTGACAGGTTGCATAGCCAAGTGGGCAGTTGAATTTGGAGAGTTTGATCTTCATTTTGCTGCCCGAACAGCCATAAAAAGCTAAGTCCTGGCTGACTTTGTGGCTGAATGGATGAACACCGAGGATCAACCTCAAGTAAGTCCAGGGCTAGAAGATCATTGGACGCTGTATTTTGATGGCTCCCATGAGCTTAAAGGCTCGGGGGTTGGGATTTTATTAATAACACCACAAGGTGATCAACTTTAGTATGTCATACAGTTTTTGTTCCCTGCTACTAACAATGTGGCAGAGTATGAAGGACTTCTAGCCAGGCTTTGAGCAGCCAAATCCCTCAGAGTCCGTCGACTTTTAGCGAAGGGAGATTCGCAATTAGTCATAAACCAGGTAGCAAAGGAATATAGATGTTCCGATGAGATAACGGCTCAATACCTGGGTGAAGTGAGGAAGTTGGAAAAACACTTCAAGGACTTCGAATTCCAGCATATACCGCGCAAGGAAAACTCCTTAGCAGACCAATTATCGAAATTGGGTTCCTCATAAACGCCTGTTCCAATAAGTGTTTTTCTCGAATACCTTACAAAACCTTCAATAGAAATGGGTTCGACTACCTTAGAGGTCATAGTCATCGAGTAAGATGTGGAGTGGATAAAACCATTGACCACTTATCTCACATCAGGGACATTGCCTGATGATCCTCAACAGAAGGATAGGTTAATTAGAAGAGCACGCATGTACAAGCTGGTCGAAGGATCATTATATAGGAAGGGAGCATATGGTATTCTTATGCGTTGCATATCCTAAGACTCTAGGATAAAATTACTAAAACAATCCATGGGGGCTTGTGTGGTACACATGTATCCTATAGAACATTGGTTGTCAAAGCTTTTCAGCAAGGATATTACTAGCCCACCACTCTACAAGATGCCATGCACCTTGTTAAGATCTATAAGCAGTATCAGTTCCATGCCAGGCAAGTGCACCAGCCATCCTATCAATTATAGACCATTCCCTTATCATCGCCTTTTTCGACTTAGAGCATTGATATAGTAGGACCACTACCACAAGCACCCAATGGGTATAAATTCTTGTTCGTGGCCATTGATACATTCACTAAGTGGATAGAAGTTGAACCAGTCATTCGTATAATTGCTGTGGCAACAAAGAAATTTCTTATGCGAAGCATTGTTACAAGATTTGGAGTACCCAATCGTCTTATCACAGACAATGAGAGCCAGTTTATTAGTGACGTGTTTCAAGATTATTGCGATGAAAGTGTCACTAAAATCTGCCTTGCTTCTGTGGCACATCCACAGAGCAATGGAGAAGTAGAAAGGATCAATGGACATATTATGCAAGGTATAAAAAGAGAGTTTTTAATCGCCTTAAGGCATGCTTAAAGAATTGGATGGAAGAGCTCTTCTCTGTCCTATAGGCATTGTGCACTACTACCAGTAGAGCAACTCATGAAACACCATTTGCACTAGTCTACGATGCAGAAGCAGTGCTGCCTAGAGAGATTCAGCTAGGTTCAACACGTATAGACCTCCTAGATCAAATAAATCAGGGAGATTTACGCAAAGATGACGTCAATATACTGGAAGAAAGACGTGATCAAGCACTATTAAAATCGGTTGCCTATCTGCAAGGGCTGAGACGCTACTATAGTAGAAGGGTTCATTCAAGAACACTTCATGTGGGTGACCTGGTCCTGAGACGAATCCAGAACCAAGCCAATTTGAACAAGTTGTCCTCTAGATGGGAGGGTCCATATACTATAGTTTCTGTCATTAGGCGAGGATCAGTTAGATTAGCCATGGAGGATGGTCGTGTTTTATCTAACATATGGAACATTGAACATCTTCAAAAATTCTATGTATAAATATCTTTTTTCCATATTATATAAATTCAGTTATCATTTTACTATTAGTATCATATTAATTTTTTTGGCATAAATTTTTTCATATCATTTCGCGTACAAGATCACCATATTTTCTATCATTTACATAAGTACCTATGGTTGATCAATTTCGCTAATGGGTCATAGTGTCTTTACTTATCAAATGGCCATCGGTATACATTTGGGAAATGACAACTGTTTCGAACCTCTTCTATAAGCCAATTCTCATTGCATAAGAACCCAACAGTCTTACTTCATCTCCCTGAATACACACTGGTCCGGATCATTGATTTTGTAACAGATATCCTAGTCCTAAAGCATTTGTTCGCCCGAAACATTTCTCCCATTGCCGGACATAGTGTTCCAGGCGGCGGGCTACACATAACAAAATATTCAACTTATAAAAATAATTTAATTTGCAAAAACAAGTCAGTCAACTTTGACAAATAATTAAAATTATCATACACCAAATCTTTTCATCATTTCATACACTAAAATGTGTCATTACATCATTACTATTAAATGCTTGAGCCAGGAGCACTTGAGGGAATGGCAGGAGCACTAGCTTCAATATTTTTGATAATCTCCGCTACCACTAGTGTGATCTTGGCCAGAGCCGCCATACATGCTTCTTTTGTTTTAAACTTAGGCATAGGGACAAGCTTCTGGAGATCAATGGAGTCTCCATAAAGAAGATCAATCTTTAATAACACTCAGTTTAAAGCTTGACTCATTGCTCTTGTCAAAGATTTATATATATAGTAGTCTTCATAGCAGGTATCTGTTTTTGAATGTATATAATTTGAGTATAAATATCATTCCTAAGGTCGTCCAAGGTCATTTTGGTTGTGAGAGGAGTTACCAAAGCCTTCAGATGCTCTGCGATTTTCTCATAGAGAAGCTGAGATTCGAGAAATGTTATTTCCCGTAAATGTAGTAATTTTCTTGCCAGCCTTTATCAAGGTATCCACCTTCTTTTCAAGTTCTTGTACAGCAGTGCGAATCTGTTTTTCCACTTCCTTCAAGTCTTAAATCTGAAGATCTTTGTTAGAAGAGGTCTTTTGAAGATCCTCTTTTGCATTTTTCCACTTCCTTCAAGTCTTGAATCTGAAGATCTTTGTTAGAAGAGGTCTTCTGAAGATCCTCTTTTTGTATTTTCTAGTTCTAAGAAAGAATGAGAAAAGAGAATAAAATTCATGCATTGCAAATAACAGGTCAAATGCTCTGTAGGAAACAGAGAGAGGTTCTTTACCTTCTTTCTCCTTAATGAGCATCTTGTTCTGTTCAAAGAGGTTATGGCTTTCTTTAGATTGTCTGCCCAGGATCTCTTGTAATGTCTCATTTTTCTGAGTCAAGAGATGGATCTCTTCGGTTTTCTCTGCCATGACCACTGCACTCTTCTCAGATCTTTTCTTCGCCTTAGACAATTTTAATCTGAGAGCATAAAGTGCAGATTCAACATTTTCTTGTTCGGCTTTCGCCAGTAAGCACTCCTTATGAAGTAAACAAAGACATAAGTTAATTATTTAGTTAGAATATCACGATTGAATAATAACTTCCTGTACTTACTTCTATTTCTCCTCTACAAAGGTTTTAATCTCCCCTATCATGTCAATATTGACTTTCCAGCACCTTTTGACAGATGTAATGAGGTCCTAGAGGTCCTTCTTTTCAGCTCTGAGAGAACATTCCAGAGGAATCTCATCCTCGGGTTGATCCAATTGAACCAGATGAAAAACTCCTCTGGTTGGATAAGTACTAGTATCTTGCGACTCCTAAGACATTCTATGAGTCAGGTCTATATTCGTAAATTCAAAGAAAAATTACCAAGATAAAAAGTTTACCAAGATATGATCATCTTCATCTTGAGTTTCGATGGTCTCATGGATGACCTCTTCCGTCTGATCCTTTTGGGAGGTCCTTTCAGTTTGGATCTCCATGTCCTCTGGCATCCCTTTGGATGTCCCAGTAGTCGTTGTCAGAACATCCTGGACCACTTTCTCAGTGGTCCTAGGAGGTATTTCCATTGGCAGAATCTCTTCTGTCAGGGATTCCTCTCTTGCCAATATAATTGGTGGTGAAGTTTGTTCCTGAGCTGTCAGTTGTCCCCTTTTCGGGCCCGACAACAAAGAAAGGATAAAAAGGAAAAAGAGGATTGGTCATTTTAAGCCAAAATTATAAAGTTATTATCGAAGAACTTACTCGATCTCGAAACCACTTTCTCTAAAAAGCGACATAAAGTCCCCATTCACAGAAAAAATAGGTCCTCTCATTTGCTTTGACGAGGAGGGAATCAAGGCCATGGGGGTCCTTGACCTTGAAACCCTCTGAAGAGAAACCTCCTCTTCGGACTCTTCTGACGATCCTTCACCCTAGACCACCCCAGCCAAGAAAGTTGATATAGAAGACATTAACTGGGGGTTAGAGACATATCGAGAAACTAAAGTCTTAACTTTTGTTTTCAATACCTCATGGGTAGAAGGCCTCAAAGGAGTTGGAATTGAAGCAAGAGGTCTTGGGGGAACTGAAATTGAAGCCAGTGTGGGTTTCATTTTCTTTGACGCGATAGGAGGTCTAGAAGTAATCCTTGCACTCTTTGCCAAAGGAGGGGAAGAGCTCGCACCAACATCTGAGATGAGATGTTTATTTGGTGTCATCTATCCAGAAACATACAAATCAGACATGAGCAAATTTACTTCTTATGTCTAACTATTTCTATGAATACTTACCACTGTGCGATCTTTCCTAAGTGATAAGGTAGCCCCAATCTAGCTTGGGGGTTACACCTCTATATCAATCGATTCCTTTTCTGGGACTCGACCCTTTAACAGGACTGAGGCCCTAACAAGAATCTCATCATTTGAAAGAGCTGCAGCATAATAAAAAATTACTTTACTTTAACTATGAAATTCAGTTTAAGTAAAAGAAAAATGGATTGTTACTATTTTCAGGGACATCATAATTGCAGGATAGTATTTCCCTCTTTTGAAGGGGAAAGATCTTGTTCTTGAGGAAGTCATGGACAACCTTTTGTCCAGTTAGACCTTTTTCTACCAGGTTGTTGGACTACTCTCTTCTCATCATTTGACAGCTTGATCTCCTTGTCAACAGCTCGGCTTTTCGAAGACCACTCCGGTGGTGCATTACAATTGTAAGTAATTCTACTCTCTTTCGGATCTTCGGAATAAAACCATTCCTTGCTCCATGTTTGGCTGGCATCTTTGGTAGTCAAGAAGGGAAACATCCTCTTGCTGGCATCTTGAAATTTAAAATAAAAAGATCCCAAAGCACCAACACCTTCCTTGTTGCAAATGATTTGGTAATAAAATCTTAACAGACGCAGACTAGGGCCTATCCCTAAAAATGCCTCAAACATGTGGGCAAAAATGCTAAGTACCAGAACTAAATTCAGTACAAGGTGAACTAATTCAATTCCATAATGATTAAGAACTTCAATCAGGAAATGACTCTCGGGCAAACGAAGGCCTGCCAGGAGATAGGGCATGAAGAGTACCGTAAAACCAGTCGGAGGGTTTGGTTCAATCTCCCTCCTCGGTGCACGCCACTTGATAAGAGCCTTCTCTGGTAGATGCCCGTCCTACTCCAGTCGTTTGAGCTCCTTCGCAGACAACATTGATGATTTCCATCCCGCCATTGTCTCGATTCAATGGTGGATTTTGGAATCCTTCTCTCCAAAGGTTCGTGGAGGATGAAAGACTCTTGGTGAATGGGGAAAGTGAAAATGACTAAGGTAAAAATGTGCCTAAGGAGAGGTAAAAAGATCCATATATATACCCTTGGTATATTTAAAACCCACTACTTCTAAAGTACAACAACTTCACCTCAATTAGCGGTGATATGACAACTCACGTCCAGTCAAGGATGTTGTTCCGCGCATCAGAGATGTGTAAGAAAAAGTAGTAGAAAAGTTTTCTCACTTTTTACAAAGTTATCTTCATCCCATAACCATCGTGGGCGGAAAGATACAAAATTGCTCAACATAGAAATTGTTTCAACATGTGCTCCAAGAAATATTTACTTGATCATCAGGATTTTTTTCTTACCAATCCCTTGAAGACCTTAATCCATAGAGCAAACTAACTGTCTGACCACCTTAAAATAAATGTGATCGAAAAGTCAATTTGGTCCATGGATGTTGTCTGTTGTATGCTCCAATCATAGGAAGAGAAATGCCAAAGCAATATGAGTTCGTACTCATGAGATACCTTGAGGATAGAAATCTGATGAAAATCTCTAAAAGAATTTTTTTGTTCTTACCCTTTTGGTGGTTATTTATAGACCAGTAACTTACAGTAGACTTAAATAAAGGAAGAAGTCCATTCTACCCCCTCAAGTATCGACATGCGAACACCTAACCCCCTGAACTAAAAAATCGGACTTTTGACACCCCAAAGTTGCAAAACCGGACAACCTACCCCCTTCCGGCTGTTTCGTGCGGTGGTTTTGCTGAGGTGGCATCCGGGTGACCCAGTTTCGCCAGATCAAACTCTCTCTCTCTTATCCAACCATTCACACGTTCGGCCGAGACACACAGGTGCCTTCTTCTTCATTTCTTTCTTCCCTCATCTCCCCATTCTCTCTCTTCTTTCCTTTTGATCTTGGCCGCATGGCTCTTCTGGCCCATCTAAAGTTTCATGGCGCCGCCTCCTCCCCTCTCCAGTGCTGCCGCAGGCCGTCCTTGGCCCTCCGCCTCCTCTCGGCTCGTTGGCCTACCATTGCTTTCACAGGCGATCCTCCCGTCCCCGATTCTTGGTCGCGCGTGCAGCCCGTCCCCGCCACTCAGCACGCCCGCTGCCGCCTCTCATGCCACTACGCCCGGCTCCCCCCAAGCGGCTCGCACGGTCGGTCCCAGCTCCATGGCCGTTCCTCCACAACCTACACCGCTTCCTCGACTGGACCAACGACCTCCTCTCCACTGTCTCGACCTCCACCATCGAGTCCACAGTGTCCTCGGCCTCGACAACGGCGTCGGCACTGCCAACCCGGAGGTCGTCGACCACTTCCTGCATGCCAGCTACCCCAACTATGTCAAGGGCGCACGCTTCGTTGTCACCTTCACCGACCTCCTCAGCCACAGCCTCTTCCTCGTGGACGGCTGCCTCTGGAGCCTCCAGCGTAAGCTCGCCTCCTCCTCCTTCTCCTCCCGCTCACTCCGTCGCTTCTAAAGATGCGTCCTCTGGGCACACCTCCACCGCCGCCTCCTCCCCTTCTTCGCTGCTGTCGCCAACTTCGACGAGGCCATCGACCTGCAAGACGTGCTCAAACACTAGAGAAGACCCCCTGATCCCAAAAATTCTGACTTTTTCTTCCAAATTCGCTCTACGACCTCAAATTAAGCACCGAGGCAATCAAAAGAAGGCAAATTTCACACCACCACCATCACCTACCTCATAGTCCCCAAAAGCAATCGTCGCCTCAATCATCTTCACCAAATCCACACCTAATCAAACAAAACCCGATCGCAAGTGAGGCTTGATTTGAGGAGGCGAGAGCGGATGTGAGGGAGGGCAGGACGGGTAATCCATCCGGGGATAAGGATCACGGGGAGGTGGTGCGGTGGCATAGATCTAAGGAGGCGAGGTGGCTGACGTGGAGGAGCACATCGAGGTCCTAGCGGAAGACGCGGTGGAGGCGCTCGCTGTTGTGGTGGATCTTGACGGTGGCGAGGACGCCTGCGTTGGAGAAGGCGGGCGGTGCGGGAGAAGGCGGAGGAAGAGGTGGACTTGTAGGAGAGGTGGGCAAGGATGCGGGAGGCAGAGGTGGGGGATTGGGGAGGGAGGGGGTGGAGGCGAAGAGGCGTCGGTGTGGCCGACACGGAAGAGAGCGAGGACAGGAGGAGGAGGAGGCACGTTCTGAGCAGAAGGCGTCGGTCACGACAGACTGAGGAAGAATATGGGAGTAGAAGACAGCGTCGAGTTGAGAGACTGAGGAAGAAAGAGGGTAGAAGCTGAGTCATCACCACGTTGCAGCCGAGTCAGCGGCTGACCTAGCGAAACCGGGCCGCTTGGACGCCACCTCAGCAAAACCACCGCATGAAACAGCCGGAGGGGGTAGGTTGTCCGGTTTTGCTACTTTGGGGTGTCAAAAGTCCGATTTTTTAGTTCAGGGGGTTAGGTGTCCGCATGTCGATACTTGAGGGGGTAGAATGGATTCTTCCTTAAATAAACCAGACGGAAGTTTAACAGATAAGATTTTATTAGAGTTTATTCCAAATAAATCGCTGAAGACTAAAGCATAATCGTCCCTTAGAGAATTTCTTTCATAAATATATACGGCTGACGCTCCTGCTTCTTAAGGAAAATAGTTATTCACAACTCAAGTAAAACTATCTTCTTGACCAAGTCTAGTTTTGGTAAAAAAAAAAAAACCTCTTCAAGTAAGTTATTTTCACTTGAAGTTGAGGGGCTAGCTGACGAGAATTGTTGACTAGTCAAATTATTTGAATATACCTTTACTCAGGAGTAATCTGAATCCTCTATTGGGCGTAAATTAGCTTGCTATGCCTAGAATTAATTACGTAGTCAGAAGGTAGGCCCAAGAACATTCCCTTCAGTGTAATATCCCAAATATTCGTTAGTAAATGCAATAAAGATTAGAGAGAACAATATTATTTAGAGAGGAAAATTAAAAGAAAATTCAAGATTTGAGGGAGGATTGGACCTTGGGATTTCGGCCCAAGGCGTCCTAGCCAAGTGGGCAGGCCATTTAGTGGAGTCAAGAGGGGGGTGCCCTTCCCCAAAACCCTAGCCTCTACTACAGTACCACAATGCACTGTAGCATGTGGTACTATAGCAGCCCCCCCTCCCTGCTGCTATACCAAGAGGAGGAAGAAGCTCCGAGGTGCTGCCAACCATGGTGGAAGGAGAAGAAGGGAGAAGAAGAGAGGAAACGAGAAAAGAAGAGGAAGAAGGTGGGCGGCTTTCTTCATGAGGGGATTCAATGAAATCCAACGGGACTTCATGGGTAAATTCGCAATCCCTATTGGTTTTAGTAGATGTTTCTTATGTGATTTGTAGTCGTTAGCTGTTCTCAGCTTTTTGCAGTAGATCGGTTAATTAGTGATCTGTTGTCGTGCGAATTTGGATTAGTTCCAAGAAGATTTAGGGATTAGTGTCTCTTGGAGATATGTGGGGTTTCATGTATGCTTTCCATAAAGTCTTAATTCATAATTTTTGGATCATCGATGAATTAGTTATGAATTTCGCAAAACTGGGTGCTAAATCAGTCTCACGACTTGTGCAGCAAACATAGATCTGTAAATTTGATCTTGGAGATGGCCAAATTGGGTCAGTTGGTCTCCATGAGATTTGTAGGTATTTTCATTATGTTTCCAGGAAGTTAAAGTTCATAATATTTGGATTTCTAGATCCAAAGATATGAATTTTAGGAACTAATTTTGTAATCTATCCCTTCGTTGTGGACATAAGAGTTTTTCTTGACTGTTTGCAACCTTTGTTGCACAGTGGGGATATTTGTGATACTTTTATTGATATATATGGTTTGTTTTAGTTTCTAGAGAGTATTAGAACAATGTATTTGGTTGTGCCAAACAAAAGTTATGAAATTCACAAGTTAGTAGTACCGAAGATGACAGATCGGTTTTCGGGATTAAAAATAAAGGCTTAGATGAGCTAATATGATCTTTTGATCACCTGAGAAGTTGTAGCTAGTCTTGTGTAGGTTCTAGGAAAATTGGATTCATGGTTTTTGGAGTTTTGACTCAAAAGTTATTAATTTTTCCTTAACAGCTGTCTGTTTAGACAGATTTGGGAATTTGAGAGTGTATTGGTTATATGTTCGAGTTTCGATTAGGGACGCTTGTTCTCATTTTGTTCCATTGCAATACTGTACACTTTTGATTGGTGCACTTAGTATATTGTATTACAGTTGCCAGGTGGTGGTGAACCCCGGTGCTAGAGCTTTCCGTCGTTGTCTTCCATCTCACGGTTGAGGCAAGTGCAAGCAGTGATAATGATATTGTGATATTTCATTCATATTAATTGCCATGATTTAATTATGAAGTTTTATGTTTGATAATATCGCTAAGAATTAAATATTCATGACGAATTGAGATTGGGAGTTCAATTTGTATCATGGCATTCATTTCTGAACCTTGGACTACGTGGTAGCCAAGGATTGTTCTTAAGATCCCTGTCATGCATTGGGCGGGCATTGTATCCTCGTCATGCATTAGATGGGCTTGGGTCCCCACACTCGTGGAGTGTGGGCATGAGGTCCCTGTGCCTAAGGGCACAGGCTTGAGTATGTATCGATAGATACACTACTCAGCATTACCGGTAATTGCAAAGAAGTTGAAGAAAGAGCATTCTTGACATATGCATTGCATACATGCATAAGAGATGGATTTGTGATTCATTGCTGATGTTCATAAAGGGAATTGGTATCCTCATTGACTGGTTATGAGGTTATGTTTTATTACTGTTGTACTTTGCTGAGTCGGGGACTCATTTTTGTTGTGTTGTGTTTTCTAGGTACCTCTCGAGGCAGCGACATGCATGTGAAGGGGTAGACTTGATGTACATCATGAATACACAATCATTTACCTAAATTTCATATTCATGATAATTCCTTTAGATTCAGTCTGTGACCATCCTTCATGGTGGATGTTTTATTTGTGCTCTTAAACCCCATTATTTGAGTTCATTTAGTTCTATTTGATGGATTAAATTGTTCAACTAGATTATACTATCATCCTCATAGCTTTGATGATTCTTAACGCTTTAGATGTAACCATTTAAATAATTGATGTTGTTGCGTAGCATGGATGGTTTGTCTTAGACCTATTGATAAAGAGAAGAATCCATGCTTGGATTATATTCAATGGTTAGTTGATAATTTTTGTGTTGACTAATTGTAGATTGTGCTAGTTCTTGAATAGTGGAATTTTGTAATTATATCATTCATGGTTGAATGATTTGTTGACTATTTATTAAAAGATTGAAATTAATTGGTTTTTTAGAGTAGATTGGTAGCATCCTAGGCTCTATGTTGGGCTGGGGTGTTACATTCAAACCATTCCACGACTTCTTCCCTGGAGATCTTTTTGGACCACTCCAAGACTTCTCTCCTGAAAAGACCTCTTCGGACCATCCCAGGACTTCTCCCCAACGAAGGAGGTCCTCAAAGGCGGTTACCCACATGTGGTTAATTACAACCCAAGTGGAGAAGATATTGACCGTTACATCCGGAAACACAGCGGTCATCATGAAGGGACGTGATGATTGGCTTAAAGGGACGCAACCATTAACGTGAAGAGGTGTTACTGCCATCAACTGCCGACGCTTGTAGAACTATAAGAACCCGGCCTATGTGCCTTTGTAAGACAGATTCAGATCCAAGCCCTAATTCATGTGTATTCACAGTTATTTTCTTGTAATCATAGCATACTCTTTGCAATATACATCACCATTTCGAGTCCTTTAGCGAATAGATAGTAATCTCCATTTTTTCTTTATATTCTTGTTTGTTCATTCTATGATGAGAGTCCCATATGTCGACATACATATTCTTCCTTTTGTCCAGACCAAGAAGGAGGAAAGCTAGGATTTTGCTTTGATCAAGATTGAAATTCATGTACCGTACAAGATTGCACCACTTTACACATCAACTAAACGTTGATCTGTATGAAAATGAGATATAAAAAGAGTCATATATTAACTAATTTAATAGCCAGAGAACTTCTCCATCCCTCGTGCTAGCCACGTCACCGAAAAAATTTCGTCCGTTCGATCGCGCTGACCTCGGCTCCGGTCCATTGGATTCATCGCTGGTGCGCTCCGTGCGAAGGAGCATCGCTCGCGCAGCCATGTCACCCCCGAAAAATCTTCACCTCATCCCGCTGCTCTCTCCTCCCATCTCCTCTCTAGATCTATCCAACTCCTACCCTCGCTACTGCCCTTCGCTCTCCCTCCTGCGCCGCCTGCTTGATCTCCCTCGCCAGCTGCCGCCACTCCCTCCGGCTTCTTTCCCTTCCTCCCCCACCACCCCCTCTGTCTACCTCAAGCTTCTTCCCCTTTCTCCCCCCCCCTTTGACTTTGTCTACCCAAAAAAATCCCCAATCTACCTCGAACCCTAACCCTAACCAACCCCACCTTGTCCATGGACGACGACGCTAGTGATGCCTTGTCGCCGCTGGCCCCTACCCCTGCGAGCGCCCCGTCGCGGGACATGGCGGCGTCCTCGACCAGCTTGTACTCCGTGACGGAGGCAGTGAACGGCTCCCACCGCTTCGGGTTCCAGGGCTACTCGCTTGCCAAGGGGATGAGCGTCGGGAAGCACATCACCAGCGAGACCTTCTCTATGGGGGGATACCAGTGGGCGATCTACTTCTACGCCGACAGGAAGAACCCCAAGGACAATTCCACCTACGTCTGCATAATCATCGTCCTCGCCTCCGAGGGCACCGATGTCCGCGCCCTCTTCGAGCTCACGCTCCTCGACCAGAGTGGCAAGGGCAAGCATAGGGACCACTCCCACTTCAACCGCTCCCTTGAGTCTGGGCCGTACACCCTCAAGTACCGCGGCTCCATGTGGTAAGCAACCGCCTCTGAATATCCCTACTACCTCGACTAGATTTGGTTTGGTATAGATGTGACAATGGCGGTGAATTGACATGCGTGTAGGTTTAGCCAGTACAATTATTAGTCTGTGATTCAATTGAGGTTGATGCGGTTATGTTGGCATGGTTCTGGCTCTACTCTGAATTTGGCATGTGTGAATTTGTGGCACAATCCATTTAGATTTTTTTTTTCTGCTATTAGTTTGATTTGATTGTGTTGAGGTTAGATATTATGTTGATAGAAGAGTTCCTTGGTGGATTGTATTGTGTGAAAGCAATGCAATAGGTATGGTTCTTTGAATCATGGAGCCAAATTGCTTTGGTACTATCATGCTCGATTACATTTTATCGAACTATCATTTTTAGTTAGTTCTGATTTGGAAAACACATACACAAATTATTGTGCTATATGTAACTAAGAATTGAGTATTTGAATTACCATTGCGCCTACCCTAGCTTGATGCGGTTATGTTGGCATGGTTCTAGCTCTACTATGAATTTGGCATGTGTGAATTTGTGGCACAATCCATTCAGATTATTGTTTTTTTTCCGCTATTAGTTTGATTTGATTGTGTTGAGGTTAGATATTATGTTGATGGAAGAGTTCTTTGGTGGATTGTATTGTGTGAAAGCAATGCAATAGATATGGTTCTTTGAATCATGGAGCCAAATTGCTTTGGTACTGTCATGCTCGATTACATTTTATCGAACTATCATTTTTAGTTAGTTCTGATTTGGAAAACACATATACAAATTATTGTGCTATATGTAACTAAGAATTGAGTATTTGAATTAAAATTGTGTTTACCCTAGCTTGATGCGGTTATGTTGGCATGGTTCTGGCTCTAGTCTGAATTTGGCATGTTTGAATTTGTGGCACAATCCATTTAGATTATTGTTTTTTTTTTGCTATTAGTTTGATTTGATTGTGTTGAGGTTAGATATTATGTTGATAGAAGAGTTCCTTGGTGGATTGTATTGTGTGAAAGCAATGCAATAGGTATGGTTCTTTGAATCATGGAGCCAAATTACTTTGGTACTATCATGCTCGATTATATTTTATCGAACTATCATTTTTAGTTAGTTCTGATTTGGAAAATACATACACAAATTATTGTGCTATATGTAACTAAGAATTGAGTATTTGAATTACAATTGGGCCTACCCTAGCTTTTAATTATCCTGATAGCATGCTGAGGTGGTAGTTATTCTTACCCATTGAATTTGATGTCCATTTGAATAATCCTATTTCGAAATGTGCCTGTACGGTCAATTTAGGTCATGTGTCTATATGAGAGTAGGATGTAGATTTGCTGTTACACTTTATGTTTATTTCTATTAGTTTTGCTATATGTAATACATCACAAAGTAATCGTTAGTAGTAGATATGATGCAACCGCCAGCCCTTGCTCAATGGACTAATGGTCCCTTTGTTTCTAAGAAAGAAATCATGAACCTTCCCTGGAAGCAGCTACGTTCTTATGTGATTAAAATTTCATGCTGCAAGTTTGCAAATTTTGATTTGATTTAGTTCAGTACATGTAATACTCATGTTGTTTGAATGCCCTGGATTTGATACTTTGTTTGGCTCATTGGGAATTTAGTTGTATTGTGGTGTGTTTTCTCAATGGTGCAGACCTGTAATTAACTACCCATGATTCTGTATGCGTGCATGTAGTTTGATTTTTTTATTATATAATCTTATGGTTGGGGATCATGAAATTATTCTAAACTACAGCAGGCAATTTTGAACTGTTTAATTATTTTAGACATGTACCGTTAGTTTATTTTTATATTATATTTGAACATGTGAAACCAATTGAACTGCAGTCACATATATCTTCTGTCTGATGTGTTCACCATTTCGATTTAAAGATGGATAAAGGCTTAATGGATTTTACTTTATGTGGAAACTACGGCTTATGGGATTCTTGCTCTTGTGAAACTTTTGTATGCTTTTGGACAATCATGAACGGGTTGATGTTATTCTTAATGTGGGGGGAGAGAGGTTTCATGCCCATAAGTTGGTGTTTCCTACACGGTCTTCTATATTTAGATCTTTTTTTTATGATGAATCGGATGGCGAGAAGAATGTGGTTGATGAGAGTGATGACCTGAAGGAGATTATTATTGATGACATGGACCCAAAGGTTTTCAAGGTGTGTTTTTGTTTCTTATGTTGACTATATTCTTCCAGTATACGCCCTCCATTTGCATTTACTTGACACTTTTGACCACTTTATTTGTTGAAACATACTTGACGCTATGGTTTTCAATGCATATTTTCCTATTTTGCCCTCATTCATTTTCCCCATTTGTCCCTCCCCCACCACACATTTTGTGGGCCCATGGTCTATTGGATTGGTTATCAAGGCCATTTTTGTCTAATTATATAAAAACAAAATGTGTTTTTGTATCCTGCCTACAATTATGCCCATTTGCCACTGTGTATCCCAAGTGATTCCTTTTGCTCATAAACCATAGAACATCATCATGGAACCAATAATAGCTTAGCAACTACATGTACAAGCTTAACCAAACTGATGTTCCCTGAGATGATGTATAATTTGATTAATATAGATCTTTTTCACAAACTACTTCAAGTCTGTGTCTTTTCATCCATACAACATATATGCTTTTACATCCTTTTTCGTTTTCATCTATGAGAACACCAAATACGGACTCTATTCTTCCCGATGTTGCATATTTTTTCCCATTTGTTTAGTACAAAGGATATGCTATATACCTGTGAAGCTATGAAATGCTTTTTTTGTCCTCAATTCAAAATACAAGTTTTTCCATTTTTCCCTTCCCGATATTCCATACATGCTAAAAATTATACCCTATCAGGTTACATGATGTGCAGACCTATCACATCCACTCAATCATATATTGTTGTATTCGCAGGAATGTAAGAAGAGCTATATGCATAGGACCAATACCTTAAAAGTGAGGTGTGTTTTCGTGTTATATAGAAATTTGCCGCTCCTATTTTACAATTCTGTCAGTTGTTCTAGGTTGCGTCGTAAAATAGATTTACTTGCATTATATTCCTCTGATGATGAGAATAGATTTTGTAATTAAATCTAGAATTTTTTTTAATGTACCTGAATGTATTTAGATAATATTTGTGAATTTGAACTACCTATGCTACTTGGCTTTGTAATAGACATGGAATCTATATAGTAATTGCCTACACTATCGATCTATTATTTTTATTGTCTAAAGAACACTATATATGTATTCAGAATGACCTCTTTGCTCTTCTTGTGTTTTAGGTGTTGTTGCTTCATCCTTTGCAACAGAAAAAGTTTAAGACATGATATGATGACAAAATACAAACACAAACTTAGAGGTAACACACGCATTCACAGCACACAAAATAGAGTCAAAGCATTCAGACTATGGGACTCTACTAATCTGAACTCCAATCATTTTTTTACTACAACATGATTCAACTGAATTATATGTATTTCTTTATGTTACGCAGGTTTGCTTGCTGTTGACGAATCTTAATTGTTTGTCTGTATGCATCATATAGAAATAAAGAAATAAACTTATTTGTTTAGCGATTAGTTTAGGGAAAATTTAATGGGATTCTTGTGAAGACTAGGTAGATGATGCTTCCATTTATCTGTTATTAGCATTGACTCATCTAGAGAAGGACAAATAGCAGAGTGTCAACTTATCTACGGCTTTGTGCCTTACGATGATCCGCATTAACGTTCGTGCCTAACCAAAAAAAAAGTTATAGCCTCTGGGCAATCATCTTCTTGGTGCTTACAATTTTAGACTTATAGTTTGAGACCTACAACGTATTAAATCGTCTCCTAAAACATGATAACCACTGTTATTTCACATAAATTATCATTCGCTGAAAAAAAACTACAGCCAACTAGCTGTTTTCCTCTTCCCTTCCATCGAACATATCCACGCCATTGACGCGGGTCACATTCTAGTACATGTAAAAACACCATTAATTAAAGATACAGCACGATGCCAGCACAATATCGCCAACCGATCTGGTTCACTTAATTTCTGAGCTTAGCCTGATCGCGTCATATGACGTACCAACATCGCATACCTTTTCTACAGTTGAGCCAGTTTTTATCATACCTCCCTTTACTTTTATTGCGACGCACGACAAGTGTAGAGGAAAGTCAATAAAAATAGAAGGGGACGAACACATGAGACAACTACCGCAAAAACGACATGGCCGATCTATCCTTTTCTCGCGTAGAACAAACAGTGACCAAAGCTTCCTCCCTCCCAAGCTAATTGCAGCTATTAATTACAACCAAAAAATATTCACATCCTTTTCACCAAGGCCATGTCAATACGTTAGTGTCATTACGTAACTCCAGGACAAGTGTAAAGTAGAATTCGTGGATGTCCATAAATGCATTTCCCATGAGAAAAAATGGATTAGCCATAGCCTAATTGCTAGTATAATCTCTTGGATCATATCCATTTGGTGATCACTGGCTAATCAGGAGAGGTTGCCCCAATCAAATTAAATAGACGCTGTGAAAGCTAGGGAACAACCTACACGCATAATTTGAAGTGCGTGTATCATTCGATCGATCATCATCTCGAACATTGCACGCAAAGATAATAAATTTTTTCTCTCATTCTTTTTTGACAAGTACACAAAGATAAGATTTGAGAGATGCATATTTGCCTCATGGACATGTAAAAGGGATTAGGCAGTCAAAAAAGGGCTCATTAGGTGACATGGGATCGTATCGAACAACAGCGATGAGTCGCTTATGTCATGCTGAGTGTGTTTGGTTGGTAGGATGAGATTGAATGAGATGAGATAGTACAAGTATGATGTGATTGTTCTGAATGAGATGGTACATACATGTTGTTTGATTGGTTGTATGAGATGGTACATGAATGATACAAAATTGTGTTTGGTTAAGGAGATATAAGGTTAATTCGGTAACCTCCTCCTACATTGGTGAGATTACCTCCATGGTATTTCTTTTCTTTTCTCTCTTTCTTTTTATTTATTCATTTTATTTTTTCTCCTTTTCCCTTTTCTTCGATCCTTTTCTGACCTAACTATTAATGATCAACTAATGACCATTTTCTAATTAATCTATAATTTTCTAACTTAATCTCTAGTTAAGTTCTCTATTTTAATTTACTACTAGCTCTTCTTTAACTTAATGCAATTTTTAGTTACAATGTGACCCACTAATATTGAACTATTTGAGTAATTAAACACTAACCATTTCTAAATATACAAGTTATAGTCAAATTTGTTCTCTAAGTTTAACTGCTAATGGCAAACTCATTAATATCTAACGCGAGTGGTGAGCGCACGCGACGCGAGTGGACGAGTCCGTTATGTACCGTGTGGTTTGCCCAATTTCATTAAACGAAATGGTTCAACATCTCATGAGAATATTCCCAGAATCTATACCACTCCATCCAGAACCAATTGGTTCAATACACTTAACCAAACAAAGGGATGAAGACATATCCAGAATCATCTCATACATATACAACTTGGTCCATCCAACCAAACACACCCTAATTTAACGAGTTAATGATGCATTTTTGCAGCGCTAATAGGGCAGCTAATTTCGTTATCGGTGTCCGGCCGGTTCTAGATGTTGTTTGAAACGCAGGAGAATAATGCATCTTGAACAAGGAGCGCATGTGTAAGAGGACAACCCAAGAAAGCATGATAGTTTCAGTAAGGATAGCAATAGCACATGCTAGCTCATTTCTTTTCTCTCTGATTAATGAGGGGACAAAATCTTAAGAGATTGTTTTGGGTACAGATTCATGCAGCAAGATGGTTACTCTTTGGAAAAATACAGCTGACATCAGGTCTCATGTTAAATCTCAGTCGTGTCCACTCTATACACAACTTCTCTTGTAAACACTTCCTTGTCATTAAAGATCATATTCGAGGTCGACTATTTATTTACTGAAGGCCACATATACTTCTTTCGATATTACAATGTCTCTTTCTCTAATTAATGCGGTTGTCTTAACCTGGTTGGTTTGTGTATACCACCAAGGTTCGAAAAGCCTCGGGAAGTCACCAAAAATTCTCAGCTGAAGGGTGTGTAGCACATCTGTTCATGCATGGTAAATCATTCAATTTATACTGGCTAGTTAGGTTAGGAAAAAGTAAGGTGTTTTATGTTGAACTATGGGTGTTTGACGTCTATTTTATTGACTTGTATATACTGCAAAATTACTTTAAAAAAAGGACAAAATGTATTTCAAAGCTCGCCATGTTTGACCCCCTGTTTCGCTAAAAACCAACAAAAGTGACCGGTTGTCGTCAATTTTTCAACAACAGGAAACACGTTGCTCGAGTACATTTGTTGTTGCTTGTCAATTATAGTCCAGCTGATAAGACATGCGTCTGTGTTTTTTCTAACTTAGAATGGAGTTGGGATTCCAGTGTCACAACTTATCGCCTTATTAAGATAGGCATAGACCAATGCTAACAAGTTTTTCAACTACTTCAGTTTTTTTCCTCCTTGAAATAGGTAGTCCCTAGCTATTTTCCATGACGAAAATAAAAGTCCAATCCCCTTTAATTATATACTTAACAACATGACTGGATTGATCGATGGACCATCATCAAAATTGCTTGCATCAAGGGACTCTGACTAGGTCGACCGGCTTAATTAGCGTTGGTAAGTCTTCACCATCTCATTACGAAATGGCTCGATCCATCCATCTCCGTCCTCGCAAACAGTACACTAACACTCTTCGAGTCAAGCAAGATTGCACTCGTCCTCGATCGCATTGAGCCTTTTTCATCGTCCGTCTAACCCTACAGTACCAATATAATCATACATACGATTCGATTTTATTTGACATTCTAACAACCTCGTTTATTAATTAGGCATGCGTCGAGCTGGCTACATATAGCTCACACGTCACACCTACGTCACTGCATGGGTTCTGTCTTCTTCAAGTTGTCAAGTCACTTTGTAGTGCAAATTGCCCCTGCGGGCCCTAAACTTGTGCAACTGTGTCGTTTAGGTCCTGATAATTTAAAAATCAACCCGGTCTAAAAAAACATTTAAAATCAATCCGGTAAATCCTAACATTATCTCTTGTCAGGGAGGGTCCCGCGCTATCTTGAGCTGACGGTAACCTTGTGAAGGCATGATACCCTTGACGTCTGAGGCCAACCTCACTGAGGTACGACATGTCGGGAGATCCATCCTGGCCGAGATCCGGGGGTCAACCCAGGACGGGTTCGGATACCAACCTCGCCGAGGTGCGACTCGCCGGTGAACCCACTCCGGACCTAGTCCGTCGTAGCCTTGCGCCGGAGTCCCAACGGCACCCGCGTAGACATAGGACCGGCGGTGTCACATACCTCGAAGGTGGCTAGACCTGCTTGATGAAACGGACGAAAGTACCCTCGGGATAAGCTAGGCCCCAAGGGCAATGATGTAACTTCATATGGCTCCCACTCCCACTCTATAGATAGTCTCCATGTAAACGAGGAGGCGAGGTCAATTGTAACTTCAATCACCTATATGCAATACATTGGTACGGATCCTCGTGTGTGATTCTCGTCGAGGTCCCATTCACACCGTCGGCAGTCGACACAACCAACTAGAGGTGTCACATGTTTACTGTCTGATCTCGTATCGATGACGTCTCTTCAGGGAAATTATTTATATAGTTCAACAAATGTTTGAGTAGCGAAAGTCGTGCCGCTTGGTGCTGAGTTCCCAAACTTGAACATCTCGATTCACTTGAGTCGCTGAGCTTAAATTTTAAACCGCCACGGCCCCCAAACTTCAATTACATAATGGTTAGCTTCTGTGTTACCATAGTACTCCCTCCATTCTTAAATACATGACGTTTGATCAAGCGTGCAGTCAAATTTATCTAACTTTGACTAATAATATATGAAAAACTATTTAAATTGATCATGAGTGAATAGTATCATTAGATTTGTCATGATAAATATTTTCATAATATAATAATTTTGTAATTTTTTACTAACAAAATCATATGAAAAGTAATGGTTAAAGTTATATAAGTTTGACTGCACACTTGGTTAAACGTCATGTATTTAAGAACGAAGGATGTATTAATTTAACTTCACATGCAGACCTAGCTGCCATATGACTACACAACTTTAGGGGCTTCAGCTCAATTGTCGTCGTCTCACAACCTTTCTTTGTCAAGCAGCGAACCCTATATGCCGCTAGCATGAAGTGTCAATAGCTTAATTACACACTACAAAAGTACAAAAGAAATTATGATAGAGGGTTCAAGAAGCCTACACACACATGTGGCACGCCTTGCTTCCTTTTTGCAGCTTATTTATACCCACACGGCCGGCAGCCTCTCCTCCCATCCCGACCCCTGTGCAGGCAGGTAGTGGCCAGTAGGAGCTCCACGCGAAGCTCGAGGCAATCAGCTAGCAACCGGCTAGTAGTAGACTTCATCGCCACATAAATCCAGATCCAATTTTGTTTTCGCCGTCCATCCTTTCTATTGGTCAAGGCATGCACATGGAGTTGATCGTTCGTTGAGCTCTTCACACACGGCGAGATTGGCACGCACGCGTCGCCGTGTGATGTGATGAGGCCGTCCATCAACGCACTGTAAGTTTCTCTCGGCTTTGATCGATTCTGCTCTGTGTTGTTTTCACAAGTACAGTACGCTTGCGACTTGTCTTTGGTCGTATTTATTATCTTTGACGAGATGCGTGGCGAATTGGAAGCATGGATGCAACCCGTGAGATCGATCGATCGATGCCGTGCTGCTGCTGGTTAGACCAGTTACGTTTGTGGACGGACTCAGATCGAGTCAACACGTATACTGTACTGCATAGTGCATGATTTCTAATGTTGTGGTCCATCGTATGCACATACGTGGCTACGTGCGTGATGTTCGCATATCATGCGTATAATCATGTTGCACGTGCGCGCGGCGAGACTGGCTGATCTGTCTCACGGTACAAGTGTGGAACGTATTGACTTGCATGTGTACCTAGAAAACCGAGAGGACAAACAGACACTACCAGAATCTGGTAGGTAGAGAGTGAGCTGTACTGTACGGGAGAAGGAGAGCTATGTACGACATACGATCTGCTTTTTTTTTTTGGGTCAGTTAATACTAAGGATGGAAAAAAAGCTCGTAACTCGCGAGCTAACTCGACTCGTTAAGAGCTCGGCTCGATTCGGCTCGAACTCGGTTCCTTAACGAGTTGAGCCGAGCCGGCAATTTAGCTCGTTTTCTTAACGAACCGAGTTTGAGCTGGCTCGCGAGTTACTCGTTTAGCTCGTTTAAAAAAAAAGACACGGTGACGATAAGAGACCGCACCACCCAACCCAAAGAACCCTTAGATGGTCCATGGAGGTCCAAGTCCCAAGCGATTTTCCTTTTTTAGCGAGCCTAACGAGTCTAACGAGCCCCAAACTGGGATCGCTTGACTTTCTTAACGAGCCTAACGAGCCGAGTTCGAGCTTTTTAACGAGCCGAGCCGAACCAGGTATTCTGCTCGTTAGCTTAACGAGCCGAGCCGAGCTGGCTCATTATCCAACCCCTAGTTAATACGGGTTTGTGCTCCGTAGAAGTTTTTATCTGTGTACTGATTTGATTTGGCATGGCAGAAGAACCTTTTTTTATTAATTAATTCATTTTAAATTTATTTATATTATTAACTCTCGTCAACTTTATTTACAATTCTGACTCTTGGTGATGTGGCAAAACAACGTTGTCACACTAGCATCATAGCGTGGCCAAATCCTGTCACTCCACCACTAGTAGCGTGGCAGTGTTGTTTAGTCACGTCACCACCAGTAGCGTGACAAAAAGGGTTATTTAGCTAGACTTACCATATGGTGTGGTAGTATTGTTTTGTCATGTCACGTATGGTGGCGTGGCCAAAAGGGTCATATTTGAAAATAAAATTCACGAGGATTAACAATAAAAATAAATTTTAAAAAATAGTTAATTAATAAAAAAAAGCTCATGATAGAATCACCCTTTTTAACTTCAATTCTAAAAATGAGTTCCCCCTGAATTTAATTAAAAAAGACTACTTGCCACACCACCGCCATGGCGGTGCAAATGAACGTTGCAACACCATATAAAGGCTGCAAGATCGGCCTCGACAAATGTCGGTGTGGCTGATATTGCAACACCATGGGTGGTGACATTGCGAGTAGTGTTCATTTTGAAAATAAGTTTGGAACTATACGTGGCGTTGCGGAGTTCATGTACAACGCCACTGGTTATAAGTTGCAAACATGGTTCATTTTCAAGAATTAGTTTTTTTTTGAAAAGGGGAAACCCTACTTTTGATTGAAAGCATATAAACAGTTCTTACAAAAAGATGTTACACAAAGCAAAACTGGGGGCTCCAGTTTGCGATACAAGCATAGCAAAACAACATCTAAACTTCCAACCTAAGGCCATCTGCTACACCAACTGAATCGACAGAACTGGGGAAACCAGTTTACAAAACAAGCACAGCAAAATAATAGCTAAACTGCCAACAAGACTAAGGCCAGCTGCTACACCAACAGAACCAACATCAACCTCAGTAAAGGCTAAGTATTATACAAATTAACAGTAGAGTTAACTTTCCTATTACAAAAGTTTTTCACCCAAGCTTCAGTAGACGCCATGAAACAATCCAGCTTTTCACCATCATCACCTTTTAAAAGGACCCGCCATTGCTGCAAACAAGATAAAATTTTGAAGATCACATCTATTGGATTCTTAATATAACTTTTCTCAAACACCATAGTGTTCCTAATTCTCCAAAGAGTTCAAGCCGTAGGTGCAAAACTAAACAAAGCAACATTGTAATTATTAACCCCCTTTTTTTTCCAACCAATTTAGTTGGAAATCATCTAAACAAGTTGGATGTCGCTTCCAGCTAAGGATCTCTTTAATGCAAATCCATAAGAAATTCATTAAACTGCATGAAAACAGGATATGATCGATGTTCTCTTCCACACCACAAAGAAGATAATTTGTATTACCTTTTCAACCCCTATGTTTAAGCTGGTCTAGAGTTTGGACTCTATTATTATAACAAAGCCAAATAAAGATTTTGACCTTTAAAAGACATTTGTTTTTCTAAAGCTTAGTCAACTTTCTACTCTTGACACCCCCAAATAACAGATAGTTATACAAGGATTTAACTGACAAGATCCCAGACTTTTCGAGACACCATACTAGTGTATCCCTATTGTCATTAAACTCAACCTGTTCAATATCCAACTTAATGTCCTCCCACTGTTGGTTTTCTTCTACCCCAAAACTTCTTCGGAAAGGAATGTCCCAACTATCATTATGCACCCCGCATACACACCCATGAAAGGTGACTGGCAAAGATTGAACAATTTGTTGTACTTAAGTTTGAAAGAGCAATCATTGATCCAAACATCCTCCCAGAAGGAAATGTCATGACCATTACCCACTTTATATCTAACCCCCAAGTTGAAAAGATGTTTGACTTTCATCACACTTTTCCAGAACTGAGAACCACCTAAGGTTCTAGCCTCCCTGAACACCCCTATAGGAAAGTATTTTGCTTTAAGAATATTAAACCATAAATCCTTATTAGCTGATTTAATTCTCCAAATCCATTTAGCCATAAGGCAATCATTCATTACCCTTTGTTTATAATCCCCAAACTGCCAAACTTTTTAGGTCTGCAAACAGCACCCCAATTAACTATGTGATACTTAAATTTGTCAGTAGCTCCTCTCCAAATGAATCTAGCTCTAATATGGTCCATCTTTTTATGAGTCTTTTCATTAAATCTGTAAAACCCCATAGTATAGATTGGAAGGCTATTTAAACTGCTGTTAACCCGTACCATTCTGCCCCTAGAAGCTAACAAATTGTTTTTCCAATTGTCTAGCCTCTTACCTAGTTTGTTAATCACATTTTCTACTGTTTTCACCCCTAAATATCTGTTACCAATTAGAATGCCCAAATAAGTCATAGGTAATTGAGCTAACTTGCAATTGAAAGTATTAGCTACTCTATTGGCTTCTTCATTTTCCACCCCCAACACAAACACTTCACTTTTGTGATAATTAATTTTCAGACCTCACATCCACTCAAAACAATATAACAAGAATTTCAGGTTCAGGAAATGATCCACCCCATACTCTATCATCAGCACAGTATCATCTGCGTATTGCAGAATTGATACCCCTCCAGGAATCAAATGGGAAATCACACCCTTTATCAACCTCTATCTTGGGCTTTGTGAATTATTTCTGATAAAGCATCTGCTGCCAAATTGAAGAGAAGAGGAGATAGTGGATCTCCTTGTCTCAATCCTCTGAAAGATTTGAAGTAAGGACCCATCTCTCCGTTTATATTAATGCTAACTTTTCCCCCTTTGACTGAGCTCATAACTATCTTAATCCATTTATCAGAAAATCCTTTCCTCACCATCACTTCCTCTAAGAAACTCCAATTGATTTTATCATAAGCCTTCTCAAAATCCAGTTTTAAAATCACCCCTTTTCTTCTTGAAACTTTGAACTCATGAAAAATTTCATGAAGAGCCACCACCCCATCCAAAATATTTCTTCCTCTGATAAAAGCCGACTGACTCTCATTGATAATTTTATTTGCCAATAACCCCAGCCTATTAGCCAACAATTTAGTTAGGATCTTAAAGCTGATATTAAGGAGACAAATCGGTCTGTACTGTTTAATACTATTTGCCTCTTGGAGTTTAGGAATCAAAGTAATAACCCCAAAGTTTAACCTTTTCAAGTTCAGGTCTCCTAAAACTAGATCTTTAACCAAAATCATGAACTGATCTTTGTACACACCTCAGAACTCTTTATAGAAAATGCTAGAAAAACCATTCGGCCCAGGTGCTGAATTCACTAGTAACTCCTTAATCACCTTCCACACATCTTCTTCAGTGAAATCCTCAAGCTCAAGAATAAGTTTCGAGCAAGTTTATTTTTAAATATAAGATTAGAAGGGTTATTTTATAAAAATTATTCTACCTGGTGTTCCTTACAAGAATGACAAATCGAAACACATACATAAATGACATGCTTTGTTTTGTTTTTCCGGCTGCAATTGATTAGCATAATTATCGTGAAAGCTCAGCAATCAAAAGTTCATGAGATCAGATCCTGGAGAATGTACACAGAAACCCACCTAATGTATAATTAGTATGGCTCGAACTATGACATTAGCCAAACGACACGGTGCGACACCGGTTGGATTAACCACCGGTCGGCTAAGAACCGGCCCATATGTTAGCTTACATTTTTTTTTCTCTTGTGAATACACGGTTGTTAGCTTACAGTTTTCATCAGGAGAGGAAAATATGCCTCCACTACTGGTTAATTTATCGAGGTTTAAATATACTAAGATATCAATCTAAAAAAATATAGCAAGATATCTCCTTGATATGTAAATTATTGCAGTAAAGATAACTACATAATAAATTCTGAACTTCTTTTTCTGCGATTTCCTTTTCCCCAATTTGCCGGCCCGTCCATGCATCCCCCCCTGATGGCGAGATCACAGCCGAAAAAGTCACTTTGGTTGGTCCCTTTGATCCCCATGAAAAGGGACGTGCCAGACAGCCACGAGACGTTGCTCGCCCATCCATCATTCCATCCATCTTCCTTCCCCAGCAACAACCGCGACACGTCTCATAGCTCGCGCCGCCCGTACGGTCAAAAGCGACGCACGGTCGGCCTGTGTGCTGTGCAGTACTGATCCGTATTGTGAGTGTGTGTCTCACGAGTCCATCGCATCGAATCACGTCTGAATTACTAGCCTCTCTTGGACTTTTGGGGCTGGCTCTGGACTGGAGTGAGATCTTTTGGCTTAGTTTATATAAGTGGTCAGAATCGAGCGTAGATTTCTACAGAATACTTACGTCTTTTGACTTGGATGGTGTTACTAGCAGCCAGAGAATAGTTAGAAAACTAGCCAACGAATAGTAGAAACTGATCACGTGGTGTACGTGTGAGTGTGTCCCTGTGAGGGGGCAGCAACTTGACGGATTACCAACGTGCAGGCGACCTGGTTACGCCGGCGGAGTGGACTGGCGGCCAGGATGCCCAGCCGTCGCACGCGCGTAATTTCTGTGCTTCCAAAACAGAGCTAGTTTGTTAAAAAGGAGAAGAACATGTGTAATTCAGTTTCAGTCCTAGATTCGGTTATATGTGGGGTGCAGCGTGTCCTTCTTGTCTTGTTGAGTCGTGAGAATGGGCCCGGGAGAGGTACCTACCGAGTACGTACCGAGCAAAACTGAATCGGCTCAACTAGGTGTTTAGGGGCTGGGCCATAATAACAGCATACCTTGGTTAAAAAACAGAACATTTATTTAGAGGAACTACGATACATTTGATTTAAAGGAGAGTGGGATTTAAACACATGACCTCAACCATAATAATATTACGCTCTATAGCTTGGCTCTCTCTCTATATATATACACTTCTTTTCAGTAGAGAATGGCCAAATGTAATCAGTTCTCGGGATATATGGACCAATATACTTGAACTTTTACAAAATAAAGAACCAAATTGAACATGTGTGTAAAGTATAGGAACTAAAGGTACATAGTTGAATTTCTCTTTTCTTCGAACAACTTGGAGTTTGATCATATTGCGTAACATCATTGCATACTGTTAGAATCAATTACCTTCCGACGCGTTTGAGAAGGAGCCGGCCATCGCGTTAGGGAAGATGAAGTCGATGGCGTGGCGTCGATCGGCTGACGAGGGGCGGCGGAGTTGGTGGCGGCGCGGCTCCGGTGAAGCTTCCCGTCGCTTACTGCGCCCCCTCTAGATCGGTCTAGGGTTTGTGTGTCGGTGGGGATGTACGGCTCAGGCCAACCTCGTGTCACGAGCCGTCGGCCCCGCCCTCTATTTATTGCTTGAATGTGACGAGGCCCTTGACCTTGGAATGGTGGCGCCCCGATCGTATGCGGATCAAGGCCCGATTAGCCGTTGGGCTAATCGGATGAGATCAATCTAACATTCTCCCCCTTGATCTCAATCTATGCTTTAACTTTAATTACTTTTGACTTTACTTATTCCATCATAGATTAGTGCACAGAACATGTCTGATCATCACGGTCAATCGCCGATAGATTCAACAGCTACAATACACCTATCTGTTCTGAAATAGTTACTTTAATCTATTTGGGCCATCTTTTAGTCCAGGAATCATAGGCTTTCCCTTAAACCCATGCCGGCTACATGTTCTCTGAACACGTTGGGTGGTAAGCCTTTAGTAAGCGGATCCGCTAACATCTTTCTTGATACTTATATGCTCAAGACTTATAATTTGATCCCGAACTTTATCTTTCACAACATAGTACTTTATGTCAATGTGTTTGGCAGCACCACTTGACTTATTGTTGTGGGCATACGTTCTCGGGTTCATTATCGCGATTACAACTTAAGTGGTCTATTGATGTCGTCAACCACTTTCAAACCGGGTATGAACTTCTTTAGCCAGTTCACCTGCCCTGTAGCCTCATAACATGCTACAAACTCGGCATACATTGTGGACGATGTAGTGACGGTTTGCTTTGAGCTTTTCCACGATATAGCTCCTCCTGCGAGAGTGAACACATATCCGGATGTAGACTTTCTATCATCTCCGCAAAATCGAGAATCAGTATACCCCACTATATGGAGTAAATCGATCTTTATGTCATCATGAGGCCTTTTGTTCCTTGCAAATAACGCATAAGACTTTCTTTATCAATTTCAATGTTCTATTCGAGATTGCTCTGGAATCGCCAAGTAACCCAGTAACAAATGCTAAGTCGTGTGCACACTTGAGCATCTTGTAAGCTTCCGACAATTTGAAGCATATGGAACCGCTTTCATTTGATCGATCTCATCTTGGTTCTGGGGCATTGAAAACCCCATATCTGTCGCCCTTGACTATAGGTGCGGTGAAGGACTACATTTATGCATCCCAAATTTCTTTAAGACTTTCTCTATGTATGTCTTTTGTGATAGTCCCAATATCCCTTTGTTTCTATCCGGTGAATTTCGATCCCTAGAGCGAGCGAAGTTTCACTAAGATCTTTCATATCAAAGTTTGAGGACAAAACTTCTTTGTCTCCGATGTGATGACATCACTACTAGCCATGAGGATATCATCCACATATCTGAGATTAGGAAGATAAACTTCCCATCTTTAAACTTTGCATAAACACGCTTGTCCTCTACATTCTCTTTAAACCCAAATTTTCTTATTGTCTTGTCAAACTTCAAGTACCACTTGTCTTGAAGCTTGCTTTAACCCATAAATCGATTTCTTTAGGCGGCATCCCATTCTTTCATTTCCTTCCATGACAAAACCTTTCGGTTGTGCCATGTAAACATTTTCCTCCAAATCCCCATTAAGAAATGCCGTCTTTACATCCATCGATGTAACTCTAAATCATAATGTGCTACTAATGCCATTATGATTACGAAGAATCTTTACATGAGACCGGAGAAAAGGTCTCATTGTAATCAATCCTTCTCTTTGCGTAAATCCTTTTGCCACAAGTCGCGCTTTGTATCTTTCTACATTCCTTGGGAGTCAAGCTTTGTCTTGTAGACCCATTTCTGACCCTCTTGTTTTGGCTCCTTTAGGAATAATTTCCAAGTCCTGACTTTATTAGTCTTCATGGACCTCATTTCCTCTTCCATGGCTTCAAGCCATTTTGAGGATTTTCGCTTCTCATGGCTTCTTCAAATGAGGTGGGATCATCCTCCATTTGAAATTCCTCAGTATGATAAATCGATAATCATCGAAATAGCCGATCTTCTTACTCTTTGAGACCTCCTCGGGGCCTCCTCATTTGGTACATCTTCTGTTTGAGGTCTGCTTTGTTGCTCCCCATCATCTGTAGCAATAGGTTCTATAGGATCTGAAGAACGGGTTCCTCATTATCATCCATTGTTGCCACAGGAGGAACAATAACAGTCTTGGCACCACAGTTGTCTTACCTTGTCGGTGCAAATGACGGCGAGTAGTGTGAAGAATGGCTCTTGAATCATCTGAGTGGGCGCATACACCGCTTCTCTTCAAGATCAATCTCACGAGCTACCATACTTCCTCTCATCATTTCATCCTCTAAGAAGACAGGCGTGTCTCGTTTCTACAAACTTTGTATATCTGTGCGACGGTAGAAACAAAACCTTTTGACTTTTCGGGGTAGCCAATGAAATGGCAACTTCTTTATTTTGGGATCAAGCTTCCCAAGGTTTGGGTTAAATACTTTAGCCTCAAAGAGACTCCCCACACACGTAAGTGGTTTAATGAGGAACTCTTCACGTCCACAACTCGTGCGGTGTTTTGGGCACCGACTTACTAGGCACTCTGTTGAGAATATGAATGGCGGTTTTCAACGCCTCCATCCATAGACTCAATGGCGGTGTGGAATAGCTCATCATGCTTCGCACCATATCCATCGAGTGCGGTTCGTCTTTCACTACTCCATTTTGTTGAGGTTCGCCGGTGTAGAATCTTGGGCTACTATACCATTTTCTGTAAAAACCTTGCAAAAGGTCCAGAACTTGTCCATATGGGGTATGTCGTAGTAGTACTCCCCACGATCGGATCGGACTATCTTAATCTTTAAATCGTGTTGGTTTTCAACTTGACCTTAAATATCTTGAATTTATCCAAGGCTTCATTTCTTTCTTTGATTGGATAAATATATCCATAACGGGAGTAATCATCCGTGAATGTTATGAACGAGTCATAACCATCCACACTTTTCACAGGAAAAGGACCACAAATGTCTGTGTGAACAATTTGTAGAACTCCTGTGCTTCTTTTGGCATCTTTCTTAATTTTCTTTACATATTTTCCTTTAATGCATTCTCTGCATTGTTCTAAGTCTGAGAACTCTAATGGAGGAAGAATATCATTCTTAACTAGTCTTTCTATTCTCCCCCTCGAAATATGGCCTAAGCAGCGATTGCCATAATTTCGACGACACATCTAGAGTTCTCTTTCGTTTCCTGTTTACATTCGTAGACGAGGATTCAATCACTTTCTCGCACGCGACGTTCCCATTATCGCACACGACATTCACATCATCACGTAATGATAACAAATAAAGCTCATTTTGTAAGATGGCAAGACCAACACATTCTTTATTAAACATTATTTCACACTTGCCGTTTCCAAAATGACAATCATAACCATTATTGTCCAAACATGAAACACTAATCAAATTCTGTAAAGAGGAACATAAAGAATATCTCTAAGTAAAAGAGTGAAGCCATCACTAGCTCTAATGAAAGATCGCCAACGGCTTCAACTTCAGCTTGGACTCCATTTGCGACTTTAACGCATCTTTCTTTTCTTTGCATAGTCCTCGTCGAACGGAATCCCTGTAAAGAATTAGCAACATGAACAGTTGCTCCTGAGTCAATCCACCAAGTAGATTTCGAATATTGTACATACAGGATTCATTTATAAAGGTAATAATGTTCTCACCTTTCTTTGCCATTATCATCTTTAAGTAATCGGACAGATCCTTCTTGTAGTGTCCCGTCTTCTTCTGATGAAGACAACGATCTTTGTCTCTCGCAAACTTATTTTGTTGAGGTGATGGACATGAGCTTTTCCTTGTTCTTTGAGGAGAAGTTCTTGTTGAAGTTCTTTTTCTTGTTGTCCTTCACATAGTTGATAGAACCACCATGTGAGGATTTAAATCTTTCCTCCTCTTGCACACACATAGCTATGCACTTTTCTAAGTCCCATTTCTCGGCTGCATGTTATAGTTGACAACAAAGGTGTCAAACTTTTAAAACAAGGAAGCAAAAATCAAATGAATAAGGAACTCATCCTTGAGAGCCAAATCCATTGGTTTAAGCTTGGATGCCAAATTGCTCATCCTTAGTATGTGCTCTCTTATGCCTTGCCACCACCGAATACCTTTCGTCACAAGTCGCTTAATTAGTCATGTAGCATAAGTCTTTGAAGAGCCGAACCGACTCTTTATTTTCTCAAGGTACTCTGTGTGATGTCACACTCTGCGATTGAGCCCGAGTGCAGGCTCAATCGTGTTCTTTATCACAGACCATACATTTCTTGTTGGTCGTGGTCCATTTCTTATGCTCAAGGTCATAAGACATCGTAAGGAGCATGGTCCCTCTGTCTTTTACCTTAGCGATGTCGTCCTCATTTTCTTTTCTCACTTTGGCGCCTCGGGCTCGATGGGGCGTCTTGTAGTGAGGACCCAGTCCACCTCAGCCAAGATAAACGCTAAGTCTATCTTTTTCTTCCACTCCCCATAGTTATCTCCTTTGAGAGTGGGGATCTCTTTGATACAACTCATCAAGTTGTATCCGCCTGAAAAATAATTCAAATAAAGGTGAGAACGTAACAGGAAAATTATATGCCTTATTTCCAACGTTGGTCAAAAATACGACATACAATTAAATCAATTTTATCTATACATTAAATCTACATCACCGTTGGGCAGAAATAGAAATAATGCATAAAATCATCAATTAAAATTATAATACTGTTATTATCAACGTTGGTCAGAAAATAACAATATCATAATTATCTGGGATTTATATCTATTTTTCAAAAAATTAAATTCTCCCGTTGGTTCGAATTTAATAATGAAAAAACAATCAACATTAACTTTTGCAGCGGAAACTGTAATTATTCTAAAATAATTCATTATTCAGAAGCATTATACTGTACACTTTTAATCTCTGAAAAAATTAACACGTTGGTGCAAAATTTACAGAGATTTTGGATCAAAATTCGATCAAATTCACTCATAAATGCTTCTGAAAAACATTAAAACTCATTCTCTCGGTTTTACTGTTCATAACACCAAAACCGGCCCATACACACAGCCACGGCCCACGGCGTGTCGGCCCATGGCTTCTATCTCCCCTTTGGGCCGAAAAACCGGTCGGAGGACCCTCAGCCGTCCGATCGCGATCGATCGGTCGGACGGCGGCGGAAGCGTCGCGAGAATAACACCCCAACCCCAAACCCTAGCCCCATTCGGTTCCATCCTCGCCAAAAACGCAAGCGGTCTGTCCATCGGGGCTGGCGCGCGTGCTCCCGTCGGACTCGGCTCGGCGGCGGCGCCGCGAGCGGCGGAACGGCGAGCAGGTCGACGCGGGGCGAGCCGAGCGGCATGGCTACCCCGGCGCCAAAGCGAGCCATGAGAGGAGGCGGCGGCACACACAATGCCATTGCTTGTTGCAAGACGGCCGGTCCGAGACGCAGCGACCGGCGGCGAAAGCGGCACAAAAGGTAAGGCCCGATCCTCTTTGTGGCTCTGATACCATTGTTAGAATCAATTACCTTCCGACGCGTTTGAGAAGGAGCCGGCCATCGCGTTCGGGGAAGATGAAGTCAGTGACGGCGGCGTCGATCCGGCGACGGGGACGGCGGCGGAGTTGGTGGCGGCGCGGCTCCGGTGAAGCTTCCCGTCGCTTACTGCGCCCCCTCTAGATCGGTCTAGGGTTTGTGTGTCGGTGGGGATGTACGGCTCAGGCCAACCTCGTGTCACGAGCCGTCGGCCCCCACCCTCTATTTATTGCGCAGTGACGACAGGGCCCACCACCTTTGAATAATGGCGCCCCGATCGTATGCGGATCAAGGCCCGATTAGCCGTTGGGCTAATCGGATGAGATCAATCTAACACATACTTGAAAAAACCACTGGATCTAAAACATGCTTTTTATCTAGCTAGGAACCAAAAGATCATCTCTAGCTAGCTGAAGTGCCGTTTTACAGACACATATCCTTTGGTAGCTATTGGCGATCTACTTGTTGGCCATGTTCTTGCATGATATTGTATGGAGCACTTGAGCAAAACACAACTGTACAAGGACATCCATACCTTTTTTGAAAGTACTGAAGCTAGCTCGTGATGATTGGTTGAACATGTACATGACGATTCACCAACGAAATGGTGGCGAACAATCTGTCGAGCTGCGGCAACTTCTGTTTTTGCCGTATATGATTGCACGGGTCACCTCGTTAGTGGCCATAGCAAATAGCCAGCTTTGATACTACTTGATTCCATTTGGCATTTGCATTGAGGAATTCAGCGTGGCTGAGGAACAGTTTAGCAAGTTGTACATGTGAATCTTACCCCACCCGCACTTATGTCACAAACAATATAATAGGATCTTCGTTGTTTCTTCCCAATTGTCAATTTTTCAAATCCTTGTCCAAAACTTGGATATTTCTTCTGTATCAACTAGCGCAATAAGTGTCCAACAAATGAGATACCATACCTAGTTTTCCCCAAAAGAATAAAAAACTCTTTCTTTTAATATAGAATAAATAGGTGGGGCTAACATTCTGTCGTGAGCTAGTTTGCGAGTAGTACTAATAGCTGAAAACAAATAGTTCAAAAAATTTCAATTAATGTTTGATTGGTACTGCCAAAAGTCATCCTGGCAGTCATTCAAAATTTCACTTGATGCTTCCTCGCAAAAAATAATAATTACTTGATGCTAATCCTGCTGAAATTTGTGTCCATATTCCAATTCAGGTTTGTCTGTACTTATGGTTTCAAATTTGATTTCAAATGAAATTATGAACTACAGTCTATATGAGGTTTTTTACACTGAAAATGCAGATACTTAACTAAAATTTCATCATTTTCCGTGTTTTACTTGAAGTTAAATACTCAATTTTGGTTTATTGCAAGTCGTTAAATTTAAAATTCAACTTAATTTCATGAATGAAGGATAGACGTATTTTTTTTAGAAGAGGATAGATGGTTAGTAATCATTAAATTCATGGAACTTTAATTGTGAACACTTTTGCAAGGTTGACTCTACAAAGGGATGCAGGGATGCATTCTACATCAAAATTACTTGGTACCACAAAAGCACTATATATGCTCAAGGGTGCAAAGCCAATAGATATTTTAGTTGGTAGTTTAAGAAGTGATACTTACTACAGTGGTACAGATACTATCAAATGCTAGTTGTAGGATGTAATCGAAGTTATTGGACATCTGGTTAATATGGTAGATCCTAAGGGTCCAAACCTTAACATACATCGGAGAATATGAATGCAAGCCTCAAGTTGCCTCTATCGAGGGGTTTATATTAGTCCAAAGTAGTGCACAAAGTTTTTTTTTTAAAGGAGAGCACAACTAGAGTATTTATTAACCTTGTATAAATTTTTGTGAGGAAACCTTGTAAATATTGCTAGGCATAAACAAATTCAATTAACTTCAGATAAAACTCTACAACATAGTAGAAAATCATTTTTACAAAGCCAAAAAGCACGTACCAGTTATGAGACATGCTGTCAATTATAAAAACTAATAGTGCAATCGTTGACCCTTCTTGCCACGGAGTGAGAATACGCCACTGCCTTTTGTCACTTCAGCCAAAGGCATTCCACTCTATCCAAGTCAACACATTGCTATGATTTTCTTGTCGTGGCCACTTTTTTTTTCATGTGTGTGTATAACTTCCGGCCACCAAGTATGAGAAATTACTGTGTACACTCACTTCACGTCGATCCATCATTGCTTCCTCAATATATATATGGAGCTCAAAACAAAACTGGCCAGATAGATCTGGTCCCATATTTGGCAGAAGTTTTCACGTTGGATCGACCAATCAGGTCCTGTGTTTTTGCACAATGCGCCCCCATTGAATTAGTAGTTGTGGTGCGGTGAAATACAATCAGGTCCTTTTCTTTTTTATCTCTAAATACTTAGGGGTTGTTTGGACTGAGGACGGTTTTCATAAGAAGATTTATGCTACTCAATATAACACTGCTTTTAAATTCTTGTGAACTTCCTACGTTCTAAACCAACCTTTAACTATAGTTTAGTCTGCCAAACCAAACATGACCAACCATACCAATAGTACTACAAGTCTACGAGGAACAAACCGAATATTTTGAATGTGTGTCCCTGTCTAATCTGAATATCTGATCCAGATCTCACGAACAATAGCCAAACCGAGACCGGTCTCTCCTAGAGTCTGAACGTACAGGGGTGCACGTAATAAATACCTATCCTAAGTCCCAAGCTCGAGGAGATGTAACAAGCGCACACGTCGTAGTTATCCCCTCTACCTCACTCCTCTACTCCTCCTCACTTGGGGAACTGGAGTAATAGTTTGTATCGTAGGGGTAGCTCCCTTCGTCCCGAGGCGGCTGGCTGCTCAAAGCCTCAAATCCCTCGGCCCTCTCGGTGTAAACCGCTCGACGCCGCCGACGACGCCGCGCGCGAGGTGGGCAATTCAATGTGAAACTCTCTTCTCATCTCCCCGTAATCAAACGGCACGCGTGCAGAAATCGATCCTTTGCACGTAGGCATGCGGCGTCCGCCGTTTTGCCGGTGGGCGGGGGGTCGGTGGCACGTAAATACTTGCCTATTTTTGGCCGTGTTGACCTCCCTGCCGATCCTGTAACCGCTGCATGCTGCTAGAGCGCGCGCACGCACCGCGAGTCCGGTTCTTGATATCTCTGATGTGGTGATATCACGATATGCATGCATGTTTCGCACTTAACACGCTGGATTGTAACCGTTTCTTGCCATTCTTGCGAGCTCTGACTCTGAGTTCTTTCAGTGAAGTGGCCGAGGGATCTTGATCGATAGCGTCGAATCTTTGCACATTAATCAGTTTGTTTTCTTTTGTCCGTCCTTGGTTGGTTCTGCGTTAACACGCAGCTGCTGTTTGTTTGCTCCGATTTTGCAGGATATTGATCAGTTAGCTGGCTAGACAGGAAGGTCTCTCATTCTGGACGCAGATCTAGTGACATTGATCTGTTGAGGTCACTGATCAGTATTCAGTAGCACACCGAATTCCTTTCTTCCTCGCAAGTGTTAATATCTTGCTAGATTTGAGGAGATGGTTCTCGCGAGCACGCCCAAGGTGGTGCTAGGATGCGTGGCCTTCTGCATCTTCTGGGTGCTGGCCGTGTTCCCGTCCGTGCCGTTCATGCCGGTGGGCCGGACGGCGGGGGCGCTGCTCGGCGCGATGCTCATGGTGCTCTTCCGCGTCATGACGCCGAAGGAGGCGTACGCGGCGATCGACCTCCCCATCATCGGCCTCCTCTTCGGCACCATGGTGGTGAGCATCTTCCTCGAGCGCGCCGACATGTTCAAGTACCTCGGCAGCATGCTGTCGTGGAAGAGCCGGGGCAGCAAGGACCTGCTCTTCCGCGTCTGCGTCGTCTCCGCCGTCGCCAGCGCGCTCTTCACCAACGACACCACCTGTGTCGTGCTCACCGAGTTCATCCTCAAGGTGGCCAGGCAGAACAACCTGCCACCGCAGCCGTTCCTCCTGGCCCTCGCCTCCAGCTCCAACATCGGCTCGGCGGCGACCCCCATCGGCAACCCGCAGAACCTGGTCATCGCCGTCGAGAGCGGCATCACCTTCGGCCAGTTCCTGCTCGGCGTCTTCCCGGCCATGATCGTCGGCATTCTGACCAACACCTGCATCCTGCTGTGCTACTTCTGGAGGTACCTATCCGTGGAGAAGGACCAGGAGGGAGGGACGGCCACCGGGCCGGAGGTCGTCGCCGACGACGAGGTCACCTCGCACCGGTTTACGCCGGCGAGAATGTCGCACGCCTCGTCTGTCAATGGCGACATCGACTGCGGGAGCGAACCGATCCGCCGGAGCGACAGCATGAACAGGGCTGACACCCTGAGGAGCCGGAGCTACAACTCCGAGGGCGACATCCAGGTCGCCATCAGATCGCTGCGCGCGTCGAGCATGTCTCAGGAGATGGTGGAGGTGTCCACCGTCTGCGAGCGGCGAGACGAAGGCCCGCGCAAGATCACCAGGACGACCAGCCACCAGCGGAGCGTGATCATCGAGGACGCGCCCGAGCAGGACGCCAATGGCTTCGACAGCGAGAAGGAGAAGGAGGAGGAGGCCAAGGAGAAGAGGTGGAAGGTGCTCGTGTGGAAGGCGGCCGTTTACCTCACGACCCTTGGGATGCTCATCTCGCTTCTCATGGGGCTCAACATGTCCTGGACTGCCATCACTGCTGCCCTTGTTCTTCTGGCACTAGATTTCACTGACGCACAGGCTTGTTTGGAGAAGGTGTGGTCATGGTCTTCTGAATTTAACATATTGTTTGAAAGAAAATTATCTTGATTACTAATCAGTTGATAATTTTGTTTTGTCTGAATATGCTAATCAATTTGGAGCAATTTCATTTGACTCTGATGATTTGCAGGTGTCATACTCATTGTTGATCTTCTTCTGCGGGATGTTTATAACGGTTGATGGCTTCAACAAGACTGGCATACCAAATGCGCTTTGGGAATTGGTGGAGCCACATGCGAGAATCGATAGCGCCAAAGGCATTGCGCTTCTCGCAGTTGTGATTCTTGTTCTTTCAAATGTGGCCTCAAATGTTCCAACAGGTAAACTCTTTGAAGTCAATGTTCATTTGGTTAGTCAAAATTCTGAGAATCGCACTATGATACTGGCACATTGTTTATCTTCAGAATTTAAGTAGTGGATAGTTCAAACGAACAAAGATCATGCCCATGTTTTTTTTACAAATCATGCCCATGTTCTAGTATCATAGTTATGTGGTGGTAGTGTACCCAGATCTGATCATATGATGCAGAGAATTTATTAGTTTGTACAAATCTTAATTACGGTATTATATTTATGTTTAGCTTGTGAAACCAATAACGACTTCAGAATCCACTGACGTTGACTTGTTTAACTCTGTTGTAGCTGACCACGTATTTAAACTAAACCTTTCAAAGATATCTGTACTTTCAGTTGGATACAGAATTAGTTTTGTAGTCTTCTAAGTTACAACCGCAGCAAACTTAAGAAAGATGCCAAAAAATATAGCACTATTTACTATTTGGTATAATAAGGAGATGAAAATAAGATTGTTCACTTGTTTCAAAAAAAATTAGATTTTTCAAATTCTGTTCATTCTTCCAAACACTCAAGGTTGTAAACTTGTTGGATGCATAGTATTAGAGTATGTCCTAATAGTAGGTGTGACCTTGTCTTTCAGTTCTACTGCTGGGCACAAGAGTGGCAGCATCAGCCGCTGCAATCTCTCCTGCTTCAGAGAAGAAAGCCTGGCTCATCCTTGCCTGGGTCAGCACAGTGGCCGGCAACCTCACACTCCTGGGCTCAGCTGCAAACCTGATAGTCTGCGAGCAGGCGAGGCGGGCTCAGTTCTTCGGGTACAACCTCACCTTCTGGAGCCACCTCCGCTTCGGCCTGCCGTCGACCATTATCATCACCGCCATCGGCTTGCTCATCGTCGTTAGCTACTGAACCAGCTGAAGGAAGTGAGGAACTAGCAGCAAGAGTAGCAGTACAAGAAGCTAGCAGGGTTCCTTCTTCCACAAGGAAGGAAGGAAGGAAGGAAGGAACTGTGAAAAAGGGGAACTTACCTGAGAAAGGAGATGATATTGTAATAGTTTTTGTTGTAACTGTGGTTATGTTTGTGTAACTTAATTTCGCGAAAGAAATTAAGCGCAAGGCGTCGCCCATCTGCTAAAGCAAATAATGGGCAGATTGTAGATGACCCGATCGATGAAGTAGTCGACGTCCCTGTTCTAAGCTGAAGCTTGGTTTTCATAGGATGGATAGCTGGGAAATGATATGGTAATGTTATTTCAGTTTTGGTGTTGCAGTTGCCTTATCTTTGGTAGTTCCAGTCACTAGTGATTTGCATATTACAGGGGGCGCATGAGTTATTAAAATTAAGAAGGCTGTGCCAAGTTGTGCAGTTTCTAACTATACGGAATTGCTAGAAAGAAATTCCTGCGAATACGAAACATATCCTTCCTGAATACAAAAAGGAACATCGAATTCTTGTGTGCCGAGATTTCGGCCCATCCAAAGAAGACCTTGTCACCGCTTCAGCCCGCGCTAGCTCCCACTTCCCCCTTCCGTTGACATGCTGGGCTCGCATGTCAGCACCAGTATTCCACCTTACCTTCGACTTCGCGCGCCAGCTCGCCCACGCCTCGCCTGGTCCGCCGCTCTTCCACAGAACATGACCGACGCCCATAGTTTCGTGCCCAAACTACCCCTGTCACCTCCGCCTGCCTCGTCCATGCTATTCAACCCATTGATGACTCCCTTTTCCCACGTGGACAGAGAGACCACAAAGGAAGAGATATCTATTTTGGGCCCACATGGAAGTGAGGAAAGAAGGGAACCAGAGAAGAATTAACGTGGCTAGCAATCACAGAGAGCAACCGAACAGCACGAAGCAACACTGGAGATGAAACACAACAGGAAGAAACGCACAGTGCATGGCTGTTTTTGGTGCATGGGATGAACGGCGGTCGGAGACGACGCGGCTGCGGCGAAAGGGCAAAACGGAAAGGAAATGACGAGCCGGACATAATGGCGTAGTCATATTTTGGAAAAACTCATCGAGGAAGCGAGCAACGCGATGAACACGTTTCGGCTTTATAGCTTGACATGGCTCTGACGATCTTCGGACGAAGGGAAAGGAAGCATGACGTAGAGTGAGATGATGCGAACCCAACGCCGTAGACGGTTCGGCCGGGGGACGTCGGATGAAGGCGCAACTCGTCGGAGAAAACCTTTGGTTAGAGCTCGGTATTCTGCCGATGGCGACGAAAATAGATCGATTTGGAGGAAACCAAATAAGGGGATTGGAAGAGGAGATCAAGACGGATGCTTGGGCACAAACAGTTTGTTTTTATATGCACCGTAGAGGGAGATATGGATTTTAGAAGATTTGGTTTGAAGCGTACAGTACTAGAACTCTTGTTCGGTTTGGCTGGGCGTTCGGTTGAAGATAGATGAACAGTACCCGACGTGGTGCTGTAGCAGCCAAGAGGAGAGAGAATGAGAAAAGATTTATGGAATAAAAGAAAATCCTAAAAATCAAAGAGATCAAATAAATAGCAAATAAATTCAGAAAAATCTTAAAAAATATCAGAAAATTCCTTGGAACATAAGGAAGCCAAATAACATAGATTTTTATTTAATTGATGTTTAGATTAGTCAAATTAAATATTTTTAATTTAGGAAATTCCCAATTAAGCTTTATTAATTTAAATAAAATTGGTGAAATTTTTTAGAGACCTAAACTACCCAAACGATTTTTGAAAGGCCAAATTTTGGGACGTTACAGTGCTTCCGCGGAGTAGGCATCCACGTCCTCGTGCGGGGAGAGATCAGCAGCCAGTTGGAGCACGAAACCTGTAGGACAAATAATGTTAATCTCTACAATATATTGACGATCACAAGCCTGAAGAGTGGAAACATACCTTGGTCGGGGGCCATGCGCGAGAATGGGTCAAACCCGCCGTACTGTACAGACAGGTCAAGGAAGAAAAGATACTGCCCTAGTGCTCTCTGGTAGGTGTCTTAGAACAACGACGGTGGCGGTGGTTGTGGCAGTGCATACCCACATGCCCACTCGGACCCTCCAGCCTGCCAAGGCGCAAGCGCAGGCGCAGGCGTAGGCACAGGCGCAGGTAGGGCACGTGGATGTGCCCCTTCTGAGCCTTCTGACTGGGCTGTAGGACGTGGCGGCCTCGACGTATGCGTCGATGAGGCCACCTCCTGGACCATCCTGCACGATGTCAGGGTCACGTAACACCTCACTGCACTGTAGGCCCAACGGACAAACTGTACTAGCTTGTCGCGCATCACCTCCGCACCAATGCTGAGCCTGTCCAAGATCGATTGGGCGTCCTTGGCAATCCCGACGTTGATATCCGTCTGCAAGGAGTACATGAAAGCGTCAAACCTATAATTGAGGTGACCGTACTTAGACATTTTAAAACACGATAGTACGTACCGCGAGGTGTTCGTTCCACGCGAAGTGTATAGGGTACGCGTCTATCGGTGCTGGTACGCGAGCAGGGGGAGGGTCGACGACATGCACCAGCCTGGTGCGTGTCGCGAGGCGTACCAACGAAGGTACTCGTCGTACGCACTGGGGTCGTATGGGCCGTCCTCCTGCACGTAGTCCTCGTGGTCATTCGCCCACTGTGCCACCCGTGTCACCATCTTCATCACCCACTGCGTCCTAGTGCCACCCCTCCTACTATGCTTGCGAAACGTACCACTGCAATTAGAAGCCGTCGTAACAGAATTGGCAAAAACATATACGAACATGTGTTGTGTGTAACTCACGCGTGTCAGGCACCCTCGTCCCGACGGGAACTAGAACAACCTGGTGGAGGCCGAACTAGCGCATCACTCTGTGCACCGCGTAGTCTTCGATGAACACGTCGAAGACGAGCTTCTTCTATGTCTGCCAGTACGCCCCGTCGTGCCAGCACAGTGAGGACAACCCCTAGGAGCACGGCCCTCCGTCTCCTGATCAGAGTACGGCTCCCAATGCACATCGTCAGCGGTGAGATGGTCCAGCTGCTCCACAAAGTGCTTGTACACATGTGTGACCTGCACGTGTGCATACTGTGCCTGCGAGCCAGAACAGTGGTTACAAAGGATGACCTGTAATATGGCTGAAGTAAAGATATAGGGAAGTACGTACCCATCTACGGCACTAAAGGGACCCTACGGTCGGCCGGTCCACCGCGTCCCCATGGTACATGTCCTCACCGTACGGACTGGAGTCTACCAACATGGGCCGTCCGAGAGAGATGCGCTCGAACGACCACAGCTGCAACACGAGGGGCAACCTGTGAGGATAGATGCCGGCTTCGTCCTACAGCACGCATCGCACATGCCGCGGTACGTCGCGGTAAGTATGGCTGATCCCCAGCTGATCTCTAGCTCCTCGTCGATGGCGATGGCCCTCGCGTACCCCACGAGGCGAGTGTCGACGGAGTCACCATGGCTACTGGTAAACAGTACCCAGCCGAAGAGCTACAGCAGGTACGCCTCGAGGTTCCGTGACACATAGTTGGTGGTGGGCTGTGGGATCATCCGCTCGACCTACGCACAAACGAATAATTAGTAAGCCCATCATATGGCTAGGATAATGCATCGCTAAACATGGAAAATAGGTAGCACACGTACCCGGGACTGCGAAAGCCAACGTAGGGGCGGGCCATGCCGATGTCGCTCTGAGAAGTCGTAGTACGGCGGCGCGACCTCCGCTGCAAGAACCCCCTAAAACCTACCCAACAGGGTGTCGCGCCAGTTGACAGGCGCGTTCGGCAGGAATGCAAGGGCTCCCGCAATAGGCAGGCCGAGTAGCATCGCGACATCCTGTAAAGTAGGGGCCATCTCCCCGAATGGGACGTGGAAGGTGTGCATCTCGGGCCGCCACCGGTCCACCAGGGCTGTCAGGAGCGACCGGTCGAACGGGAACCGTCGTGACCGCTCCGGATCGACCTGGACCTCCCCATCGTCCTCTACCGGACCGCCATCCTCTTCGGTGGCCTCCACCATCCGCGCGAGAGGTAGAAGGCCGGCACGGCTCATCCTACAAAAGCACGAAGAAGTAACTACATAACGGGCATATGGTACAAAAAAAGTGGCACAGCTTGTGAATAAACCTGTCTACTCAGCGTGGGCCCAGTCTCCAAGCCCGTCGGGGTGTCCGCGTACAAACCACCCCCAAGTCAGCCGCGTCGTCCCCACGAACCGGATGCGGCACACAACGGCTCACGTGGTGCTGTGCGTCGACCAATCGGTCTAGCAGACCGAAATACCAGTCCGAACCACCAGGATCGTGAGCCATACCTGCAAATCAAGAAATTAAAAGCATTAATGTTAATTGAACATTTAAATTATATTCCAATGGCAAATAAATCATATTTGGTATGTTCTTAGTGGCACCTAAACACTTTGCTCGAACACAGTGGTAATACATATACAATTTCATGAAACCCAAGTGGTAAACACGCAATTTTCCCTACAGAAGGCTATATTACGTTAACACCTGTACTGGCTGCTATGGATTGCGAAATATTTAAAATATCATCGTTACTATGCATATTTATAATGGGTGAAGCTTTCAGGAAAAAAAAATCAAAATTTCACATGTTTGGGAACCCTACGGGTTTGGAACCATGTATCTGTGATTTTTGTCTTAATATTTTATAATTCCTTAATCCAACCAAAACTATAAAGTAAATGTTATCAATTCTTTATTATGCAAATAAATACATGTATTTAACATTCTATAAATGTTGAACCCGGGAACGAAAGATCCTGAATCCTCTGTGTTCATACACCAGTCCAGGATTTCCAGTGTACACAGTCACAAAAATGATATCATAACATATCACGCATTGCATTAATAGTAAATCAGAGTTTAATACAAATGGGCCTGAGGCCAAATAAATAAATAAATAACACAACGGAAGCAAAAACAGTAGTAGTAGGCCAAAACGATCCACCACAGGCAATCGTCTAGGGGTGTAGCCTAAGAGTCGGCCAATCCACGCTTCCTAAGGCGTGTGACAAAGCAATTATTACAAGGCCGTTACAATGATCTACCTCAAAGTACTCATGCCCGCTAAGGTTTCGCTTCCCTTGGACTGACCATCCTTCGGGAGCCCCCTCTTGCGCTAGGTGGGACTATTGTCTAACCGACACCCACACATACAACACAGCACGAATATCTATGAGGTATCCCAAATTAATAAGCCATGTCCTGCCCATACAAGACATGTGGTGGTACAGTAAAGCATAGCAAAATACGCTCAAAGACCGGTCCTTAATTGACTTGGGCGTCTTTCAAATCAAAACTGGGCTTTAATCCTAACCAGATTAAACCCGTGTATAAACCTGCACCCACCATTCATCTGTTTCGCCCAAGTCCAAACCATTTTTGATTTTATTTTGAATAAAACCATTTTTAACAAATTATCTATGGTAAAACAATACCATAGATTCAAGTTTAAACCAACTTGAAATGATTTGGCTAAATCCTTCCAAAAATCATAATCATGGTCTAAGCATTTGCTAAGTATATGAATATTTTCCATAATACTTTATCTATTGGTGACAAGGGAATGACATTTCAATCGTCAAATTGGCCATACAATAGAAATTGGAATATCTAAGTATTTAAATAGGGACTTGAAATATTTGAAAAAAAGTATGCATGCATTTAATAATTTAAAAACTGAATTAAATAACTTTGAATTACTGGGGGCAATATTGTAAAACCCAATTTTTGGGCTTTTTTAAAATTTTGAAAACTTTAAAAATTAACCATTTGGTATATTAATTTGCTAAAGCTTAAGTTGAAATTTTAGATTTTAAAAGCAATTTAATTTGAATTAACTAAACTTCAAATAATTCAAGTTGGTTTAATCAAGTTTTCTGGATCTTAATTGGATTTAAAAATCAAAAGTATTATTTTAAGCCTTTTCTTGGATTTTCTGGATTTTAAAATTGGTTTTTCCTTTTGCCCTAAGTTAAAAATAAATTAATTGCAAAAATTATAAGCAAAAGTTAAGCTAAAAATATTTTTAATAAGTTCTAAATAATTCAAGAGATTTCTGTGAATTTTTCTTGCATTTTTGGACGGCTTTAGCTATTTTCTAAAAATACTTTTCCTTTTCTAGTATTTTCTAAATTCGAAAATCCTTAAAAATTCCTCTCTCACTGTTTGGGCCGAATCCCTTTGGCCCATTTCTCCTACTTCCTCGCGCAGCCCACGCCGGCCCATTCTCGCGGCGTCTTGGCAGCTTCTCCTCGATCGGTCACCGTCCGATCTTGATTGACGACAGATCATCAGTAGCGCCCTTCTCCGCTCTCTCTCTCTCTCTCTCTCTCTCTCTCTAACTAATGGCCAGCGCCTGTCGACCACCGCCACCCCTGGTCATCGTCCTCCTCCGCTTCACTTGGTGACATGGGCTATGGCGCAGCGTTTCGCTCACGACGCCGCCGCCTTGCCCCATCGCGCCCCCGCCACCTCGTCACGCGCATTTATTGCTTCGCCTTCACCACACCCGTTGTCGTGTGCGCCTTCCTCTTCCCAGCCCTGTCCCGTCCGTGTGGAATCTGCGGAGCACGCAACTCCGGCAGAGCTTGCGCGTGCGCCCGCCCATTGGAGCCCTCTCCCTCCTCCTCCCCACCGCCTATAAAAGAGCACACCGTGAAGCTCTCCCTCTCCTCTCTCTTTCCCCTCACCTCGCTCCCCCTCTCTCCCTCTGAGCTCGCCGAATTTTGCGATTCAATAGCCACCGCCGAGATTCTCTCCGCCACATCCGGCGCCGCCGTTGAGCCTCCTCCGGCGCCGCTGACCTCGCCACCGGCACCATCTCGTCGCGGCGCACCTAGTGCGCGCTCTCACTCCACCCAGAGGTCACCGGAACCCCACCGCCGCCTTCAAGCCACCGCCTCCGCCTCTCTTTGTCTTCGCCGCCGGCCTCCCCTTGTCACCACGTCCTCGAGACTGCGCACCGCTTCACCGCATCGCCCTCTTCTCATAGGTGCCCTCACCGGCCACCCAAACCCCGCCGTTCGCCGGCGACCGTCGGGCCAAGCGCGCCGGAGGCTCGGGTCCGACGTGGCTGCCACCGTGGCACCCCGTTAGCGGCCACCTCAGCCCTTTATTGATGTGGCTGCCTCGTCAGCAAGCCGATTGGATTTTCCTGGTTTTCCTTTAGAAAATAAATCCGGAAAATCCGAAAATCCAATTCTTTTGTCATTTCATGCAATTTCAAACTTCCAAAGGCCATAACTTCCTCATTCGAACTCCGATTCAAGTGATTCAAATTTCTAAATTCATATAAATTTATTATCTTCCTATTAGTATTTATTTGGTATTTATTTTAATTTTACTTGGAGTTTTTTTTATTTATTTGGCTTTGTTCGCACGTATAGATTCCAGCGTTTCGGAAGATTTCTTGGACCCGACGACCGAAGCACCTCAACTCTTCAAATGAAGGCAAGTCATAGATCTTTGATCATATTGAACCTAATTTATAAAAGTATATTGTTTGATATAAACATGCATTGCTAATTTTATAATAAATGGTTTCGAGAATTAGTTAATTGCCTAAATGCTATTATGCCTCCTTGATAAATTGTGAATGACATGTATCCTTGTATGACATAACTCCTTGGACACCTTAGGATGGTTAATTATTAGTTGGACATTATTGTACTACCAACATGGGTATCGTATTATGCTTAGCCAATGCTTTAGTTATACGATAGATTCACGATCACTTACTCAAAGAATGATTGAACTTGACTTAATAATATATGGAACTGTGGTGCGATACCACTGTTGTGCAACTGTGGTGTGAGATCACAGTTGTGTCAATTGTGGTGCGATGCCGTTGCTATTAAAAATTTGTTGTGCCATGGCAATGGTTGTCATTTGGTCGGGTTGATCGAAAATAATTTAAGCTTGGACGAGTGGTTGGATGGTAAAGGAGGAATGCACGAGGTAATGCGGGAGGCACATTATAGGGTACGGGAGGTACTGAGGTTCACGAGGCACATGGAATGCGGAAGGTCTCGCCTGAGCAACCACTAAGGACGTAACCTTGAACCATTGATCTGGGCCATATCGTACAACCACAAGTCTAGACTGGGATAGACCTGGCCGACTAATTTGCAATGTTTTGATTCGGTTCTGTTGTGGTGGCATGATCTCTGCGTAACCGGAATCACACGGCGTAAGAGGGGGCTAGTTTCGTAAAACTTTAGTGGGCAGAACCGAGTTAAAACAGAACTTTGTAAAAGCCTTGTCACGTGCTCTAGACTACTTACCTATGGTAGTGAGCAGTGGTATCGACGGATGCCAAACCAACTAGAGAAGTTGTGTCTTGTGGGTAAAGCTGTACAACCTCTGCAGAGTGTAAAACTATTCGAATAGCCGTGTCCCCGATTATGGACATGCCTGGTGATTTCACGCATGGGGTAGATTTTCATGAAATGTTGGAATGGGTTGGATGGATGTGACTAGTTGATGTTGGTTGATGGTTGGGAAGTGAATAGGGTGTTCACTATTTATTTCAAAGAAACTTGTTTACTTATGTATTAATCTTTTAAAATTATGCTTTTCAATCTAATTCAGATTGTATTTCTTCAATATCGCTTTCGCAAAATAACCATAAAGCTATCCTTGTTAAGCCTTGCATAAATACTATTTGCATACATTTCTCTATGACTTGCTGAGTACATTCAAAGTACTCACGGCTTTATGCTCTCTGATTGATCAGTCTCGGAAGAAGAACCAAGGAATCTGGGGTTTTTGATGGATACTTTGAAGACCAGGCGAACTAGGATGCGTTCTCCACTCGATTGCCTATGGGCATGTCGGATGGTTTCCACGAGTTTGTTTATTTTCCACTACAGGTTTACTCTGTTATCTTTAGCCCTGTGCGGCAACCTTTGTAAAACTTGACCATAAGGTCCTTTTTGCTATTAAATATTAATTTGTCTACTTCATCTATAGTTTGGTGTACGGTTTTGATTAAACCAATGTTATGATGTGTGCACTAGCAATCGATCCGAGGAATAGTGCGAGATATACAGAGAGTCCTGGATCCGGAGATCCGGGGTCCCAACAGCGGTGGTATCGTGAGTCAGTGTCGATCAGAGGGCGTAACCATAGTTAGCATGGTCGTTTAGTCAAGTCTTCAAAATTTTATTTTATAAATCAAACCGACAGATTAACTTGAATAGTCTTCTTCTCTCATCTTACTCTATTCCTACTCATCTTATGCTAATCTCTCCTCATTTCATTCTCGAGTCGACTTCTTATCTTTTTTGAACTTTGTATTTTTGAATGTAATGTGACCCTCTCATCTCTATAATCTCTATAGGATCGAGCCTTGCTTGAAGTCGCCCACCCATACAAGATAGATTAGTAGTGTTGTTTTTAAGTGACCTTTTTTAGTTTCAGTATCATTTAGTCTGATAGATAAGGTCTTTTGCTTGAGTTTTGTTGCGTCTTATATCTTTTCGGCTATTGTTCGTTGGGTTAAACCGCTTTCCCAAATAGTTGTTTCTATCTTTCTCCTTGTTCTCTCTCGTCTATTGTGCTTTTCCTCTTTCCTATTGTGCTTTCTTCCTCTCGTCTATTAAACCTGAGAAGATTTGTGCAAATGGCCTAGAACCGCAACACTGCAAGCTCAGCTGACCCTATGGATCTCAATGCGCCACCACCACCACCTCCTCCGGTAGCCACAGTAGATCAGGGTTTGAGTCAGTTCATGGCAGCCCAAACACAGCTGATGAATGCTATGATGCAGAATATGAATCAAATGATGAATCAACAGAACAAGACTGCTACTGCTTTAGTCGCGATGCTAAACCAGCACAAACAGGCCGCTGCCATGCCACCACCTCCGCCACCAGCTTTTCAACAATCAAAGTTTGCAGAGTTCATGAGGAGACATCCGCCTACCTTCTCCAACTCACCTGAACCTTTGGACGCACATGACTAGCTACGCTCTATGGCAAAGAAGTTGTCCATTGCTCGATGTGACGATCATGATAAGGTTCTGTACACCGCACATCAGCTTGAAGGTACTGCTGCAGAATGGTGGGAAAATTATTGTGCAACTCATGAGAATTCAGAAGATATTACCTGGGCCGAGTTTTCAACAGCTTTTCGCCACTCTCATGTCCTAGATGGTATAGTAGAGATGAAGAAGAACGAGTTCCACGAGTTACAGCAAGGAACCCTGTCAGTGAACGCGTACCTCAGCAAGTTCACCCAACTCTCCTGTTATGCTCCAGAGGACGTTACTTTGGATGATGCACGCCAGAAGCATTTCAAGCGTGGACTCAATCCCAGTTTAAAGGTGCAAGTTGTTGGCAATGACTATGTAGATTTCTAGCATATGGTGGACAAGGCTGTGCTCATAGAAGATTCTCATCATAAACTAGAAGGACTCCGTAAAAAGAAGATGATGCAGCATGGGCCTCATCAAAGCCATCCACAGAAATTCAGGATGGATGTGCAGCATCCTGTCCATTTTGCTCCTCCTGTCACATCTAGAACTACCACACCGACACCTCGTCCAACTGTTTCAGGATTCGGCAACAGCAACCAACCTCAGGAAAACAACAATCCAGCTCCAGGAGTCACCTGTTATAGATGCCATGGGATGGGTCATTATGCTCACAGCTGCCCACAGAAACGCCGGGCCAAGACTCCAGCTCCTTCTACGAGAGGAGAAGTGAATTGTGTCACCGTGGAGCAAGCCCAACCAGCTCAGAACTTCATTCTTGGTAAGTCTCTAGTCAGTACAGTACCAGTTGCAGCTTTGTCTCGCTCAAAAGAGAAAATCGAATGAAAGAGTGAGCAAAGTTCGGGTTCCCGAACCTATTCTCTAGTCAGCCCGAATCTCGGGGTTGAGATTCCCTTTAAGGGGTGTAGATTGTAACATCCTAATTTTCTGGGCTTTTTGAAAATTTTGAAAACTTTAAAAATTAACCATTTGGTTTATTAATTTGACAAAGCTTAACTTGAAATTTTAGATTTTAAAAGCAATTTAATTTGAATTAACTAAACTTCAATTAATTCAAGTTGGTCTAATCAAGTTTTCTGGATCTTAATTGGATTTAAAAATCAAAAGTATTATTTTAAGCCTTTTCTTGGATTTTCTGGATTTTAAAATTGGTTTTTTTCCTTTTGCCCTAAGTTAAAAATAAATTAATTGCAAAAATTAAAAGCAAAAGTTAAGCTAAAAATATTTTTAATAAGTTCTAAATAATTCAAGAGATTTCTGTGAATTTGTTTTGGATTTTTGGACGGCTTTAGCTATTTTCTAAAAATGCTTTTCCTTTTCTAGTATTTTCTAAATTCGAAAATCCTTAAAAATTCCACTCTCACTGTTTGGGCGAATCCTTCGCCCATTTCTCTCTTCCTCATGCTGCCCATCTTGGCAATTTCTCATGTGTCACGCGCCCTCCTCGATCGGTCACCGTGTCTGATCTTGATCGGACGGCTCGCATCAGCCACACCCTTCTCCGCTCTCTCTCTCTCTCTCTTTCTCTCTCTCGCTGACCAGCGGGCCCCGCCTGTCAGCCACCGCCACCCCTGGTCATCGTCCTCCTCCTGCTGGTTATGACACATGCGTTACATACATGCGCATCCCGGCCCGTGTTTCATGCGCGATTTATTGCTTTGCCCCACCACCTTGTCGAGCGCAGGCCCCTACCTCCGTCCGTGGAATCATGGAGCATGCGGCAGAGCTTATTGCTTTGTGAAGCTCTCCTCTCTTCACCACTCCCTGCTTGAATTTTGCGATTCAATCGCCGCCACCGAGGCGCCATTGTCGAGCCTCCTCGGCCCCTCGCCCTGCCTCATCCCCGACCTCGTGGAATCATGAGCATGCAACTCCGAGCAGAGCTTCGCGTCCGCCGGCGCCTCCGTGTCCTCGATTAGACCTGCCTGAGCGCTCTTCTGCCCTCACTGCCACTCCTCCTCCCCACCGCCTATAAAGGAGCGCAGCCCTTTATTGATGTGGCTACCTCGTTAGCAAGCCGAGTGGATTTTCCTGGTTTTCCTTTAACTCCGGAAAATCCTCCCATCTTCCTATTAGTATTTATTTGGTATTTATTTTAATTTTACTTGGAGTTTTTTTATTTATTTGGCTTTGTTGGAACGTAATAGATTCTTTTATTTATTTGGCTTTGTTCAAGACGTATAGATTAGGCGTTTTGGAAGATTTCTTGGACCCGACTAATCAAGCACCTCAACTCTTCAAATGAAGGCAAGTCATAGATCTTTGATCATATTGAACCTAATTTATAAAAGTATATTGTTTGATATAAACATGCATTGCTAATTTTATAATAAATGGTTTGAGAATTAGTTAATTGCCTAAATGCTATTATGCCTCCTTGATAAATTGTGAATGACATGTATCCTTGTATGACATAACTCCTTGGACACCTTAGGATGGTTAATTATTAGTTGGACATTATTGTACTACCAACATGGGTATCGATATGCTTAGCCAATGCTTTAGTTATACGATAGATTCACGATCACTTACTCAAAGAATGATTGAACTTGACTTAATAATATATGGAACTATGGTGCGATATCATCACAGCAAGCGTGGTGTGAGATCACAGTTGTGTCAATTGTGGTGCGATCTCGTTGCTATTAAAAATTTGTTGTGCCATGGCAATGGTTGTCATTTGGTCGGGTTGATCGAAAATAATTTAAGCTTGGACGAGTGGTTGGATGGTAAAGGAGGAATGCACGAGGTAATGCGGAGGCACATTATATTGTACGGAGGTACCGAGGTTCACGAGGCACATGGAATGCGGAAGGTCTCGCCGAGCAACCACTAAGGACTTAACCTTGAACCATTGATCTGGGCCATATCGCACAACCACAAGTCTAGATGGGATAGACCGCCGACTAATTTGCAATGTTTTGATTCGGTTCTGTTGTGGTGGCATGATCTCTGCGTAACCGGAATCACACGGCGTAAGAGGGGGCTAGTTTCGTAAAACTTTAGTGGGCAGAACCGAGTTAAAACAGAACTTTGTAAAAGCCTTGTCACGTGTTTCTAGACTACTTACCTATGGTAGTGAGCAGTGGTATCGACGGATGCCAAACCAACTAGAGAAGTTGTGTCTTGTGGGTAAAGCTGTACAACCTCTGCAGAGTGTAAAACTATTCGAATAGCCGTGTCCCCGATTATGGACATGCCTGGTGATTTCACGCATGGGGTAGATTTTCATGAAATGTTGGAATGGGTTGGATGGATGTGACTAGTTGATGTTGGTTGATGGTTGGGAAGTGAATAGGGTGTTCACTATTTATTTCAAAGAAACTTGTTTACTTATGTATTAATCTTTTAAAATTATGCTTTTCAATCTAATTACTGTATTTACTGTCAATACTGCTTTCTGCAAAATAACCATAAAGCTATCCTTGTTAAGCCTTGCATAAATACTATTTGCATACATTTCTCTATGACTTGCTGAGTACATTCAAAGTACTCACGGCTTTATGCTCTCTGATTGATCAGTCTCAGAAGAAGAACCAAGGAATACAGGGTTTTTTGATAGATACTTTGAAGACCAGGCGAACTAGGATGCGTTCTCCACTCGATTGCCTATGGGCATGTCGGATGGTTTCCACGAGTTTGTTTATTTTCCACTACAGGTTTACTCTGTTATCTTTAGCCCTGTGCGGCAACCTTTGTAAAACTTGACCATAAGGTCCTTTTTGCTATTAAATATTAATTTGTCTACTTCATCTATAGTTTGGTGTACGGTTTTGATTAAACCAATGTTGCGACTGTGTGCACTAGCAACTGATCCAGGGAATAGTGCAGATATACACAGAGAGTCCTGGATCCGGAGATCCGGGGTCCCAACAGCGGTGGTATCAGAGCTGTGTCGACTGTAGGACGTAACCATAGTTAGCATGGTCGTTTAGTCAAGTCTTCAAAATTTTATTTTATAAATCAAACCGACAGTTAACTTGAATAGTCTTCTTCTCTCATCTTACTCTATTCCTACTCATCTTATGCTAATCTCTCCTCATTTCATTCTCAGAGTCTGACTTCTTATCTTTTTTGAACTTTGTATTTTTGAATGTAATGTGACCCTCTCATCTCTATAATCTCTATAGGATCGAGCCTTGCTTGAAGTCGCCCACCCATACAAGATAGATTAGTAGTGTTGTTTTTAAGTGACCTTTTTTAGTTTCAGTATCATTTAGTCTGATAGATAAGGTCTTTTGCTTGAGTTTTGTTGCGTCTTATATCTTTTCGGCTATTGTTCGTTGGGTTAAACCGGCTTTCCCCAAATAGTTGTTTCTATCTTTCTCCCTTGTTCTCTCTCGTCTATTGTGCTTTTCCCTCTTTCCTATTGTGCTTTCTTCCTCTCGTCTATTAAACCTGAGAAGATTTGTGCAAATGGCCTAGAACCGCAACACTGCAAGCTCAGCTGACCCTATGGATCTCAATGCGCCACCACCACCACCTCCTCCGGTAGCCACAGTAGATCAGGGTTTGAGTCAGTTCATGGCAGCCCAAACACAGCTGATGAATGCTATGATGCAGAATATGAATCAAATGATGAATCAACAGAACAAGATCAAGCATCTTTGCTTTAGTCGCGATGCTAAACCAAAGACAAACAAAGCCCGCCATGCCACCACCTCCGCCACCACTTTTCAACAATCAAAGTTTGCAGAGTTCATGAGGAGACATCCGCCTACCTTCTCCAACTCACCGAACCTTTGACGACATGACTAGCTACGCCTATGGCAAAGAAGTTGTCCATTGCTCGATGTGACGATCGTGATAAGGTTCTCAGACACCGCACATCGCCTTGAAGGTACTGCTGCAGAATGGTGGGAAAATTATTGTGCAACTCATGAGAATTCAGAAGATATTACCTGGGCCGAGTTTTCAACAGCTTTTCGCCACTCTCATGTCCTAGATGGTATAGTAGAGATGAAGAAGAACGAGTTCCACGAGTTCTGACAAGGAACCTGTCGATTGAACGCGCGTACCTCAAAGAAGTTCACCCAACTCTCCTGTTATGCTCCAGAGGACGTTACTTTGGATGATGCACGCCAGAAGCATTTCAAGCGTGGACTCAATCCCAGTTTAAAGGTGCAAGTTGTTGGCAATGACTATGTAGATTTCTAGCATATGGTGGACAAGGCTGTGCTCATAGAAGATTCTCATCGTAAACTAGAAGGACTCCGTAAAAAGAAGATGATGCAGCATGGGCCTCATCAAAGCCATCCACAGAAATTCAGGATGGATGTGCAGCATCCTGTCCATTTTGCTCCTCCTGTCACATCTAGAACTACCACACCGACACCTCGTCCAACTGTTTCAGGATTCGGCAACAGCAACCAACCTCAGGAAAACAACAATCCAGCTCCAGGAGTCACCTGTTATAGATGCCATGGGATGGGTCATTATGCTCACAGCTGCCCACAGAAACGCCGGGCCAAGACTCCAGCTCCTTCTACGAGAGGAGAAGTGAATTGTGTCACCGTGGAGCAAGCCCAACCAGCTCGTAACTTCATTCTTGGTAAGTCTCTAGTCGAAGACAAGACTGGATTGCAAACTTTGTCTCGCTCAAAAGAAAATCGAATGGAAGAGTGAGCAAAGTTCGGGTTCGAACCTATTCTCTAGTCACCAATCTCGGTTGAGATTCCCTTTAAGGGGTGTAGATTGTAACATCCTAATTTTTCGGGCTTTTTGAAAATTTTGAAAACTTTAAAAATTAACCATTTGGTTTATTAATTTGACAAAGCTTAACTTGAAATTTTAGATTTTAAAAGCAATTTAATTTGAATTAACTAAACTTCAATTAATTCAAGTTGGTCTAATCAAGTTTTCGGATCTTAATTGGATTTAAAAATCAAAAGTATTATTTTAAGCCTTTTCTTGGATTTTCTGGATTTTAAAATTGGTTTTTTTTCCTTTTGCCCTAAGTTAAAAATAAATTAATTGCAAAAATTAAAAGCAAAAGTTAAGCTAAAAATATTTTTAATAAGTTCTAAATAATTCAAGAGATTTCTGTGAATTTGTTTTGGATTTTTGGACGGCTTTAGCTATTTTCTAAAAATGCTTTTCCTTTTCTAGTATTTTCTAAATTGAAAATCCTTAAAATTCCACTCTCACTGCTTTGGGCGAATCCTTCGCCCATTTCTCCTTCTCTCCATGCCCATGTCAATTCTCATCATACATGTCAGCTCCTCCTCGTCGGTCATCAGTGTCGATCTTGATCGGACGGCCAGATCACCACACACCCTCTCTCTCTCTCTCTCTCTCTCTCTCTCTCGTGACCGGTGAGCCCCTGTCGCCACCGCCACCCCTGGTCATCGTCCTCCTCCGCTGCTTGGTTAGGCTACATGCGTGTCTTGGCGTGTTTTCTTGCCGACGCCGCTGTTTATCCCATCATGGCGGCCCCTACCCACCGTCATGCGCATTTATTGCTTTGCCTTCACCACGCCCGTTGCCGAGCGTGCGTCCTCTTCCCTGCCCTGTCCCGTCCGCGTGGAATCCGCGGAGCATGCAACTCCGGCAGAGCTTGCGCGTGCGCCCGCCCGTTGGAGCCCTCTCCCTCCTCCTCCCCACCGCCTATAAAGGAGCGCACCGTGAAGCTCTCCCTCTCCTCTCTCTTTCCCTCTTTCGCTCCCCTCTCCCCCTCTCCTCGAGCTCGCCGAATTTTGCGATTCAATCGCCGCCACCGAGATTCACTTCGCCACATCCGCCGCCGCTGTCGAGCCTCCTCCAGCGCCGCTGACCTCGCCACAGGCACCGTCTCATCGCGGCGCACCTGGTGCGCGCTCTCACTCCACCCGGAGGTCACCGGAACCCCGCCACCGCCTTCGAGCCGCTGCTTCCGTCGCTCTTCGTCTTCGCCGCCGGCCTCCCCTCGCCTCCGTGTCCTCGAGGGCACAAGACTGCTTTGATCGCCCTCTTCTCGAGGGTGCCCTCACCGCCACCTGACTTCCGGCTGATTCATGGCGACCATCGGCCGTGGCGCCATCGGCTCGGGTCCGACGTGGTCGCCCTTTGTGGCGCCCCGTTAGAGGCCACCTCAGCCCTTTATTGATGTGGCTACCTCGTTAGCAAGCCGAGTGGATTTTCCTGGTTTTCCTTTAGAAAATAAATCCGGAAAATCCGAAAATCCAATTCTTTTGTCATTTCATGCAATTTCAAACTTCCGAAGGCCATAACTTCCTCATTCAAACTCCGATTCGAGTGATTCAAATTTCTAAATCCATCTAAATTCATTATCTTCCTATTAGTATTTATTTGGAATTGATTTTAATTTATTTGGAGTTCTTTTATTTATTTGGCTTTGTTCGCACGTATAGATTCCGGCGTTTCGAAAGATTTCTTGGACCCAACGACCGAAGCACCTCAACTCTTCAAACGAAAGCAAGTCATAGATATTTGATCATATTGAACCCAATTTGTAAAAGTATATTGTTTGATATAAACATGCATTGCTAATTTTATAATAAATGGTTTCGAGAATTAGTTAATTACCTAAATGCTATTATGCCTCCTTGATAAATTGTGAATGACATGTATCCTTGTATGACATAACTCCTTAGACACCTTAGGATGGTTAATTATTAGTTGGATATTATTGTATTACCAACATGGGTATCGTATTATGCTTAGCCAATGCTTTAGTTATACGATAGATTCACGATCACTTACTCAAAGAATGATTGAACTTGACTTAATGATATATGGAACTATGGTTCGATACCACTGTTGTGCAACTGTGGTGCGAGATCACAGTTGTGTCAATTGTGGTGCGATGCCGTTGCTATTAAAATTTTGTTGTGCCATGGCAAGGGTTGTCATTTGGTCGGGTTGAACGAAAATGATTTAAGCTTGGACGAGTGGTTGGATGGTAAAGGAGGAATGCACGAGGTAATGCGGGAGGCACATTATATTGTACGGGAGGTACTGAGGTGCGCGAGGCACATGGAATGTGGAAGGTCTCGCCTGAGCAACCACTAAGGACTTAACCTTGAACCATTGATCTGGGTCATATCGTACAACCACATGTCTAGACTGGGATAGACCTGGCCGACTAATTTACAATGTTTTGATTCAGTTCTGTTGTGGTGGCATGATCTCCGCGTAACCGGAATCACACGGCGCAAGAGGGGGCTAGTTTCGCAAAACCTTAGCGGGCCGAACCGAGTTAAGATAGAACTTTGTAAAATCCTTGTCACGTGCTCTAGACTACTTACCTACGGTAGTGAGCAGTGGTATCGACGGATGCCAAACCAACTAGAGAAGTTGTGTCTTGTGGGTAAAGCTGTACAACCTCTGCAGAGTGTAAAACTATTCGAATAGCCGTGTCCCCGGTTATGGACATGCCTGGTGATTTCACGCATGGGGTAGATTTTCATGAAATGTTGGAATGGGTTGGATGGATCTGAGTAGTTGATGTTGGTTGATGGTTGGGAAGTGAATAGGGTGTTCACTATTTATTTCAAAGAAACTTGTTTACTTATGTATTAATCTTTTAAAATTATGCTTTTCAATCATATTACTATATTTACTGTCAATACTGCTTTCTGCAAAATAACCATAAAGATATCCTTGTTAAGCCTTGCATAAATACTATTTGCATACATTTCTCTATGACTTGTCGAGTACATTCAAAGTACTCACGGCTTTATGCTCTCGATTGATCGGTCTCGTAAGAAGAACCAAGGAATCTGAGTGGTTTTTGATGGATACTTTGAAGACCAAAGCGAACTAGGATGCGTTCTCCACTCGATTGCCTGTGGGCATGTCGGATGGTTTCCACGAGTTTGTTTATTTTCCGCTGTAGGTTTACTCTGTTATCTTTAGCCCTGTGCTGCAACCTTTGTAAAACTTGACCATAAGGTCCTTTTTGCTATTAAATATTAATTTATCTGCTTCATCTATAGTTTGGTGTACGGTTTTGGTTAAACCAATGTTGCGATTGTGTGCACTAGCAACTGATCCAGGGAATAGTGCAGATATACACAGAGGGTCCTGGATCCAGAGATCCGGGGTCCCAACAATATGGTTAATGGTATAACTTGCCTTCGTTGGAGTCTTGAAATTCTAAGTCTTCAAAAGGATCGAACTCTTCGGAAACGTCGAAGTCTAAACGCGAAAATTCAACAAATCAATTGAAAATTCAAATAAATTCAAAACAACAATTTGAACTATCTCCAAATCCAATAATTTTATTTTATTTAGCTAGATAATTATTTTATACAAATTTGGCAATTTGAAACACCCAAAGCGGAGTTTCAATGTAAAAGATATGGATTTTAGAAGTTTAATCCTAAATCTGCATTTTAAACGAATTTTCCGAATTATTTTTCTAAAGGAAAAACCATTTATTGCGCAAGGCTGGCGTCAGACCTGAGATTTTCGGAAGTAAAGGATTTTAAATAAAATTCTAACATGCGGGCCCCATGTGTCATAGACACGGTTCATGTGGACTAAGCCCACAGGCTTTTTGTCTTAGGGGGTTGCGCTGATTTGGCGCCACGTCGGATCCACGTGGGATCCAACGCTTACGTGGCGTCGCGGTGGCGCTTGCGTGGCTGGGCCACGGCGGTAGGGACGGTGCTAGCGTGGTGACCGATGGTCGCCGGCGCTACGCTGTGCGGTGGCGAGCGACGAGACGCGCAAAAGAGAGACGAAGACGCGGTGAATGCGATGCGCTCACCCACTCGACGCGAAGATGACGAAGGCGGCCGGCGGCGAGGAAGAAGGTGGCGGCGCGGTATGGTCGACGGCGAAGTAGTGGCTCCGAGGGTTCTCCGGCGAAGCGAGTGGGCGCACCGGCTTCGCGATGACGCGATGATGATGGTGGTGTGGACGATGAGGGTGGAGCGGCTCCGGTTGCGGCGCAATCGAAGATCCGAGCTTCTTCGGTTGCCGGCGAAAGAACTCGAAATTGGGGCGCTAGGGGAGAGGAGAGTGGCAACAGGTGGCAACGTTGAGTTGTGAGGAGGAAGGCGCACCCGGGGCGTCCTTTTATAGGGATGGGGGAGCACTGGAGTGGCGAGGGGATCGTGGGGTCTGCAGAGGCGAAGCTATGAAGTTCGTGCAAGACGCCTGGAGAAAAAAGGGAAGGGGGGGATCGTGCGGAGGTCGGCGCTGGTCGGCGCAATCGCCGCAGAGACGCAGGCGATGGGGGGCGCTTTATTTATGGCTTCGCGTGTTTCATCAATGGCGGGGACGAAGGGGCATGGCCCACACGCCGGCGTGCTTGGTCGCGAGTGGAGAGTATGGGCATTGCCGCCGTCGGATTTTAATCCGACGGTGACGATTTGATGAGGGGCTGTGCGGGCAGTGCAGGCTGGCAAGAAAAACGGTTTGGGCTGCACAATAACAGTTTCGGCCCAAAGGCAGTTAGGGTTTTTAAATTGATTTGCGAATTTAAATAATCAGATTAATTCAAATAGGCTTTAGAAAATAGCAAATAAATTCCAAAAATTCTAGAAAAATTTACTGAAGTTCCTAGAATTGTTTTGGACTTAAATATAATAATTCCAACTTAACATTGGTAATAGTTTTTGCAATTAAATTTGTTTTGGCTTTAAATTAATTACGAAAAAGCTTTTAAAATTTTAGAAAAACCATAAAAGAAAATAAGTTTTTAAATTCATATCAAATTTGAAATTTTGGGCTATTACAATAAACTAGCATTTGTGAATGCACGGGTTATCGACTTGTTTATATAATAGAAAAGTAAGACATTATCATTCATCAAGCCCGGGCGCAATTAGCGCAGCACGCGGAATAGTACAACTAAATTAATTTTCACCAACTAATTTTTCCTCCATACGAACTTCTAAACTAATTGTATTAATCATGCTATCTCCAAACTAAGATTTTTTAAATTAACCTACTATTATTTCATTTGCTAACAATATGTCAATACACATGATGTTGCTTGCTAACCTACCATGGTTTCAAAAATACACTCATACAAAATAATGCTACAAACTCATCGTCGTGGTCGTCGATGCGAAGAAATTTTTTTCCTCCTCTCCTTCTTCCTCTTCTCTCTTTCCCTCTCCGTCTCCTCTCTTTCTTTCTTTCTTTATTTCTTTCTAGTTTCGGTTCGCTCTCTCAAATGGCGACTGTTCAAGCGCGCGCGGAATATAACCACCCCAAGTCGCCAACGGTTGGGCGACTAGGGTCCAGCGTCAGAGCGACATGTGTCCTAGTCGCTCCACCGTACGATGATTATGACCAAGTCGCCCATCCGTTCGGCGACTAGGAGGCGAAGGATCGAGTCGCTTCACTGTTAAGCAAGTTAGACATATGTCTCACACCGGTTGGGCGACTAGACCAAGTCACCCAACCGTACTACGACTGATGATTATTTCCGACAAAAAATTAAGTGGTATTATTTCTATAATTTTGAATAAAAAATAGATTATTAAAAAAATTGAGATGTTTGCTTCCTCATGTTTTGATTTTTCATTTACTGTATCTGTATGAGAAAGGGTGGTTTTAGAGGAAGGGTGGGCGTATTTGGGTAGTTGGGTAGTGACAGGAGATAGCAGTCAAGATTTATATGTAGGTATGTTTCTTCAATGATTTATTGTTATTCTTCATGAAATGAATGCTTTGAGAAAATTTCTGTACTTTGTATATTTAATAATTTCATTGTTATTCTGTAGGAGTAGGATTGTGCTATCCAGTATCCACATGATGATGCAGCTCAAACGTGCCTACATCATGTTGAGAAGGGCTTCTATTATGTCCAGCTAGTGCTCTAGTTTGCAAGACGTCTAAGTAGTAATACTTCATTTTGATAACTTTTGAAAGCATCTAAGTTCATGATGTACGATGTAATCTATGGACTGTTGCCAGGTTGTGAATGACCCTTGGAATGGTGCATGCATTTATATTGACGTACTGCAGTTTATTCTCTGTGGACTATTGTTATGGCTGTTACTTGTTAGTGCTATGTTATTATATTAGACTATCTATTATTATTCTTCATGAATTGTCATAATTTCTTGTTGAACTCTTTGTTTGTTATTTGAACTTTATGGTTTTTTTTGCGATTTTTTGGATTATTGTCGGAAATTTTTGGTCATATAAGAATTTTCTAGGCTATTTTTTGAATTTTTCTATACTGTTTTTCGTAATCTACTGATTTTATTTCGAATTTTTGGAATATTTTATGATGTTTTCGAAATTTATGGTTTTTTTTGAAATTTCTAGGCTGTTATATTAGCATCAATTTTCAGAATGACAGAAATTTTCGAAAACTTCTGGTTATATTAGCATCACCTTCCAATCCAACTATGACCCAAACAAGCAACCTTTGCTCCAATCCCCCCTTGGATAGGTGGAAGAGGATTGGCTGGGGATTGGATAGTGGTTGGGGGATTAACCCAATCCCCCTTGGATTGTCTTCCATGTGGATTAGTTCCCCACCTTGCCAAACAAAGCCTTAACAACAAAATTTTATGAGAGTTGTTAAAGATTTCTATAACTAATTAGATTTCACAGCGCAACGGAGTAGTCACTGCAGCCGCAAATTGGCTTTGAGGCACCGGCCCATATGCTACAGCTCAAGAACCACATCCACAGCCATTGCCTCCATTGCCTTGCCCTCAGCCACGAAATTGCCTAGTCCCGTGACCCAGTTCAGTGCCTCTGCAACAAACACTGAGCTAGACATTTCCACACTCGATTGTCATCCAAAGCCGCCGCCGCCTGTAACATCCCAGCCCAACATGAGCCTGGAATACTACTAAAAAATAACATAACAACATACTAAGCTAATATTTTTATGTGTATTTCGGCTGAGTCTCCTTTGTATTTTGACCATTAAAGGGATTATCAATCAACTACCAGATATTCGAGTAAGATAATAATGGATCAAACTTTAAAACATAAACATAAAATTTATTGTCCAACTCTATTACAAGAAAATAAATACACTTCGAAGGTTGAACATGATCATAACGAATAAATTATGCTCTCTGGTAGGTTTCTCTAATTAAACTTAAGTTACTGACTTATTAAGCATGGTGTTTAACGTGGTGGAGAGTGCATCAAATATTTCTAGCCCTTCCCATGCATGTCGTCCTCGATCACAAGTTGTACCTAAAACAAAACGTAGCAACAAGTGTGAGTCCACGACTCAGTAAAGTACAACCAAGACAACAAATCAACTATCATAAGTAGACTTTGATTATAAAAGAAAAATTGCTCACAAACAGTCATTCTCAATACATCATAACCATTCAACATTTTCTTCCATGCAATGCAAATGCTACAAATGCACTTCTCTTTTCTCTTTGCAATTACCGATAATGTGGAGTATGCATCCGTCGATGCATACCCATGCCTATGCCTTCTAGCACAGGGACCTCAAGCCCACAGTCTATGAGTGTGGGGACCTCATGCCCATCTAGAACATGACGGGGACCTCAAAAATTATCCTTACTTGGCTACCACGTAGCCCAAGTTTTAAGGACCAATGAAAAGAATGATGCAAGTGAATGATACAATAATTAATTTATCTTTAACAACATTACCATGTCATCCCCATGGTAATTGCATCAATATATCATATTCACAATTAAGCAATAATAACCTCACCATGCCATCCCCATGGTAGTTGCATCATAAACGCAATCTTACTCTTTTCATCACTAATCCTATGACACTAAAATAACTTACCAGAACATTATTAAATCTCATGGTCATAAACCAACAAGACAACGAAAAACTGCTGTTGTCACCATTATACAAGTACTTGCCTCAATCGTGTGATGTATGATGACGAGTAGAAGGCTCTAACCCCAGTTTCACAGTACCACCCGGTATTCGTAAAACATACTAAGAATACTATTCAACAGTACACAACATTGCAATAAAACTAAATAGACATATCCGCTCCTAATCGCAACCTAAAACTATACCATTCCTTCCCGAACACCATTCTATCAAAAATAGAATAGTCACCTTAGAAGAATCATAACTTTTGATCTAAAACTCCAAAACTCATGAACTCAGACTTTCTGCATTCTACACATATAGCCACAATTTCTTAGGTGATCAGAAGTTCATATTATTTTGTCTAAACCCTTGTTTTTAACTCTGAAGACAGATCTGTCATCTTCGGTAATATCGACTTAGAAATTCCATAACATTTAATTGGTTCATCCAAAAATAGTGATCTAAGATATTATGAAATCCACAGGGAATTAGCTAACATAATAAATTTAATATATTCTTTTTATTCTGCAACAAATTTCGCTAACTTAATATTTTTCCCTGACTGTTCCCAACAGAAAGTTAGAACTAAATTGCATAATTCAAATTCCATAACTCCTATTATACTTGTCCAAAAAATGTGTTCTTGGACTTTCTCGAATCATTATAAAGTCATCTATCTATTTCCTGGAGATCAAAAGTCCAAATTCATCCATTTTTCAATTTTAATTTATATAACCATGCATACTGCTCGAACCCAAGGAACTAAACAGGCAGTCGGATTGTAAAAATCATAACTAATTATCTACCCATCCAATTATCAGGCACAAATACTCTGTGGAAAGCTATTTGAATTCTCTACTTATCTCTAGGAGGTGAAGTTTCCAAATTTCACACCTTTGGAGCCAATTCTACAGCGCAACATGATTAGCAGAAAGCCGATCTGCTACCCAAACTACAGTTTTGTCCCCTTCGGTTATTAGCTCAGATATCACAAACCATAGCTACGTATTGTATGAATATGGTAGAAATGTAGTTACATGAGTTATGTACAAATTGTAAAAAGTTCAGCCCAAGCCGAGATCGTTTCACCACTCAAACAGATTATCTACCAAAACTGCTTTGTGCTAAAACTGCAGTAGTCCAGGCTGATAAAACCCCTCTCAAAACAGATGCTCCTCTCAACTAATCCTCAATCCAACCGTACAAATCTAAGAGCAACAAGTCAAGAACACACTGACCAAAGTTGAGCCCGATCGGATGACGTTTGATGCTCCGATCGATGACTTGATGAAGACTGCGCAGGAGGGGGCGCTGGATAGTGTGAGGAGCTGAAGGGGTGGCGGCTGGAATGGGGGAGAGGGGGGGGGGTGGCGCATGGGAGGGGAGGGATTAGGGTTGGCTGCCCCCTCCCATTTTGCCAGCTGCCCACTTGGGCCAGACATCGTAGGCCGAAAGCCCACGGTCCAGGTTCTATCGCTTACGCAAAATCCCCCTCTCGAAACAACTACTAAAACCATTTTCTAAATCCGTCATCCTTTCTAAAACACTTCTCTCTCTTAAATAATCGAGATATTACACCGCCGTCCATCTAGCCCCATCCCCACTAGGCCACCACCATTGCCTGCCACCCAACTCCATCTTCTAGAGAAACCTTCAGCACTGATTAACTGCCGAAAGTTAAAGTGAACTGTCCAGCGATTCAAGAAATTTTTGATCATGCCTCAACTAATCATCGTCGACACCATATATATGCTTGCCCAGTTCATGATACACATCTATATCATTTGAACTGTAAATCGTGTAATCGAATTCATGCATCGATCACACTATTCAGCAATGTTAACGTCTCTACTAATTAATGGGAGTAAACACTACAATATATATTCCAATCATCACTTTCGTATAATCCTTTTCTTTTTGGAGCATGTAGCTCGGCCGATTACAATCTCACAAGGAACCTTTTTCCAAGCAAAAAAAAAATCTCACAGGTAAGCAGACCACCCTGGGGAACAAGGGTCTTCTTGGATCGCTACCTGGTGGCGCGTGCTGCCAGAGGCTGCTCGAGCGATGCCCGGCCGTGTGTGTGCCGATGCTGGCTCCCGGCGAGAAAATGGCGCTGAGGAGCCACCGCCAGGAAGCTAGATCCACTGTTGATTATTTGATCCAACGCTCTATTTTTTATTTATCAATTCTAGGCACATACTTTCAACCAAACAACTCATCTGTAGGTTTGCCTGGTCAGGCAAAAACCATCTATTTTCCAGGCTACATCCAGGCATCACTTTTTCCCAGGCATGGAATCCAGGGCACCAACCAAACAGGCCCCAAGTCCTGAGGGAGTTTCCCTCGGCCCAGCCCAAGGTGAGAAGCGGTGCCTTCCGCCTTTCGTTGCCACTACCGGATGTCTACGACGCATTTACAGCGAGCACCCGTGCCCTATCTAATTCTGACGCTGACTACCCATCGCCGGTGACCTCCAGTCGAGCCCTCCTCCATCGGGCTAACTACTTCGTCACGTCGGCCGTGGAGTGCAACTCCCCTAATATTTTTCCCTCTTATTTTTTGTTTAACCCTTATGAATTCTGGACTTTTTTTGAATTTATTTGAGAATTTCTTGAATTGATGATCCATCTTGCCACTAAAATCCCACCCATGATTAGTGTCCTCACCAGGACTGTTTCCCCTTGGCATCCAAACAAGACTTAATTAAGTAAGTTTAGAGGAATTAGGCAAACGAACTGTGCAATGGTGGAGCCAGAAATTTTTTAAAGCCTAGGCAAGCCCGTGAGAAGGCGTTGGTCGCCTTGTTTTGCCTAGGTAGAATGCTATTTTTCAATTGTAGTCACCATGGAACTTCGCCGGGGCTACCATGGCGCGTCGCCAGCAAGCTTGGGCAGTTGCCCAGGCTGGAGGGACGCTAGATCTGCCCCTGGAACTGTGGATATAAAACGAATGACACCAATTAGGCATTTTTAGATAATGGAATAGAAAAACTCTTCCGGCCTCTGCATCAAGGATGCACACAGCCCATTTTATTATGGCGATGAAAGTTTGAAGATAATCAAAGAGTTTAAAAGTGGCGTGAAGCCTTACAACCAGAGGATGACTGAAATTTAAACTCAATTATTACAAATCCTATGACTAAACCGCCACCCATGAATGGTTAAAAGTTGTGTCGGTGTTTTAGAACCGAACTTATATAAAGATTGTTTGATTCGGGGGTTCCTCTAGGCTCAAAATCACATAGAGATGGAGACACAGGGATTTTTATACAGGTTCGGGCCTTCTCGCGGGAGAGTAACAACCCTACTCCTGTGTGTATGTATTGAGTATGCTGGATTACAAGATAGAGCCCAAAAGACTAGAGTATTGTGCTTCTAATTGGCCTCTCTCCCTCTTTGTCCTGATGATCCTGCCCTTTATATAGTCCTCGAAGTGTACTGTTGTGTCTCTAGTCTAAAGGCCGCCTTGATACTCCGTATCGTGGAGCCGTTACTGAAGATTATTATGGGAGTAGTAACGTTCCCACGTTGCCAGGCAGTTATCACCATAATAGGGAATTTAAATCGTGCCATTATTCCGGAGAATAACAGCGTAGTTTACTGCCCCATATCCTTAAATATGGTGCAAAAGATTCCCTGGTCGACTAGGCCCACATGTCTGTAGGCCTTATCGACTAGGAACTGGTCGTAGAAGAACTTACAACCATAGATTGATCGTAGTAGAACTTACGATCATGGGGTAGTCGTAGGAGAACTTACGACTATGGGGTGGTCGTAGAAGAACTTACAACCTCCAGCTTCTCCCTTATGAATATTAAGGGGTATACTCAGGGACCATATGACGTCATTATTATCCATAATATGAATTACAGATAAATAATTAAATGGGGATTATTATATCCTCGTCATCTAGCCCCCCAGCTCCAAGTGAAAATAACTTACTTGAGAGAGGAGTTCGTAGATGATTTTACGACCAGCAGAGGTCGTAGAATAGTGGTCTGAGGAAAAACTCTTCGACTGGTGTTTCATTTGACCAGAAATTAGCTTGGTCAAGAAGGTTGTGGAGTAACCTTATGACTTACAGGGTGGTCGTAGAAGATCTTACGATCACCATGTAGTCGTAGTACTGAGGTCGGAAGTAAAATCTTTCCGATTGTTGTTGCATTTGACTAGAAAGAGACTTGGTCAAGAAGGTAATTTCGCTTGAGGTGTGAAATCTGACTCGATTTCCTCGAGTAGACAAATTTAAGAATCTGAACCGACTCTCACAGACCTGTCTGTTGGAGCAGTTCCTAAAGCGGTGGCAACCGTTGGGTCGCCACGTCTTTAACTCGTGCGTACGGTTATAAATAGTTACCGTGGGTGAGACTAAGAAATTTTACCTTCCCCCAAATTGCTCTGCTGTTCTTCAAGCTTTTGAGTTCTCCGCCGCCGACCAAATCGAGCCCTCTCCTTCAATCTCCCCAAGTCCAAATCTCTGACCCCTGAGAGAAATGGCTAGAGCTGCTTCCCAGTGGGCTGAATCGGAGAAGGATGCGACCAAGATCAAGGCTTTGGTCACCGCTGAGAAGATCCCGAAGAGGAAGTTTGTGAAATGGATCGAGGCTGCTGGGCAGCATTGGCCGTCGGGTGAGATTGGGCAAATCCTAGTCTTCCAGGCATTCTGTGAGTGTGGTCTTCGATTGCCCGCTCATCCTTTCCTCACTCTTGTACTCGAATACTTTCGGGTGGAATTGGTGAACCTCGTTTCTAATTCCATCACAATGTTGAGTGTATTCATGTACTTGTATGAGGCCTATCTGGGGATCCCGGCTGATTTGGAGTTGTTCCAATACTTTTATGGAATGACTAGGCTGACTGAAATCGCTAGTAGCTGTAGTCTGAAGCTCCACGATGGGAAGTCGAAGGAGTATATTCAGATGTTCACCCTGTCGTCGTGGCCGTTCTGGAAGAAGAGGTGGGTTCTATTGGGGAATCACCAATGAGGACAGTCTCTCCTTCGTTGGGAAGCCAGCCGAGAAGATCTCTTCTTGGGATTCGATTCCCAAGGATCTCGGTCGGATTGCCCCCTTCATTCAAGCCATTGTGGACTTGAAGGAAGAAGGGCTCACTGGATGGCATGTGGTGAAGGACTTCATCACGCGTCGCATTAGCCCTCTAAAGAAGAGGGCTCATCCGATGTGGAGGTACTCGGGGCTAAAGGACCCGACTAGGGACTATGACCAGGGTAAGTAAACTTCCAGCTTCAACCTTCTTCTTGTAGATTTTGAGTTTGGCTTACTAAGAGTTTTCTTATCCCTGCAGACCTCTCACAAGAGAAGATTGACGCTCGTGTCAAACTCATCTGTGAGAATCCGCTAGCTCATGTGATGGCGCCTCCAATCCTGGTTGAGTTGTCCCCAGAGGACAAAGTGAAGCGCCTAAAGGTGACCAAGAACTAATTTCACCTTTAAGACTTTGTAGTCGTAGAAGAACTTACGACTGGGTTTTGGTCATAGCAAAACTTACGACCAAGGGGTTTTCGTAGAAAAGCTTACAACATGGAGATAGTCCTAGAAAATCTTACGACCACTTTGTAATATCTCTTTTTCCGATTTCTGCAGAAGGTAGGCATGGAGAACCGTCGGGACGACGAGGAAGTCGTACTGATGGTTGTTGGTGCGGGGGTAGAGCAGTTTGATTCTCCCCCTGCCAAAAAGCGTCGGCTCATGCGAGTTGGCGACAAGGGAGGAGCAAGCTCAAGCTCTACTGTTGAGCAAGCAGATGCTCCTCAGACCAAAAGGAAGAAGCTCGTGCAAGTCACCGACAAGGAAGGCGCAAGTTCGAGCTCCGCTGTTTTTGCAGCAAAAACGGTTGCTGTAGAAGTCGCAATTGCGGCAAGAATAGCTGCAGTATTCAAACATAAAGCACCCAAGACCAAGATACCCTTTAAATATAACAATAAAAACTTTGCAGTTTTTGCCTTTCGCGGCTTTATCAAGCGATTAGAAAAGGAGAACTAGAAGAGTTTCATATCTTTTGTGAAGAAAACTGCTGCAATAGCAGTACCTGTGGTCGAGGATAGTGCTGCCCTTGAGATGGTCGAAACTGGTGTCGATCATCCAGAGAGTCAAGAGGCTCAAGGAGCGGCTATGCTCGTTCAAGATCCACGACCAGACGTGGTCGTGGCTGTTCCTCAACTCGAGTCTCAACCAGACGTGGTTGAGAAAAAGTCGAAGAAATCTTCCCTAGGGAAGGCTGCTTCTAAGTTCAAGATCAAGTCCGGCACTCGTAGCTATGTAAAGAGGCAAAAGTGTAAGAACAGCATTTACCTTTTGCTTTTTACCACCTTATGTGCTTTCTTTTTTATGATTTTAGACCGGCTCCTCTCACCATCAAGGATGTTCCTACCGGGAAACACACCGTTGTTTCTCTGGTAACTGGAGAATTGACAGTGGCGGTGGTCGAAAGCTCGTCCACCGTCTGGATGGTGGAGGGCGCTGTTGGTGCTGAAGGACCTACAACCACACGAATGGTCATAGAGGTTGAAGCGAAGACGGCATCTGATGCTGCTGAGGCATCAGGCTAGGGTGATGGATTATTAATCCATCGTGCTGGGAAGGAAGTTGTTGCAGATGTTCCTCCTAGCCCTCAAGGAGGAGCGGGCGTTACAAAATCAGAGGACGAAGAATATGCCAACTTCACCTCTGAATTCTTTGGCCCGTCTTCCATTGTGGGATCTTCTGCTCTTAGACCTCGTGCTCATGTCCCCCACCATAAAAATATTACCGATGGAGGGGATGTTTTCGATGACGCGTGTCTCAAACAGGTGTGGTGGGATAGAGTTCATGAGATTGATGAACTGAAGAACCCCACAAGGGTAGTGTCTTTGTTTACACGAACGACAATGGATGTAAGTACATGCCGATCAGTACCTGCGTTCATATCTTTCTTCGCCTCTAATTGTCTCTTTTTTTATGTAGAGAGCGTTGGAAGAAATGGTCACTGTTGTCGAATACAACAGGCAACTTGTCTAGCTGCGACAAAAAAAAGCGGCACTCTGCGAGCAGGCAGAGAGGTGGAAAGTAACCATACATTGTAGTCGTTTATATTTCGACCGCTTATACAGTACTCATGAGGATTGTCGTAGAAAATCTTACAACTAGTTATTGGTCGTAGGAGAACTTACGACCAGGGTGTTGTCATAGAAAGACTTACGACTAAGTTCTGGTCACAGAAGAACTTATGATCGCTTGTTTTGTGCTGACGTCTACTCTTCTCCTTTGAAGGTTTAAGAGCGACGAGAAGACCCTAATTGATTCTCTCGACTATGAGAAAGCCGAGGCGAAGAAGCTGGGTGAGAAGAATAAAGATCTCCTAAACAAGCTTCAGGAGGCAAACTCTGCAATCCAAAGGTTGCAGGGACAAATAAATGGTAAGTGCTGAACTTAAGACCGCTTACGACCTTCTTTTCTTTCTCCGACTCTCATTCATTTTCAGTAAAAACCAAGAGGTCCAAACGTAGGAGCAGCGCCACATAAAGGATGCTGCCTCTCACACTGAAGAAGTCAAGAAGTTAGATTCTCGACTAGTTGGTAAGCAAATCTTTACCTACGATCGATTGTGTTTTCTTTTTCGAGGCCATTTTATCTAACTGGTCTTATTCTTTTCAGAACAAGCAGTTGAAATAAAATGACTCCGTGAGGCTTCGACTCGTCATTAGGGTGAAATGAAGTCTGTGAAGGGAAACCTCCAAGACAACATTTTACTTCTGAACAATGTACTCGGTGGGCTTCATGCTGAGGGGATCACTCCTTGCGAAGACACGATATCAGCTCACTCGAGTGCCATTGGCGAACAAGTCAGAACTTTGCAGGAATTGGTGACTACTCTGAGGACAAACCAAGACGACTCGATAAAGGATGCGGTCAAAGGGACAATACGTTTTGTTTTAGCAAAACTTAAAACTCATGACCCTAGTCGTAATCTGCAACCCGTCATAGACGACTTCAACTGCTCTGAAGCAAAAGTGGATCAGTTAATGGTAGAAATGCAGTCAATCGCCGAGGTAGTCACGGAGGATATGCGAATAAGATCTCCTTCGCCAGTGTAGTCTGTACCAGAATTCTGAGTCCTATAAAGACAATTTTTTGTTGTTGTTGATATATATATAATCCTTCCTTCTTCCTGAAAATCATCTTGTCGAGTAGTTAGTAACTCAAAAGATAACGAAATGGAAAAAAGGGCAAGACTAAGAATTGAAGTCAAGTTAATAACTTTATCCTAGCCCCCGACTATTTGCTTGGTTTATTTGGATAAACCGAGTAAATAGTGTGAAAGGGTTTGCTTAAAAAAGAGAGGTTTATCTGACTTGTAGTTTTTCGTTTTTCGATTGTCTCGTACTGGTCGAAAGTGTAGGAACTAGTCGATCCTAGGAAGTTCCTTCTAGTGGGCGGGACCACATGTAGAAAGGAAAAGCTTCGACTAGATGATGTTACCTTCTTCGACCAGTTTAATCAAATAAAAAACATTGAATTTGAGTCAAATAAACGTCTGAAGTACCTTGAAAATTTGTTCCATTCATTCTAGTGTACTCGCTAGGTTCGCTCTGGTAACAAGAGTTAGAAACAGAACGACGCTAGGAAGTTCCTTCTAGTGGACAGGACCACGTGCGGAGAGGAAAGTCTTCGACTAGGTGTTGCAACTTCCTCCGACCAGTTAAAACGAAGCGAGTTTACCAGAAGTAGTAGAGCAAATTTGAAAAGTGTACTACGCTTAATTTATTTTTCAAAAACAATGAATGAAAAAATAAACTAAGGTACTAAGAGTTGGCTTGACATTATTTCGACCATGTTTTAGACCCAAGCTCTTTGTGTTGGCAGCAAAAACAGAGGAACGAGTCAACACTAGGAAGTTCCTTCTAGTGGACGGGACCACGTGCAGAGAGGAAAGGCTTTAACTAGGTGATGTTACCATCCTTTTGACCAGTGTAAGAACTGATCGTAGGCGAACCTACGACCAGGGTATGGTCGAAAAAATAAATGTCAAAACACTACTCAAAGTAAAACAATAAAGATAGAAAGAACGTGATGCTTTATTGTAGGGGTGGTCAATTACACATAGAATTTACGTAACTGGTCGATATTCCAAGAATTAGAGGGAATCTGGCCGTCTTCCATTGCCAGTCATACCGAACCTGGTCGCATGACTTCGACCACTGTGTAAGGACCTTCCCACTTGGGGGAAAGTTTATTCCGATTAGACTGGGATTGAATTTTCCTTAATACCAAATCACCTACAGCTAGGGTGCAAGGTTGGACCTTACGATCGTAGTATTTGCATAGGGCTTGCTGGTAGACCGCTGAATGAATTAAGGCTTGATTTCTCTTTTCTTCGAGCAGGTTAATGTCATCTGCTCGAAGTTGTTCTTGGACGGAGTCATTGAAACTCTCGAGCCTTGTAGACCTGATCTTTACTTCTGGTGGAAGCATGGCTTCGGCATCGAAAACCAGGAAAAAAAGGTGTTTCGCATGTTTCCCGACTAGCAGTCGTGCGAACTGCCCATAATACTGAGGGTAATCTTGTACCCAAGCTCCCGAGCACTTAACAAGCTGGTCGAAGACTCGAGTCTTGATTCCCTGCATTATTTGGCCATTTGCTCATTCGACCACCCCATTACTTTGGGGATGGGCGACAGAGGCGTAACACAGCTTGGTACCCAACTCGTCGCAAAATTCCTAAAATTTTGTGCTCGAAAATTGTTTATCATTATCTATGATTATTCGACTTGGGACTCCAAACCGAGTAATCACGCTTCTCATCATGAATCGTTTTGCGGCTTCCGTTGTTATCCTAGTCACAGGATCGGCTTCGATCCATATTGTGAATGTATCAATAGCCACAAAAAGGAACTCGAAGCCTCCTGGGGCTTTTGGGAATAGTCCTAGGATATCAAGACCCCAAGTCGCAAAAGGCCAAGATAGAGGAATTGTTTGCAATGCCTGAGCCGGTTAGTGTATTTACCTGCTATGAAACTGGCATTGTACATATTTCTTAACCAACTCTTTGGCATCGTAGAGAGCTGTTGGCCAGTAAAATCCTTGTCGAAAGGCTTTTTCGACCAACGTTCTGTAGGAAGTATGAGTTCCACAGATGCCCCCATGTATGTCGTGAAGGAGGTTTAGACCTTCTCTCTGCGGTATGCATCGCATGAGTACCCCTTGAGTGCCTTGTTTATAGAGGACTCCTTCGACCAAAGTATACATTTTGGCCTTTCGGGATAAACGATCTGCCTCAAGATCGTCGTCGGGTACGAAACCCGTCTGAAGATACTCGTAGATGGGATTCATCCATGTATCCTCGTATTCTAGAGAGGCTGCCTCAATAGGAGATGTCTTTGGTGTTTCCACCAAAGACGGCTTCTGGAGTTGCTCCAAGAAGACTCCTTTTGGTACTTGTGATCGGGAAGAAGCTATCCGCGCAAGTTGGTCTGCGAGAAAATTATCCTTTAAAGGGATGAATTGTACCTCGAAACCAAAGAAATGCTTTTTAAGCTTTCGAACCTTCGATAAGTACCGAGACATGGTTGGATTAGAGCACTGATACTCTTTTCTGACTTGATTCACGACTAGTTGACAGTCTCCTCACACGAGTAGTCGTCGAATCGCGAGTGCTTTCGCAGCTCGTATGCCAGCTAACAAACCTTTCTACTCTACCACGTTGTTAGTGGCCTGAAAGTTTAGTTGTATGGCATACTTTAAGGTCTCTCCATTAGGAGATTCCAGGACCAGCCCAGCCCCCGAGCCACTTAACGTAAGTGACCCGTCAAAGTACATTGTCCACTGGTCGTGGGTATCGTACTAGGGATCCTGAACAGGTTCAGGATTTGTCTATTCGGCGACAAAGTCTGCCAAGATTTGGGATTTAATGGCCGTTCGGGACACGAAATGGAGGTCGAACTCCCCAAGTTTTACTGACCATTTAGACATCGTCTTGCTTCTTCCCTAATTCGGAGGATCCTCCCAAGGAAACTTCGAGGCAGCACAATTATCTTGTGCGCTTGAAAATAATGCCATGATTTCCTCGAAGACATGAGGAGGGCATAGAAGTTTTTAGACACGAGGGTAGCGCTCCTTAGGCCGTGCAAAACTTCACTTACATAGTACCTTTGGTCGTTGGGCGTTTTAGCATTCTCGACTAACCTTTGCGCTCACTTCCTGTGGCGTGGCAGCTAGATAAATTATGAGCGTCTCTTCTGGTTTTGGAGAAACCAAAATAGGAGTACTTGTAAGATATCTCTTGACATCCTCAAAGGCAGCGTTTGCCTCTTCCGACCACTCAAAACCCTCGTGCTTCCTTAGAAGTTTGAAAAAAGGTAGTCCTTTTTCTCCCAGTCATGCGATGAAACGGCTTAAAGCCGCCATGCACCCTGTGAGTTTCTGGACTTCTTTTTTCATGGTTGGAGAGCGCATCTGTACGATGACTTTTATCTTTTCGGGATTTGCTTCAATTCCTCGTACAGAGACCAGGAATCCAAGCAATTTTCCTGAAGAGACTCCAAACACACACTTCTCGGGATTGAGTTTCAAGTGGTGTTTTCTGAGGTTATCGAACGTCTCCTGCAAGTCTGAAACATGATCAAGCCGTTTGATACTTTTTACGACTAGATTGTCAACATAGACTTCCAAATTTCTGCCTAGCTGAGGTGAAAAAGTTGATTGCATCAAACGTTGAAAATAAGCGCCGGCATTTTTTAAACCAAATGGCATTTTGACATAACAAAATATACCAAATGGAGTAATAAATGCGGTCTTTTCTTCATCTTCTAGACACATATTAATCTGATGGTAGCCAGAATATGCATCTAGAAAACTTAATATTTCACAACCAGCAGTAGAATCAACCAACTGATCGATACGAGGTAAAGGAAAATCATCTTTTGGACAAAGCTTTATTAAGATCAGTGAAGTCAACACACATTCGCCACTTGCCGTTAGACTTCCTAACTATTACAGGATTGGCCAACCACTCTGGGTAGTCGACTTCTCTTATAAAGCCTGCTTTAAGTAGCTTGTCCAATTCTGACCTTATAGCATCTCGTCAATCAGGGGCAAATCTCTGTAATTTTTGTTTTCTGGTACTTTGTCGTGTAGAGCTAGCTTTGTGCTCGATCACTTCCCTGGGGACTCTGGGCATGTCGGATGCTTGCCACGCGAAGACATCTGTGTTTGCCCGGAGGAAAGCGATGAGGGCATCTTCCTATTTGGAGTCAGAAGTATCCCCAATGCGAACAGTCTTAGAGGGTTCCTCCAGATCCAGGGGAATCTCTTTGACGTGTTCGTTAAACAGGTGCTTGACTTTGAGGCCATCGCTTGGTGAAGGCGCCCTTTGTCTTCCCGAGTTGGTATCGACCAACCATCTCGAGGATCGGCGGTCCTGCGTGTCGCCATCTTCTTATCACAATGAATTGTGATTACTCCTTTGGGACCTGGCATCTTAAGACATTGATACCTATAATGAGTTGCCATTAAGAATTTTGCCAAAACTGGTCATCCAAGTATGGCGTTACATGCCGTATCGAAATCAACCACATCAAAGGAGATCTTCTCTGTCCTGAAATTACTTGGTGAACCAAATGTTAAAGGAAGAGAAACTTGACCAATGGGTTTGGCCGAAGACCCCGGTACAATACCATGAAATGAATATCTTACCGGTCTTACCTTAGTCTTGGGCACTTGCATTTCGTCCAGCGTACTCGTAAACAGAATATTTAATGAGCTACCACCATCAATTAATACTCGATTTACTCGACAATTGTTGATGGCGGGTTCGACCACGATCGGAAAGTGACCTAGTTGAGTTGAAGGGACCGAGCAGTCATCCTTCTCAAAGGAGATGGTGACTTCTGAATACTTCGGTAATTTATTGACAAGAGGAGAATCAATGGAGTTTACCTCGCGTTCGACTGCCTTAAGCTGTCATCTTCACTCGTATGTCGATGAGCCCCCAAAGATGTGCTCGATGGTGTGCTCAAGATCCTAGAACAGCATCTCCTCGTTGTCGTCCGACTGTGTACGACCACCAGCTTGCCCGAGGACAGGAAGTGGTCCTTTGCCATTGTAATAGTCCTCGAGTTTTTGTTGGAAAACTCGGCAGTTGCGAAGGTCATGTCCTTCCTTTTTATGGAAAGGGCACCACCTAGTCTTATCGTTCTTCCGTTCGGGGCGCTTACCTTTGTCTCAATCGGAGTATTACTTGGTACTTCGTGGCTCCTTATCGCTTACGGCCAGGACCTCCTTAGAACCATTGGCTTTGGGCTTTTGGCCCTTTGCCTTGTTCTTGGATTTCTTGGCCTGTTTGTCCTTCTTCTTGCTACTTTCATCGGCCTCTTGAGGATGCTGGTCATCTCGATCGATGATTTTGGTCCACACGACTGCTTCATCAGTAGTTGCGTACCGATCAGCCATCTCGAAGAGTTCAGCGATAGTAGCCGGAGGGTTCAAAGCGATGTCCTCTATGATTCTTCTGCTGTGGACTCGCTGCTTGAAGGCTCTGATAACAGATGAGTCAGAAACCTTAGGAATTGAATTGCGAACCTGACTGAAAGGCCTAATGAATTAGCGTAATGTTTCGTGGTTGTTCTGTCTTATCCTGTGCAGGTCGTCCTCCTTCCCGAGGCGATGGTAAGTGCCCTGAAAATTGGGCAGTAGAAGATCACAGAGGTGTTGCCACGAGTAGATCGACTCGAGTGGTTGGTTTAATAACCACGATTGAGTGGACCCTTCGAGCACAGTTGGAAGGTAATTCGCCATGACGCGCTCTCCTCCTCCTGCTGCTCGGATGGCAGTCGTGTAGATCTGAAGAAATTCGATGGTATTCTGAGATCCATCAAACTTCTCCATGTTCCCTGGTCGAAACAGCGGTGGCCAGTGAACTGCTCAAAGGTCTGGCGAGAATGCCCGACATCCGGTAATTACATCATAACGCCTCCTTTGTAAGAAAGAGGGGTTGATGTCACCAGGTGATCATACTCGACGATACCCGGCAACAGGCGAATCTGACTTATGATAAGTCTCGATCCTACGAGGGTAATACTCCTCGTATTTGGTCTGCCGTTGCAAACCTCTCTGTCGGAGTGGTGAATGATCACCTCTCCTCGGAGCTTTTTGGTCATCAATTATTCGAGGAACCTTTCTCTGATTTGGGGAGCGACGCAGCTTGCGGCGATCTCCATGCAGTGAGGTATTTGAACGACTGGAAGCTGGTGATGTCGTACTGGTACGACTTCTAGAACGATGTCAATGGGAGCGCTCGAGCTTGCTCATCGTGCTTCGTAGCCTTCGTGCGATCTCTTTAGCGAAGAGGTCATAGTCAGGTGCTCGGGCAAGTTCCCGAGTAGATCATTGATACGTTGGAGTTCCTGAACTTCTTCCGACTGGTATTGAGTGTGCTTAGGCAGATTTCTCTTAGCTGCAATTTGTTTTCATCGGGCTATTTCAGAATCGTCCATACCTAATCTTTGATCTTGCCTTAGTGAAGTGCGATGATCTCAAGAATTTCCCGCGCGTTCATCAGAGTGTTGACTCGATTTATTGCCGGAGGTGTCCTTGTCATTGCCACGAGCGATCGTAGGGTATGATCTTCGGGGAGCGTCCTCAGTCCTGTTTCCAAGAGAGTTATGGCTACTTGAGGGAAGGGCGAAGACCTCCTGGTGATGATCTCCACTTGCGCTTGAGGTCTCCTCGCTTGAGGAGTAGTCGAAAGACACCATCTGGCGACTTGGAGTAAACCCCTCTAGGAAGGGGAATTCTGGGTTATAACAGTCTTCATTGGTAGGCATGTCTTGCGTTGGGATGGTCGAACTCGCAGGAAAAGCAAATTTGACCGCATCCTTGGCTGGGCTAGCCAGAGAGAAAGGATCACCAGATGCTGATAAAGATCCGGAATTATGGCTTCCAAGACTTGCCGTGCCAGGTCGGACTGCCTCAAATAGACTTGAACATTTAGAGGGAGCTCCCTCGCCATGTTCTGAGCCTACCTTGGGACAGCCCTTGTGGTGGTCGGATTGACCCTTGCCCTCTGAGGAAGCTAGTTCCTCAATCGGACGTATCGTTATGGGGGGATAAGGATCCCTCCTCAACTCCATCAATGGTATTGTCTCCTGGAGAATGACTTCTAGAGGCGACATCTCCATCGGATGATGTAATACTCAGTCAAGTCAAACCAGTTCTCTTCATTCCATTCTCCTGCCATGAGAGCATGAGAATTGGAAAAAGATGAAGGAAAGCTGATGACTTGAAGCTCCCCATGGTCAGCGCCAACTGTTAGTGTTTTAGAACCGAACTTACGTAAAGATTGTTTGATTCGGGGGTTCCTCTAGGCTCAAAATCACACAGAGATGGAGACACAAGGATTTTTATACATGTTCGGGCCTTCTCGTGGGAGAATAACAACCCTACTCCTGTGTGTATGTATTGAGTATGCTGGATTACAAGATAGAGCCCAAAAGACTAGAGTATTGTGCTTCTAATTGGCCTCTCTCCCTCTTTGTCCTGATGATCCTGCCCTTTACATAGTCCTCAAAGTGTACTGTTGTGTCTCCAGTCTAAAGGCCGCTTTGATACTCCGTATCATGGAGCCGTTACTGGAGATTATTATGGGAGTAGTAACGTTCCCATGTTGCCAGGCAGTTATCACCATAATAGGGAGTTCAAATCGTGCCATTATTCCGGAGAATAACAGCATAGTTTACTGCCCTATATCCTTAAATACGGTGCGGAAGATTCCCTAGTCGACTAGGCCCACATGTCTGTAGGCCTTATTGACTAGGAACTGGTTGTAGAAGAACTTACGACCACAGACTGATCGTAGTAGAACTTACGATCATGGGGTAGTCGTAGGAGAACTTACGACTATGGGGTGGTCGTAGAAGAACTTACGACCTCCAGCTTCTCCCTTACGAATATTAAGGGGTATACTCAGGGACCATATGACGTCATTATTATCCATAATATGAATTACAGATAAATAATTAAATGAGGATTATTATATCCTCGTCAAGTTGCTTCGCCACAAACTCCAACCTGGCGCTTTCGGTCAACATAACCTCCTTCTGGACTAATTTTTGTAAATTTGCCTAAGCACTCAGCGAGTACCTACTCAAGAAGATAACCTGCAAGGGATTAGTGATAATCTTTTTGTCAAAAACCATATCATTCCGATATAACCAAATAGACCAACATAAGGTACTAGCTCCCACTAGGAGTTGTGACTTTAAAGTTTTTGGAATACCGGCTAACCAATTCCCAAACATATTGGCAATACTTGCAGGAGGAGATAAGTTAAACGCATAGTGAACAACCCACCATGCAAGCTTTGCAAAGGGACAATCAATAAATAAATGTTGAATTGTTTCTTCTTTAATACAAAAACAACACTGTTTGCTTCCCCTCCAATTTTTTTTGAACATATTATCTTTAGTTAAGACTACCCCTCGTTTAAGATACCATATAAATATTTTTACTTTTAATGGAATTTTAATGAACCAAAAAAACTCCCTACTTGGGGCTCCATTAGTTCCACTTAGGGCCATATAGAAAGATGGTACCATGAACAAACTAGATTTAGTCAAATTCCATCTAAAAACATCTTTTTGAGAGCTCAATTGTAAGTTAACAATTCTCTGAATTAATTCATTCTAAGCACGTAACTTTGGCCCGATAATAGGTCTTCGAAAGGAAATTTGTAAAGGAACCGATCTCATAATATTTGCCACAGTATCATTCTTTCTCCGCACCACATTATAAAGAAGCGGATATTGACCTTTCAAAGGAGAGTCTCCTAACCAAATATCTTCCCAAAACCTAGTTTGTGTTTCATTTTTAACCTGGAATGAACCAAAGCGAAAAAAAATATCCTTCAATTTTTATTAAACCCGATCAAAAATGAGAAGTCTCAGGTTTATTAAGACACCAATTAGACATGCAGCTTACTTATTGTTAATCCAGAAGGGATACATTGCCACGAGAAAAAGAAATGGATACATAGGTTTATGCACTCTAGCATGGCTAACCAAAGACAAAAATGGATAATTAAATGGCGTAAGGAGAAAAGTACTATCTGGCGGGATAGTTGTGCGTACACCACAGGGCTTGCGGATTAATTTTGCCAGGCACGCGTACACCACAGGGAGCGCATGCAAGGCAGGTTAATTAGGTGGGTGTGATTTGATCTGATATCGGTAGGCCAATAAACTGTAGAATAAACGGTAGAATGAACGGTAGAACGCTTGCAGCATGTGAGATCAGGGCGAATCCACCGGGTGGGCTTCATCAGGATGAAGCCCACCCTCCACCGCCGGCAGACCCCGGCACTGCCATGGCTGTGCCGCCTGTGGAGAAGAAGAAGCGACTGAAGAAATGAAGAAATGAAGAAGAAGACGCTTGCTGGACTGGAGGCCGAAGCAGCGAAGCCCAGAGGCGAGGCCCAGCCCACGTCCCCCACCGCCACTGGTCCCACACGGCAGTGAGCAGTCCCTGTTGAGTCAAGCAATCGAATGAATCCCGAAATCCCCAAAATCCCTAACCCGAAATCCCCAAATCGAGCACCTGAGGAGGAGGGCGGCAGACAGAGGGAGCGCCGCCGGCCGGAGCACCACCGCGACGGCGCCGCCTTGATCCAGTGGAGGAGGAGGCGGGCGCGGCTGAGGGAGGAGGCGAGGCGGGCGCGGCCGACGCCGTCGGCCGTCGCGCCAGCAGAGTTCTTGAGCTGGCGGCTCTGGAGGAGGCCGAGGAGGAGGAGGAGGAGGAGGGCCGGCCGGAGGAGCCGAGGAGGCGAGGCCGCGAGCGAGGGGCGGACGCGGGCCGGAACCGGAGGAGAGGAGGAGAGGAACCGGGCGCCACGCCGCCGGCCACCACGCCGCCGCCGTCCACCGAGGTCCGAGGACGAGGAGGCTCCTCGGCTGCCGTTGCCGGCTGGATCTGGCGCGGTGGCGCCTCTGGAGTCTGAGACTGGAGTCTTGAGCTGCTCGCCTCCTTAAGTCTTCAGCTTCAGCAGTTCAGTAACTTCAATTTAATTGATTTGTTGACTGTGCCAACTCTCAACTCCTACTGGTATATACTAGTTACTTGTTAGTTATTACTCATTAATTAATTACTCATTTGTTATTGTTAATTGTTATTTGTTAGTGAGTTTAAATGTTTAATATAGTGTGGTTATATGGTATATATATACTCAATTAGCCATTAATTCATTATTCATAGGTTTGCAATAATGGAGAAACGAACTTTGCGTAATTATTTCACAAACAATTCAAGTAGCACTCCCCCAACCGATGAGAGCGCAACTCAAGCAAAGAAGCCTCGACTAGAATTGAATCCAGATGAAATTATTGCCGATCCCATATCGCAAACCAATAGAAGATTTTGCAAATGAAATTAGAGATGAAGTGAGGAGGACATATTTGTTAAATGGTCCAACTCGAGCAATTGGGCATGCCTTTCCAAGACATTGGATGGCAAAGTGTGGAGATCCTTTCAAGAATCATGGTTTAGTAAGTTTGATTGGTTAGAATATAGTGTGGAAAAGGATGCCGCTTTTTGTTTCTATTGTTTTCTTTTCAAGAAACAGTCACAACCCAACACATTTGGTAATGATGTATTTACAAAAGTTGGGTTCTCTCGTTGGAAGACGGCTATAGATGCTTTCAATAAACATGTTGGTGGTCCAAATAGTTTCCACAACATCGCAAGGAGTGAGTGTGATGACTTCAAGAATCAACGGTCAAGTGTATCTAGTAAAATGAGCACATACAGTAAGGAGGCCGAAATTGCATACAAAATTCATTTGACTGCATCTTTAGATTGTGCAAGGTATCTCATAGCGCAAGGTGAAGCTTTTCGTGCACATGATGAATCCTCCACTTCCATCAACAAAGGTAATTTCAAAGAGTTGTTGGATTGGTACAAGGATAAGAAGGAGGAAGTGAAGTATGCATTTGATACAGCTCCCGGACATGCAGTTATGACTTGTGCAGATATTGAAAAAGAGCTTTCCAAAGCTTGTGCACAAGAGGTCACGAAAGTGATTAAAGGTGAGATTGGAGATAGGAATTTCGCAGTGCTTATTGACGAGTCTCGGGATGTATCAGTAAAGGAGCAAATGGCGGTGATTGTGAGGTTTGTTGTACATCTCTTTTTTAGTCATACAATTTTTACATTGTTGTATTATACTATTATTCTAACTTTGCAAAATTTGTGGCATGTAGATTTGTGAATAATCAAGGGAAGGTCATGGAAAGATTTCTTGCTATCAAGCATATCACAAGTTGTACATCTATGGCATTGAAGGATGCTTTGGTTAATTTGCTTGATCATCATGGTTTACCTATTTCTAGACTTCGTGGGCAAGGTTATGATGGAGCTTCAAATATGAGAGGAGAATTTAATGGCTTGCAAAAACTTATTCGGGATGAGAATCCAAATGCTTTCTATATCCATTGTTTTGCCCACCAGTTACAATTGGTGGTTGTCTCTGTTGCAAGTTGTAGTAGAGCTATTGCTGATTTCTTCAACTATGTTCCCCTGATAGTTACAGCTGTTAGTGCATCTTGCAAGAAAAAAGATGCGTTGATTGAAAAGCATCATGATATCCTATTGGACAAGTTGGAGAATGGTTTGATATCTGCTGGGAGAGGGCTGCATCAGGAATCTAGCTTAGCTAGACCTGGAGATACTCGGTGGGGCACACATCTCAAAACCTTGCTTCGTATATACCAAATGTGGGAGGCAGTTGTAGATGTGCTAGAACTTATAAGTGAAGATGCTTGTCAAAACTCAAGTCATGGTGCAGCAGCAGGTTTGATGAAAAATATGGAATCCTTTCAATTTGTATTCATAATGCATTTTTTGATAACATTGTTGAGCATAACAAATGAGCTATCACTTGCTTTACAAAGAAAGCATCAAGACATCGTTGAAGCTATGGGCTTGATACAGGATGTAAAAGAACGCTTGCAAGATATGAGGGACAATGGGTGGGAGCCATTGTTCGATCAAGTCAAAAGCTTTTGTGAGGCACATGAGATTTTTGTGCCAAATATGAATGATGTTATTGGAGTTATGGGTAAATCTGTACGTCGGAAGTATACAGTGACTCAACATCATTATTACAAAGTTGACATTTTCAATGCTGCTCTTGATGCAACTATGAATGAGATGAATCATCGCTTCAATGAAGTTTCCTCGGAGTTATTGGTATGCATGTCTTGTCTTGATCCAAGCGACTCATTCTCTAAGTTTAATGTTGATAAGCTTATTCGACTTGCTGAGATTTATGCTGATGATTTCACGGCGGCTGATCGATTCTTGTTAAGAAATCAGCTTCAAACCTTTATTATCAACATTAGGAGAAGTGAGGAATTTCATGGATGTCATGATATTTCAAAACTTGCTCAATTGATGGTTGAAACAAAAAAAGATAGAACTTTTCCATTGGTATATCGCCTCATCGAGCTGATAATGATCCTTCCAGTGGCAACGGCATCTGTTGAGAGAATATTTTCGGCAATGAATATTATCAAAGCAGATTTGCGCAACAAGGTATCGGATGAGTGGCTTAATGATTTGATGGTGTGCTACACCGAGCGAGATATATTTAGATCCATTGATGATGATGCAATTATAAGATCATTCCAAGGCATGAAAAATCGTAGAATGAATTTGCCTCGTGAAAGTCGTGATTCAAACTAGCGGTATGATTCTTTTATATTTTTATTTTAAATGTTCATGATCATTTAAGTACAATTTGCTATTGTATCATTAATTTTTCTAATTTTGATATACAGGTTGTTACCTACTGGAAACATATTTACATGTTTTAGGAGATGCACTTTCCATTAGCGAGGTACTTTTATTGTATTTCTCTTTCTTTTTTTTTTTGCTTTTATTCATGTATGAAACTATGAATTTGATTGCACAAGAATACAAAACTACATTTGTTATAAATTAATTTAGTCATTCGAGACTTTCAGCGGTTAGCCCACCTTTATTTTTCATCCTAGATTCGCCGCTGTGTGAGACGAAGGCAAGAACGTCTGAGACGAAGGCAACAACGGCGCTCAACACCTCCAGCGGATTCTTCCAATCCTTGTAGCCGCTTAGCTTCGCGCGCAGAGACCAGTACCCGCTCTCGCAGTGCTTATCCAGCGCGTGCCACACTGGCTCAAGGTAGTTGTTATCGCCCGGGCCAGCAATGATATGTTCGCAGAGCTTGCTTAGCTTCTCAGCGGCCTTGTCGTCGTTGGCCTCCCGGTGCACGATGATACCATCTCTTGCGAGGAGGTGGACGTCCGCGCCTGTGGATGCGACCTGCGATATGAAGGTGCAGTAAGCCGTGACATGGCTCCCAAGGTGCTTGTTCATCTGCTCCAGCAGCATCAGGTTTCGTAGCAGCCTCCAGGTTTCTGAATCGAGTTCGAGCCAGGGTATCTCCACCACACGGCCGCTGACCCTGACGTCCGAGATGCAGCGGGCGTCGCCCGCGCCGCGGCCGAGATCTCTCCGCTTAAATTTCAACAGCAGTTCACTGTACTCAGTCGCCCGGCGCCACCGCCACACCTTGTCCCTTACGTCGCTTGCATTCCGGCCATCTACCAGCTGCTGATCAGCATCCGTCGGCTTGAGTAACTCATGGCACAGGTGGAGAATATGATCGAACTTCTCCGGATGTGTCACCTCCCTTATTGTAAAGCGTGCCAGACCAGATCGCACGAACTTCTCGATGTTCCTCAGGGGCAGGGCAATCTCGGTGTCAGGTAATTCGGGTTCATTTGGGCGAGTATGCTTATATATCGCCTTCACCACAACGAAGGGGATCTGGTTCCCGTAAAGGAACATGTCATGCCACCAGAATTGTTCCTCCCACAGGTTCGGCGTTTTGATGGACTGCCGTGATGCTCCTTCCGTGCCTGTTGCCTCTGTCGGTCTCTCGAGTCCATTCATAGTAGTTAGTATGAAGCATCCGTCAGTCACCATTATTTTACCGAAATCTTCGGCGGCGCCCTCGCAAAACGAGTCTGTGTCATAGTACTGCTGCGCATCAGTAATCATCCTGGCCATCTCCTCATTACCTAAAACGTTCCTGATGATCTCGTCATTACCTAAAACGTTCTTGCTCAGCCTCGGAGACAGCGAGTTGACATGGCTGACGCACCTGTCTTTCCATTGCTTCGACCTGGCCTGCAGCTGCAGGCCCCGATTCTTGTAGTGATAAGGACCGACAGAAATATAGCTCGGCTCGTGCTCGGTTGGGTTGGTGCTGCAGATTTGCATGGGGACCTTGTGAAGGAGGCATCGTTGTCTTGCATCTGTTTATTCATTTTTCTACAATGTAAAAATTAAAAATTAGTGTGAATGGTAGAGCCTTTTCTTTTCATCTGTATAAACAACGTGCACCCAGGGTTATTTTTACCGGTAAGGTTTTTTTTAGGGGGGAGGGGGGGGGGGGGCGGTAAGATCGGTTTGGCTGAAGATCGCTAGGTGTGGATCAAGGCAGTAGATTTGGCGAGGGAGCGGCGAATCGGATTGGTGGTAAGCGGTAACAACGCCAATGGCGGTGCCTGCAACGAGGAGGCTATGTGCATGGTAGAGTAGGGGTAGTGATGATTTATGGGAGGTGGAGGAGGAGGTGGTGGCAGCACTAGGCAGGGCAAGCTGGCTTGGCTCTGATGGAGAGGAAGGAGTTAAGGACTGATCATAAGGGGCAAAGAACATTACGGTTTTATGGGCATATTCCAATCCAAAAAACAACTACTGTCTCTTACTACCCCTCCACAACATCTACCAAAGACATTAGAGTAACTAATTCCATTTCTTTTCTCTAATAATCCCTACACACCCCACGTCATTATTTTTATGACATTTTCCCCAAATGGTTCAAAACAATCATTTGCTTACTCCCTTTTCTCCCTGCCTCCCCCATTCTCCAAATTCCACATCTAACGCCTTGTTGAGATTGTTGACTCATATCCTAACTTACTGGGACCTGAAGAATTATGCTAAAGAATTCCTAGATGAATCTTAATAGGATTAGGATTCCTACTTCACTTCTGAGGATGACTAGGGGACTATATAAAGCCATGAGGTGTGGCCATAGTGAACCCAAGCCACAAACAAACTCATCCAAAACAAAACGTGCACGAGAGGATTAGAGGCTAGATTATTCTTTAGTACTAGATTCTTATATAGGGCAAAGATCCAATGGTTCTAAAAAGTTTGAGAGGGCTGTGAGAGAGTGACAATTCTGTTAGTGATATGCCCTAGAGGCGATCATAGAGATGATTATATCGCTTCTATGTTTGTGAACTTTTGAATAATATGTTTGTCGATGAATTACTATCGATCTTACGAAGTAAATGCAGGAACATGACTCTCGAGATCACATAGGAAGAGGCAAGTTGTTTAAGATAGGTCCATGCCTTCTCCGGAGAGAATAATAACCATACTCATGTGTTCTTGTATTAAGCGAGATTACAATGCACAAGCACAATGTTGCACTAAAAGTATGAATGCTATCAATGGTCTCCTTCCCTCTCCATCTGCCGGCACCGCCCCTCATAAAGCGTCAAAGGGGTGGTAGTTGTTGCCCATCAAGAGACACCTTGATAGTTGCTGGAATCCACATGTGGACAGTGGCTCTTGTCAGTGAGACGTCCTCCTTGCATGTTCGCTAGACGGTTATTGTCATAGACAGATAGGGGTGCGCACGATTATGGCAGAGACAGAAAGGTGCACGTGTTGTATTTGTTGCCACACATAGTTGGACATGGTGTACAGGGTCCCTAGTTTGTACGATAGGACCCACATATCTGTCTGTGAGACTTACCGACTTGAGGGTGGTCGTGATTTGACCTGGTCATAACAAACTTTCCGACCAGGGCTGGTCGTAACCTGAACCGGTCATGGCAAGTATCTTCAACCAGGGGTATACTAGAGGGCTATTAGAATAATATGATATACAATAAATATTATGAATAAATAGATTTATTAATTAAGGATTATTCAATCCTCGTCATCTAGCCTCCAACTTCAAGTAAAAATGACTTACTTGAGAAGATGTCGTAGAATAGTAGTTGGAAGGAGATTTTTCGAGTAGTATTTCTCTAGACCAGAAATTGATTTGGTCAAGGAAAATATTTTTACTTGAGTTGTAAAAATAAGACCTTTATTACCATGTGAACGATCACCCACGATTTCGTTCATTGGGAGCAGTTCTTGAGGGAATTCCCACCATTGGGTTTCCCCACAATTTCCACCACAAGCCGGCGGGTATAAGTAATTACTAAAGAGGTAAAAGTAGGAAATTTACTTGCCCCAATAATGTCATATCCCTTGATCTCTTGTCTTCTCCGCCGCCACTCAAGTTTGAAATCTTTATTCCCAAATCTTTTGAATCCGAGCAAATTCAAAAGAAGAAATGGCTGGATCCGTGTCTAAGTGGGAGAAATCAGAGATGGGCGTGGAGAAGATGACTGCCTTGGTTGTCACCAAGAAGTTTCCTCCAAAGTCTTTAGTAAAGTGGAAGAATGCAGAGGCCGAATGGTGGATGTTGGACGAGGATGGCAAGATTGCTGTCTTTCAAGCTTATTGTGGGTGCAGACATAGACTGCCTTCGCACCCTTTCTTGGCTGAAGTACTCGAGTAGTTTGCCGTGGAATTGATGAACTTGGTTCCTAATTCCATCACCATGTTGAGTGTGTTCATGTACCACAAATCTGGAGCTCTTCAAGTACTATTATGAGATGGGCAAGTAGACACGCGGGATTGCGGGTAGCTGCTTGATCCAACTTCATGATGGGAAGTCTAAGGAGTATATCCCCATGTTCACTAGATTGTCTTGGTCAGGTTAGAGGAAAAAGTGGTTCTACATGACCATTACCCGCGAGGATCGTCTATTCTTTGTGGGAAAGGCTGCGGAGAAGAAGATGTCGTGGGACACGACCCCGAGTGGTCGAGGTCGGATCACTCCATGGATCTAGGCCATCAAGGAACTGAGGGATAAAGGACTAACTAGATGGCATGTGATGAGAGATTTCATCACATGCCGCATCAACCCTTTGAAGATGCGCTCGATTTTTTATTTCTGAGCATGCTTTGATTGTATTCTCCTATTTGTAGACCTGATCCAGAAAGACATGGACACCCGAGTAAAGCTCGTTTGCCAGAAGGGGCCTCCAATTACAGAGGGGGTCCCTCAAATTTTGGTGGTCGTCTCCGAGGAGGAGAGACAAAGGTGCCTAAAGGTAATATGTGTTTTGTTGATTTCGACTTTGGCAATCGGTGGTCATGATTTGAACCACTAATCAATCTTTGATTCTTGCATTTTGTAGCAAGTCGGCGTGTTGGAGACCCTGGACGATTCTGACATCGACTTGGGCTCCGCGTAAAATGACTCAGAGGACGATGAAGTCCCACTGTGCAAGATATGCCGCATCATAGAGACGACGGATGAAAAGAAGAAGGGCAAGAGTTCGAGCTCCCCTCTTCCCATACCTCCTTGACAACTCGTTCCCAAGCAGCGTACCTCAAACACCCCAATATACAACCACCCTTTAGAGCAAAGAGGAAGGAGAACTCGACCCCTTTTTTTTTGGAGTTCTTTGGACCTCTAGAAATTGGATCTTCATCTTTGAAATCCCCCGAACGAGTGCCTCATGCCACGGATATCCCAATCCATTGGCGCATTTTTGACGACTGTCGTCTTCAAAAAGTGTGGTTGGACAAGGTCGAGGTGATCGAGAAGTACAAAGTCTCTGATGACCTGTACAGGATGTATGCTTGCATAGTAATCAATGTAAGTGCTCGATACCAAATACTTAATATTGAGATATATGGATTTTTTTCATCTCCAACCTTCTATGTTTTCTTGCTTTCCTTCCAGAGAGCAATCAAACAAGTCGCCATGGGTGGAGAGATGACCCGACGACTGGCTGAGGTGAAGAAGGAGAAGGATTTCCTCTATGAGCAGATAGAGAGATACTAAGTCACTCTTACAAGTAGTTTTTGACCATCTTTTTGTTCTAAATATCATAATCTTTGTAGGTTGAAGAGTGGTGCCAAACCTCTTGCGGACACACTCGACTTAGAGAAAATCAGGTCGCAAAGATTGAAGGCAGGGCAAGAGGACCTCCTCAAGAACCTCGAAGAGGCTAATTTTGTAGCTTTCGAGCTACAAAAAACTATCAATGGTTAGTATTATCTTCGATATTTGCCTTTTTTACAACTTTCCTTCCTTTTCTCTCATCTTTGCTATTAATTTTGTGAAGAAAAAGATGACGATGTGGATAAGCTCTAACTCGAGCTTCGATCAAAGGGCTCGGTGATTGAAGAGCTTAACCACATCATGAGGGAGAAAGAGAAGGCCCTCAAGAGATAGGAAGAGCATTATATGAATAGTGCTACTTCCCATAAAAAGGAAAAACAATAGCACAAAAGCCGTTTGATAGGTAGAAATACTTACCTATGGTCAGTACATAATACCGGTCGAAGATATTGTTCATTAACTAATGTTTACTCTTTTTACACAGAGCAAGCAATAGAGAATAAACAACTCCAGGAGGAGCTTCCAACCAGTCAAGAGTACACAAAGGCAACAAAAGTTAACTTACAAGACAATGTCTCCCTCCTGGATAGCGTGCTCGGTGGGTTTGGTGCTAAGGAGTTCAATCCTCTGAGCGGCAACCTGGTCAGGCATGCAAACTGTCTTGGCTAGAAAGTCGGATCCCTCCAAGAGCTAATTACTACTCTGAAGAATAATCAAGCGCAATAGATGAGAGAGGCTGCCGAGAGGAGTGAGTTATGCCTTGGCAAAACTCAAAGCGTAAGACCGCATCATCTACCTTCTTCCAGTCAATACTAACTTCGCATGCACCGAAGAGGAAGCCCATAAATTGATCGAGGTGGCTAGACCAACCGAAAGAAAGGTCGGAGAGGCGACGTAGCTAGGGTCTCCTTCGATATACAAAATAATGGAGATTCTTCAGAGTAATTTGTAATGTAAAGAACTAGTTGACCTTTTGGAATGTATATAAATCTTCGTTTTCCTGCCAGTTGTTTTTTCGATTAGTCAATAACTCATAAGACAAAAAAAGAAATGAGAAAGAAAAATAAAGACTAAGGTATAAAAGTTATAATTATAACTTCCCACTATCCCCCAATTGTTTGCTTAGGTAAAGTAAATGTACTAGAGAAACAACAAAAAAGAGCTTGTTTAAATTCTTTTAACCACATTTTTTTAACCTAGTCTCCTTGTATTGGCAACAATAGTTAGGAACATATCGTCGCTAGGAAGCTCCTTCTAGTAGGATAGACCACGCGCAGAGATTTGAGACTTTGTCTAAGTGTTGTCTCCTTTCTCCGACCAGTGTAAGGAAAATCAAGTGTTTAAAGTGATTGGAAAAAAGAATGAAAACTTAGTTCATCAAGTAATTACATAAGACAACAAATAATGAATAAAAATCTTAAACTTTATTGAAAACATAAGAGCTTATACATAGAACTTTCTTAGCTGGTCTATATTCCAAGAATAGGAAAGAACTCTACCATCTTCCTTCGCCAATTGTACCTAACTCGGCCGTGTGACTTCTATCACTATGTAAGGGCCTTCCCATTTTTGGGAAATCTTATTCCAATTAGACTAGATCCGAATCTTTTTCAAGACTAAGTCATCTACAACAAGGCTGCAAGGTTGGACCTTACGGTCATAGTACTTGCATAGGGCTTGTTAGTAGATTGATGATCGGATTAAGGCCTGGTTCCTCTTTTGTTTTAGTAGGTGTAACATCCTAATTTTTTGAGCCTTAAAAAAACCTTTTGATTAGTTAGTAGTTGAAAATTCACCCTTGAGTTTTATTTGAATTTATTTAAAAGCTTAACTTGGACTTTTAATATCAAAACAATTTAATATGATAAATGCCAACATCAACAATGGTCACAACTATTTTATTTGGGTTCTATGTGCTTGGATATATTTTCTAGATTTTTCTAGAATTTTTCTGAGTTCATTTGCTATTTTTTCTATTTGCTATTTGCATTTTCTGGTATTTATAAAATAGAAAACCTAATTACAATCTCAGTTAAAGGATTGGGCCAAAACCCATTCCTATTCCACCTCTGGCCCATTTCCTCTATAGCCTAGTGCCGCGCGCGCACCGCCTTGAATTGACAAGCGAGCCCTGCTTGTTAGCCTCCCCATCTCTCTCTCGACCGCACGCTCACCCGACCCCACCAGTCAGCCACACCCGCGCCGTTTGCCACGTGAACTCGCGTGAGCCTTTGCCACTGACGTGTGGGCCCCGTCGTAATCTCCTATTGAACATCCTCAAATCTGTTAAGGATTCTGTTTGCTGTCGCGAGACCGTTTTGGGTGTCCGTGCCCTGGACTCTCCTAGCCGGTCGCGTATAAAAGGGAGGCAAGCCCTCAAGCTCTGGATCCTTTTCATAGCTGCCAAAGCCTCAACGCCTAACCCTAGCAGCCGTTGGAGCTCAAAGAATCAATATCGCCGTCGTAACTCCGACAAGCCTTTGCTCTGCCTTCATTGTCGCCCGAGCCTCGTGGTCTGCACTGTCGGCATCGCACGGGCAAGGGCTACACCTTGGACGCATTCACTTCGTCGGAGCATCGCCAGAACACCAACTCCGACGATCAAATGTCTTCTCCACCGCTCAAAGGTCACCGCCAGTCATCTTAGATGTCCTCGACCACCCGTGAGCACGCCTACAAGTTCCTCTTCGCGTTCTCTACCTCCTGGTAGCACCCACCGTCGGCGAGGATCCGCCGTTCGCTGGAACCCTCGGTTCTCGAGCCTCGCTGCCTCCGATCTGACGTGGTCATCCACGTTCACAGCTAGCTCAGTGCCTATGTATGCATGGCAGCCTGCGTGGCACCGCGTCAGCGGCCACGTGTGTGCTTGCGTGTCAGTCCAGCCCAAACCTCTAGATCCAAAAGTCCGTAAACCCAGTCCACCAAAAGCCGAGCCACTGACATGTGGGTCCCACATGTCAGGTTTTATTTTAATTTCTTTTCTAGCCGACATTCCAAGGGCTGATGTCAAGCCAATGTCATAATCCAATTTTCCAGTAGGAAAATAAATCGGGAAATTCCAATAATTCCAATTTAGATTATTTCTTTAGATTTTGAACTTCTAAAGGACATGTCTTTTTCATCTGAATTCCGATTGAGCCCATTCAAATTTCTAAATTCATCTAAATTCAAGATCTATTTAATTGAGATTTTTATTTAATTTTTGGAGTTTGTTTTCTCTATATTATTTATTTATTTTGTTTATTTGCTTTGTTTGCGAGTAGACCTTGGTACTTCGGGGAACATTGAAGAAGAGTGAGTGCCTCAAGAACAAGATCAATACCAGGATTTATTCCAAGGCAAGTTATACCTTTGATCATATTGAAGCCAGTTTTCAAATGCTACATTGATTCAAATTACTGCATTCTACTTTAAGTATTTATTTAAATGCTTTTTGGTGTAGTTATTAATCCTAATTGCTATATCCACCTTGTCTATTGTTATGTCATAATCTTTTGTCACCCTAGATTGGTTCATTATTTAGATTGTATTATCATAGCACCAATGTGGGTTGGTTAGATACGAGTAGATTGCTTAGTCATGCTATGAGTCATCATTTCATGTGAGTTACAAATATAAATTTGACTAAGTGATTATGAAACTTTGTGTTAAAACTGTGTGCTATGTGTTATTACTTTGTGATAACATGTGTTGCACTTAACCAACAGGGTGGGAAAGGATTTAGACTGAGGCAAGTGTTGGATACTAAGTGATATGGTGGAGCTTTGTGAACGGGAACAATAATCTTTGTGACATAGTTAGAATTTGGAAGTCTTGCCTTGGTCAGTTAAGGACTTAACTTTATGCGCCATTGAATTGGGCCTTTCATACAACCACATGCTTGATGGGATGGGCCTAACTTAGTAGGTTATGGAGTCTCAACATTGATTACTCAGGTTGTAGGTTAAGAGCTTAGTGATTGGTGGAGGTGTGTACTACCAGGTAGATCACATTGCGGGACGGTTCGCCGCTTCCTTGTCCAATGGTGTGTGTTGGACTAACTTTCTCAGTGGGGCAGTATCGGTGGTAAAGCACATCGGGAGTGTCAATGCTTGAGATGAAGTTCCCAAAACGTTTTTTTTATGATTAGTGCTTCCAACACTGATTATATCATGTGGGTAAAGTGTACAACCTCTGCAGAGTTTTAAACAATCTATTCGAATAGCCGCATCCGCGGTCATGGACATGCTCGGGGATTTAACACAAAGGTTAGATTTTCATAAAACATTTGGGAAGGGAGCTGTGTGATCTAAGTCATATGGTTGTGTGAATAACTTGATTAGACTTTGTGTTTTTTGTGAAAACAACTATTAAATTAATAATATCTATTTGTTTTGAATTATGTTTTAATATATTATTCATAATCAATTGCAAATGTTGCATTTCTGCAAAAGAACCATAGAAGCCATTCCTTTGGAATAAGCCATCATATATACATTGCATTCTATTGTATGACTTGCGAGTACATGTGTGTACTCAGACTTGCTATAATCAATCAATAGAAGTGGAGGAGTCTTCGCCTGCCTTTGAGGAGGAGTTCTATGAAGGTGCTGATCGTTAGGTCTTAATACCAGTCGGTTGCCTATGGAGAATTGATGGGATTCCATTGAAGTTATTGGTTTTGCTGCTACTTATTTACTTATTGCCAGCCCTACGAGGCTTAATAAATGTAAACTCGACCATAAGGTCAAAATGGTTATTTGTTATTTAAATTACTCGTTTATGCTATTATTTTGTCTTGTGTGGATCGATATTCATCTATGTTGATACTGTATACACTAGTGTGATCTTGGACTAGTGCATTATACACGGAGGGTCTAGAATTGTATTTTTGGGTCCCGACAGAGATGGTATCAGAGCCATACTGATTGTAGGTCTTGACCTTAGTTAGATCGGCTGTCTTGGAGTGTTCAAACTATTTTCTAAAGCAAAATTAACTTGCAAGATTAATTGGATTGCTTAACTTCTATTATGTCTCTCTTGACTCAACTATTGCTGAAATTTTTCCTCTCCTCGCAGTTTTAATTTGGTTCTTACCCTCTTGTCTATCTTGGCAGATGCCGCATTTCTAGAACTACAGTGATCGGAAAGGAGGACTTGCGTAGAGCTTTAGAAGCTGTTGCAAGAACTTGGAGGATTTCACCGACCGATGTACAAGGGTACTGACTGGGTGGTAAACGATCGAAGCCGTGGAGTGCTTTGTCGTTTAACCATCTATGATCGGAGGGACACGAAGGCCAGCCGTCCTTTCAACATCTCAGTTCGGAGGATTGTCTGGACCGAAGCAATTCAAGAGTCTTCACATCTTGCTTTCTTGAGGATTTGCAACATCGACGCTCGCGAGCTTTAGGATACCATCTTCCACTACCATCCCCATGCCTCTGTAGTGGACCTTCCTGCACATTACCCGTCTGCAGATGGGTAGAGCAATGCCACCGTGGTGCATCTTGCCTAGTTTGCAGCTGTTCAGGAGGAATCCTTGGAGTTGGCCGTCACAGAGTTGGATTGCGTCTACGAGACTCTGCAGATGGCAGAAGAAAGGATCACCACCTTAGAAGAAGCTCTCTACGGTCATCACGAGCACGAGGAAGATCATGAAGAGGAAGATCCTGAAGAGGAAGATCCTGAGGAAGATCAGGAAGACGCTGAGGAGCCAGCAGAGCCCGAAGCACCAGAGGAGCCAGTTGTGCCTGCACCTAGGACACATGTTCATGTTGCACCAGTCCCAGGGCACCAAGACCAGCTTGCAAGGATGCCAGCGTAGTTTCAGGTCTACAACAGGCGGGAGCACTGTCGTGGCTCTAGAGGTTTTCTCGGCAAGTAGTTCGTTTAGGTGTAGGTTAAGTTAGTTGAGGCTCAGTGTGTTTGAGCCGCGTCAGTTTAAGATTAGAAGTGTCACCCTTTAGGTGGTAGTTTGTGTGTTAGGTTCGTTGGTTTTTCTTGTGTGCGAGTATGAGCTGCAAAGGCCCTTAGGTATTTGTTGCAGCCATGTTAAGACCCTATTAATATAAGTATTTCAGTTGATTTCTTGAAGTTGTGTTTGTTGGGTTTAATCTACCCCCTCGATTAGTTCTTAACTTATCTTGTGTTTGCTACGTTATCTAACCCATGAAGCATTCGCCAAATAGTTCAAACTTGTCATGCTGCTGCTAGTGGATCCGGAACCCTAGGTCAGAAGAGAATGGGTAGACACCAGCAGGAGTAGTCTCGCCGTAAGCACCTCCAATTGATTTGCTGAATTTTGGGCGTTCATGGCAGCTCAAATGTAGATGATGTACACGATGATGAACTAGATGCAAAATATGAATAATAATCAGAACAATAGCAACAACACTGCAGCACCAGTCAACCATAGTCATCATGGACCATCTAAGCTTGCAGAGTTCTTGAAAACTCAACCACCCACCTTTTCTGGGAGTGTCCCACCAGTTGAAGCCGATGACTGGCTTTGTGTCATCGAGAGGAAGCTATTGATCACCCAATGCAACGATCATGAAAAGGTTATCTACGCCACCCATCAGATGGAGGGCATCGCTGCCGAATGGTGGGAAAACTATTGTGCCGTGCATGAGACACCACAAAAAATTACCTAGGAGGAGTTTTCAACGGCTTTTCGCTAGTATCGTGCACCGGAAGGAATTATTGATCTGAAGAAGGATGAATTTTGTGCCCTCAAGCAAGGAGGCATGTCAGTGACTGACTATCTCAACAAATTCACTTAGCTTGCCCGCTACGTCACGGAAGATGTTGTCACTAATAAGGCCCATCAGAGTCGTTTTCTAAATGGACTAAATACTGGATTGCAAGTTAGTTTGATTGCTCATACTTTCTAGATTTTTAGGAGCTAGTCAACAAAGCTTTTGTGGATATTATGGGGATATACACATGATCTTAGGATGATGAGACAATTGGCAATAGCTTTGAAGTTTTATCGAAATTGTTGTTTTCAGCAAAGTGTCAGGATAATCGGTCGTCTTAAGCATTGAAGGTGCTTGATAGTACTGCATGATCGATGATCCATAAGTTGTGTGGCGGTACTACCGTAGGGCGGTAATACCGTTTGATACATGGCGATTTGTATTTTTCAGAGAAGATGTTTTGCGGAGTTCTGGTCTTCATTGGAAAGTGGTACGACCATGATTATTAAAGCGATCTGACCATGATCTTGTAGTACCCTCGGTAACATGGCGGTAATACCGTTTGTGTTGTGATTGTTGATCTATTTGGAGAATTGGCTTTGGGTTAGGTCAAGTTCATGGGTTTTAGTGCATATGTGTTGCATGATGCATGTTTTGACTAACGTGGGTCAAGTTGCGAAGAACTTGTTTCCGGAAACGATTTCTTGGTCTATTGTTGTGCAGGTTGCTTGGAGGTCAACGACGGTCAACGGCGAGGATAATCAGGACTAGGCTTGGAGAGCTGAGGTCCAGAGCGATCGGGGATGCCAGGTGAAGTCAATGGATTCAAGCAAGACGCAAAATGGACAAGGATGACCGAATGGCGATTCGGTATGACGAGTTGGATCAAGCGTAGCGAAGTGCATGCAAGTGCCATGGTGGTTTCTGCGGGATCCGGATGGGAGAGACTTGCTGATATGATGAGAGCCGTTGATCAACCTACAAGTGGCGAAGCATGGAGGTGCTTCACGAAGATTGGACTCGGTCTTTGGAAAAAGATCGAGAAGGGGTATTTTGGTAATTTTACCTAAATACCGCCTTGGTGACCTTTTACCAACCTGCGGCGCAAGACGGCACAAGGTGAAGCGGATTAGGTCAAGAGGAGATGAAGACGGCGCTTTAAAATACGTGCGTAAGTGAACCCGTTTGTGTGTGGGCTTAACGGGTGCCCATTAGGGTTTACTCTTCTAGAAGGCTTAGCCTCCACTATAAATAGGAGAGGGTGCTGGCCAGCACCTCTCAACCCTTCATTTGGAAACCCTAGCTTTTGTTGTTAGGGCTTGGAGAGATTAGTGGGAGGTTAAGGTTCTAGAGAGATGGATTGATTTGAGTGCTCAAGTGTTGAGCTTTGTCCTCCATGGTGGAGTGGTTGTAAAAAAACATCAATCACAAATCAATCTATGTAAGATTTTTCAAAGATGTGTCTCTTTGTGTTCTTTCTCTCTATTTCATGATTTTTAGTCTTTCTTTGATCCACGAGTTTTTCTTTGGTTTCTTGCCATGATCTAGCTTGCTGTGATATGTGGGAATACATCTAGGATCATCTTGATTATCAATCACCTATGAGCAAGTGTTTGGATTATATTTTGGTTTTGACTCGGTTTTTGGAGCAACCTTCGTGCGAACGGAAAAAGGTCAGAACTTTGGCAAGGATCTTTACGATCGTTGTATGGAATAGGTTCCTGACATCCTTAGGAAGGTGTGTTTCCAGTTTCGTGAACTTTGGAGTTGTGGATCAAAAGTTACGTCAAATTTTGATTTCATTTTCAAGCTGTTTAGTATTCATTCTTTGTTTCTTTGTTCGCTCACCGCAGTACGCGCTTTATTCATCTGGTTGTTCGATTCGTGGTACGACCGCCTTTGCTCATTCGGTACAACCAGATCTTCATTCATTAATCTTGTTCATCGGCACATTTTTGGTCGTTTCTCTTGGGGGTTTGAAGGGGATTCAGTATAAGTCTTCCACTATGCTTATATATATTGATGTTCGTAGTTCTCATCGCTATTGGAGTCAATATCATGTTTGAATCCGATCAAAGCAAAAAATAGATAGTGCTCCTATTCACCCCCCCTCTAGTCGCTGTTTCGGTCCAACAAGTGGTATCAGGGCAAGGTTTGCTCTTTTGTGATCTTCGCCGATCTTTGAGCATGACAACTAGTATGTTGACTTGTGAGCGCTTCTTTGCATCTTGTCATGGTTCTTTTGTTGTTGATGTCCGTCGTGACAAGACGCTTGAATGTACGATATTTATGTTGGCGGTGGAGGAGTAATTCTCTGCGATATTTGTGGCGATCTCTTTGGTTTTGATTGTCCTAGTTTGAGGATGAGATCGCATGGAGCATGAGGAGAAGGAGCCCATTGGCATATGTTGTGTAGCGATAGAGGATGAGCATGATGGAGAGCTTTTCGAGGATGATCATGATGACCCTTTCGAGGATGATCCCCTACTCGAGCTAAGCAAGGTAAGCAAAGAAAAACTCATTGATTACTTGTGGTCATATGATCTTAAACTGATTGCTCTTAGGAACAAAATGAAATTGCTAGAAAGAGAGAAGGGTCATTTGTCTCATGAGCTTGCCAAATTGAAAACATCTATGTATGCTTTTGATTCCTTGCTTGTAGATATGGATAAGTTGAATAATTCTCTTGCATGCCTAAAATCTGAAAATGAATTATTGAAATCAAATGCTTCAATGCCATGTGATTCTTGTGTTGCCTTACATCATGAACTTGACAATGCTAAGTTAGAAATAGGCAATTTTAGATCTATGGCTAGAAATGATTATGATTCTTATGTAGGCATGCTTGCTGAATTTGAAAAGTTAAAATTGACTAATTCCATTCACCTTGAGCAATTAGAGAATGCTAGGGCTGAAATTCTTGAAATTAAAGCTAGCCCTTGTAGCATGTGTTTAGAGTATGAAAAATTGCTTAAGGATGGTTTAGTCTCTTGCAAGAATTGTGCTAGTTTAGAAAATAAAATTGATGCTTTGAATTACATGCTTAATACGAAAGCATCATTAAATTCTTGCACATCTTGCATTTCCTCGAAAAGCGAGGTTGAGTCTTTGAAGAAATTGCGCGATGATATGAGCGCCAAGTCTTGTGACTCTTGTATTTGCCTCCACTCCGAGATTGGCGTTTTCAATATTTCTTTTGCTTCTTTGCATTCAGAGATGGAGTCTTCTCATGCTAAACATGAGTCATTTTATGTTGGTTTTTGTGCCATCACTTTGAGTAGCTCTTCTTTGGCAAGTGCGACTCTTTCTGACTCTTCTTGTGTTGTCCAAGGGATTTCTAAAGACAAGGGTACTTCTTCCTCAAATGGTACATCTTCAAAAGAGAAGTATCATTTCATCTTTTGTAAGAAAGAGGGACACATTGTTGAGTTTTGCTTCCGCCGTGTCAAACACTGGCGTCGAATGTGTCATCGAGCTTTTAGGGACACACATTTCCCATCTCATGGCATGTGTGAACCTAGTGCCAACACGAGGGCAAGTTATGATGTTGGTTCTTCCAGCTTGTCCCAAGGGACTTCACTTTTGAGCGATAATGGTACTTCATCCTCTCGGACTGTGTCTCCTAGTATGTAGACCTTTACACCATTGCTCATTTTGTGAGAAGGATGGACATCAAATGGATTTCTGTTTTCAGCGTGCAAAACAGATGCGTTGAGCTCATGCTTCTAAGTCTCCTAGTGGGTATAGTTTTTCTCATGACATGCACACTAAAGAGCCTAGCACGAGGACTCGTTCTGTTGATAGCTTCTTTGACACCTTTTCTAATGGTGTTGGACAACATCGTAGACTTGGTTTCCGTGATTTTGGTTTTGGTCCACGAGCTGCCCCGAGACAGGTTTTTCACCATTTCCCGAGAGGTGGACCTCGTTTTGTTCATCGAGGTACACACCCACGGCGAGGATGCATGAGTTCCTTTGGTGCTTCTGTTGGTTCTCATCATGATGCTTTCAAGCAAGGTCATCGCCGCTTTTCTAGAGATGGACCTTATTTTCCTCATCGAGGTGTCCACTCGCGGCGTGCCTCCAAGTATGGTGTTGGATCTTCTTGCATGGACCATCATTTGCATCATGCTAACTCACATAATGGTTCAATTGCTTCTAGTGGCTGTGTGTCCGAGGTTTGGGTCCCCAAGTATTTGCTCTCTAACCCTTCGGGATCCAAGACTTAGACATGTTGCCTTTCTCATGTGTAGGTACCGGGGACGCAGGTTGGAAAACATGAACTTAAAAGGTTCTGGTCTTTTGGTTCATCACGTGATCGGGACACTTAATGGTTCTCCATCCCTATGATGGCCTCAAAGAGGCATGTGCTTTCATGATCAGCGTCTTCACCTGTTTTTGTGAGCTATCTTACATCTTCATGCCTTTATCTTCATCATTATTAATTCTTGGCGTGTTGTGCTTTTTCTTTGTGCTCACTTGTATCATATCGGTATGTGTTACTCTTATGATATCTTTCATCATGCCTTTGCTAGTATCTTGCTTATGTATCCATGTTTTAGGCCGTTGTTTATTATTTCCATGGTAGTATGAGCTTGGTTTTGTCATCAAGAGCTTATGCTGTTTGTACCTTTATTATCTTGCTCTTGTTGATTCTTGCTTTATGTATCCACATGCTTACTTGATATCCATGTTAGCATACATTATCTATGATTTGTTCTATAACATATTTTATGCTTACATGGTATTATGCTTTATTGTTAATCGTGGATACATGAGCTTTGCCATAGCTTCACTAGCATGCTTTACCCTTGACTAGTTGTATGTTGTGTGATATGCTATGCGCTTGCTTGCTCCTATGCCTTATTATGGATTAAGGATATTTTGAGCTTTGTCATATCTTGGATAGCACGTGTTGCGATTGATATGTCTATCTTCATACTCATGCCCTGAATTGTTGATTATATGCTTTTATGAGCTTTGGATCATCTACTGCTATTCTTACTAGTCGTGTGTCTCGGTACTAGTTTCCTAGACAATGTCTCACTAACCCAGTACCAAGGCATGGACTTCTTCTGTCTCTTTGGTGTAGTCTTTTCAGCTGAGAAGGAGAACATGTGGCTCATGACTCAAGTTGTTGGTTCTCCTTCTTTATATGTGTATTCGATGCTAGCTATCACTTCTTGGAGACGCAGTATGATCCAGCTTCTATTCATTCGACTACATCTCACTGCCAAGCAGTGCGACTCAGGTTCGAGCCCCTATACCTTACATTTGTGTATGGTACCCCCTTTCTACTTTGCATAGCATCTGGTTCTTGTCAGGGGTTGGGCTTGTTGAGTCCAGGGTAGATAGAAGGTTCTGTTCTAGCACGTGTCCTTTCTAGACACTCTTCTTATCTCATGGTTTGCTAGGATGCACTCTTCTCACAGTTTAGGTCGAACTTGTCTCCCAGTCTCTAGTTCTTATCAAGTTTTGAGCAGCCTGTAAGCCTTTTAGTGTTGGTGTTTCGCTCCATAGCTTGTTGAGTCTTTTCCCCTAGAGATCTTGTGGAGTAGGAAGTCTTTGTGGTAGTGTGAAGTCCAAGGCACAATTGGTAGGCATCCTCACCAAACCTTTAGACCCAACAAGGTTTGCCACCATGAGAAGTGTGTTAGGGGTAATTTATCCCTATGGCGTCATTACCTCATTAGTAATCACTATGAAGTGTACACAAATCATAAGAGTCTAAAGTATATTTTCACTCAGTCTGACTTGAACATGAGACAGAGAAGATAGTTAGAATTAATAAAGGATTATAGTCTTGGAATCCACTACCATCTGAAAAAAGCCAATGTCGTTGTAGATGCTTTAAGTCATAAGAGCTACTGTAATGCTTTGGATGTGAAAGAGAATTGTCCAGAACTTCATAAGGAATTTCTGAAGTTAAGATTAAAGTTGTATCCAAACGATTCATGGCCAGCCTAGAAGTACAGTCTACCTTGGAGAAGCAGATTCGTAAAGTTCAACCAAAGGATCCCGTGATTTTAGACATCAAGCTAAAAATGGCAGAAGGAAAATTTAAGGACTTCACGAAGGATGACCAAGATATACTATGGATCAATGGACGTATCTGTGTGCCATATATCAATGGTTTAAGACGGCTAATCCTAAAGGAAGCCCATGGCTCAAAGTATTCGATTCACCCTGGGAGTACTAAGATGTACCAGGATGTTAAGAATAATTTTTGGTGGCCAAATCTGAAGTGAGAAGTCGCAGAGTTCGTTGCCTTGTGCGACGTAAGTCAAAAAGTAAAACTAGAATAACAGAGGCCAGTAGGTCTGTTGCAACCCTTGAAGATTCCAGAGTGGAAATGGGAAGAGATCGGAATGGATTTCATTACCAGCTTACCCAGGACTCAATCAGGTTATGATTCGATTTGGGTAATAGTTGATCATTTGACTAAAGTTGCCCATTTTTTGCCAGTCAAAACCACTTACTCAGGAGATCGCCTTACAAAGTTATATATATCAAGAATTGTTAGTTTGCATGGTGTGCCTAAGAAGATAGTGTCAGATCGAGGATCTTAGTTCACCTCTTGTTTTTTGCAAAGTCTGCATGAAGCCTTGGGAACTCGTCTGAATTTCAGTACTGCTTATTATCCTCAGATAGATGGATAGATCGAAAGAGTTAATCAAATATTGGAAGATATATTGAGAGCCTGTGCTCTAGCTAATGCCACTAGCTAGGACAAGAGTTTGCTGTATGCAGAATTCTTGTACAACGACAGTTATCAAGCCGGTCTGCACATGTCACCATTTGAAGCTTTGTATGGTCATGCATGCATAACCCCTTTAAATTGGTCAGAAATAGCCAAACGTTTAGTATTCAGGCCAGATATTATTCAAGAAGCAGAAGAACAAGTGTCTATGATTAGAGAAAGATTAAAGATAGCTCAGTCGAGACAGAAGAGTTATGCTGATAACCGTCATCGTGACCTCAGCTTTGAACCCGAAGATTTAGTTTAGCTTCGACTTACTCCACTCACAGGTGTAAAAAGGTTTCATGCCAAAGGGAAGATTACCCCTATGTATGTTGGTCCGTTCAAGATTTTGGATCACCGTGGAGAAGTAGCTGATCAGCTTGAACCGCCGCAGTCGTTAGCAGGAGTGCATGATGTGTTCCATGTCTCTCAGTTGAAGAAGTGTCTCCGTGTGCCGACAGAACAAACTCCTTTGGATTCAATCAAGTTAAAAAAAAGATCTCACTTATAAAGAGCAACCAGTCAAAAATTTGGATGTCGCAGAGCGTCGTACCAGAAGCAAGACCGTTCATTTTTACAATGTTCAGTGAAGCAACCACTCAGAAGGAGAAGCAACGTGAGAGCATGAAGAAGAATTGAAAGCTGACTTTCCTAACCTTTTCTCTAGCTAGCTTGAATCTCGGGGTCAAGATTCCTTTAAGGGGGGGGGGAGGTTTGTAACATCCCAATTTTCTGAGTCTTATAAAAATCTTTTGATTAGTTAGTTGTTGAAAATTCACTCTTGAGTTTTATTTGAATTCATTTAAAATCTTAACTTGGACTTTTAATAAAAAAATTAATATGATAAATCCCAACATCAACAATGGTCAAAACTATTTTATTTGGGTTCTATGTGCTTGGATATATTTTCTAGATTTTTCTAGAATTTTTTCGAGTTCATTTGCTATTTGCATTTTCTTGGTATTTATAAAATAGAAAACCTAATTAAAATCTCAGTTAAAGGATTGGGCCAAAACCCATTCCTATTCCACCTTCGGCCCATTTCGCTGATCCAATGGCGTCGTCATCTGACCTCAAGACAGACAGGTGGGCCACGCTTGTCGACCTCCTATCTCTCGGCAAGACTCTCACCTAACCCCACTAGTCAGCCACACCCGCGACATTTACCATGCGAACTCATGCGAGCCTTTGCCACTAACGTGTGGGCCCCACCGTATCTCTTGTTGATCGTCCCTGAATCCGTTGAGGATTCTGTCCATCGCCGCGAGGCCGTTTTGGGCATCTGTGCCTGGACTCTCCTAGCCAGACGCGTATGAAAGGGAGGCACGCCCTTGAGCTCCGCATCCTTTTCGCAGCCGCCAAAGCCTCAGCGCCTAACCCTAGCCACCGTAGGAGCTCGAAGAATCGATCTCACTGCTGCAACTCCGATGAGCCTTTGCTCTGCCTTCATTGTCGCCCGAGCCTCGTGGTCTGCACTGTTGGCATCGCACGGACAAGGGCTACAACTTGGACACATTCACTTCACTAGAGCATCGCTAGAACACCAACTCTGTCGAGCCCGTGTCACCTCCGCCGCTCAAAGCTCACTGTCGGTCACCTCAGATGTCCTCGACCACCTATGAGCACACCTATGAGTTCCTCTTCGTGTTCTCTACCTCCTGGTACCACCCACCGCCAGCAAGGATCCACCATTCGCCGGAACCCTTGGTTCCCGAGCCTCGCCGCCTTCGATCTGACGTGGTCATCCATGTTCGTAGCTAGCTCAGCGCTCGTGTATGCGTGGCTGCCTGCGTGGCACCGCATCAACGGTCACGTGTGTGATTGCGTGTCAGTCCAGCCCAAACCCCAGATCCAAAAGTCTGTAGAGTCCACCAAAAGCCAAGCCACTAACACGTGGGTCCCACATGTCAGGTTTCATTTTAATTTCTTTTCCAGCCGAAATTCCAACAGCTAACGTCATGCCGATGTCATAATTCGATTTTCTAGTAGGAAAATAAATCGGGAAATTCTAATAATTCCAATTTAGGTTGTTTCTTTAGATTTTGAAATTCTAAAGGCCATATCTTCTTCATCCGAACTCCGATTGAGCCCATTCAAATTTCTAAATTCATCTAAATTCGTGATATATTTATCTAAGATTTTTATTTAAATGTTGGAGTTTGTTTTCTCTCTGTTATTTATTTGTTATGTTTATTTGCTTCGTTTGCGAGTAGACGTTGATACTTCAGAGAACTTTGAAGAAGAGGGAGTGCGTCAATATCAAGATCAATACTAGGATTTATTCCAAGGTAAGTTATACCTTTGATCATATTGAACCCTGCTGGTGTTTTAGGACCGAACTTACGTAAAGATTGTTTGATTCGAGGGTTCCTCTAGGCTCAAAATCACACAGAGATGGAGACACATGGACTTTTATATAGGTTCGGGTCTTCTCCTGTGAGAATAACAACCCTACTCCTGTGTGTATGTATTGAGTATGCTGGATTACAAGATGGAACCAAAGACTAGAGTATTGTGCTTCTAACATTCTCTCAATCGCCCCGATTGTCTTGATGATTATGCCTTTTATACAATCCCCAAGGTGCGTCTCCATTATAAAGGTCACCTTAATGTTCCAGATCGTAGAGTCGTTACTGGAGGTTATTACGAGAGTTGTAATGTTCCCACGTCGCCAGGCAATTATCACCATAACAGGGAATTAAAATCGTGCCATTATTCTAGAGAATAACTGTGCTGTTTACTGCCCATATCTTGAATATGGTGCGGAAGATTCCCTTATCGACTAGGCCCACATATTTGTAGGCCCTATCGATTAGGGACTGGTCGTAGGAAAGCTTACGACCAGGTGGTAGTCGTAGAAGATCTTACGACCACAGACTGATCGTAGAAGAACTTACGATCATAGGATAGTCGTAGAAGGACTTACGACTATGGGGTAGTCATAAGAGGACTTACGACTACTAGGTGGTCATAGAAGAACTTACAACCTCCAGCTTCTCCCTTATGGCTATTAAGGGGTATACTCAAGAGTTATATGACATCATTATTACCCATAATATAAATTATAGATAAATAATAAAATGAGGATTATTATATCCTCGTCATCTAGCCCCCCAGCTTAAGCAAAAATAACTTACTTGGAGAAGGAGCAGTAGATGGTCTTACAACCAGTAGATGGTTGTAGAAAGGTGGTCGAAGGAAAGACTATTCGACTAGTGTTTTATTTGACCAGAAATTTACTTGGTCAAGAAAATTGTTGGATAATCTGGCAACTTACAAGGTGGTCGTAAAGAAATTTTCCGAACACCAAGTGGTCGCAGCACCGTGGTTGGAAGCAAAATCTTTCCAATCGCTGTTACATTTGACCAGAAAAGACTTGGTCAAGAAGGTAATTTCGCTTGAGGTGTAAAGACTGACTTGATTTCCTCGGCGGCACAAATTTAAGAATCCTAATCATTGCCTTATTTACATGCATTGGAGGCGGTTCCCCAGCGGTGGCAACCGTTGGGTAGCCATGTCCTTTTAACTTCAGGCGTGTGGTTATAAATATTCACCGTGAGTGAGGATAAGGTCTTTTACCTTCCCCCAAATTGCTCTCGCTGTTCAAGCTTTCGAGTTCTCCATCGCCGACCAAATCGAGCCTTCTTCCCCAGTTTTTCCAAATCCAAACCTTTTGTTTTTGGAAGAAATGGCCGGAGCCGCTTTCCAGTGGGCCGAATTGGAGATGGACGCGACCAAGATCAAGGCTTTGGTCGCCGCCGAGAAGATCCCGAAGAAGAAGTTTGTAAAGTGAATCGAGGCTGCAGGGTACCATTGGTCGTCAGGGGAGATTGGGCAAATCCCCGTCTTCCAAGCATTCTGTGAGTGTGGTCTTCGATTGCCCGCTCATCCTTTTCTCATATTCGTACTCGAACACTTCGGTGTGGAGTTGGTGAACCTTGTTCCCAACTCCATTACAATGTTGGGAGTGTTCGTGTACTTGTGCGAGGCCTACTTGGGGATTCCGGCCGACTTAGAGTTGTTCCAGTACTTCTAAGGAATGACCAGACTGTGCAGAGTCGCCGGTAGCTGCAGTCTGAAGCTCCACAATGGTAGGTTGAAGGAGTACATTCAAATGTTTACCCGGTCGTCGTGGCTAGGGTGAAAGAAGAGGTGGTTCTATTGGGAGATAACCAACGAGGACAGCCTCTCCTTTATCGGGAAGCCGACCGAGAAGGTTTCTTCCTGGGATGCGACTCCCAAGGATCTCGGTCGAATAATCCCCTTCATTCAAGCTATTGCAGACTTCAAGAAAGAGGGGCTCACTGGATGGCACGTGGTGAAGGATTTCATCACGCGCTGTATCAGCCCCCTGAAGAAGAGGGCTTATCCAACGTGGATGTACTCTAGGTCGAAAGACCCGACCAGGGACTACGAGGAGGGTAAGTAAACTTCAAGCTTAGCTTTCTTTCTGTTATTTTTGAAATTGGCTTATTGAAGGTTCTCTTATCCCCACAAACCTCTCACAAGAGGAGATTGATGCTCGGGTCAAACTCATCTGTGAGAAGCCCCCAGCCCATGTGGAGGTGCCTCCAATCTTGGCTGACCTGTCCCTAGAGGACAAGGTGGAGCGCCTAAAGGTAATTGAGAGTTGATTTCATCTTTAGGACTTTGTGGTCATAGAAGAACGTATGACTGGGTACTGATCATAGAAAAGCTTACGATCAGGTCCTAGTCGTGAAAAAGCTTACGACCAGGAGGTTGTCGTAGAAAAGCTTACGACGTGACGATGGTCGTAGAAGAACTTACGACTGCTTTATAATATCTCTCTTTCTGATTTCTATAGAAAGTAGGCATGGAAAATCGTTGGGACGATGAAGACGTCGAACTGATGGTCGTCGGTGCGGCTATAGAGCAGCTTGTTTCTCCCCTGGCCAAGAGGCGTCGGCTCGCTCAAGTCGCGGACAAGGCAGGCTCAAGCTCGAGTTCTTTTGATCCAACTAGACACTTCGCAAAATTTGCTATGGATCTGGCTGCTGCAGTAGAGACTGTAGCCGGAGTGGTTGAACCTCTTAAGCGCAAAGCCCCCAAGACTAAGGTACCCTTCTATTACGACAATAGGACTTTCGTAGTTTCTGCTGCCTGTGGCTTTGTCAGGCGATTAGAAAAGAGCATTGGAAGAGTTTTATATCTTTTGTGAAGGAAACTACTACGCTAGCAGTGCCTGTGGTCGAGGGCAGCGATGTCCTTGAGGTGGTCAAAACAGGTCTTGACAATCCAAAGAGCCCAGAGGCTTATGGAGTGATGGCACTCGATCAAGACCCACGACTAGACGTGGTCATGGCTGTTCCTCAACTTGAGTCTCGACCAGACATGGTTGAGAAAAAGTCGAAGAAACCTTCCTTAGGGAGGGCTATTTCCAAAATCAAGATCAAGTCTAGCACTAGGAGGTATGTAACAGAGACAAAAGTGTAAGAACAGCATTTACCTTTTGCTTTTTACTACCTAATCGTGCTTTCATTTTCACGATCTTAGCTCGGCACCTATCACCCTCGAGGAAGTTCTTGTCAAGGAACCCACTGTTGTTTCTTCGGCAGATGGGAGAATGACAGTGGCGGTGGTCGAAGGGTCGTCCACTGTCCGAGTAGTGGAAGATGCCGTTGTTGCTGACTTGGCTACAACTACTGGAGCGGTCGTAGAACCAAAAGTGGCTACGACCACAGGAGTGGTCGTAGAGACCGAGGCAAAGATGATGCCTGATACTGCGGAGGCATTAGGCCATCGCCCCGGGAAGGAAGCCATTGCAGACATTCCCCTAGGTCCTCAAGGAGGGGCTCGCATTATTGAATCAGAGGAGGAATATGCTAACTTCGCCTCTGAGTTCTTGAGGCCGTCTTCCATTGTGGGATCTTCTACTCTCAGACCTCGTGCTTGTGTCCCTCACCCCAAAAATATTCCCAATGGAGGGGATGTTTTCTGTGACACGAGTCTTGAAGAGGTGCGGTGGGACCGAGTGTGAGAGATTGATGAACTGAGAAATCCCACGAGGGTAGTGTCTTTGTTTGCACAAAGGGCAATGAATGTAAGTACCTGTTGTTTGGTATTTGCACTCATATCTTTTCTCGCTTCTAACTGTCTTTCTTTATGTAGAGAGCGTTGGAGCAAATTGTTACTGTTGTTGAATACAATAGGTAGCTTGTCCAATTGCGACAGGAAAAAGCGGAACTCTGCAAGCAAGCAGAGAAGTGGTAAGTAACTACTTTTCGTAGCCTTTTATGTTTCAATCAGTTACACAGTACTTGCGGGGTTTGTCGTAGAAGATCTTACGACTAGGTACTGGTCGTAGGAGGACTTACGACCAGGGTATTGTGGTAGAAAGACTTGTGACAAGGAACTGGTCATAGAAAAACTTACGACCAGGTTCTATGCTGACGTCTACCCTTTCCCTCTGTAGGTTTAAGAGTGACGAGAAGACATTAGCTGATTCTCTCGACTATGAAAAGGCCGAGATGAAAAAGCTAAGGGAGGAGATTGAAGACCTCCAGAAGAAGCTTCAGGAGGCAAACTCTGCAAACCAAAAGTTGCAGGGACGACTAAACGGTAAGTGCTGAACTTAAGACCGCTTTCGACCTTCTTTTCTTTATCTGAATCTCATTTCCTTTTAGACAAAGACCAAGAAGTCCAGGCGTGGGAGCAGCGCTACTTAAAGGACGCTGTTTCTCATGCTGAAGAAGTCAAGAAGTTAAATTCTCAACTAGTTGGTAAGCAAATCTTTACCTGTGATTGGTTGTGTTTTCCTCTCGAGGTCATTTTATTTGACTGGTCCTATTCTTTTCAGAACAAGTAGTACAAATAAAACGACTCCGCGATGCTTCGACTCGCGATCAGGAGGAAATGAAGGCTTTAAAGATCAATCTTTAAGACAATGTTTCACTTCTGAACAATGTACTCGGTGGGCTTCATGCCGAGGGGATCACTCCTCATGAAGACACGATGTCTGCCTACTAGAGTGCCATTGGCGATCAAGTCGGGACATTGCAAGAGTTGGTGACTACTCTGAAGGCAAACCAATTCGATTCGATAAAGGATGGGATCCAAGAGGGAGTAAGATTTGTTTTAGCAAAAATTAAAGCTCCTGATCCCAACCTTAATCTGCAGCCTGTCATAGACGACTTCACCTGCCTTGAAGCAGAGGCGGAGTAGTTAATGACAACAATGCAGTCGATCGCTGAGGCAGTCACGGAGGATATGCAAATAAGATCCCCTTCGTCATAGTAGTCTGTGCCAGAGTCCTGTAAAGACAAGTTTTTGTTGATGTTGATATATAATCCTTCCTTCTTCCTGAAAATCATCTTATCGAGTAGTTAGTAACTCATAAGATAATGAATGGGAAAAAGAGCAAGACTAAGAATTGAAGTCAAGTTAATAACTTTATCCTAGCCCCCGACTATTTGCTTGGTTTATTTAGATAAACCAAGTAAATAGTGTTAAATGGGTTTTCTTAAAAAGAGAGGTTTAGCTAACTTGTAGTTTTTCGATCACGATTATCTTGCACTGGTTGAAAGAGTAGGAACGAGTCGATACTAGGAAGTTCCTTCTAGTGGGCAGGACCACATGCAGAGAGGAAAGGCTTCGACTAGGTAATGTTACCATCTCCGACCAGTTTAATCAAATCAAGAACGGTCAACTTGAGTTACATAAACGTCTAGAGTTCCTTAAAAAAATTGTTCAACTTATTTCAATGCACTCAGTAGGTTTGCTTCGACAGCAAGAGTTAGAAATAGGACCACGTGCAGAGAGGACAGTTTTCGACTAGGTGTTGCAACTTCCTCCGACTAGTTAAAACAAACCGAGTTTATCGAAAGTATTTGAGCAAATTTGAAAAGTGAACTCAGATTAATTTATTTTTCAAAAAGATGAATGAAGAAATAAACTAAGGTACTAAGAGTCAGCTTGACATTATTTCAACCATGTTTTGAACCCAAGCTCTTTGTGTTGGTAGTAAAAAGGGAGGAACAAGTCGACTCTCAGAAGTTCCTTCTAGTGGGCGGGACCACGTGCAGAGAAGAAAGGCTTCGACTAGGTGATGTTACCATCCTTTTGACTAGTGTAAAGATGAACTGGTACTGGTTGTAGGATGTCTTACGACCAGTGTATTGTGGTGGAAAAGCTCACGACTAGGAACTAGTTGAGGGCGGACCTTCGACCAGGGTATAGTTGAAAGAATTATCAAAGCGCTACGCAAAGTAAGTCAATAAAGATAGAAAGAACCTGATGCTTTATTGAATGGTTGGTCTTTTACACGTAGAATTTGTGTAACTGATCAATGTTCCAAGAATTAGAGAGAATCCGGCCATCTTCCATTACTAGTTGTACCGAACCTGGACGCATGACTTTGACCACTGTGTAAGGACCTTCCCATTTGGGGGAAGTTTGTTCCGATTATACTGGGATTGAATTTTCCTCAATACCAAGTCACCTACAGCAAGGCTGCGAGGTTGGACCTTACGATTGTAGTATTTGTGTAGGGCTTGCTGGTAGACTACTGAATGGATTAAGGCCTGATTTCTCCTCTCTTCGAGCAAGTTAATATCATCCGCTCGAAGTTGTTCTTGGGTTGAGTCATTGAAACTCTCGACCCTTGTAGACCTGATCTTTAGTTCTGGCGGAAGCATAGCTTCGGCACCGAAAACTAGGAAAAAAGGTGTTTCGCTTATTGCCCGACTAGCGGTCGTGCAACTGCCCATAATACTGAGGGTAATTCTTGTACCAAGTCCCCAAGCGCTTAACAAGATGGTCGAAGACTCGATTTTTAATTCCCTGCATTATTTGGCCATTCACTTGTTCGACTGCCCCATTGCTTTGGAGATGGGTGACAGAGGCGTAACAGAGCTTGGTACCCAACTCGTCGTAAAATTTCTAAAATTTTGCACTAAAAAATTGTTTACCATTATCTGTGATTATTCGACTTGGGACTCCAAATCGAGTAATCACGCTTCTCATCATGAACCATTTTGTGGCTTCCGTTGTTATCCCAATCACAGGTTCGGCTTCGATCCATTTTGTGAACGTATCAATAGCCACAAAAAGGAACTCGAAGCCTCCTGGAGCCCTTAGAAACGGTCCTAGGATATCAAGACCCTAGGTCGCAAAAGGCCAAGATAGAGGGATTGTTTGTAATGCCTAAGCCGATTGGTGTATTTGCCTGCTATGAAACTAGCATTGTACATATTTCTTAACCAACTCTTTGGTATCGTAGAGAGTTGTTGGCCAGTAAAATCCTTGTCGAAAGGCTTTTTCGACCAACGTTCTGTCGGAACCATGAGTTCCACAGATGCCCCTGTGTATGTCGTGAAGGAGGTTTAGTCCTTCTCTCTGCGGTATGCATCGTATGAGTACCCCTTGAGTACCTTGTTTATAGAGGACCCCTTCGACCAAAGTATACATTTTGGCCTTTCGGGATAAACTATCTGCTTCGAGATCGTCATCGGGTATGGAACCCCGTCTGAAGATACTTGTAGATAAGATCCATCCAAGTATCCTCGTATTCTAGAGAGGCTGCCTCAATAGGAGATGTCTCCGGTGTGTCCACTAGAGACGGATTTTGGAGTTGCTCCAAGAAGACTCCTTTTGGTACTTGTGATCAGGAAGAAGCTATCTGAGCAAGCTGGTCTGCGAGGAAATTATCCTTTCAAGGGATGAATTGTACCTCGAAACCAAAAAAATGCTTTTCAAGCTTTCGAAACTCCAATAAGTACCGAGACATGGTCAGATTAGAGCACTGGTACTCTTTTCTGACCTGATTCATGACTAGTTGAGAGTCTCCTCTCACAAGTAGTCGTCGAATTGCGAGCGCTTTCGCAGCTCGTATGTCGGCTAATAAACCTTCATATTCTGCCATGTTATTAGTGGCATGAAAGTTTAATTGTATGGCATACTTTAAGGTCTCTCTGTTAGGAGCTTCCAGAACCACCCCAGCCCCCAAGCCACTTAAAGTAAGTGACCCGTCAAAGTACATCGTCCACTGGTCGTGGGTATCGTACTAGGGATCCTGAACATGTTCAGGATTTGTCCATTCGGCGACAAAGTCTGCCAAGATCTGGGATTTAATGGCCGTTCGGGACATGAAATGGAGGTCGAACTCCCCAAGTTCTACTGGCCATTTAGACATGCGTCCCACTGCTTCCCTATTCTGGAGGATCATTCTCAAGGGAAACTCAAACGGAACAATTATCTTGTGCGCCTGAAAATAATGCCGTAGTTTCCTCAAAGAGATGAGGAGGGCATAGAGAAGCTTTTAGACCTGAGGGTAACGCTCCTTAGGTCTGTGCAAAACTTCACTTACGTAGTACACTGGTCATTGAACGTTTTCACGTTCTACAACTAGTACTGCGCTCACTTCCTGTGGCGTGGCAGCTAGATAAATTAAGAGCGTCTCTTCTGGTTTAGGAGAAACCAAAACAGAAGCACTCGTAAGATATCTCATGACATCCTCAAAGGCAGCGTTTGCCTCTTCCGACCACTCGAAACCCTCGTGCTTCCTTAGAAGTTTGAAGAAAGGTAGTCCTTTTTCTCCCAGTCGTGCTATGAAATGACTTAAAGCCGCCATACACCCTGTGAGCTTTTGGACTTCTTTTTTCGTGGTTGGAGAGCGCATCTATGCGATGGCTTTTATCTTTTCGGGATTTTCTTCGATCCCTCGTACAGAGACTAGGAATCCAAGCAATTTTCCCGAAGAGACTCCAAACACACACTTCTCAGGATTGAGTTTCATGCGGTTTTTTCTGAGGTTGTCGAATGTTTCCTGCAAGTCTAAAACATGATCAAGCCGTTTGATGCTTTTTACGACTAGTCATCAACATAGGCTTCCAAATTTCAGCCTAACTGAGGTGAAAAAGTCGATTGCATCAAACGTTGAAAAGAAGTGCCAGCATTTTTTAGACTAAATGGCATTTTGACATAGCAAAATATACCAAATGGAGTAATAAATGCGGTCTTCTCTTCATCTTCTAGACACATATTAATCTGATCGTAGCCAGAATATGCATATAGAAAACTTAATGTTTCGCAACCAGCAGTAGAGTCAACCAACTGATTGATACGAGGTAAAGGGAAATCATCTTTTGGACAAGCTTTATTAGGATCAGTGAAGTCTACACACATTCACCACTTGCCGTTAGACTTCCTAACCATTACAGGGTTGGCCAACCACTCTAGGTGGTTGACTTCTCTTATAAAGCCTGATTTAAGTAGCTTGCCAATTCTGACCTTATAGCATCTCGTCGATCAGTGGCAAATCTTCGTAATTTTTGTTTTACAGGTACTTTGTCAGCCCGTAGAGCTAGCCTATGCTCAATCACTTTCTGGGGACTTCGGGCATGTCGGATGCTTGCCACGCGAAGACATCTGTGTTTGCTCGGAGGAAAGTGATGAGGGTGTCTTCCTACTTGGGGTCGGAAGTATCCCCGATGTGAACAGTCTTCAAGGGCTCCTCCTGATCTAGGGGAACCTCTTTGACTTGGTCATTCGGCTTGGGCACAGCTTTGGGCTTCGAGTGCCTGGTCGAAGGCTGCCCTTTTTCTTCCCGAGCTTGTATCTGACCCACCATCTCAAGGGATCGACGGTCACACGTGTGCACCATCTTCTTATCACAATGAATTATGATTACTCCTTTGGGACCTGGCATCTTAAGACATTGATACCCGTAATGAGTTGCCATTAAGAATTTTGCCAAAGCTGGTCATCCGAGTATGGCGTTATATGCCACATCGAAATCGACCACATCAAAGGAGATCTTCTCTGTCCTGAAATTACTTGGTGAACTAAATGTTAAAGGAAGAGAAACTTGACCAATGGGTTTGGCTGAAGATCCCGGTATAATACCATGAAATGAATATCTTACTGGTCTTACCTTGGTCCTGAGGACTTGCATTTCGTCCAGGGTGTTCGTAAACAAAATGTTCAACGAACTACCACCATCAATCAATGCTCAATTTACTCGACAGTTGTTGATGGTTGGTTCGACCACGATTGGAAATTGACCTGGTCGAGTCGAAGGGATCGGGCAGTCAACCTTCTCGAAAGATATGGTGACTTCCGACCACTTCGGCAACTTATTGACAAGAGGAGGGTCAATGGAGTTTGCCTCGCGTTCGACTGCCTTAAGCTGTCGCTTTGACTTGTATGCCGATGATCCCGAAGATGTGCTCGATGGTGTGCTCGGGATCTTGAAATGGCATGTCCTCGTTGTCGTCCGACTGTGTTCGACCACTAGCCTATCCTACCTCTTGGAGAGTATGAAGTGGCCCCTTGCCGTTGTAGTAGTCCTCAAGCTTTTGTTGGAAAGCTCGGCATTTGCGAAGGTCATGTTTTTCCTTTTTATGGAAAGGGCACCACCTAGGCTTATCATTCTTCTGTTTGGGGCGCTTACCTTTGCCTCGATCGGGGTGTTGTTTGGCAGTTCGTGGCTCCAGATCGCTTACGGCCAGAACCTCCCTAGAACCATTGGCTTGAGGCTTTTGGCCCTTTGCCTTGTGCTTGGATTTCTTGGCCTTCTTATCCTTCTTATTGCCACCTTTGCCAGCCTCTTGAGGGTGCTGATCATCTCGATCGATGATTTTGGTCTACTCGACTGCTTCATCAGCAGTAGCGTACCGATCAGCCATCTCGAAGAGTTCGGCAACAGTAGCAGGAGGGTTCAAAGCGATGTCCTCTGTGATCCTTCTGCTGCGGACTCCCTACTTGAAGGCTCTGATAACAGATGAGTCAGAAACCTCAGGAATCGAATTGCGAACCTGACTAAAATGCCTGATGAATTGGCACAGTGTTTCGTGGTTATTTTGTCACATCCTGTGTAGGTCGTCCTCCATTTCAGGGTGATGGTAGGTGTCCTGGAAATTGGCCAGCCGTAGATCGTAGAGATATTGCCACGAGTAGATCGACTCGACTGGTTGGTTTAATAACCACAATCGAGCAGATCCTTCGAGCACAGTCGGAAGGTAATTCGCCATGACGTGCTCTCCTCCTCCTGCTGCTCAGATAGTGGTCGTGTAGATCTGAAGGAATTTGATGGGATTTTGAGACCCGTCAAATTTCTCCATGTTTCCTGGTCGAAACCGCGGCGGCCAGTGAACTACTCGGAGGTCAGGTGAGAATGCCCGACATCTGGTAATTACGTCGTAACGCCTCCTTTGTAGAAAAGAGGGGTTGACGTCTCTAGGTGATCGTACTCAATGATACCCAGCAATGGGTGAATCTGACTTATGGTAAGTCTCGATCCTACAAGGGTAATACTCCTCTTATTTTGTCTATTGTTGCAGACCTCTGGGTCAGAGTGGTGAATGATCACATCTCTTGGGAGCTTTATGACTGTCAAGTGTTCGAGGAACTCTTTTCTGGATTGGGGAGTGATGCACCTTGCGGCGATCTCCATGCGGTGAGTTATTCGAACGATTAGAAGCTGAAGGAGTCATACTGCCTCGACTTCCAGAATGATGTCAGCGGGGTCGTTCGAGCTTGCTCATCGTGCTCTGTAGCCTTCGTGTGATCTCTTCAGCGAAGAGGTCGTAGCCAGGTTCTCGGGCAAGTTCTCGAGATGGGTTCTCCAGTAGATCGTTGATATGCTGAAGTTCCTGAGCTTCTTCCGACTGGTATTGAATGCGTCCAGGCAATTTTCTTTGAGCCGCGACTCATTTCCATTGGATTGTTTTAGAATCATCCATACTTGATCTTTGAGCTTGCCTTAGTGAAGTGCGATGATCTTGAGAATTTTTCGCACGCTCATCAGAGTATTGATTCTGTTCATCGCCGGAGGTGTCCTTGTCATTGCCACGAGCGATCGTAGGGTGTGATCCTCTGGGAGCATCCTTAGCCCTGTCTCTAGAAGAGTTATTGCTACCTGAGGGCATGACGAAGACCTCCCGTTGATGATCTCCACTTGCGCTAGAGGCCTCCTTGCTTGAGGAGTCGTCGAATGACACCATCTGGTGACTTAGAGCAAACCCCTCCAGGAAGGGGAATTCTGGGTTATAGTCGTCTCCGTCCGCAAGTGAGCCCTGCGTTGGGATGGTCGAACTCGCAGAAAGAGCATGTTCGAATGCATCCTTGGCTGGGCTAACTGGAGGGAGAGAACCACCAAGTGCTGATGAAGATCCGGAATTATGACTTTCAGGAGTTGTCGCGCTAGGTTGGACTGTCTCAGGTGGACTTGAACATTTGGAGAGGGAACCCTCGTTATGCCCTGAGTCTGCCTTGGGACAGCCCTCGTTGTGGTCGGATTGACCCTTGCCCTCTGAGGAAGTTGGTTCCCTATCTGGACATATCGTTGTGGGGGATAAGGATCCCTCCTCAACTCCGTCGGTGGTAAAGTCTCCTGGAAAAAGATCTCCGGGGGCGACATCACCATCAGATGATGCATCACTCGGCTCGTAGTCGAAACCGGCATCCATGTCGGTATCTGCATAAGCGGCCAAGTTGAACCAGTTCTCCTCATTCCACTCTCCTGCCATGAGAGCATGTGAATTGGAAAGACGAAGGAAAGCTGATGACTCGAAGAATCCCCACGGACGGCGCCAATTGTCGGTGTTTTAGGACCGAACTTACATAAAGATTGTTTGATTCGGGGGTTCCTCTAGGCTCAAAATCACATGGAGATGGAGACATGAGGATTTTTATACAAGTTCGGGCCTTCTCTTGGGAGAATAACAACCCTACTCCTATGTGTATGTATTGAGTATGCTGGATTACAAGATGGAACCAAAGACTAGAGTATTGTGCTTCTAACGTTCTCTCAATCGCCCCGATTGTCTTGATGATTCTGCCTTTTATACAGTCCCCAAGGTGCGTTGTTGGATCTCCAGTATAAAGGTCACCTTAACGTTCTAGATTGTGGAGCCGTTACTAGAGGTTATTACGGGAGTTGTAATTTTCCCACGTCGCTAGGCAATTATTACCATAACAGGGAGTTAAAATCGTGCCATTATTCCAGAGAATAACTACGTAGTTTACAGCCCATATCTTGAATATGGTGTGGAAGATTCCTTTATCGACTAGGCCCACATGCCTGTAGGCCCTATCGATTAGGGATTGGTTGTAGGAAAGCTTACGACCAGGTGGTGGTCGTAGAAGATCTTACGACCACAGATTGATCGTAGAAGAACTTACGATCATAGGATAGTCGTAGAAGGACTTACGACTATGGGGTAGTCATAAGAGGACTTACGACTACTAGGTGGTCGTAGAAGAACTTACAACCTCCAGCTTCTCCCTTATGGCTATTAAGGGGTATACTCAAGAGTTATATGACCATTATTACCCATAATATGAATTATAGATAAATAATAAAATGAGGATTATTATATCCTCGTCAAACCCAGTTTTCAAAAGCTACTTTGATTCAAATTACTGCATTCTACTTTAAGTATTTATTTAAATGCTTTTGGGTGTAGTTGTTAATCCTAATTGTTATATCCACCTTGTCTATTGTTAGGTCATAATCTTTTGTCACCCTAGATTGGTTTATTATTTAGTTGGTATTATCATAGCACCAACGTTGGTTGGTTAGATATGAGTAGATTGCTTAGTCATGCTACGAGTCATCATTTCATGTGAGTTTCAAATATGAATTTGACTAAGTGATTATAGAACTTTGTGTTAAAACTGTGTGCTATGTGTTATTATTTTGTGATAGCATGTGTTGTACTTAACCAACAGGATGGAAAAGGATTTAGACTTAGGTAAGTGGTGGATACTAAGTGATATGATGGAAGTTTGTGAACAGGAACGATAACCTTTGTGGCATAGTTAGAATTTAGAAGTCTTGCCTTGGTTAGTTAAGGACTTAACTTTGTGCGCCATTGAACATGGCCTTTCATATAACCACATGCCTAATGGGACAGGCCTAACTTAGTAGGTTACGGAGTCTCAACATTGATTACTCAGGTTGTAGGTTAGGAGCTCAATGATGGGTGGAGGTGTGTTCAACCAGGTAGATTGCATAGCGGGACGGTTCGTCACTTCCCAGTCCAACAGTGTGTGTCGGACTAACTTTCTCAGTGGATTAGTATCGGCGGTAAAGCACATCGGGAGTGTCAATGCTTGGGATGAAGTTTCTAAAAGGTTTTGTTATGATTAGTGCGTGCAACACTGATTATATCATGTGGGTAAAGTGTACAACCTCTCAAGAGTGTTAAACAATCTATTCGAATAGCCACGTCCGCAGTCATGGATATGCTTGGGGATTTTACACCAGGGTTAAATTTTCATAAAACATTTGAGAAGGGAGCTGTGTGATCTAAGTCATATGGCTGTGTGAATAACTTGATTAGGCTTTGTGTTCTTTGTGAAAACAACTGTTAAATTAGTAATGTCTATTTGTTTTGAATTATGTTTTAATCTATTATTCATATTCAATTGCAAATGTTGCATTTCTGCAAAAGAACCACAGAAGTCATTCCTTTGGAATAAGCCATCATATATACATTGCATTCTATGGTATGACTTGCGAGTATGGTTGTGTACTCATACTTGCTATAATCAATCAACAGAAGCGGAGGAGTCTTCGGTTGCCTTTGAGGAGGAGTTCTATGAAGGTGCTAATCATTAGGTCTTGATCCCAGTCGGTTGCCTGTGGAGAATTGATGGGATTCCATTGAAGTTATTTATTCTGCTGCTGCTTATTTACTTATTGCTAGCCCTACGAGGCTTAATAAATGTAAACTCGACCATAAGGTCAAAATGGTTATTTGTTATTCAAATTACTCGTTTATGCTATTATTTCGTCTTGTGTGGATCAATATTCATCTATGTTAACACTATGTGCACTAGCGTGATCCTGAACTAGTGCATTATACACAGAGAGTCCAGAATTGCACTTTGGGTCCCGACAGTAGGTTGATGTCATCATCTCGACATTGTTCTTGATCCTGGTTGTTGAATTTTTCGACCCTTGCGGATTTAATTTTTAGTTTTGGTGGAAGCACAACCTCAGCAACAAAGCTAAGAAGAAGGGCATTTCGCCTATAGTCCGACTGGCGGCCGTGCGAGTTGCCCAAAGTATTGAGGGTAACTCTTTCTCCCAAGCCCTCGAGTGCTTTACAAGCTTGTCAAAAAATTGAGTTTTGATTTCCTGCATAATTTGGCCATTTGCCCTTTCAACTTCCCTATTACTTTGTGGATAGGCAATAAAGGCATAACACAATTTGGTAACTAATTCTTCACAAAATTATTGAAATTTTCCGCTTGCAAACTGGGTACCATTGTTAGTTATGATGTGACTTGGAACACCGAATTGAGTGACCACACTTTTCATCACAAACTTTTTGGCCACATTAGTGGTTATCCCAAAAATATATTCGGCCTCGATTCATTTTGTGAACGTATCGATTACCACAAAATGGTACTCGTGCCCACCTGGCGCCTTTGGGAATGATACTAGGATATCTAGATCCCAGGTTGCAAAAGGCCAAGATAGAGGAATAGTTTGCAATGCTTGAGCCGGTCGGTGTATCTGTCTGCTATGAAATTGGCATTGTACACGCTTAGTAACGAGCTCTTTAGCATCGTGGAGGGCTGTTGGTTAGTAAAACCTTGTTAAAAGGCCTTTCCGACTAGGGTTCTGTAAGAAGCATGTGCCCCCACAAAATACCTCCGTGTATTTCATTAAGGAGTTCTACTCCTTTCTGTGATATACAATGTATCAGCTCCCCTTGAGTACGTCTCTTACAGAGGACTCCTTCGACCAAAGTATACCTTGCCCACCCTTAACCGTGGCCATGACTATTCGAACAATTTTATAGTCTGCAGAGGTTGTACAGCTTGACCTACACGAGACCCAAGACATGTTTTCTTAGGCATGCGACTAAGCAATTATCACAAGGCCTTTATAATACATCATCCTTACATTAACTCGCTCGATGAGCTTAACCCCCAGGTCATGGACGTTAGTTACCATCGACCTGGAGCTCACTGATGTAGGGGATAACCTGTCCAGACATGGACGCCTGTTACCATCGCCCAACGCAAACCCCAACAGACATGGACGTCATTTACCATCGTCTGCACAACCTTGGCAACTTCTATCATCTACAGCCTGCGGGCTTAATGCTAGGACACGATAAATTATTTAGCCAGGTTTGTCCCATTCCAGACATGTAGTTTTATGGTAATGCTTAGTTTGGATAGTCACAAGCGTCGATCCTTAATATGACTTAGGTAGAACTTAACATATTACAAGTTCTCATGCTCTAGTTGCACCCACCTAGAGGTGGCCAGATGGGCTGTGCTCGCTGGGCTGAGGAGGAGGAGGATGCTGGTGCGGGTGCGGACACTGTTGGCCTAGCCCAAGCACGGCATGACCCACACTATTCATAGGCCGGGATGGCACGACACGATAGCCTGGGACGTATTTGGGCTGCCCCCTCGGCACGGTGGGCTGGCCCGGCATGGCACGCACATTGCCGGGCCGTGCCAGGCATGACACAACACCGACACAGCTTGTGTGGACCGCGTAGAGGAGGGAAGGCAGAGGGCCGATGGTGGCGTGGCGAGGAGGAGGCTACTGGCAGCGCTGAGGAGGAGGAGGATGCTAGTGCGGGTGCGGAGGCGAAGGGAGAAGAGAAATGGAAGGGAAGAACCACCGCCCACCGGCCACTAGGGAGGGATAAGAGGGAGGACGAAGAAGAGGGAGGTGGTGGGCCGGTGGCTGGCGCGAAGGGAGAAGAGGGAGGATCGAGCCAGGGGAGGCGGTAGGGTAAGGGCCGGAGCGGAGGGAGGTTGGGGGGAGGTGGTGGCCAGTGTAGAGGGAGGATCTAGGGGAGGAGGCCGCGGGGAGGTGGCCGACGCGGAGGGAGGAGGCGGTGGGGAGAGGGCCAGCGTGGAGGGAGGAGGGTGCGGGGTGGAGGGGGCGGGGGCTGACGTGGAGGAAAGAGGCGGGGGTGGCCAAGCGCCTTGAGGGAGCAAAGTGAGGGCAGTGAACAGCCTGCAGGCCGCTGCCGCATGCGGTGGCGTGAGCATAGTGGCACTGTGGCAACGTGGCATGGAGGACTGAGGGGCCGATGGAGAAAAGGTGAGGGCTAGATGGGCTGTGCCTGGTACGGCACGACCTAGGGGATTTTGCCTATTGGGGCATTTTTTTGATCGTTTGGGGCTTTAAAAATATAAAAAAATTTCAAAAAACTGCAAAAAGGTTTATATAAATATCACCATACCCCCCTCATTCAGCACCCATCCATTCCTCAATCTCTCTTTCAAATTCTGTTGTGCAAATTCAAATTTTTGTGAGATAATTTGGCAAAATTCACACAATTTGTGCCAAAATTTGAAAAATTCATTTTTCGGAAGCAAGTCAGCAAAAGTGGTGCAATAATATTTTTTTTGCATAAGTTTATTGTTATTGTTTGTTATGGTAAGATGAAAGTAATAATAGTGTTAGTTTCGATTTTGCAGTTTTTGTTATGGAAAATTACGATAACTTTGCTCTTGGTGATTTTGGACTGCCTCAAATCAATCACAGTTGTAACCAAAAGGGCAAGGCGGAGTTCTATCATCAGGCACATGACAGCATCTTCATCGGCGACCACCGGAGCAAAGAGGGCGAAGCCATCTACATCGAGACTATGGGAGAATTTCCATAGGTTAACCAAGCGAGACGCATTGATAAATGATGTACCATATGCTATTTGCAAAATTTGCTGCAATGAATTGTCTGCAAAGTCTTCAGGTGGAACGAGACACTTGCTTAGACATACTACAAGATGTAAGGCCAAGCAAGGATTGATGAAGAGGCAGACACAGCTACAGTACAACCCCGATGGTACAGTACGTAGCTAGAACTACGATCCTGAGGTAGCCCGTCAATCTCTCTGTCGTTTAATTGCTTCTGAGGATTTACCGTTAGGCTTTTGTGAGTCTACTGCTTTCCAAATTTACATTAGGACTGCGCATAATCCTAGATTTTCTAACATTTCTAGACAGACAACTACTAGGGATCTAGTAAAATACTACAATGAATACCGTAATAAATTAAAGGAACTATTTAGTACGTACACATTTTCGGTGGCCCCGACCTCGAACATATGGAGTGGTTGGGCTAGGGAGGATTATTTTAGTGTAGTTGCTCATTATATTAATGACGACTGGGTAATGGAGAAAATAATTATAGGTTTCAAATTAATTGATGTAGCATACACGGGTGAGAATATTGCGAACTATGTTATCAAAGTCGTGGAAGACTTTGGTGCAACACCCCAAAATTCAGTTTCAGCTCAATTGTTTAAAAATGTAGGATTTTTAAAACTTTTTCTTACGCTTCGTCGACGTTCGAATTTTTGAGTTGTTAATTGTAACCTCAACCAAAAAACAGAAAATTGAATTCAAATCGAGTTTCAAAAGAAAAGAAAAAGAAAATAAATTAAAACCTCAAAAGTGCGGTCTGGACCGAAACCATCCGGCCCAGCCCAACTTCTCATTTTTTTTTCTTTTTTCCTTTTCCTTTTCCTTTTCTTTTTCTCTTTTTCTTTCCTCTTTCTTTTACCTTTTCTTTTCTTTCCTCCTTTTCCTCCTGCCCACTGCCGGTCGGCTAGTGGTGGCGGATGGGCGTGCCAGCCAGTACGACACGCCCAAGGAAAAATTGAGAAGGAAATTAAAATTGGAGAATTTGAATTCAGATTTGGATTTGAGATTCGGATTGAATTGCGTTTAACGATGGAATTTGACTTGAGGATGGAATTTGGAACTTTGAATTAGGGTTTCGGATTGAATTGAGAGAGAAGGAAATTTGACTTGAAGTTTGAATTGAGATTCGGATTTGGATTTGATTAGTAATAAATTGATTGCATAAACTCTAGCACTTCGAATTACTTAATTTAAATTAATTTTTTACAAGAGAGGCAAAATTGGAATGCTACACGGCCTAGAAGGAGAAGCTTAAAGTCAGTAATAACTCGACTGAGGCACGTGGAAGAGATAGGGATAGTAGCCGGTGGCGGGGGTGATGAGAGGATAGATATTTAGATTAGCTTCGAGATGTCCATGTCAGATGATGATCCAGTGTGTATGAAAATGTTATACTGAAGAAACACACGTCATCTTATAAATTAATAGACATCCTCCTAGGTTTTCTAGCTGTCTTGGGGTGCAATGGTGGGAACAAGGCTGTGAACACCTCCACTTAAATTCGACTCTCATTTCTACCTTAAATTTGGAGTGTGAAGGAAGTAAGTCTTACCCCGTCACATCTTTAGAAAATCCTCCAAGACTTTGTAAAAAAACTTTTGAGCGCCAGTTGATTAGACTGGAACTCTCGGCCAGCAAAAATTTACTAGACCACAAATTAACACGCAAGCCAAAGAAAGCATAAAGTAGTACCAATATTGCATACAAAAGCAGCATAACCATTTCGGTGGAGTGAATTACCTGCAGGCTGCTCCGCACCGTTTGGATGAGAAATTGTCGACGCCTCCTGCGCCATCTCGATATCTATCGCTTCTCCTAGTGTATTGTTTTGGGACAACGCATATACTCCTTCCTAACACAACGCAACTCAGGTGTTTACTTTCGCGCAGCCAACCAGCCATTTTATAGCTCGATCCCGGGGAATGGTCGCACATGCACAATTGCACATGTATGTGGTGTGCGGATATGCCTAAATAACTGCGCCTGTCTTTGGTCGGCAGTCGGGACAATCCTGTCCAGGCCTAAGGCCAGAATATCCTTGAGACCTTGACTGCTGTTCGCTCATCAAGGCCATCCCAATGGTATCTAAAAGGGTATGCAGTCGAACCACCTTCAACCAGGTAGTTGAAATCCTCCGACCAGTCGAACCTCCTCGATCAGGATGTAGTCAAACCTCCGACCAGGTAGTTGATTCCAACTAGGTAGTCGAAACCTTCTATGACCACGTGTAGTCGAGCCTGCTTCTACGACTATGTAGTCGAAACCTTCTACGACCACATGCAGTCGAAACCAAAAACCTGACGACGAACAGAGGAATTTTGCGGTGCCGAACTGCGCACCCTTTTCTCTTTGTCTATTGTTTATCTTCTATTTTCGTGAAACTTACAAGACACAACTGCACCTTATATAGGCTGCTTAAAACCGACTCGTACATTAACTCGAATAATACAACTCGGATATGAGTTGATTTCTACTCTATCTTTACTGAGCATACTTCGAAACTAAAACGAAATCTCTAAGACTAAAACTAGAATTGAACAAACTATTACATGAAGGATTAATTCCAACACCCCCCTAATCCTGACTATCATCAACCAACTCCCTTTCGTTTAAAATCTTCAATTTTCTGAACACAAGTTTCTGTGATGATAAGATCATCAACGTATATGCTGAGTATCAACTTGTCCTCATCTGACCTCCTTAAATATAAAACTGGATCTTGCTTGCATCTTTCAAAATGAAGAATCATTAAGGTGTTGTCCAACTTCTTATTCTAGGCCCTAGGTGCCTGCCTTAAGCCATATAGTGCTTTTAAAAGTTGATATACCTTTCCCTCTTGACCTTTCACTTGAAAACCTTCTGGTTGTGACACATACACTTCTTCAGTTAGATCCCCATTCAAAAATGCAGATTTGACATTCATGTGGTGTAATTCCCACCCAAATTGAGCCGCAATCTTCCAATGATGTTCACTGAAAGTCTGCTGAAAACCCACTGGTTCATCTGCAGTTATCATCTGCAATTCACCTTCCATCTCAATAGGTTCAATCTGCTCATAAGTCTTTGCTAAGCTTAGATAAACAGGTGCTCTTTGGTAGGGTTTCAGCTTCTTCTTGATTAACATCAGAAGAAGATGAGTTGTCTTCTAAAACTTCCTGTGGTGAGATTTCCACACTTGATAATGGCGAATTTGGATCTTGAGGATACATTTGATCTATTTCATCATTGTTTTCTCCTTCAACAGAGAAGGTGATCCACTTCTTCAAATTATTTTCTTCTATTGGCTTTGCCTCCCACTCCCATGCTCTATCTTCACAGTAAATCACATCACAGCTTACAATAATCTTGTCATCATGCGGACTATACATCCGGCTTGCTTTGGATCCTGGTTCAACTCCCAGGTATATCAACTTCCTTAGATGAGTGGGCACTTTTGCATATGCCAAGCAACCGAATACTCTCAAGTGTTTGATATTTGGTTTTCTTCCACTTAAAGCTTCATATGGTGTCTGTCCTTCTAGAGACTTTATGGGAACACAATTGAGAATGTATACTGCATGTCTTACAACCTCAGCCCAAAACCTTCCCAGTAATAGCCAGCTTTTCAGAAGACTCCTTGCCATATTCATCACAGTTCAATTTGTACGCTCAACTACTCCATTCTGTTGAGGACTGTATGAAGCTGTAAAAAAGATTTTGATACCTTTCTCCTCACAAATTGACACGAATTCTTGTGCCAAGAACTCGCCTCCATGATCAGATCTTAATGCCTTCATTTTGTGATCTGTTTCATTTTCAACTTGAACTGTGAATTTTCTATGCATGTCCTTTGCTTGTGACTTTCTCTTTTGCATATAAACCCACATCACTCTAGAAAAATCATCGACCAGGAGAAGGAAGTATTTATTCCCAGCATTTGAATCAGGGGTAATGGGACCACATAAATCCACATGAAGTAGCTCCAAGGGTCGTGATGCCCTAAACTTTGCTTGATTTGGGAATGGGAATCTTGTCTGTTTTGCTACAGGGCAATCCTTGCAAAACTCAGATGGGTGATTGATGAGTGGTACCCCAAGTACCATCCCTTTTCTAGTCATTTGTTATAGTGATTGAAAGTTTACATGACCCAACTGATCATGCCATAACCATGCTGTATTTTCCAACCGGGAAGAGAAACAAACTGGCTTAGCTGACTCCAGTTGGATTTTATACAATCTGTTTGCAGTTCTGATTATCTTCATCAGAAGTTTTCCATCTCAGTCATGTAGAAGTAGCAAAGAGCCTTGCAGTGCTACATCACAACTGTCTTCAGTCAATTGACCCAGGCTGATGATATTGTTGCAAAGTTTTGGCATGTAGTAAACACCTGACAATAGTCTTTACTCTCCATTCTTGCGTTGGAGTAGAATTGAGCCTTTTCCTTCTATGAATACAACAGAACCATCTCCGAATTTAACTTGCCCATGAAACTCCTGGTTGAGTTCTCTGAATTTTCCCAACTGTCAAGTCATGTGATTAGAAGCTCCATTGTCAAGGTACCAAACATCTGTGTCGAGCACCTCTTCACCAATTTTCAGTAGCTTGGGGTGAATCCCTTCTTCAAGCATGACCAGCTCAGATGATTTCTCTTCACCAATAGTTAGCAAAACAACCGGTTCTTTCTCCTCTTGAGCTTCTGACAAGTCAACTTTAGCATTGTTTTTCTTGTTCCGATAGTGAGAAGCATAATGTCCAAACTTTTGACACTCAAAGCATTTAATATGACTTTGGCACTTAGAAGCATAATGTCCAAATTTATCACACTCAAAGTATTTAATTTTCGACTTATCTTGTTTGAACTCACCGTTGCTACGACCAGGCTTATAACCGTGTCCGGCAAAATCTCCACGACCACCTTGATTTGATGAATAATCTCGCTGAGTCTGCTTGTTCTCTCCCTTCAGCTCAGCTTTCACAAATAAGCCTTGATCGTTGCGAGCCTTGCAACCTTTCAGTAGCCCATCTTGTGCTTTAAGAGACCTAGTTACCTCTTACGGCTTCATGCTTTCAAGATCACTTGAATACAAAAGGGTTGTGACCACGGGCATGTACCTCTCGGGTAGAGCTCATAAGTATTTTTCAAGCACCTCAATTTCTAACAGTTTATCGCCAAGAGATCGCAACTCATTGACCACAGCTATTAACTTTCCTGCAAACTCATCTATTGATTGAGTTTCACCCATATGCAATGCCTCATACTCCACTTGGAGAGTTTGGAGACGAACTTTCTTCACTTGATCCACACCTTCGTGCATAGTATGAAGAGCGATCCAAGCTTCTCGTGCTGTGTCTTTCCCGACCAGCTAATTGAGCATCGAGTCAGGTATGGCAGCGTAGATGAGTGCCAACTCAGTTTGATCAACCTTCACGTCGACATCCACAACCTTTCCTTTAGGGTTGATCTTTCCCTTTAGATCGACCGGATTAGCTACTGCATCCTAGACCCCCTGGGCACGCATATTGACCCTCATCTTCGTAGCCCAAGCCGGGTAGTTCTCTGAAGTGAGAACTAGGTACGGAAGCGAATTCGACGAAGATCCGTTGGGCACCATCTGCTTGCTCTAGAGGCAGAGGATCAATTTTCATACATCGCTCTGATACCACGTGTAGTCGAACCACCTTCAACCAGGTAGTTGGAACCCTCTGACCAGTCGAACCTCCTCGACCGGGATGTAGTCGAACCACCGACCAGGTAGTCAATTCTGACTAGGTAGTCTAAACCTTCTACAACCACATGTAGTCCAACCTACTTCTACGACCACGTAGTCGAAACCTTCTATGACTACGTGCAGTCGAAACCAAAAACCCGACGACGAATAGAAGAATTTTGCGGTGCCGAACTGCGCACCCTTTCCTCTTTGTCTACTGCTTATTTTCTGTTGTCGTGAAACTTACAAGACACAACCGCACCTTATATAGGCTACTTAAAACCGACTCATACATTGACTTGAATAATACAACTCAGATACGAGTTGATTTCTACTCTATCTTTACTGAACAGACTCTGAAAATGAAATGAAATCACTAAGACTTAAACTAGAATTGAACAAACTATTACAGGAAGGATTAATTCCAACAAGGTCCCTCATCAATTTTTTTGTAAGGTGAAGGAGAGGGACATAAGAGGGGGAAGAAAGGAGTTTTTGGCCTAAATAGCACTATTGGCGTGGTTATTAACGAAACTGGTCGTTCATGGGCTGTAATGCCAAAGGGATTATTGAAGTTTTGCCATTAAGTTTATGTGCGGGGCCACATGTCATTGAGATATTGAGTGACATTCTAGCAATTGGGCATAAAGTGGTGTGGCAAATATACCAATCCCCCAACGCCAAAAATGGCACAACAGACATGCTAGTGGCTGACACACGTCCAAAATCGTGCCTTCCCTCCCGGATTTCATCTCCACCATTCTGGTTTTTTTTTTGGGGGGGCGGCACACTCCTAGTGCCGCCATGTCACCTCTACCATGCTGCTGGGGGCCGGACAAGGCGCGTCCACTCCCCTAGGGTAGACAAGTCGCCTCCATGCCCCTAGGGCATGGCATCCCTTTGCCAGTCCCCCCTCGTTTGGATGCCACCAAGTGGCGCTGCTACCATGCCACCATGGCATAGTATTGCCATGCCCTGTAGTCCATCCCATCAATCACGCCCATGTTCCCCATGCATGCAAATGATTCCCCGGTTGTAAAAAAACATTGTGCGGTCCCATCGCTTCGCTGATTATGCAAATTGTGTTCGCGCGGCTATAAATACTGGAGTCACGCTCACTCTCGCTCTTAGTCATTCTCGATTTCATTTTCATTCTCACGCTTGTCGCTAAGAACACAGAGAATAGAAGTAAATTTTTTTCGAGATTATAGAGTGTTTAGAGTAGTTCTTACGATCGTATTAGTATAGAACGGTCGCCATCAAGAGAAGATAATTTTTTCTCCAATGCATTTGTCATAATTACTGTTGTCATAGTTAATTAGTCTTAATCAATTAGTCGTACTTAATTAGTCATTACTATGTAGTTGTAAATAATTAGTCATAATTAACTAGCCGTAAGTAATTAAGCCATAGTTTATTAGTGGTAAATATTTAGCGATAATTAATTTAGTTATAATTAATTAGTCGTAATTAATTTAGTGGTAATTGACTAGTCGTAATTATTTAGTCGGAATAAATTAGTCATAATTAATTAGTGGTAATTAATTAGCGATAATTAATTAGTCATAATTATTAAATCATAATTATTTTGTCTGTAATTAACTTAGTCATAACTAATTAGTGGTAATTAATTCATCGTACTTATTTAGTCGTAATTACTATAGTGGTAATTAATTAGGCGTACTTATTAAGTCATAATTAATTTATAGGTAATTAACTAGCCATAATTATTTAGTCGCACTTAATTAGTTCTAATTATTTAGTTGTAACTAACTTAGTCATAATTAATTAGTCATACTTATTTATTAAGTAATTAATTAGTCGTACTTATTTAGTCGTAATTAATTCAAAGTGGTAATTAATTATGAGTAATTAATTTATTTGTAAATAATTAGTGGAAATGAATTAGTTGTAGTTAATAAGTGGTGATTAGATTAGTGGTATTTAATTGGGCATAATTAATTACTCGTAACTAATGAGTTGGTGATTATTTAAGTCATAATTAATTAGTTGTGAATAATTTGTCAAAAGTAATATAGTCGTATTTAATATGTCGTAATTTATTTACTCCTTTCGATTCAATTTGAACTGACTCCGCATTTCATCTCTTGTAAGCTACCGAAGCTACTAGAACCCTTCTATGATGAGCATCACCGATGCAAGTTGTGGATCACTGAGGACATGGATGACCCTCCACCCCTCGTGCTTCAGTCCGAGAAGCATTACTAGCAGCTCGATGCTCTCTACATCCCAATCCTTCGGGACACGGGCTTGTTCCTCTTTGCGAGGATGCTCTCGGTCAGATGCTACTTCACCCTAGACAATAGTCCAATGTCGACACTTGTCGACAGATGGAGAACCAAGACGCACGCCTTCCACTTTTGGTGGGGAGAGATGACAGTCACTCTTCAGGTTGTCTCCTTCTTGATCGGTCTCCCGATTCGGGGTGAGGTACTTGTTCCAGGCTAGTCCGCTAGCAGATTAGAAGGCCCGGTTGGGGCATCGGTTTGACATACCTATCCCGAACAGCACTCATGGTGTCCCTCGGACATGGCTGAGGAATTTTAGTCAATGCCCGGTGGATGCACCTAATGAGGTTGTTAAGACACACCTCGTCGCTTACCTTCTTCATCTCTTTGGCTGGGCTCTGTTTCTCACCACACAGGGCGATTGAGTGTACCCTAGCACGGTTGGGGATCAGTCGTCCTTTGCACCACATACATGGGGTTGTGTGACACTTTGTGGCGTGACACGTGTTTGAAACCGGTCCTTGTCATCTGCTATGTGCTCCTGCAGCTATAGAGTGGGGAGCACTTCCCTGTTGGGCGGCCTTGGATTAGGACAGTAGTACACCCGTACCCCGCGTTGCATGACCCGATAGATGGGCTCACTATGGGCACTGATGGACTGCTGCCAAGTTATGCTAGGCCAAGGATAGACCGGCGAGGTGCTTCCTGGTGTTCCCCAACGAGTTTGAGTTGTTGCACGACAACGACATCATATGGGCTCCATGGAGCCCAGATTTTGTGAAGACGATAGCGCCGCATGGACAGTCCATGCAATGCACGTAGGACGCTGGATTATGGGCGACGACCTGCCACCTGATGTTTTCCCATATAGTGGAGCCTTACGTGCTGCAGCGCGTAATATGATAGTTCGATCTATACCAGTTTTGTGCCCTCTCCTGATAGTAGGATCCTACAGCGAGCCGTCCACTTGTGAGTCCAACTCCATCCGAGTAATATTTACAGTTCATACCTACATCCGTTGTTCTCACATTAGTCCTTCTCAAATGTAGGCAATCGAGGGTGGGCCAACATGCTAAGGATTGACAAACAGTTCAGCATGACTGGGTTACAGCTTGGATTGAGATGACGCACAATGAGGTTCTATAGGAGCAGTGACCGTACGACGTACGAACATGCCATCAGTACATCGAGTGGTACATACCCATGGTCACGCACTAGAGTCACCCATTCTCCACCAGAGCATCCGAAGTAGGTCACGCACGAGGAGAGGCTTCGTTACTCGTTCGATCAACACAACGCTCTGTGGCATGATGACACTATAAAACACTGACAACCTTTGCTCACCTCATTGATGATATTTGTACTGTTTGTTACTAAACAAGTGTCGTCTGCCACTTTAGTTTGAGCGGCTGCAGCGGATCACAAGTGCATCTGAGACCGCTGTCTGTAGCCCAGAGCACACTATACCAGGGCTTCTCAGTCGAGAGACGACATCTTACACAGTGTGCACCGAGTGGGCTGACCGTGCTCACCTGCTAGGTCGGAATGGCCTAGTCAGACCGACAGGCATTGTAGCACTCCCCGTCGGTCATCCGCATTGCAGATCGGTGGGGAGGTAAGTTATATACAAATTTATGTTTTGATTTTTTTATTACGCCTTAGGTTGTGCTAACATCATGTTGTCTTCCAGCAACACATCTGTTAGGATGCATCACTTCTGCCATTCGCACCCCTACTCAGATTGGCGCTCCCCTTGGTCATCCACACTATACATTGCATATATGTTGTGTGCTTAATGCAAAATTTATTTGTATAGTATTGTCGGAGTACATCGGTACCAGAGACGACTGCAACACCGGAGATTCACATTAAACCCTAAAACACCCGAGGTTCACATGAAATCATAAAACCCTAAAACACCCGAGGTTCACATTCACAAAACCCTAAAACACCTGATAACCATTCACATGAAATCATGAAACCCTAATTTTGGAAAACTAAAACCCTAATTTCCCTAAAACCCCGCCCTAACCCTTATTTTCCTAAAACCCCGTCCTAACCCTAATTTCCCTAAAACCCTGCCCAAACCCATGTGGCGCGCGTCCGTGATTTGGACGCACGGCAAGCGCGTGTCCGGGCGTGGGAGGAACGACGCAGCCACGTGGCGCGTGTTTGAGCGTTAGAGGCATGGTAGGAGCGCACCTGGGTATAGGAGGAATAGCACAGCCACGTGGCACGCATCTGTGCACTTCAGGCACGGTGGCACGGTACGAACGCAGGAGGAAAGGCGCGGCCACGTGGTGCGCATCCAGGTGTTGGAGCCATGGTAGGCGAGAGTCCGGGCGCTGGAGGCACGGCAACAGTGACGTGGCGATGCAAGGGCTGTCCGGTCCCCCAACGAACGGTGGAGGCACGACTAGGCATGCCAACGTGTGTCGGCACTGGTAGCATGAAGGATTGGCTTAAAAAGACAAATTTTACATTATATTCTACTAGTAGTATACGGTGGTAGTATAAATCAAATCTAACCATTGATTTGTCAAGGGCATAATAGATTTTCTTTGTATTTATAATTTTTCGTGAGGGTATTATGGACTTTTCCTACTAGGGTTAAAAAATATTACTCTTGTGGCATGTGATCCCCATATGAGCAATTATAATTCTACCCTCTCGGGATTCTACTACTCAAACTATCAACTGTAGTATGACTAAATCCTAACTAATCTGAACTATTGGATCAAAGAGAATAGATAATCTGTATTAAATTGAGTGTACCATAAAAGAGCAAAAAAAAGAGTGAAGTGTTCCAGTGGAAAGTTCAAGGTGCTTAAATTCTCATAGTGTTTACCTAAGGCTGCTCCCAATGGGCAGTATCTTAATGCAATTTCTTTAATGCATGAGGAGTGTTAGGATACTATCTTCGCAATGCATAGTTTCTTATGGTGGCTGTTTCATTTAATTACATGCATGATATTTACTAGTATTTGAGCATTGTGGCCTATTTGTGGCATGTACTAAAGCAATACATGCATGATCTTCCCAATGCACAGGATTGATCACAATAAATTTTATGTGTTGGATTTCGAGACCGAACCGGTATCCAGATTAGATACTAGAGTACCATCTCTCTTTATTAACTATAGTGCCACATCATCATTTTGCCTACACGGCAGGCTTAAGATACTAGTTAGAGTGGAGCACTGGGAACAGCCTAAATGAAAAGTTTTGCATGGTCTCGACTCTCAAGATCTGTTCTTGCTTTCTAATGCTCTAATTGCTGTTGAGGCATATTCCAGAGCACTGTGCTTGACATATCAATTGACAACTGTGGAGATAGCCACTCGCTTGGTCGTAATATTATTGTCTTTATACTTCCAAGAATTACCTATTCGTTAGCTTTCTTCCTTTTTTTTTCTTTGGGAGGAATATTTGTTAGCTTATTGTATGACAACCATAGCAAAGATTTGCCACCTTGTTATGTACTTATATCTACAGTAAAACATCACACCGCACTGGATAAGGTTTTAGGATTCCGTCAAGCGGTATACAGTACTTCTCGAGTTCGCTTGTGACTTGCAAGTGTTCAATTTCTCAATAGTGTGACTTAAATATGGACAAGCTTATATTCGTACGTTTGTTACCGTTCTGATCCAAGGTCCATGTGAACTTACTGCCTAGCCAGCATGAATAATATACCCATATTCCAATGGTTTTGTCCATTGCAATGGTTGCACTTGCAACGTTGGGGTGCAGCGTGTTTTGTCCATTGCAATGGTTGCACTTGCAACGTTGGGGTGCAGTCTGCGTGCAACCCGGCTTAATTGCAAAAGAAAATACCAACAACTCACAGGAAGAGAGAGAGAGATGGCCATTGGCGCATGCAGGGTAGCTATTTCTATATGTAGGCTGGATCAACTACTAGTAATCTTTCGTCTCGTGGGATCCAGGTCCCAACTTGGGGACGTTAGTTATCCCCAACAATAATTTACGAATGGCACGCTAAACGCTACTTATGCCCTAACTATAAGAACTAAAATTTATTGACCGTTATTTTATTTCCTACGGAATTAGAATCCGGTCACCTTACCAAGATTTCGTACACACGCTGCAGATCAAGAGATCTGCGTATTTTATGTTCGGAAAAGCAGAAGTGGCCGGGGTCGCCCCAAGGCCCCCAACTAGCACCCTTGCGCATAATGCTGTAAAAAATGCTTGACCTCGGCATAAGCTACTCGAGCTCGGCTCGGGCTCCAAATGAGCCGAGCTCGAATAGTGTGGTTAGACTTGACTTACCATTCTCCTTCTAATGATAAAGTCTAGTTGTTGACCTCTTTTGAGCCATGCTCGAGCTTTGGCCGAGCTTTTTGTAGTAGATATTATGTTTGTTGATGATCGAAACACGGGATCTCCTATTAAGCTTATCCATGAAAATAATACGAGAGCACAATCTAAATGAAGGTTCTTTGCTGTGGACACAATGAATGTATAAGAATACAATGGAGACATTATAGAATGGATTGATCGAATGATCATAGTGTTATGATACTGTTGAATGAAAATTATTTTACAGAATACGTGGGCTACCCCCTTTATAGCTATTAAAGGGGTAGTAGTTAATGCTGTTAAAGATGCCTCTTATCTTTATGCACGTTTCTCTGTTGGGTCTTAAAACCGTCACATCTTTTAGCCAATTGTTGTAATTTGCCAAATGTGCCAATAACTGCTCTCACACGAGTCACGTGGGAAACTATCATGTCTCCTGACCAATTTGTTTGTCGGGGATGGCCCAAAACTGTATAGCTGGTTGTGTAGTGTCTATGACTGATCGTCTCATGACTCAAACTAGTATATGACCAGTTTGGTCGTAGTAAAGGGATTGGACTTCCTTTAATTATTAGTCGTGGGTTCATAACCTTTATAGAGTGATCCTCTTATTTGTGAGTCTTCTTTGACAGATGTCGGACCCCGGGCTTTGAATACCCGAAATCCTCGTGTGTGCGTATCATACTAGTCCCATGATCAGTGGCTAGTACATACATCCACAACATTGGCATACCCATGTAACAGCCCAAGATCTCTAAGTTGGATTAGTTAAGCATGTAATGTGTATTTGTGAAATTTTAGACTCTTTAAAACTTTTTGTTGCAAAGCAAATAGGATGAAAATTGGTGTTCCAAATCCTAGAAATAAATTTTCTAAAACAAAATAAAACTTTGTCAAGATCTTGAAACTTAGTTCAGAGTGGAGTGTAAACCATATGTTGAAAATCCTTTGATTTTTGAAGACTAGAATTTAAACATAGAAATCCAATACTCCTTCTCCAATTCAAAAGCTCAAATTGAATTTGGGGCAAAACTAAAATGGTTTCAAGTGTGGGAATATTTATTTTGGAATTCAACTTAAAATCAGTAAAACATCAAAGGCTCCTAGAATACTTGAGGTAATTTCAAAAGAATTCTCAAATTCGAACTTGAAAATATACTTTCTCTAGCTGAGAAATACAAACTTTTTTTTTGAAAATATAGTGGGACCCATTGCTGGGAATATTTTAGTTGGATTCTATCTTCTATGATATGCTTGTTTGAATTGTTTTGGAATTTTTGGAGGTTATTTGGTTCCCTATTTAATTTGCATGTTCAAATTTGAATTTGATAAAATACAAACAAATCATGTGAACAGTGGCAGAAAATATTTTTCCTAGGTTCTACAACACCTTCAAAACTCACCTACAAAATTTCACAATTTTGAGAATTAATTTGCTATTTTAAACAGCCAGTCAAAGTAGAGAATCAAAAGTCAAATTTCAATTAAAACCTAAGTTCTACCAGGTTTGGGTTCCACCCGCTTGCCCGATCCAATCGCTCGACCCGACCTGCTACTAAGTCGCTGACCAGTAGACCCTACACGTTAGGCTGGCCCACTGACAAGCCGAAGTCACCTCCCCTCTTTCCCTTTCTACTTTCGCCACAGGAAGACGTCTCCCGGTGAAGCCACTTCTACTTTTCTCTTCCTCTCGCCGACACGTGGCCCACCTCGATAGGCTGCCTTCTTCTCCACGTAGATAGCCACATGCTAAGCGCGCTCTATCGACACACTCGCATGGATGCCACCTCGCCTCGGCCTCCTCCATCTGCCATTTCTAACACCGTCGCACCACTGAACAAGGAAGCCAACCGAAGCCCTACACCTGCCAACGTCGTCGCTCCGTTCACTGTCAACGCTGAGATATCGCGAGAAAACCACTATGACTGAGAAGAGAGGGAGCTCAAGATCACGCATGAGGAATCATCTATTTAAACCACCCCTTACATCACTGAGCTTCTTTTTTATCGCCTTCTCCATTTTTGTAACATCTAGCTCCATCCCTCATTTGCCCCGCCGCGAACCCAAGCGGCATTCCTTTCACTGCTGGGTGCGTCCACCACATTGTCGTCATGCCATTCCATGTCACGAGTAAGCAATGTAGGCAAGACCTTGTCATTCGAGTTCGCCTTCCCTCATAGAGCTTAACCCCAAATTTAATTGGATTTTAGCCCAAGGGGGAGCAAGGTAGCTGTCATCTTCCTCATCTCCGGTGGAGCATCACTGTGGTCGACTCATCATTCTCGGTAAGCCTAGCTTCAACTCGGTGCTTCTATCAGGTTCTTCGAGTCACATTACACGTTCCTGACCCCTTCCTTTCTCGTCTATGTGAGAGGAACTCATCACCGTCGTGAAGCTCCACACCGCCACTATTGTCGATGCCTTTCCTACCGAAACTGTCCTCCTCTGCCTCGACTGACGGTCACTTCATGTTCCTGATGAGGATGTGAGCCCAGCGCACCACTTTCTATCAACGTTCACCGCTCCTAGCTTGAGTTTCCGCACAGCCGAGCCTTCTCCTTTGCCTCCGGCCACCGTAGGCTGACCGGCGACGACCCTTGGTCCACGCATCGCCACTAGACGATCCACGACCCCACTTCGCTCCAGACCAAGCCTTCCCCTGCCTTGCTTGGCCTCTGTTGCGTCATCCATCGTCCTTGCCATGCTGGTTCGTGTACGACTGTGCTAGTGTGCTCACAGGCAAGCCCGCACCGCGCCTGGCTAGCGCGATTAGGTGATAACCTCGCCTTTAGCCTTAATTACCTTGACATGCCACTCCTCGATTGGGCCACATGGCTGTTAGTTTTCTAATTGAAACAGTTTTAAAATCTGTGTCATTGACAAGCCGGTCCCACTCGTCAGATCTGGTATTAAAATGAATTAAATGATAAAACTGATAGGTAGGCCCCGCTTGTTAGTTAATTAGATTAGTCTTAGGAAGGATTAATAATCAGATTGAAATTTAATGGTCACTTACACGTAGGTCCCACTTGTCATAATCAAATTTTAATTGGCTTAACCACCCTTTGAGGAATACGCTTTTTATTTGGGAAGGCATGTTTATTCTTAGCCTTCGGTGAAAGCTGCCTTCCTAAAGGGAAGGCGTATTACTTAGAATACGCCTTCGACATCACCATTCAATCCTGACCCACTGTGGACTAGGTCAGCCTTTGACCTGGGCCCCATCTGTCATAGACTGTGGCTAGAATCACCTCAGCATAAAAAGTATTTAATTAATTCCGAAAGTCCAAAATATATTGTTTTACAACATGAAATTGGTTAAACTTCACAAATTGATAACTAATTCATCTTAACTACTAAATTGATGAAACCAATTTTGTTGTTCTTAATTTTTAATGCACTTTCTTGTGAAAATAGTTTCACACATTTTACTCTTCCAAAATTTTTGAAATTAAAATGAATAGTTACTTTTAGGGTTTCGCGTCGGTAGAAAGTCAATTGACTCGTATTTCTCCATACGAGTTCCGATTGAGCCAATTATTTCTCCTCTGACCATCTAAAATCAAACCCTACCACCTATGGAAATCCCATGAACTTTGGAGGTCTAGAAAATGTGAGAAGTAGACACGAGTAGCTTTCACCTCATTTCAACTTATTTTCACCTTTCCAGCAGACTTCGATAGGTCATAGTTTATTCATACGAACTCAAAATCGATCGATTATTTTTCATATATTCTTATAAAATCATAATATATATTCTATAAAAATTTAATAATTTTTGGATGCCATTTGAATTTTGGTGTTTATTTGCTGTTATTCTTTTGCCGGTTCTTCGCGAGGGACTCAAACGATTCGGTGTGAACGATAATTGTTCATGATCAAGTCCAGTATGCGAACAAGCAAACCAAGGCGAGCACCCTTTATTGACCATGTTGCTCCTACTAATTTTAAAAGTATTATGCTGATTGCAATCTAGCTATATTGCATGCTATTTGGAAATTATGTTCATGTATAGAAGTAGTTAATTTCCTATTTGTTGCATTACCTTCCTTGAATGTTGATATCCCCATGTTCTATTGTTGCCTAGGATATATGTATGTATGGGAATTTTCTGTTGTAGGATAGATCGATGCTTAGCCATGCTAGTAGCTGTAGTCGAAAGTGGTTGATGGAGCTAGTCCATCAACCAAGGTGAATCGAATTATGTTGGAATTTGAGGAATGTGTTCAGATCTTTGAATTTGGTTTTTGTGGACATTTGGGCAGTGGGTACTATGTTTTTGACTTGAACAGGTGATAGGTTGATGAAGGGAGACTGTCCCGGATTTGCGTAGCCCTGTCTAGGTGATTAAGAACCGGTATGTGGTGTGTTGAACCAAGTCTCATGTACAATCACATGCCAGGATAATGGTGAAGGCTTGGCTCAATAATTTGTTGTGTTCTAGCTATCAAACCACTAATTGTTTATCCCTGTTGTTGTTGTTGCCAGGAGCACCCATGGTTCAGGCAAATGACAGCCTGCCATGGTGTGTTTCCTGTTGTTATTACGAGGTTCACCCGTGGTTCAAGCGAATGATAACCTTCCATGGGGTATTTCCTCAGGTGGTTTGTTAGTTGGAACATGGCATTGTAACGATTTCGTTGTGGTATCTTAGTCACACTCCTAAGGAAGAGTGGGTTGGGCGACATTAAGAGATATTCATATCATGTGGGTAAAGACATACAACTCTGCAGAGTCACTAACCTATTCGAATAGCCGTGTCCCCGGTCATGGACATCGCTTGGTGAGGCCATGCATAGTTAGATTCTAAAATTTTGGGTTTAGGAAAATTCGGGAATTGTATGTAGGCACGAATGGGTGTTCGTGTGCTCATTTTAGTTTATCCGGGTGGGGCAGCCACCCTATGGTATGAAATTGTGACCATGGATTTAATGTGAGAATTATTGGAATGTTACCTTATTGTTATTTAAATATTTGAATTGTTTTACTCGCTGCCATTTGAATCTAAAAGCGTTACCTTGTTGAAAATTATTGCTTCACACTGAAAATTCACCCTTGTAGCCTCTCCTTTGAGTAGCAACTTGCATGTAGCGTATGTAGGTTTGGTAAAGTCTTGCGAGTATAATTTTGTACTCAGCTGGATTGTCCAATTTTGGACGATAACAGCAAATGCAATGGCTTTAACTCTAATTGGTTGCTTATGGGTTTGGGCATGCCAACCTGGTTATTTCCTTTTATTTCCAAGTTTATTTCCACTGCAATTTATTGGTTTTATGATCAGATTTGGCCGGTCGGCCCCCCTTATGCAAAATTGGGCCATAAGGTCCTATTTGTTGATGTTGTAATAATGCTTCTAATATTTTTGCATATGTGACTATGAATGTGATCAATGTTGTTTTGGATATGTGCATGTTAGCCACTGATCCTTAGAAGCTAACATGAGACACATATGTGGGTATTTGAAATCATTCTCGTTTCTTGTTAAGGGTTGTGCCTCAGGCTGCTGTGCAACAGATGCCATGTAGCATACGCCTCGGTGCAGTGTTCGTGGTATCCGGAGTTCTAGCTGGGGTTGACTTGTTGCATATGACTTCGTGTGGTATGCGGGTCAATCCCTGGCTTATTGGCAGTCGGTGCAATCACTTGACTTGAAACAGATTCAATTTTGGGTTCACAGTAGACTCGGAAGTTACTCTCGTAAGACCGAGACAGTCGTTCCCATGGGTGTTTGGTGACACCTTTTTTGTCACGTCTATGGGAAGGTCTAAGTCTTACAAGCTTAACTTTGGGGTCTCCACAGCGTTGGTATCGGAGTTATACTGGCTGTAGGTTAAAGCCGTAGCATTGGATGTTGTTAGGATTTTGGGTTGCAAAGAGTATTTTCAAACTAGCAAAAATTTGGCAAAAATACAAGTAATATAATTCCTTTATTTCTTACCCATCCTAGCATCTAATTCTTAACTCACTATTCATTTGAATTGTGCAAAATAATTTTTCTCCATTGCTCGTCTCTCTTTTCCAACAATAGACATGCTAAGTAGTCACCGGTGAGAGCAATGGCAAAAGGACGAGAAGATGTTGCCTTGCTGCGATATTAGGATTAAGATAGAGATTATTCTCATATTATATACACCCTAATTATATTCCTCAGCATATAGATACTGGATTTTGTAGTGTGATCATTTGCTCTCTTTTGTTCGAAGTAGTTGCGCATCGTCTACAGGCAGCATATATAGCAATTATGTTGGAAAACTAACTATAGTTCATTTGTATTTTGTGCAGGCCACCTAGGCTCTAGCACCCCAATTCATGATGAACAAATGTGAATTTGTTGCTGCATTCATGCTAGCTTAAGTTACCCCTCCCTCTGCTGTTTGTTACTCACCTTATGCTCATTCTTTCCTCACCACATCTTTTATGCACCAAAATATTAAGGGGTAGAAGATAGAATTATCTGTTAGGCATCTTGATTCTTACACTTTGATCATGCCTATAGTTTCTAAATTAACTCAAGCATGTCATGTTACTCAAGTTGTTAGAAAGAATGACAACTATAAAGGGAAAAAATATAAATCGAGAAGCACAGTTAGTAGTTCATCTTGGTAATTAAAGCATAAAAATGACTAACATGTAGAAGTATAATTTTAAATTGCCCTTAATTTGCTTTATCATAAAATTGTTAACCAAATTGGGATTTAACTACTTGCCATGCTCATATAGATTCCTTGCATGAATCTGAAAATTTGGATGTCATGGATGTTGTAGCTTGATGTGCTAAATTTTTGTGGAGTTAAAGAACATGTTTGTGTTTTAATTGATGAGAAGTGAACTTGTTATAATATGAACTGAGTGTAGCTCATTTTTAATTTTGCTCAACTGAAAGTGTTTAAACCATGCTAGGGTTGCTTATGTAGTCATTTGCTCTTTATGCAAAATAAACCACCTTTCATGTGTTGTGTAAATTTTGTCAAAGATTGAAAGAAAAGTACTCCAGTAACAAATTGTAATTCAAAAAAATCTATAAATTATTCACATGTGAACCTGATGGTGTGTAGTTCACAAATATTATTTTTCTAGAATTTATTGAACCCGTTTTGCCCAGAAATCAATTCAAACACTTTGTAGGGCTGTTTTGGCCAATTTTGAATCTGAAACTAATAGGAAGGTTTAAAATGCTAGGACTAAATTTTTTTGGTGTTGAGTATCACCTAAGAAACATCCCAGAATTTTTCTAGAATTTTTGTACCTAATTTAGTATTTTACCCACACTCAATTGTTCACAAAGTAGTCTTTAAACCGAATTCTAAAATGGGCTATGTGCTAGGCTTGTTTGAGTGTGAACTTCCATGATGCTTGTGTGGAATCTGAGATGATGATACTAGTATGTGTAGGTTTGGTGGAATGCCCTTCTTTTGTCAAATTTTTTGAATTGATTGTTGGTTAAGGACAAGATCATGTTAGTGTGATATCTAGCTCTTGTGCTGTCTTGTACCCACCTTAACAAAAATTAAATTGTTTTATTGCACTTTAGTAAAATCATGCAAGTATGCATATGAGCATTTGCACTCTCACTAACCAAAATTAAAATTGCCTTAGGACTGATTTGCACACATGCATCCTTTCGTGCAATTCCTCCATTGCATCTTCTCCAAGCCGGGGAAATAGAACTAGAGAAGCAAGGGTTAAGTGAGACTACCATAAACCTTGCTTTAACCTCTCTTCTCTACACAAAATCCTAGTTTTGATGCTAGATTACCGTTTAATCAGTCCTCCCATTCTATCGATCGATGCCTCTTTCGGTCGACTGAATGGAGCCGTGTCTTCCTCCTATCTAAAACCTAAGATTTGTGAGGAACCTCATTTGTTTCGGATCTGAACCCTCTCTTCAGGTGACCCCTTCCCTCGTAGGTAGTTGGTAGTCTTTCATCTAGTGTAAGACGATGTGGAGCTTGATATGTCGTAAGTGTATTCAAATCAAGAAAGGAAAGGTTAAAAAAAGCAATGGAAAGGAAAATGTGTCAGCAACGCCAAGTTACTTTGTTAGGATCTCTCAGGTCTATCTTTAAAGGAAATCAAGACAACAGATGGTGCATTTTTGTTAGAGTTGAAAGAACTGCCTAGGAAACGCATGACAGAAGGATCATAAAAATCCTTTGACAAAGCTTCCCTCTATACGACCTAAAACTTATGAAGAACCTCATTTTATTCATATTTGAGTTTGGTTTGCAACGAAATCCGAAGTGTGACCCTGTGACCAAACCTAGCTAGGTTACCCACGGCCTTTCATTCCAACTTCCGAACTACCGGAATCTCGGGACGAGATTCTATTTAAGGGGGGGTAGGTTTGTCATAGCCCAAGATCTCTAAGCTGGATTAATTAAGTATCTAATGTGCATTTGTGAAATTTTAGTCGTTTTAAAACTTTTTGTTGCAAAACAAATAGGTTAAAACCTGGTCTTCCAAATCCTAGAAATAATTTTTCTGAAACAAAATAAAAAAAATTCAAGATCTTGAAACTTAGTTGAGAGTGGAGTGTAAACCATATGTTGAAAATCCTTTGATTTTTGAAGACTATAATTTAAACCTAGAAATCCAATACTCCTTCTCCAATTCAAAAGCTCAAATTGAATTTAGGGCAAAACAAAAAAGGTTTCAAGTATGGGAATGTTTATTTTGGAATTCAACTTAAAGTCAGTAAAACCTCGAATGCTCCTAGAATGCTTGAGGTAATTTCAAAAGGATTCTAAAATTCGAACTTGAAAATATACTTTCTCTAGCTTAGAAATACAAACTGGTTTTTATTTTGAAAATATTGTAGGACCCATATCTGGGAATATTTTAGTTGGATTCTATCTTCTATGATATGCTTGTTTGATTTTTTTCTGGAATTTTTGGAGGCTATTTGGTTCCCTATTTAATTTGCATGTTCAAATTTGAATTTGAATTTAAAATACAAACAAATCATGTGAACAGTGATTGAAAATATTTTTCCTAGGTTCTCGAATACCTGCAAAACTCACCTACAAAATTTCACAATTTGTAGAATGATTTTGCTATTTTAAACAACCAATCAAAGTAGAGAATCAAAAGTCAAATTTCAATTAAAACCTAAGTTCTGATGGGTCCGGTTCCACCCGCTCGCCCGATCCAATCGCTCGACCCGACCCGCTACTAAGTTGCTGACCGGTAGACCCTACACGTCAGGCCGGCCCGCTGCCCAACCGAAGCCGCCTCCCCTCTTTCCCTTTTCCCTTTCGTTGCAGGAAGACCTTTCCTGGCGAAGCCGCTTCTACTTTTCTCTTCCTCTCGTCGACACGCGGGCCTGCCTCGACAGTCTTCCTTCTTCTCCACGCGCCGAGCGCGCTCTATCGATGTGCTCGCATGGATGCCACCTCGCCCCGACCTCCTCCATTTGCCATTTCTAACGCTGTCGCGCCACCGAACAAGGCAGCCAACTAGAGCCCTACACCTACCAACGGCATTGCTCCGTTCACTGTCAACACCGAGATATCACGAGAAGACTCCTTTAACCGAGAAGAGAGGGAGCTCGAGGTCACGCATGAGGAATCATCTATTTAAGCCACCCCTTACATCACTGAGCTTCCTTTTCTTCGCCTTCTCTATTTTTGTAACATCTAGCTCCATCCCTCGTCTCCTCTGCCACGAACCCAAGCGGCATTCCTTTCACTACTAGGCGCATCCACCATGTCCCTGTCGTGCCATTCCATGTTAGGGGTAAGCAATCTAGGCAAGACCTTGTCATTCGTGGTCGCCTTCCCTCACAGAGCTTAACCCCAAGTTTAATTGGATTTTGGCCCGAGGGGGAGCAAGGTAGCCGTCGTCTTCCTCATCTTCAATGGAGCGCCGCCATGGTCAACACGTCATCCTTGGTAAGCCTAGCTTCAACTCGGTGCTTCTGTCGAGTTCTCTGAGTCCGATTACACCTTCCCACCCCTTCCTTTCTCATCTGTTCAAGAAGAACTCGTCCCCGTCGTGAATCTCCACGCCACCACTGCTGTCGCTACCTTTCCTGCAGACACGATCCTCCTCTGCCTCGACTAACGGTCACTTTGTGTTCCTAGTGAGGATGTGAGTCCAACGCACCGCTTTCTGCTGATGTTCACCGCTCCTAGCTTGAGTTCTCGCGTGGCCGAGCCTTCTCCTCCGCCTTCAGCCACCATAGGTTCGCCAACGACGACCCTCGGTCCACGCATCGCCACTGGATGATCCATGACCCCACTCCACACCAGACCAAGCCTTCCCCCACCTCGCCTAGCCTGTGCGGCACCGTCCATCATCCTTGCCACGCTGGAGCATGTACGACCGTGCCAGTGCACGCACGGCAAGCCCGCGCCACGCTGGGTTGACGCGATTAGGTGATAACCCCACCTTTAGCCTTAAATACCTTGACATGCCACTCCTTGATTGGCCCTCATGGCTGTTAGTTTTCTAATTGAAATGGTTTTAAAATTTGTGTCACTGACGAGCCGGTCCCACTCGTCAAGTCTGGTATTAAAATGAATTAAATGACAAAACTGATAGGTAGGCCCCACTCATCAGTTAATTAGATTAGTCTTAAGAAGGAATAATAATCGGATTGAAATTTAATGGTCACTTACATGTAGGTCTCACTTGTCATAATCAAATTTTAATCGGCTTAACCACCCTCTGAGGAATACGCTTTCGATTTGGGAAGGCGTATTACTTAGAATATGCCTTCAACATCACCATTCAAACCTGACCCGTCGTGCCCATCTTGAATGCCCAGTGATCATGTACTAGGTGATCATAGTAGAGTACAATACTTATCATTTGCCATGGCGAGCGACGCGTTGTGGTTCCTGTCAATGAAGTAATTTATGGTACCGCGGAGGCACCTGGCGCCGCGCATGACCCAATTGTAGACCTCGGCTAGATTGGTTGTCGTGACACTATATCGAGCACCACCCCTGTGATGTAGCAGCAACCACTTCTCTTTAGGCTCATGCTCAATCTAGTCCGAGAAGCAGTTCACCTGCACCCACGTCTTGCTCGTCACACTAGGACCATTTGTGGGTTGCTGTGCCAATACTTCAGGGGTTTGGTCAGTGCTTGTAGTGACCTTTTCTGCTACTACCCTTCTGTGTGTCTGGGTCTGCTCATTCAGAATCACCACCTGCTTTGCAGATCCACCCATGGAAGTGGTTCGTTCTCTCCTTGCTGTAGCTGAGTTATTGCTCTCAGTAGGCATGCATGTTGATCATGTATGACACATACATTAGGACGGCCATGTACAATGGAAATCCTCATATTCCCCAGGAACCACAATCAGGTGTACGTGTTCTCTCTTTCAATGAATGCGAATGCCACAGGAAGAACTTGATTGTTCTTGTCTGCCGCTATTGTAGTCAATACTGGACCTTGTACTTTCCAGTCAGGAATATGCCATCCACACACAAGATTGGATGGTAGTGCTGGAATGCATTGATGCATAGACCAACAGTGAAAAATGCTCGCTTTAGCACCCTCTTATTGCCTCACTTCGGATGCGTGGAATCTTGAATGTCGACATGAGTTCCGGGATTCCTATCTTGTATGACTCAGTGTTGGCCAGGGAGGTTGTGGTAGGAGTCCTTGAACGTACTAAACCATGATTCTAATGCCTTCTATTTTGCCCTCCACGCCTTGGCATAACTGATTCTATACTAGAACCTTGCCCAAATGATGGATCATAGCTCAAAATCTAGATTATCCATGATCTTACCGTACATGATGCTCGTGATGAAGCTTGGTGACATGTTCTTGTGGGACTGCAATGACTCAGCGACGACACATATGTGAGGGACCATTATAGAGCATTTTTAGTAGATGTCCTACTTAGAATAAAATGCGTGCACTCACCAAGAGCATCTCTCTATGTCCCACTTAGACTTGACGATTGTGAATGAATGCCGCACCGACAAGGCCCAGCATTTGACAGCCTCCTGCACAGCCTTCTTGCATTTGTAGATAGCTCCTCACCTAACCTCGCTCTGGTCGTACTCCCACGGCACACAGGAGCCTTCATTAACGACGAGGTTGTCGAACTGGTATGTGTTCCACTTAGATGGAACCACCTGTTGTTCCACACCATCCTCGTCGTTGGATCCTTCATCTTCTGACAATGTCATGTAGTCCTAGTGATGAGGACATCCCTACTACTATCACATCTTCCAACTCTTCACGTGTGCATGAGGATGTTCGTGATGCACCTAAAGGTCCAATAACTAGAGCACGAGTCAAGCTTCTAAAACAACAGGTGCATTTATTTCTTAATGAGTTTTCTTGTGTTGTCGATGAGAATTGTATACTACCTCATACAATACTTTGTGCATTCTTAGGTTTAACAAGTGTCAAGACTTTGGAACCGAGAGGGTGGTCGGGCCAAAGCAATGGAGAAGTACAAAGAAGATGGCAACCATACTTACTACCAAGGCCATGGGAAAGCAAGGGGAAGGCCCATGCAGTGGAAGAGGAAAAGGGGAGAAGCCCAAGAATCCATAGCCCAAGTTTTGATAAGATTGCCAAGCCCAATTTGGAACTCCCACAAGTCCAACTGAAATCATGTTTGGAATCAACTCAGAATTCAATTCGGATTTGGTTCGAGACAGCCCACAGAGCCCGTAATAAAAAGGCCATAACTTTCACAAACAGAGTCCGATTGGGGTGCTCTTGTGCTTGTTGGAAATATTATTCTAAGGCCCACGCAACGGATATGGTGCCAGCCTTATAAACCTTATGGTTGTACCACTATGACCGAAACAACATGACAGCTGCAAATTTAGGTTTTCTTTTTTGTGTGAGCTTGAGTCCAATAGATGTAGGGATGACTTGGAGTCGGTTTAGATACCTTGTGGCCGACCCTAGGGGTCATATATACCCATTTATTGGTAGACCATGTTTAATAAAAAAAGATAGCAGATTGCTCTTGTTTCTTCCAAGTATGGCTGAACCAACTTGTGCAGGAATTAGGAGTTCCAAATTCAGATCGTTCAATTTTTCCACTGGAAATTGTGAGCACGATAGATTTCACTTGGTGGTCAGTGAAATCAACATGTATGTTCTTGCGAATTAAAGAGTGCTAATCCTTGCGCGGGCAACGAAAGATGACTACGATTTAAGAGGCTGCACGTGAGTATCTTGATCCTACGTCGAGAAGATCGGGCAACCCCATATCACCTGGTCTTTGAGATCCATCCTTTGGACTAGGGCTTCCAGCTCCTCACCCTCGTCAGCAAGCCCACTAGCTTGCCTGACTAAAGGAGCTCCTTCCATAGGGTCGTCATCGACAGCAACAGCAACTCCCAAACCTTCAGCCATTGTGTGCACCACGCTGTGGTTGGAGTCCTCGACTTCTTCTTCGGTATCACCACCCCCTTGTTGTTCAGCCGCCGATGCAGGAGTGGGCTTGGCATATGCCTAGGCCAAAAGGACCATATCTCACCGTTCCTCCCTCGCCCTGCGTACATATGACTGCTATGACCTTGTTCCCTTGGGTTGCACCAATTCCCAATATGTGTCCTATGGTGCTCAGTTAACAAGGCAACTCAATCTCAGATCATACACAACATGGTCTAAATCGAATGTGTGGAATAACCACCGCATCACAACGCCCCATGTATGCTGCTCTAGGCTTGTTAGGGTCACGATCACCGATTGGAAATAACACAAATTAATCCCCTTGGGACCCTCAAGAATAGTCAGTCTCCTAACTAGGGCTAAAAAAATAGCTCGAGTCTCGCGAGCCAACTCAGCTCGTGGCAAGCTCGGCTAATGAGGGCATCCCTACGACACCTTCTTCTCCTCCACCTAAGGATCATGATATACGCCTCGAGTTGTCGACAGGACCAATAACAAGAGCACGTGCTAAGAAACTACAATCTCAGGTGAACTTGCTCCTTAATAAAGATGTCATCGATTTTAATGAGAATTTTATACTACCTAAAAACAGTGTTTTGCTTGTGCTCAGGTTTGAAGATTTAGCGATGGACAAAGATCAAGGATATGCGACGGTCATCCAAGGAAGGCCATCAAATGAGAAGGTCAAGGCGCTGGCCTACAACCCATTCGACCAAGCAAGGGATCAAGGCTCAAGCGGTCAAGCACAAAGCCCATGTAGAGGAACCAGGAAGGAAGCACAAGCCCACGGTATGAACAATAACCGGCCCATGAATAGTGCCATGCGTGAACAGTAATGGGCCATGAACATGTAACTGCAGTGCTCGATCTGGGGCAGCGCTTCTGATGCCATGCGTGAGCGAGAAGCGTCGCGTGAATAGTACCACATGGAAAATTAGTGCTGAATAGTTCATAGGCCCAGACTATATATTGAGGGGTAGACCCCCATTGTAAATCAGACCAGTTTATGCATAACAATTAAAACATAGCTATTGCTTGTTCTTTCTAAATCAGAGTTCATGTGAGGACTTCTAAGAGAGAATTAGGTGATCAATTGTTCGTTCTGCATTTTTAAGGTCAAGTTTGCTGTTCTGCTGGGAATTGAGGGCTTGGCGATCTTCGCTCGTGGTCTAGCGGCGATCATCCCGGTGCGTGTTGGCGAATATCCATAGAACTGCAAGTCCGTGCACTGGCGCATGGTGTACAACTGGCGTTATTCATCATCAAGCGCTATTTATCCACGGTTCTACTCGAGAAGATCGGGCCACCACCCCGTATCTTCGGCTCAGCTCAGGCTCGTGAATTTTTGAGCCGAGCCGAGCCTCTTGTTCAGCTTGGAGAAATAACGAGCCGAGCTTGAGCAGCTCGCATGGCTCGTTTGGCTCACACATGGTATAGTGCAGCCCACGAAGGCCTAGAGTCACACGAATCATACTCCCATGAAGGCCCAGAGTCCTAACCTAACCCTTGAATCCCCGATCGGTCCCCTTCCTCCTGAAGTCCCAATCCCCAACTCGAAATCCAATCCTCCCAATCCTGATCCCAATCTGGCGATCCCCTTCCTCTCCCCGTCCTCTGTGCCGCCCATCCACCCCGCCCCCTCTCCACCCCGCCCGGTCCACAGTGTTGCTGCCCTGTCCTCCTTCCCCTTCAGCTCCCACACCCCACGTCATCTCCCTAGTGACTCGAGGGCTCGGCCCCTTGATGCCGCCGTTCTCCCCCATACGCCGTCTCTCTCACCCCGACGTCGTCTACCTTTGCCCTCCTCCCCCAACTCCGCCAGTCTCCCGCGGCCTCCGTTGGCCCATGTCCTTCCTCGACGGCCGCCGGCCTCCATCGACCTCCACCTGACACTATCATTGTCCGTCAAACTCCGCCGGCCTCCCTCGACCCCGTGCTTGACGTCGCCGTCCTCACTCGATCTCTATCGGCCGCCGTCCTCACTCCTCAGCTAGCCTCCCTAATCCTCTGCCCGACACTAACATGATCCTCAGATCCAAATCAAGGTGAGTCCTGCAAAAATTTGATTGAGCGTATCTGGTAACTCCAGTGTATAAGGCTGCAAGCTAGTGAATTTTCCTTTTTGTAGGACATGGATGCTCTGATGAAAGTATGCATGGCGTTGAGCACTACCAGATTCTAATATTTTCCTGATTCGTTCTTGTCCATTTGATCATGAAATCCTTGTATTGTTCTGTAATATTTAAGAAGATATTGTTCTGATGAAAGTGTAATATGTTGAGTTGCTGGGCATGTTGTATTTAAGAAGATATGTACCTGTAATCCTTGCCTAGAGATATGTCCAAAAATACTTGCACGTTGGAGTAGAAATACTTGATCAGGAGATGGAGGCTACCTCGAGCAGAACGTTATGGCTCGGCTCGTGAGCCCGCTCGAGCTTTAATTCGAGCCGAGCCAAGCCTATCGCCTGGCTCACTCCCAAAACGAGTTGAGCCAAGCTGAGCCAATTGTTCACTTGAGCCAAAACGAGTCTGGCTTGAGTCAGCTCGGCTCGGCTCGTTTCCACCCCTACCCCTAACCATAGTAAATTTTGAAATTGTTGATGTCCGACATATTTGACGTACTACATTGTAGACAAGATTTTCGCAATTAACCACATATCTTAAACTAAACTACCCATTGAAAAGTATTACGTACAATATATTACACTACATAACCGTATATCTAAAACTATGTAATCCATTCGGTTAAAAATTTTACCTGAAAGGTGAACAACTGGATGGACAGTGCTTCACTAGTTCTCTCCTACCCTCTACTCCTCTCTGCTCCTCTCCCTTCCCTTCCCTCCCCTCTTTATCTTTTTTTTTCTGAATAAAAGTGAGTTATGCTAGAAATTTGTGGTCTTTTATAGTGTAGATTGTGTCGTTATTTAGAATAGCGACAGGGACTTGCGGGATCCTTGTCACCATTTGAAATGACGGTTTTCCTAAATTTTACGATACTACAGAAAATGTCGTCACATACGGCTTAAAATTGTCATCACATACGGTTTTCCGAACCGTCTGACTTTATGGGTCTATGATAATATGAGGTCATCATGTACGGTTTTTTAACTGTCTGTGAAAAAAACTATCACAGACGGTTCTGAACAATAACCGTATGTGATAGTCAATTATCACAAACGATTTTTTGTAGTAAAAACCATATGTGATAGTTTTTTCTGTTGCAAAAAAATCGAATTTTGAGCCAAACCAATCAATTGCTAGACATTAGTTTCCATATGCTCTCTCTCTCTCTCTAATGCGGATCAACCTCTAGACGAGATTAAATATGTGGGTTGCCCGATCTTTCACGGTGGAAATTCCCAAACAAATAGGTGGGGCATGAATTATAGGATGCAACTCGCACTTCGATAAATAAATCTCACACCCGTGCACAACACAGTACACAAACGAGAAATAGGGATCAAAGATCCAACGAGTAACTCCTAGCACCACAGCTAGAAACCGTCAAGCTAAGATGAAATCCGAGATTGGAATTCACAAGAATACTCATAGAACAGGGATGAACCCTAACGACCGAAGGCCAACACACACCTGTGTTTTAATTCATAACTCCAAAACTGAAACTCCTACTTTAATTGGAAATTTAAACTACTCTGATTGCCGAAAATAGATTTAAACTATACTATTACAAGTAATTTCAAAATTAACTTATAGTACGCCATCTCTCCTTATTGAATTGGCTTTGGTTGACTTGGTGGCCCCCATCCAAGATTGCACAAAGAAAAGATAAAACGTAGACGTAATCTCCTGGCCGAAACTATCTCCTTTTTGTCAAACAAATCCAAGTGACCTTCCCTGAACGTACCAATGTTGAACTCAAAGAACTTAAACTCTTTGACGTGCACTACATGGCCTCCTCCTAGATGAAACACCCCCAACAGCATGCGTGCACTTGTATATGCATGGCTTGACTCCATGCACCGCTCAAGTACAACATGCATACATGCAGTTTTCTTTCCTTGGCTGTGAACAGCATGCGTGACATCCTCATGCACTGCAGCAGCCTTGATAATGTCATGCCCATTGTTTCAATCAAGTGTTAAATAAGAAAAATCAGAAACATTCGTTATAGATAATTTGGCCGCATCATCTCTCTCTCTCTCTCTCTCAATTAATGGCTCACTCTCTGATGATGACGAGGTTGAGTAGAGGCATCCATCTTGAACTGAATTGGCCGCCCTTGTCGACCACAGATGGGGGTCCTCATAGAGAATGAAATCTGACAGGATGGAGGAGACGGAATCAGAGTGAGAAGGAAACCTAGATGGGGTTTTGGGGGCAAAACTTCGTAGTCACCTGAGGCCAAGAGGGGGAGGCAGATTTGGTGATACTGGTAGAGCCATAGCGCCCCGCTCACCGGAGACGCTATGAAATAGTAGGCTGTCGATGCGTGTCGGCCTCCTATGACAGACATGGAGCTCCTATGTGTCCCTCCTCCTCCTCCTCCTCCTCCTCCTCGGCTGCATCTCCTCGCTGAACCGCACCGAGGGCAGTTGCTGGAGGTTGGCATGAGGATGGGAGAGGGAGAGACTGACGGAAGACAAGGCGTGGGTGGCTATAATATATAAGTACAACACCAAAACATTTCGCCTCCCACGCAGGTGTCCAAAAAATTTCGCCCTCTCACGCTGCGAATCACAGACGGTTTCAAACAAAAACCATCTCTGATGACTGTAATATCACAAACGGTTTGTATTAAACATCGTCTTTGAAGTATCACATACGGTTTTAAGGAAAAATCGTTTGTGATTTTTAGTAATATCACAGACCGTTTTTGTTCAGAATCGTCCGCGATACTTCACAGACGATTTTCAACATGAACCATCTATGATTGTATTAAATACTGACGGTTCATATTAAAAATCGTCTCTGACTCCCTAATTTTACCATGACTTAGATGACTACCTATATTCCTGACTCTGTGATTTTACCATGACGCGGATGACTACCTTTATTCCTTACTATGTGGTTTTACCAAAACTTGGATGCACACAGAAATGCCTAACTTTGTGATTTTGCCATGACTTGGATGCCTACCTATATTCCATACTCTGTAGTTTTACCAAAACTTGGATGCACACAGAAATCTGGGAGTTAGACATTTCTGTGTGTGTCCAAGTCATGGTAAAATCACAGAGTAAGAAATATAGGTAGGCGTCTAAGTCTTGATAAAACCGCAGAGTTAGGCATTTCTGTGTGCATCCAAGCTTTGGTAAAACCACATAGTCAGGTAAAATCGGGAGATACTTATTGTCGACGATCGAATCGCCGATCTTACGAAAATGAAAGAGGAAAATGACGTGAAATCTCCTGGGATGGAATGGAGGCCGCTCTTTATTGATATGAACTGGATTTACAAGACCTGACTAGGAACTACCCTAAATACACTGAATATGAGGAATGTTTAACTAAGTAACCGGGCTTAGACTCTAAGTCTAAGACTGACTATCTTGTTTCTAATTCCACCGCTTAGGCTTCTGTGTTTGTCTTCTCTTGTTCTTTTGTCCCCGTCCCTTCGTCTTCTGCGTTCCACCCTTAAATACCTCTTGAAGAGGTGGCAATTACTTCTGGAGAAGGTGTCCCTGGTGAAAGCGTTATTTGGTTAGAAACGATAAAGGCGATTAACGATTGTGCCAACTTCCTTGTAGTTGTCTATGAGATGCTTAACCGCAGGGTAGTTAATTGTCAGTCTCTCAGGATTATATCATCGCACGGTTTGGAACATATAACACGTGTTCCATTCATCATATGGTAAGAAATACCAGTTCATAGCTTTTCCGAGTAGCTATCTAGTCGGACCCTAGGCACAAAGCCTTGTCCGACCAGGGTACCCATCGTGTAACCTCTAGAATCCTCACGACCAGTGAGGTCGTTAGCCTTAGGGGGTTACGACCACGAAGATGTATGGTCTTTTATGTATTAAATTAATACATAGAGGTTTTAATCCTCGTCAGCTAGCCCCTGAACTTTAAATGAACATGTCGTATGTATACCTTTTTTCTGATGAAGTCTTATCGAGCAGACTCCCTTTTAATGTCGTGATATTTGAGGTAGTATGTGTTCACTTTAAAGTTGAGAACTTGCCTTGGGAACCGAAGAGTTTTTCTGTCCGTTTGAACAAAAGAAGCTTTTGCCCGTTGGACTTTTGTGGGAAACTTCCGATCGTAATTAAAAGATTAGAAGCTATAAAATCCCCATCGCTAGGCTTTTAGAATTTTTATGCTTCTAGATCCCCTTTTGATCCCCTTCAGCTTCTTACCAAGAGAAATCCTTTAGACCTCTTTCTTGTTCTTCCGACCACAAAGTCTCCTACAACCATACTCATCCTTAAGGATTTTCATCATGTCGGAGGAAATCACGAAGTGGTTGCCTTGAATTGAGCAAAAAAAAACTTGGTATTTGGAAAAAATCGGGATGCTTCCAAACAAGAATCGATTAAATGGAGATCGACAGCGGAGAGCACTTTACGAGTAGCGAAGATGGAAGATCCCGTTTTCCTTGCCTACATTGAATGTGAAATTTGAGGTTCTTTAGTACACAAATTCCTCCTCTGCGTTCTTGAGTATTACGGGATGGAACTGGTAAATTTGGCTCCGAATTCCATCGCCAATATCAGTATTTTCACTTATTTGTGTGAGGCATACCTGGGAGTGCCACCGAATTTGAGGCTCTTGAGAGACCATGTGGTCGTGTCTCCATGAAAGTGATGAGTAATTGACAAAGGTTTTAGGTCAGTCGAGTTTGGTTTGTGTGGTCGGACCATGTCGTTCTTGCGGTTCATACGTTTTCGTGAAGTCAATCGAAATTTGTCGGGATAATCGAACGACCGGCGTGTTATGGGCGATACGACCATGAGGCGGTTATACCGATTGGTAAATGGCGGTTGAAGAATTCGGAGAAGTTGTTTTTGAGTTACGGTCTTCATTGGAAATCGAACGACGCGGTATTGAGGCGATACGGCCGGAGTGCGGTTGATCCGCTGGTAACATAAGCGGTTGTCTGGATTGTATTGTGAGTTCGATCATTTTGGTGATTTGAGTTTTGGGATAGGTCATATCGGTGTGTTCATGCATATGTGTTGCATATTGCATGTTTGAGCTAACGTTAGGTCAAGTTGTGAAGAACTTGTTCGGTTTCGTGTTTCTTGTGCGTGTGTGCTGCGGGGCGTCGAGTGGAGTTGTGGTGAGACACGGTGGACGGACTAAGCGCAGGTGGCGCTGAGGTCGAAACAGTCGGGATGTGTCGAAGGCGGCGTGGACTCGAGGTGGTTCTGGCGTCTTGAGACAAGGGCTTGAAGCTTCGGAAGGTGCGAAAGGCGAATCGGAAGTCGCAAAAGCACACTGGCGGGGCGGGCTCCGTTGGACTTAGCGGGCGTAGCAGGAGGAGACCCGTTAGCCAAGGCTATATAAAAGGATTGGAGGGCTGCATGCCCTCTTGAGCACTTAGGTGGAATTAGGGTTTTAGAGTCAAAAGAGGCTTTGTGGTTGTTTCTCTTTTGCTCTTTAGTGGTTGATTTTGTTGGTGGAGGCGGTTTGGTGCTCCTGCTTGTCCCCTTCGTAGCTCTCAATGTGAGTTCTTGGCTTAGGGAGAGGAGAGGATGGATTGATGAACTTGTAATCATTCCTCTTGTTCTAATGTCCATGCGTATGGGGATGTATCTCTTTGTATTTAGCTCTTGATTCAATGAATGGAAATCTGAAGTTTTCTTCTATTAGTGCTCTCTGTTCTTCGTTCTCCTTTTTGTGATTTTTGGGGCTTTCTTCAATCCGGGAGTTTTGCTTGGTTCTTCCTCTTGATCTTGCTTGCTGGGACATGTGGGAACCTATCTAAGGTCATCTAGATCATCATCCACCCACGAGCAAGTCGTTAGATCAAGTTTTGATTTTTGCGGTTTTGAACCCACCTTCGTTCAAATGCAAAGGATAGGAACCTTGGCATGGATCTCTGAAATCGTTGCTTGGAATAGGTTCCTAATATCTTCAGGAAGGTGTGGTTCAATTTTGGTCAAGTTTGGCGCGTAGATCAAAAGTTTGATCGATTTTCGTTTTGAAACCGAGCTGATTTTACTGCTCGGGACAATCGGAACGACCGGCCGTAACACTACGGTTGTACCGCCTTTGAGAACGACCGGCCCGTTTACTGCGGTTGTTCGATTTCCTGAGTTTCTTGAGAACTTCTGTTTTTGTTTCTTTGTTGTGGGGGTGAGAGTGGATTCAACATAAGACTTCCTCGTGCTTAATCTTTGATCTTCATAGCTCTCATAGCTATTGGAGTGATTTACAAGTTGAATCCATTCTTTGCGAAAAAGATTAGGTGCTCCTATTCACCCCCCCCTCTGGTCGCCTTTCCGGTCCTTCAATTGGTATCGAGCGGTTAGCTCTTTTCAATAGATCTTAACGGTCTCAAGAGCGTGGCGATGGACAAGTACTCGACCAAGCGCTTTGTTTTTGATGGCATCGATTACCCCTACGGAAGAGCGAATGGAGACATACATCGAGGCCGGTATGCCATCTGGCGAAAGGTCAAGGTTCGATTATTTGTTCTGCCGATGAGAACATCAATGTCGAGAACATGGTTGATGTTGAGGCGAATGCAAAACAGCAGAACATCATCATCCGAGGTTTGAGTCGTAGCGAGTTTGACCGCATATCTCACTGTCGTCCGCCTCGATATCTCGGGTGACCCTCGGCGCATACCATGAGGCACCACCGGATCAAGGCGGTTCGACAGGACCGGTTCAAGCGAGAATACAACAAATTTGAGATGCTTCTTTGGTGAGTCCCTAGATGAGTGCCGCCGCGTTTTCACAAGATCTTGAGCAACCTCCGGCGGTCGGTCTCACATACCCGACTTCGGACAATGCTCGTCGGATGCTCCACGGCACTTTCGTCTGCGTGTTTGGGAGATGAAAGTGACCACCATCAAAGACACGACAGACCTCTCGACCTTGACTCTTGATCGCTGCTGTACTCCGCCTCAAGACTCACGAGATTAGCGTTGTCTCTCGTGGTCGAAGTCACGATCGATGGCCTTGGTCACCGATCGATTCGACCACGAGTCCTCTTGCAATTTCTCCTTCTTGCTCTCTGTGACATAGCGATGATCGATTAGAGCGACTTCGCGGATGGCGACTTGCCCTCCTTGCTCGTAGATTCTCCCACGCTTACAAAGGGAGGAGGGACGAGAAAGAGGAGGACCCGTGATTTGCTTGAGTGTGGTGGCTAACCACATCGAGCAAACCGCCCCAAAGGCTGGAGAAGGGCAAAACGACTCTGGCGGTTCGGGCAAAACGACTACACAAACAAGAACGCAACAAAAGCCTCCAGCTCGGGCGCCCGGCAAGAAGAAGTTCGCAACCGGCAAAGCCAAAAGCTCTTCCATCAGCGTCCTCGCGCCTTGACGACCTCGACCTCGGCGAGGTGGAGGGATGGAAGCGGCGATGTGGGGACGGGTGACCAAGAGCCCAGAATGGCGGCGGCGACTTCTCGGCATGTGCTTCATGGCCCTCGGCGAACTTCGGCTGACGGGAATTTGTACTCCGACCGGACGAGGTAGATCCACCTCTGAGCAGCTCAATCATGCTTTTCTTAAGCTAGGAGGTTTTCATGCTAAAGCTAAGGCTAGGTGTCTTTGAGTTAGAAGGAAATAGATAGTGTCACTAGAGATTATTGCTCTTACATCTGCTCCTTCTAGTGATGATTGTGATACATGCTACTGCTTTCTTTGGTTGATATGGAGAAGTTAAGGACCTCACATGATAGTGTGTCCTCCGAACTTGATAGTGTTAAGGTGGAGAATGTTAGTGCGCTTCTTGAGTTAGAGTTGAGTAGGATGGTACATTACCCTACTTATTCTTGATGAGACTATTTCTCCCACCTCATGTGAGGGTAAGGACATTCTTTGCTAGAGGATCTTATGCCATGCTTCTTGATCTGCTGAGTCTTGTGAAAATTGCAATAACTTGAAGATGAACTTAAGCAGGAGATCATAAAATTCTTTGAACTACAAGCTTCTTTACTTGAGCCGATTGTTTCATGCTTAAGCTGTCCTAAGTTAAGCTGCTTGAACTTGAAATTTGTCTCCAAACAGTTTCAAGATATGATTGATCATGAAAGGAAGATGGCTCGGTTTGCTTCTAAGGACCTGTTAGCTCACCATGCATTAAGTGTAACAAACTAAAATCGACTTGATTGCTTTGGATGAGAAATGTGTGAAGCTAACTAAGGACCTTCTAGAGTCACATTGTGCTTGCAATATGATTGTGGAGAAGGGAGAAGCCCGGGGTAAGGATGAGGCAGCTTAGCAGCGTGAACCAAGCGGCTAGCGATGGGGTGTCCCTTGAGTCGGTGTGCGTGCACAAGCCATTCTTCCCTCTATTCTTTGGTTCTTCTTTTGCTCCCTTACCTTCTGCATCTCTTCTTCCCCTGCTCTTCTTGCACCTCTCTCTTCGGGAGTGTCGGTGCCTTATGAACACTCTCGAGAGATTTGTAGGAGGCAAGAAGAAGCTCAATCTTATTCTAGACCAATCTAAGATCTGCAGATTTAATCGGGGTCTAGGATATGACTTCTTTGAGGACATGAGGAAGCATCCACTGCCGTGCTCGGACCCATAGCACCGGTGTGATCGAGGCGAGCCAGGACCGAGAAAGTCCATTTCAAGTCGGCGGGCTATGTCGAGTTTTCGACGAGAAGGTGATTTCACATCTTGCTTCTACCTCTCGAAGGTGAAGTATCACTTGCACCTTCGTCGAAGATGGACACCACGATCGATCGATGCTTGGTAGCGCCAAGATCGCGTAGAGACCATGTTGAGTCTCTTAGGCGCATTGAAGTCGGCCCCAGACCTTGAGTGCACCTAAGACCAACACGAGGTCTAGGCTTGTTTCTTCTGATGGGTTTGTGCAGCATCGAGGACTTGGTTTTTTCGAGTTTTACGGTTTTCGTCCTCATCTTTGCTTTCGATCGTGACTTCCGCCGTCCGAGGTAGATCTCGTTTTCCCCATCGAGATAGCTACCATGGCGTGTTCGACATGTTGCGGTGCTCCGACTCGCTCGCCGTAGCGGTCGAACCCGACAACGACTTGGTCTACTCTTAGACCTTACGCTTTGAGATTCTGAAGGCGTAGGGTAGATAGAGGTCGATCGTGCTTGACTACTTCATCGCTTTCGGCGTGTTACTCGATATTGGGTGCCAAAATCATTGTTGATTTATCGATCTTGAGACTTTACTCTGTTTGACTTCGGAGTTAGCCGGGTAGGGAAGGAGAAGGTTTGGCTTGTAGACTCGGTTGTTCTCGTCATATGATAGGAGACTCCGTTGGTTCTCCTCCTAGCCCGCGCTCCGGTGATGAGGCGATCACCTTCGAGGCGCTTCGTGCAGGCGCGTCATCGCCAAAATCTTGTCGCGTATTAATGCTTCTTTTATTCTTAAGGATGTTGCCTTGGTTAGTAAGCTGCGGTACAATTTGCTTTCGGTTTCTCGACTTCTTGATGGCGGTTTCGAGGTGAGCTTTAAGAAAAACAATTGCAAAATTCTTGATTCTTGGTGTAATGCGGTTTGCGGGATTTCTCGTTATGGGAGGATCTTTCGTGCTGATTTTTCCGATTCTTGGTGATCCTCTCCGGTGTTTGGTTGCTACGAGTCCGCGATCTCTCTTTACGGCATAGGAGACTTGGTCATATTGGATTTGACCATTTGACCCGAGTTAGCGACCATGATCTCATTAAGTGGTCTGCGAAACTCAAGATGGTCAAAGATCTTGTTTGCACTCCATGCTTGAAAGCGGCAAGATGGTTGCCGCTTCTCATCCTCGGTCCACGATTACTATGACCGATGCAAGAGACATTTGCTCCACATGGACCGAGTTGGACCGGCTCGAATCTTGATCGGCGGGAGGAAGTGGTATGTTCTTGTTGTGGTCGATGACTTCTCGAGGTATTCTTGGGTGTTTTCTTAGCCTCAAAGGATGAGAGCGTTTTCACTTTTCGAGGTCTTTTTAGTAATTTGTCTGTTGAGCTCCGGGTGCCTTCTGGCGATCCGCGATGACAATGTACGGAGTTCAAAATTCCTACTTTGAGAGTTTACGTGGTGAGGCAGTGTAGAGCACCAGTTCTCTTCTCCATCGTCCCTCGGCAAAATGGCGTTGTGGAAGGAAGAACCGTACCTTAGTCGAGATGGCGGGGCGATGCTTGATGAGTACTCTACACGAGAAGTTTTGGTGAGGCCATTGCGACCGCGTGCCATGTTTGAATCGAGTTTTCTTGGGCACTCTTACAGCACTTCTTATGAGTGAGATCTGAGGCGAAAGCCAGCGTCTCTCATTTTCGTGTGTTTGGTTGCAAGTGCTTTATCTTGAAGTGCAGGAACCTAGACAAGTTGAGTCACGTTCTGTGGCGGTATCTTTCTAGGCTACTCGACTTCTTGGCGGGCTTATAAGTGCAGGCTGCGAGTCTAGCAAAATGGTAGAGACTGCGAGGTGACTTTCGGCGAGGCGGTCAGGGACTAGGCGGATATCTCGAGTTCTTTAGAGCGGTCAGAGACCATCTTTGTGGATGATGAGGGCGAGGAGCGATGGTTGTTTACGATCCGGCTCCTCTTCCTTCCTTGAGATGCCTTCTTCCACGGCACCTCAAGATGATCGACCCTTGCCTTCCGGGAGCTAGTGGCTCTGTCCGCCTCGTCGCACGAGGTAGAGGCCACTTCTTCTTCTCTCATCGAGGACCTCCTAGACATATCCGAAAAGTTCATCCTTGAGGCGGATCATTGGAGATCCTTTTGGCGTGTTACGCTCTAAATCAACTTTTCTCATTTCTGTCTCCATTACGCCTTTGTTGCCTCCTTTGAGCCCAAAGATGTTTCTCATGCTTTATCGATGAGTCTTGGGTCAATGCCATGCATGAGGAATTAGAGAACTTTGAGAAGAAACAAGGTGCAGTGGCTTGTTGAGCCCCACGAGGCCACAATATCATTGGAACCAAGTGGGTGTTCAAGAACAAGCAGTGAGGATGGGGTAATCATCGAAACAAAGCAAGATTAGTAGCTCGAGGGTTTTCCGGGTTGAGGTCTAGACTTTGAGAGACCTTTGCCCTGTGGCTCGACTTGAAGCCATTAGAATCTGCTTGCCTTTGCGACTTCTAAGGGTTTCAAGCTTTACCAGATGGGCGTGAAGAGTGCCTTCCTCAATGGCCTTATTGAGGAGGAAGTCTCGTCAAATGACCTCGAGTTTGAGAACCCCAAATACCTAACCATGTCTTCAAGCTTTCCAAGTTTGTATGGACTTAGCGAGGCTCCCGAGCTTGGTATGAGAGGCTTAAGTCCTACTTGATGAGTCATGGGTTTGAGATGGGTAAAGTTGACAAGACCTTGTTCATCCGTAGGCATGGTGACCTTACGCTTTCGTCGAGATCTATGTCGATGACATTATCTTTGGCGGCTCTTCCCATACTCTGGTTTCCCGGTTCTCGGATGTCATGAGCACCGAGTTTGAGATGAGTATGATGGGTGAGTTGACATTCTTTCTTGGCTTCCAAATCAAGCGGACTCGGGAGGTACTTTTCTTCATCAAGGCAAGTACACTCGTGATCTCTGAGGCAACCGACATGAGTGATGGTAAGCTTTATGTCGACTCCATGGCTTCTCTGACCTATCTTGACCCAGATGAGGATGGCGAGCAGTTGATCAAAAGGAGTTTAGCGGCATGATTGGCTCCCTCTTGTACCTCTTGCCTCGAGACCGGACATACATTTTTACGTGTGTTTGTGCGCTCGTTTCGAGCTTCTCCTCGCGTTTCTCACCGCCCGCGGTGAAGCGCATCTTCGGTACTGCGAGCTACCATTGACTATGGTATCTGGTACTCTTCCTCATCTGTCTTTCCTTGAGGGCCTTCTCGGATCACGAGACTTATTTGGTGAGGATAGATAGGAAGAGCACTTCGGCTTTTGCCAATTTCTTGGCACTTCTCTTGTTTCTGGTCTTGAGGAAGCGATCCGGTGTTACCTGATCCACCCTGAGAGGCGAGTATGCGTTCTTTGCGGCCGATTCTTTGTAGCCAAGTGCTCTGGATGGCCGACCTGCGGGACTTTGGGTTAGTTATCGGCGATGTTCCACTCTTTTGTGATAACACTTCTGCGATTAACATTGCCAAGAACCCGGTCGACATTCCGGACCAAGCACATCGATATCGCTTCCACTTCCTTAGAGACCATGTAGAGAAGGCGATATAGTGCTCGGTTTGTGGAAGTGACCACCGGTTGGTGACATTTTCACCAAGCCATTGGATAGTTCGAGGTTTTGACTCTGCGGGAGAGCTTGGGGTGGTTTGTCCTTATGGATTTGTAGTGAGGGAGCTTTGGGTTTCTTGCTCTACTATATTATTTATGCTCTTGCTCCTTCTTTGTTGCATTGCATTTTGGGTGCATTTGGGATTAGTCCTCCTAGCATAGATTAGAGTGCTTCTTTTGTCTAGTTGTTTAGATACTGCTCTTATCTTGTGATTCTAGGATCTTGCTTATTAGTCATTACTTATCTCACTAGGTTGAGCTCACTCACTTCTTGTAGGTTCTAGCGAGGTTGGGCCACCCTCGGGTGAGGCAGTGCGTGTTTGCTCCTAGGTGTGTTAAGTGGGCGGTTGATAGTCCTAGAGTCATATGGGGTAGATGAGAGTCGATCTGAGCCATAGTATTCTCTATATCTTATCTATGCTTTAAGGGTACTTTGTTTTATGTTTTCTTTGCGACTTCTCGATTTATTGTTTTGGTTCAAGGGAGTTCATTTGGGAGCTTACGGGCTTAATATTGACTTAACTCAACTTGAACTAAAATTGCATCTAATGTTGAGGGGCTGGATCTTACGCATTTCTAGCATTACGCATTGTAATATAACTACATTGAGCCTTGATTATTATCACTGCTATGACATGTTTACAATGCTTTACACCTTGCCATGACTTGTGCTTATTTGCTAGATTTATCATGACTTCATATGTGTAGCCTAGCTTTTGCCATGATAAGTTAATTAAAATTGCTCAACAAACTAAAACTTGTCATGTTAGCTTTTCGAGATTAGTCTTTCTTGAGCTATCCTTTTATGATTCATGCCATGTCAAATAAATTTGGGTAGAGTGATGAATCTATATTGAGCCTTAGATTGAAATTTGTTTTAGTCTCTTGATGATGCATGAGTTAGTACAACTTGTTAAAAGGCAAAAAGATCTCTTTTGTCTTGAAAAAGCTGATCTCACCAATTCTCTCCTATGAGACGACTTGCCATTGCACTTGGCATGAACTTAGGGGAGTTTTGGGTGACCTAGACTATCTTCTTAAGCTTCTCGCTTGGAGTAGTCGCATAAGGCTTGAGACCTAGCACATGATAAAACAAAAATCTGGTTGGAAACCACCATGAATTTCAAAAGAAAATATGTTTTATGTGTTCAATGTGCTTAAAGCTACAAAAAGTATCAAGTACTTTAACCAATGTTTCAATCTTGAGCATAGCACTCTATTTGGTCTCAATTTAAGCTTCTTAGTTCCGCTTAGCTTATTGACATGGCTGCATCATCCTTGGATATCTCTAGCGAGACTTTGCTCATTGATGACTTGACTTGCTCACATAATGTACCTCATTTTCAGATTGTCATCTATGTGTTCTAGCTAAGCTTATACATATCTTGTCATGATCTAGATAGCCTTTTATTAAGTTATGGCTTGGTGTATTACATGTTGGTCATTATGGATAATTCTCATGGCTCAAAATGCTTAAATAAACAAACTTGACCATTTTCATCCATTAACATGTCATATTCTCTCTATTGCATCTTGATCGTTTATTGCCAAAGGGGAGAATAGAGAAAAAAAAGTCTGTGGGGAGCAGTTTAGAGCTTTGGAGATCAATTTGCTCTTTCGGTTGTTGCTCTAGCGTTCATACATCGACATGGTCATTAGCTTCATTTCATTTCTTGGACCATGTTGGTTTCTTCAAACTCAAACTCTTCTTAAAAGCTTTTACGGGTTTGTCAATATTCTCATCAAGGGGAGATTGAGAGACCATGTGGTAAATGTCTCCATGAAAGTGATGAGTAATTGACAAAGGTTTTAGGTCGATCGAGTTTGGTTTGTGTGGTCGGACCATGTCGTTCTTGCAGTTCATACGTTTTAAATGAAGTCAATCGAAATTTGTCGGGATAATCGGAACGACCGGCGTGTTATGGCGATGCGACCCATGAGGCGGTTATACCGATTGGTAAATGGCGGTTGAAGAATTCGGAGAAGTTGTTTTTCGAGTTCGGTCTTCATTGGAAATCGAACGACCCGCGGTATTGGAGCCGATGGCCGAGTGCGGTTGATCCGTGGTAACATAAGCGGTTATACCGATTGTATTGTGAGTTCGGCCATTTTGGTGATTTGAGTTTTGGGATAGGTCATATCGGTGTGTTCATGCATATGTGTTGCATATTGCATGTTTGAGCTAACGTTAGGTCAAGTTGTGAAGAACTTGTTCGGTTTCGTGTTTCTTATGCGTGTGTGGCTGCGGGGCGTCGAGTGGAGTTGTGGCGAGACACGGTGGACGGACTAAGCGCAGTGGCTGAGGTCGAACGGTCGAGGATGTGTCGAAGGCAGCGTGGACTCGAGGTGGTTCTGGCGTCGAGACAAGGAGCGAAGCTTCCGGAAGGTGCTGAAGAGGCGAATCGGAAATTCGCAAAGTCGCTGGCGAAGCGGAGCTCCGTTGGACTTAGCGGGCGTAGCGGGAGGAGACCCGTTAGCCAAGGCTATATAAAGGATTGGAGGGCTGCATGCCCTCTTGAGCACTTAGGTGGAATTAGGGTTTTAGAGTCAAAAGAGGCTTTGTGGTTGTTTCTCTTTTGCTCTTTAGTGGTTGAGGGTGTTGGTGGAGGCGGTTTGGTGCTCCTGCTTGTCCCTTCGTAGCTCTCAATGTGAGTTCTTGGCTTAGGGAGAGGGAGAGGATGGATTGATGAACTTGTAATCATTCCTCTTGTTCTAATGTCCATGCGTATGGGGATGTATCTCTTTGTATTTCGCTCTTGATTCAATGAATGGAAATCTGAAGTTTTCTTCTATTAGTGCTCTCTGTTCTTCGTTCTCCTTTTTGTGATTTTTGGGGCTTTCTTCAATCCGGGAGTTTTTGCTTGGTTCTTCCTCTTGATCTTGCTTGCTGGGACATGTGGGAACCTATCTAAGGTCATCTAGATCATCATCCACCCACGAGCAAGTCGTTAGATCAAGTTTTGATTTTTGCGGTTTTGAACCCACCTTCGTTCAAATGCAAAAAGGATAGGAACCTTGGCATGGATCTCTGAAATCGTTGCTTGGAATAGGTTCCTAATATCTTCAGGAAGGTGTGGTTCAATTTTGGTCAAGTTTGGCGCGTAGATCAAAAGTTTGATCGATTTTCGTTTTGAAACCGAGCTGATTTTACTGCTCGGGACAATCGGAACGACCGGCCGTAACACTACGGTTGTATCACCTTCTTGAGCGACGACCGCCGTTTACTGCGGTTGTTCCGATTTCCACTGAGTTTCTTGAGAACTTCTGTTTTTGTTTCTTTGGTTGTGGGGTGAGAGTGGATTCAACATAAGACTTCCTCTGTGCTTAATCTTTGATCTTCATAGCTCTCATAGCTATTGGAGTGATTTACAAGTTGAATCCATTCTTTGCGAAAAAGATTAGGTGCTCCTATTCACCCCCCTCTAGTCGCCTTCAGGTCCTTGGCTCTTTAGGTATTTCTACCGAATGGTGATGGGGAGATCCACGGCGACTCCTAGAGAATGTATATTACGCCTTCACGATGGGAAGGCCGATGAGTACATCCATATGTACTCGAAATCCTCGTGGTCGTCATGGAAGAAGAACTGGTTCTACATGATGGTTATGAGAGACGATGGCCTCTACTTCGCCGGAATTAGAGCAAATGCAAAATCCCAAGTGGAGGAAAACCGTGGAGAAGGCAGGGGTGGTCAGAAGATGGGTGGATGCCATCCACGACCTGCGAGTGAAGGGCTTGACCTCTTGGCATATGGTGAGGGATTTCACCAAGCGTCAGATTAGCCCCCTGAAGCTTCAGACCCATTCCCTGCTTTGGTCCATTGGTCGTGATGAAGATATCTCAGGAGGTGGTAAGTCTTTGAGATAAACTCCGATCATTATTTTTTATTTGATTAATGTACTACCTTAAAACCTGTCCATGTTTTGTTTCCTTGTTAAGCCCTTTCTCCTGAGGAAATCAGAGAGTGGATCAGGCTGATCTGCGTTGGGGAGCCTGGTGAAAAGGCTACATTCCCCGAGATCTTGGCAATAGTTTCTGCCGAAGAAAAACTGGCAAGACTTAAGGTAGACAATCAAAATTTCTTTTATCATGTATACATATTCTCCGATTAGATTTTTGATCATGCTCTATTTTTGTAGTCGGTCGGATTGCGAATCACACAAACTAGTGAGGATAAACATCCCATTGTGGTTTCGACCGACTCGTGCTCGGATGCACTGGAAGAAGATGAATCTCCCGGGGTAATAGAGCGTTTCAGATGGATATATATGCAGTTTAGATAAAAGATTTCATCACCTAACCAAATTCGTTTTCTGATTTAGGTGGAGAAGGCTGAAGGCCAGCAGTGCGTGACTGCGAAGGCCGTAGAACCTAGACCGGTCGTTCACGACCGGACAGTTGTTATTGAAACAACTGGTCTGGAGGTTGGTGAAACCACTCTGTCCGATCAGATGGTCAAGGACACAATCTTTGACGAGCTGATCGAGGGCATCGCTTCCGATATCTTGTTGGATGATGCAACGGATTTGGCCAACCCTACCGGTTCGGAACCGGCAAAAACAGAAGAAAAGAAAAGGAAGGGTGACGGCACAGAGTTTACTCTTTCGCGCTTTAAAGTCAAATCTCGGAAACTAACTAGGTATGTACAAATGAAAGTGGTCGTATAAGCGCATACCTCTAAAAATTTCTTGATGATTTGATGTTTTTGAACTTCCCTTCTTTGCTTTGCATAGGTCTTCTGGTGTTCCGGTCGTTTCGACGGACTCTTCGAGGACCGAGCACTCGTGGAGGTCCATGACCAGACCACTTCCCAGGATAGAGTTCCTGAGGAGAAAGTGGTCGGAGAAGCCCCCGAGCAGGTGTCAGGGCCAACGGTCGAGTTGGAACCATTGGTGGTTCTAACTCCTTCTGCAGAGGTTGATGCCCCTAAAGGCCCTCAATAGGTTCCGACCAATGTTGGTAATTCTCCTCAACCTAACAAGTTCCCTTTTCACCCCCGATTCATCGAGGATAAGGAGCTTGACGAGGCATGGGGAAAAATATCGGATCATCAAATCAAAATACATCTTGATTCAATATTTGGCGATTATAATGATTTGGCGATCCGGGTAAGTATCTACGACCAGTTTCATAGTCTCTCTTAAAAAATCTTTTATAGAGAACTTTTAAAGAGGAAATGCTATTTGTGTAGCATCTGGTCGAGAACTTTACTGTGGTCGGAGGACTGACCTAGCGGATCAAAGATTTGGAGCAGAAACACTCCGAATTGGAAAGTAAGAACTTTCCACTTAACCTTTTTTTTCTTTCTTCAATGCTTTACCCTTCGCTAATTATTCTCCCTTATCATATTCGATTGATTTGGAGAAAATAAAAGAAGAGATCCTGGCCGAGAAAGCCAAGACAGCTCTGCTTGAAGAAGAAATTAAAGCTAAGGACCGATCGATCGCCGAAGCGACGACCAGCAATGAAACACTTAACAAAAGAATTGAAGGTAATATGTCGTAAACTTGACTTATTATCTTCCTTCAATTATGTTTGTGTTTATCAATTGTTTTATTCTTGTAGAACAAATGAAAATGCTAGACAGAGCAGAGAAGACTCTGAAATTTGAGCAGGATAAGGAGGCGGCTCTTGTTCAAAGTATTGATGAAAAGATTCTATTTTTGAACAAGATGATCTTTGATATGGGATCAGGATCAAGCCGGCCTACTTTAAGAGATCCAATAGAGAAAATGAACTACTTGGGTCAACTTCTAGAGGATCTTAAAAATCTGCTCAAGACTACTCGGAAGAACTATGCCCATTCCAGGAAAACAGGCATTGCTAGTGGAGTTAGTTTTGCTTTGGCAAAACTAAAGGCTTCCGACCCCTCCATTAATCTCCAAGCTGTTGAGGATGACTTCAACTGCCTACCTGACGAGGCGACCAAATTCATGGAAGAACTCAGGCCACTCGGAGACAAAGTTGTAGAGGAGATGGAGGTCGGATCTCCATCAAGCAATAACTAGTCTAGAAATAGTTCTAGAGTAGGCCCCTGCAAATGTAAAAATATTGAATATGCATAAAACTTACCTTTTATGTCGTTAACAATGCTTTTGTTTATCTTGTTGACTTTTGAAATTCTCATATACTTCCTAGCCCCCGACTGCTTTATAGTAGAAGAACTTTACTATACAAGCAGGTAGCCAAGAAAGAGAATGAAAGTCGAAACCATTTTTTGAAGGTATGTGTTGATGTTAAGATAAAACTGATCGTTGTAATACTAGGAAATCACTGCAGTCGGAACTAGCGTATGATTTCGACTAGTTATAGATCCTTGCTTGTCATAATCGAAATACCAATCAAAAATTGTATATGGTCAGAAAAAAAACCTTGTTATTCGACATAAGAAGAAATGCAAAAATGTATGCAACAAACTATAAGTGAACTTTGTTTATATCTATTATTCCAAAGTCTGGTCGAAAGGAATGCTTAGACCTGAAGTCATATAACATATTTAAGTGAAAGCGTGTTCAAGCTCTCTATCCGTAGTAGCGAGGATCGAAGAAAAGAACCGTCGCTAGGAAGCTCCTTCGATTAAGCGAGAACCACGTCGAAAAAGGAGAGACTTCGACTAGAAGGCTTTCCATGTCCCGACCAGTAGCCAGACAAGAGCAGAGCAGAATCTTGAAATAATGAAATATAATATTCATAATCTTAAGCATATCATTCAGTATATAAAGTTATTTGTATGATGCTCCGATTACTCATATATTTCTTTAAGAAAAGAGTGTTGTCGCGCGTGGGAATCATTTAGAAAATGCTCACGACTAGGACCAATACAGCTGATGACATAGAAGTCATTGCCATAGAGTAACAAAGATCCTTAGAAAGGATATCGGAGAGAAAATTGTCTTCTCCGACCAGTTTAAATTAACAACAATGAACGACCAGAATCTAGGTATATATATAAGCAAGGTTACTTTTCTTAATAAATAAACGAATTTATTGAAATTGAAAGAATTGAAAGAATGTAAAAATAATTAAACGTAGAACTTACGCAATTGATCAATGTTCCAAGAATTTGATAAAATTTTCCCATCAGACATAGCTAGTAAATGCGGAACACGGTCGGGTAACCGACCACGGTGTAAGGACCTTCCCATTTGGGAGAAAGTTTATTGTGATTTGCTTGGTTCTGAATTTTTCTAAAAACCAGATCACCTACAGCAAGGCTGCGAGGTTGCACCTTACGACTATGGTACCTTCGCATGGCTTGTTGATAGACTGCTAATCGTACAAGGGCTTGGTTTCGTCGTTCTTCAAGGAAATTGATGTCGTCGAGTCTTCGTTCATTCTGATCGTTCTCGTTAAAACAATCAGTTCGAGCAGAGCCAATTTTGAGTTCTGGAGGAAGCATGGCTTCAGCACCATAAACCAAAAAGAATGGTATTTCACCGTCGTACGACCGTCGTGGGTTGAAACGGCCCATAATATCTGAGATGGGAGTTCTTGAACCCAAGCTCTGACCGTTTGATTAAGCGGTGAATACTCGGCATTTGATCCCTTGTATAATGATACCATTAGCCGCTCAAGCTGCTCTGTTGCTTTGCGGATGAGCAACTGAAGCAAAATGAATTTTGACACCAAGTTCATCGCAGAATTCTTGGAATTGACTCCTAGAGAACTAGGCACCATTATCGTGATTATCTGTTGGGTACACCAAATCGTGTGATCACATTTTCATAAGGAATCTCTTAGCGGCCTCGGTTGTTGTTTTAACAAGCTGGCTCGACCTCGATCTATTTTGTAAACGTGTCAATCATGACGAAAAGGAATTCGAAGCCCCCGGGTGCTCTTGGGAAAGGTCCCAGAATGTCCAGCCCCCATGTTGCAAAAGGCCAAGAAAGAGGAATTGTTTGTAAGGCTTGTGATGGCTGATGTACTTGTCGGCTATGAAACTGACATTGTACGCACTTCGTCACAAGTTCTTTTGCATCATGAAGGGCAGTTGGCCAGTAATATCCTTGCCTGAAGACTTTACCAACCAGAGTTCTGTAGGAATGGTGTGCTCTACAGACTCCTTCATGGATTTCGGGCAGCAACTTAATGCCATCCGTTTGAGATATGCATCTCATCAACACTCCATGAGATCCTCGTTTATGCAAGGTACGTTCGATTAGAGTGTATTATTTGGCTTTTCGTGCTATACGATCAGCCTCTACATCATCTTCCGGAATTATTTCATGCTGAAGATAATTGTAGATCGATGTCATCCAATCTCTACCTTGATCGTGACAGCGCCAACCGTCAACAACCTGTGGAGCATCCATGTTTCTTTGATCGGTTTGTACGACCTGTAAAGAATCATGTATGTTCTCAGAAGGCTCGACTACCGAGGGTGAATCGAGTTACTCGAGAAAAACTCCGGGCGGGATGGTCGACCTCGTAGAGGCCATCCGTGCCAACTGGTCTGCCAGAAAGTTTTCCTTTCTAGGAATATGTTGGATCTGGAAACCGAAGAAGTGCTTTTCGAGTTTCCGTACTTTCGCTAGATAAGATGACATCTTGGTACTCGAGCATTGATACTCTTTCCCTACTTGATTCGGTACTAGTTGGGAATCGCCTTTCACTAGTAATCTGCGAATCCCGAGCGAACGAGCTGCTCGGAGTCCTGCTAGTAAACCTTCATATTCTACCACATTATTTGTGGCAGGAAAATTTAACTAGATGGCGTACTTGATGTGTTCGCTAGTAGGGGATATCAGGATCACTCCAGCCCTCGATCCTTTTAACATCAAGGAACCGTCAAAGTACATTGTCCACTCCTCGTGGTGTTCGTACTCGGGCCCTTGGGTGGGTTCAAGGTTTGTCCATTTGGCAATGAATTCTACTATTGCTTGGGACTTTATTGCTGTTCGTGAAATAAAATGGAGGTCAAACGCCCCTAGCTTAACCGCCCATTTTGCTATTCATCCTGATGATTCCCTGTTTCCAAGGACTTGACCAAGGGGATATCCGGTCGGTACGATCACTTTGTGGGCCTGAAAGTAGTGCCTTAGCTTCCTTGAAGACATAAAGAAACCATAGAGCAACTTTTGTACCTGTGGGTATCTTTCCTTTGGTCCATGTAAGACTTCACTTACGTAATAAATGGTGGTTGGATGTTATCCTTTCTCGACCGATTACTGCTTTTCTTGTTTGTGGTTTCTTTGCCACGTAAATAAGCAATGTTTCTCCGATCTCGGAGACTAAGACCGGGTACTCGTAAGGTACTTTTAAGTTCTTCAAAGGCATCGTTTGCCTCTTTAGTCCACTCGAAACTCCCATGCTTCGAAAAAGTTTAAAGAAAGGTAATCCTTTTTCCCTAACCTTGCTATGAAATGACTTAGTCTTTGCCATCTGTTAGGTTAGTTTTGGACCTCCTTCTTTGTGGTGAGGGCGATGTCAGTCGATAGTCGGTATTTTCTTGGGTTTGCTTCAATACCTCTAGCCAAGACTAGGAAGCAAGCGGTTTTCGGAGAAACTCGAACACACACTTTTAGGATTCAACTTGAGGTTATGCCTTCTCAAGTTGTTGAAAGTTTCTTGTAAGTCGGGGATGTGATTGCCAAGCGTTGGTGGTCTTTACGACGGATCGTCAACGTAAGCTTCTAGATTCGACCTATTTGGGGACTAAAGGTTTTTGCATCAACCTTTGAAAAGTTGCACAGCGTTTTGAGACCAAATGGCATCTTAACATAACGATAAGTGCCATATGGGGTGATGAAGAAGTCTTCTCCTCATCCTCTTTACACATACTAATCTGGTGGTACCACTGAATCGCATCTAGAAAACTTAGTAACTCACACCGGAGGTAGAGTCTATGAGTTGGTCAATGCGTGGAAGGGAAAATCATCCTTCGGACAAGTTTTATTAAGGTCTGTAAAGTCGATACGCATTCGCCATTTCCCATTATTTTTTCTAACCATTACAGGATTGGCAAGCCACTCAGGGTGGTCAACTTCACGAATAAACCCAACCTTGAGGAGTTTGTCAATCTCCGACTGGATTGCTTCTTTCCGATCGTGTGCAAAACGCCACAGCTTCTGCTTGATCGATTTTTTGTTAGGCTGGAGAGCTAGCCTGTGCTCGATCACCTCCCGGGGGACTCCAGGCATATCGGACGCTTGCCAGGCAAACATGTCCTATTTCGCTCGGAGGAAGGAGACGAGCGACTCTTCCTATTTGGGGTCGAGTCTTGCCCCGACCCGAATCTTGCGGGTAAATGAGTCAGTATTTCCTGACCCAAGTGGCGACTTGACGCTGTCCAGAGAAGCACCTTTGTCGAGTGGTACTTCCTTTGTCTGGTCGAAGGGCTTGTGTGTCATCTTCGGTCTCGAGTGTTTGGCCTGCATGGTAGATGGATTAACCTCTCTGGTTGGAAGTTCATCGATCAGTTCAAAGGATTTTCGATCACATACGTAAGTCATTTTTCGATCTCCCCAAATAGTGATGACTCCCTTTGGCCCCGGCATTTTCAAACTCTGATAATCGTAATGCGTGGCTATCAAGAACTTTGCTAATCTTGGATTCGACCAAGAATTACATTGTATCTTGATTCAAAGTTTACCACATCAAATGGAATTTTTTCCATTCGAAAGTTATCTGGCCTTCCGAATGTAACCGGTAGGGAAATTTGTCCTATCGGTTTAGTGGTGGAGCTAGGAACTATGCCATGAAAAGCATATTTCACCGGTTTCACATTTGACATGGGGACCTGCATTTCTTCTAAAGCTCCCGCAAATAATATATTCAAAGAACTACCTCCATCTACTAAGACTCGATTAACTCTACAATTATTAATAGTTGGTTCAACAACAATAGAGAACCTACCTGGTCGAGTCAAAGGGATGGGGCGAAATCTTCTTTCAAGAAAATTGCCGTGTCCGACCACTTTGATTGCTTGATAATGGTCGGAGATTTGTGAGTTGACCTCCGCTCCATGGCCTTGAGATAGCGTTTGGACTCGTATGAAGAAGATCCTCCAAAAATCATGTTGGATGTGTGTTGGGGATCTGGTACTCCATCTCTTAAATCGCCATCCTTGTCCTTTTTGGAGCTCGTTTCTCGGGTTCTGTATTGCGGAAATGGTCCTTTACCTGCATAATAATCCTCTAGTTTCTTTTGCCAGACTCGACAGGTGCACAGATCATGCCCTGCCTATTGGTGAAGTGGACACCACTTCTTGTTTTTCTAGAACCCCTCGGTCGGAGCTTTCGTCTTGCCTCGACCGGTGTAGTCCTTCTTACCCTTCATGAACTTGTCAGGAATGGCTAGGACTTCCTTGTCGCCGGGTCTATGGTTCTTTTTCTTCTTGAGAGATTTCTTATTCTTTTTCTCTGGTTTGTCCAGGCCGGGCTGGGGAATCTTGTCTTTCCGATCAATGGCTTCACACCACTCGATTGCTTCACTAGCAGTGGCATACTTGTCGGCCATGTCAAAAAGCTCAACGGTTGTTCTTGGAGGGTTCATTGCTATGTCCTCTGTAAACCGCCGATTTCTCAGACCTGTTTTAAAAGCCTGAATAACAGATGATTCTGCGACCTCGGGTATAGAATTGCGAACTTGGCTAAACCTCTTGATGTATTGACGTAAAGTCTCATCAGAACCCTACCGATTTCGGTGGAGATCACCCTCCTTCCCAGGGCGGTCGTACGTACCCTAGAAGTTTGCAATTAGAAGATCACAGAGTTGCTCCCAAGTATAGATTGATCCGACCGGTAGGTTCAATAACCACGACCGGGCAGACCCTTCGAGCATGGTGGGTAGATAGTTGGCCATCACATTCTCATCGCCACCAGCAGCTCTGATGGCGGTGGTATATATTTGGAGAAATTCCAATGGGTTTTGAGTCCCATTGAACTTGTCCAAGTTGGCCGGTCGGATCCGGTTAGGCCAATGCACAGCTTGGAGACCTGCAGAGAAGGCTTGACAACCTATGATTGATTCATGGCACCTTTTCTGGGAAGGTGCCGGGTTGTAATCGGTCGGAGACCGGTTCCTAAGATTGGAACGTTGGAACTCCGGTGTGCCGATCCGGTCGTAGACATTGATGTGATGCCTTCGGCCGCCTACTTGATTCAGACGATGTCAGAGATCATCAGGTCCAAGTGATGGTTCTTCTCGACGTGATGAGGGAGTGACTACCTGGAATAGCCTTCTCCCCTCGTGACTCCTTGGTTGGAATCGTCGAGGAGGCCTTGGTATCGATTGTTCCCTAGCATGACCATGTTGCCCCCTGCTGAGGGAGGAACGTTGGGATGAAGTCATAGTTTGACTCCCTGAAACCCTTTGTTCCCAGTACACTTCCGTGCGCTGCATTGTCTGTTGGAGAATTTCGGATACTTGACCTACGAGTTGTACAAAACACGGGTTTACGCTAAAGTAGGATCGAATTATTTAACATATCTTGAACACGTCGTAAGTTTTTATGCGATTCTGAGAAGGTCTCGGGGGTTCATCTTTGGTCGGGCGTCGCAGAACTGAACCTTCCCCTGACCTTCGGATTTGATCTATCCTATCAGTTACTCTAGGTGGGGCAATGCCAGGTGAGTTAACTGATTGACGTCGATCAGCTCCGTTGCCTCCGGAAGTTGGTGCCTAATGGCCCGGATCATCTCTAACAACACGTGATGGCGTGGTAGAGAATGTAGGACCATGCAGGGCATCTTGATTTTCATCTCCGATCGCATTAACTTCGTGCCTCCAGTACCGATCTTCCAATGAGCTTCCATCGTAACTAATGGAGAGCTTCTCAGTGTTTCTGCCAGAAGTTTCCACGACGGAGGCGGTGGAAATGAGCACCTCTCGAGGTCTCCTCGGCTGATCCGACAAATTGTCGATCATTATCTTTGAGTGTGATCATCCCCACATGCCCTACAACCAGTGGAGGCTTCATCGACACCGTCACCAGATGTCAGTTGACTCCTGAAATTGCCAGAAGCTGTAGGAGAGTATCTTTCAGCCATGATTTCATTGAGGGTATAGAGATTTTCGACTGGTGGCACTGAAATTTCTTCACCTGTTTTGCCGGTCGGAGAGACCAGGCTTGAAGAGATCCCCTGACATTCCGAGCTGATCGGAATGGCTGGTTTCTCTGATTGCGCCACTAGTAGTGGTGGCGCATCCTCGTCCATCCGGTCGACCTCGCTATCGTTGGCGACGTGCGAGCCGGTGGAGGAGGAAGAAGAGGATGACATGTCATTTTCCTCCATGGCACGGATGCATCCTTCCAAGTCGAGGTAAGCGTAGTCCGCCAAGTCGAACCAATTCTCCTCGTTCCAAACTCCGGGCATAGTCGCATGAGCGATTGTAGGAATTTGGGCGAAGGTTTTTACGAGCGAAGAATTTCTTCAGGAAACTTACGTTTTCTTCCCCACGGACGGCGCTAGTTGTCGACGATCGAATCGCCGATCTTACAAAAATGAAAGAGGGAAATGACGTGAAATGTCCTGGGATGGAATGGGGGCCGCTCTTTATTGATATGAACTGGATTTACAAGACTTGACTAGGAACTACCCTAAATACACTGAATATGAGGAATGTTTAACTAAGTAACCAGGCTTAGACTCTAAGTCTAAGACTGACTATCTTGTTTCTAATTCCACCGCTTAGGCTTCTGTGTTTGTCTTTTCTTGTTCTTTTGTCCCCGTCCCTTCGTCTTCTGCGTTCCACCCTTAAATACCTCTTGAAGAGGTGTCAGTTACTTCTGGAGAAGGCGTCCCTGGTGAAACGTTACGACTGGTCGGAACGGTAAGATAGTTAACAGTGTGCCAACTTCCTTGCGGTTGTCTGTGAGATGCTTAACCGCAGGGTAGTTAATTGTCAGTGTCTCAGGATTATATCATCGCACGGTTTGGAACATATAACACATGTTCCATTCATCATATGGTAAGAAATACCACTTCATAGCTTTTCCAAACAGCTATCTGGTCGGAGCCTAGGCACAAAGCCTTGTCCGACCAGGGTACCCATCGTGTAACCTCTGGAATCTTCACGACCAGTGAGGTCGTTAGCCTTAGGGGTTACGATCACGAAGACGTATAGTCTTTTTATGTATTAAATTAATACATAAAGGTTTTAATCCTCGTCACTTATCACAGATGATTTTTAATGCAAACCCTTTGTGATGAGATATTTATCATAGACGGTTCGTATTAAGAACCGTCTGTGAAGTAACCGTCTATGATATTAGCTCATTATAGATAGTTCTTAGCGTACCAGTAACAGAGATAGCCGCTGTGATAATTAAAACTGATAGTTATGGGGAACCATCGTGATGAGGCGTCTAGTATAGCCTTTTTTTTGTAGTAGTGTTAATATTAAAAAATTTAGAGACTTACGGGATCTCTATCGCTAGTTGGAGTGGTCCTGTCGCCATCTCAACTAGCGACAGAGACCTCTCTGCACTGTTCTAAACTCTGTCACTATTCTCTAGACTAGTGTCGCTATTTGGAATGACGACGGGACAAGTTCGCCATTTTAAATGGCGATAATAGCCTAGTTTTGTTAAAAAAAATTGAATATTTATTTTTGTATTTTTTTAAAATAATATTATTTCAGAAAAAAAATCGCAAAACACTAGCTGCCATGTAACGAACAGCAGCAGCCAGTCGGACCAAAAAAACCGACACCATGCTCAGGCCGAGCAGCATCCAGCCATCAACAACCAGATGCAGGCTAACACTAACAGACCAAACCACAAAAAATAGTGGCAGCCCAAAATAACCGCAACAACCAGCCGCAGCCGCCCATCAAAACTGTTTGCTCAAAATAGAGGCCCATAAAGTTCATAATTTGTCCAATAGAAACTGAAGGTCGAGTAGTAGTGCTAGCAGCCCAAAATCAGCCCACATGTGAAGCCCATAGCTTAAGAGCGCACACTGGATTAGCAAATTCAGTTGTTTACCGCCTTGGTGCACCTTCAGTTTAATTTTTCCACGGCGGTTACTCATAATAAAGTTGTGTCTTTTCAATCTTAATTATATCATTTGTTTCGCCGTGTGTTTTGAAACAAGTGGTTCCAGAGTGAAGCCGCTGCCGCTCACCCAGGAGAGATCAATGCAATCATACAATAGTTTCTCGGGGATGTCCAAGAAATCTCCGACTGTCGAAGACTTCCGCTGCGTCCGTGATACGATTGGATCTGCTATTGTCATCTACACTGTTCCGATGAGAGCAACTTGGTGCAGATCCGACTCGTCACCGGGGTGCTTCATACTGCAATCACCCCGCTGCTTACTTGTCCTTGACTGCTGTACTGATCACCTCTTCTTTTGGATCGTGCCTTCGCCGGCTTGGTCTTCTCGCCGTCCCTGGGATTTGCTTCGACTCAACGCTACCGCCTCCTTCGGCCAGCAATTGAGCTGTCGGACCATCCATTCCATGTTGAGGTGCTTAGTGGCCATCGCATGAAGAGGGACACATGTGGTGGTCCAAACCGAAGATGAACACACATGAACACAATAGAATCCTAGAATGCGAATGCAAGAATAGAAGAAATTTTTTTTGTCGCTGGAACAATAGTAGTTTTTCTGATTTTCTCTTACTCTATTGCTCTTGTTCACAAAATCTGATTACAAGGGTGCTTTGTTATTTATAGCAAACGACTATTCATATCCGGAAAGGATTCTACGTATACTGAAGGGATATCACACAAACTCTACAATTCATAATGAATACTGATTAAATACTGTAGGACTACGTAAACAAACTCTACGTAAAATCTAGATATACCATATGCACAAAGATTACTAACAAATCAATCCCTAATCTTTGTGCACTTACTTATGGAGGCAATCGATCTCAACTACGACTTGCCCAACTGTTACTTAATACAGGATGGCGAACACATCCCCTCAACGTTTTGAACTCAACTCCACACAATCGACTCACGATGGCAAATACATCTCCTCAATATTCCGGACCCAACTCCACAGACACATACACAAATACGGCACCACAACTGCCTAATACCAACACAACGCTTTCACCTTGGCAATGCGCAACTCATCTTGTGTTCCATCGACGTGCACCACTATCTATTTTGTTACATCCTCAACTTAATAAAGAGAATTATTATGCATCTCATGAGCATGCATCATGTTTTCAAACTTTTGCATAATTTATTGCACTAGAAAAATCTTAAACAAGTGCTAAACCTACACCATGTAATTCAATTCCAAATGAAAACAGGAACAAAACCTTATGAACACCCTCTGAAAATAATTTATTCAAATACTATAGTAATTATAATGAATTAATATAATTTTTTCCAAATTTTTGGGACTGGTTCAAACCTTGAGAAAATTCAAACATCATTTAATGACATACACTAAGTTTGAATTTATTACATACCCATTATATCTTGAACAGTAGTGTTCAATAATTTTTATGGGTGCTAGACCTTCCCAGGAACTCCTGTGATTTATTTCACAATTTTAGGAAATTTATTCCTATGTTTAACACCTTGGTCAAAGTGGAGAAAACAATTTAAAACCTAGTCAAACCCTAAAACCCAATCTGGTCAAGTACTGTTCATCGGGCTCGAGTCCGACGCAGCAACCTGGCTCGGCCCAACCGCCTAGATGCACCATCGCATGCAAGCGTTGGATCAAAATTCAGCGGCCCAGATCTCGCCATTGTTTCGGCCGGTCCAAAACCTTCATCCACTCTGAGCCGTCCGATTGAAAATCGACGGCCCAAATTGCGTACCCCTTTAGGATGAACCACGCGACCCATTCTAATCTGCGCCATCTGAAATCAGCGCCGGCGCGAGTCACTTAACCCCGCTTGGTAGCAAGAATGAGTCGCTGCCACGCCGGACCCGATCGCTTTTGTCTTCAACCTCCTGTCAGCTCACGCAGAGCTTCGACGCCACGCGGCCGCGAGCGCCTGTGCAGCTCCATCAACGCCGTGACCGCACCGCGTCCATTGGCCACTCCGGAGCGCTCTCCACTTGACGCCGCCTCCACTCCGTCCATTGCCCGGGATAATACCCCCTCAGCACCCCCTTTCTTCCTCACTCTTCCTCTCGGTGGCTGAGGAAGGGGAAGCTCTCCCGTGCGTATCCCTCGGGTGAGTCTCCTCTGCGTGGTAGCCCTCGATTCCTTGATCAATACCCTTTCCATTTTTGTTCATACAAACTTCTATGGTTGCTTGTAGCTCCCGGTGCATCTTCGAGATCTCGGCTCGTTCCAGAGCACGCTCCGCCGGACACCTCCGTGGCTTCTCTGTGTCCGGGAGGTATTGTCCTAAACCTAGCGCGTCACTTTGCGCCTTTTTGCTTAGTAATCAAAACCCCTCAACTAATTTGGGTGTTGCACGACAGGGTTTCGTTGATTTGAAGAAATCACGGTTTCGGTCTAAGAACTGTCCCTTCGTCTCCCACTTCCTTGATAAGCCATTCTTCAATTCCTTAGTCTCGGCATTCTTGTTTAGTCCTTAACCCTTTGCGACCACTCATTACCTCTCGGTTCACCAGATTGAGCTCTCCCCGTTGAAGCTTGTCGCCGCCACCCTCTTCTCCGGTGCCGACACTGCTCCAGCTACTTCAAGCTTCCACAAGCACGCTCCTCTACTCAGGTAGCTATCTTGTAGCCCCTAGGACCCCAAGCACTCGTTGTATGGTCACTGCGGAGCTTTATTTCGTGCATGCATGGTTCACATAGTGGACGCCGCCGCTTAGCTCCGGCTAGCCGCCGGCATGGACCACCTTAGGCGCTGTAACCACACCCATTAGACGCGCAAGGTTATTGCGCAACTATCCTAGCCCTTGGCCGGCTCCGCCATGGTGCGTAGCGCCGGCGAGCCGCCGGGCAAGCGTGCGGTCCTGTTGTCGTACTCGGACAGGCACTGTAGCAAGATCGTTGTCGGGTTAATGGTGATCATTAGCAGTTAATCGCTGTCTTAACGCTATAATGAGTCGCTGTCGTGTGGGGCCGTGCATAGAAAATAGGGGAGATAAGCGAGAGCGACTGAGAGACTGACGAGTGGGCCCGCGGCCTTAAGCCCCGTGTGCTAGGCACGCGCGTGCGTGGACCAAGTCCGTGGACCGAGCCACTGACTAAGGGACCCACCTGTTAGGACAAATTTTGAAATCGGAGTTAAAATGGAAAGCGCATTCACTCTGGGCCTTTGGTCAGCGTCAGTGGCTAGCGCTATGCTTGGTAAGAAAAGTAGTAAATGAATTAGAAAATCTGAAAACGAATTATTTGTACATTGTAAAATATGTATGACTTCAAAAATACATAACTAATTCATCTTACCTCCAAAATGGATGAAACCACTTCTGGTAATTTTTATTTTTGATGAACTTTATATTAAAATTGATTGCAAACATGTCTCTATAGCAGAGAGTATTATTATGGAAAATGATCCATAAACTTAATATTTTTACAATAGAAAAAGGCTGATAACTTTAAAAATGGATAACTAATTCATAAAAATTCCAAATGAGGTAAACTCAACTATTCTGGTCTTGTAATAATATTCACTATTTATCCATATAATCCTTATACCCTCCACTGCTCTACAAAATTTGACCTCATAATTAAATTACTCAAAGAGAGCATTTTGAAAACTGAAAATTCAAATCGTAATAACTCTCACATGCTAAATCCAAATGAAATGATTCTTTCACCTAAATTAATCTAAAATCATGATTTAGCTACTATAGAAAAATTATGCATTTTTGAGTATTTTGAATTTTTGAGTATTTCTCGATGCTTATTCGATATTATATTTATCTAGATACCGAGCCTATCGATATTGACCTATACGCTGCTGAAGAAGAGCAACTGAGTTACCAGCAAGGCAAGCATCATTTGAACTTTATTTTGCATCATATTTGACCCCAGTTTTGTTAAGTTAGTGCAATGATAATTGCTTGCATGCTATTTTTGATAACGTCGCTATTTTTGTGATGTGTAGATTAGTTATCTCCTAATTCATTGAGGTTATCCTTGAATTACTCCGGCACCACATGCTTAAGTTAGAATGGTTGAAATATATTGTTCGGGTTTGTTTAGCCATGCAAGTCTAGAACTGGTAGTCGATTGTCGGGAATAACCCGACAATTATGGGATACACACAACTTTCTTTATATACTGTTGGTTCATATCTTCGTATCTGTTTTATTAGTTAAATTTTGTCATTTTAAATGAGCATTTGGTCTAGACAAGCGATGGTTAGTGATGGTGCCTTTGTGCGCGAGATTTGGGTAAGTGGTTGACTTGTCCGGACAATTAAGGACTGAACTTTGGTAACATCTTTGATTCAAGTAAAACTCGTGCTATCACACGCGGTGTATGGGCACCGCTTAGTTAAGTAAGGGGTTGGTATTGTTGGGTTGATGACTGGTGGTGTGAGGGCATATATGTGTTCCATCGCATATATGTTCCATAAGGGTGCCGATTGCAATTCTTTATTGTGAGGTGAGCCCTCTTTAAACTTTATTGATTGGGTTGGCATTTCGGCACAACTTGCGTGCCGTTTAGTTGTAGGTGGGTAGCCTACACTTAAATGGGGTTACGTCGGCGTATGGGTGAGTCAACTCAATGGTATCAACTTGCTGAAAAATACTAAGTCTTGGTTTACCGTAGGCATACCAAAGGAAGTATGCTATATTGGAGGCATCCGGAGGCTTACGGGCTAATCAAGTCGTGTGGGTAAAGTAGTACACCCCTGCAGGGTATCAATCTATTCGAATAGCCGTGTCCATGGGCGACCACTTGAGTTACATGGTTGCTATTGTTAGTCTTGGAATTAAAATTGTGGTAATAACTTGGTATCGTCATGAATGGGATGTTCATGCTTGTTGTTGTATCAAAGTGGACAGCCACTTTGTCATTTGTATGATTCATTTGTTATTCAATTTACTACTTATTCACATGCTTTACTTCTACTTCAAATCTGATTTTGAAATGGCACTTGAAAAACTAGTATGTGTAGGTTGTAAATTGTTGCGTCTCTTTTGCAAAAACTAAGCCACTATGAGTCATCCTTTGGAACAACCTCTAGCATGATTAATTTTTATTTGTGTAAGACTTGCGAGTACCTTTGTACTCAACCCGGTTGCTACAATTTCAAGTGAGGAAGTGTATGAGCCCGTTGAGTTTGTTAGCGCCGATATTGGCGACGCTAATGAGTAATGCTATCATTTAACTCCCAGTCGGTTGCCGATGGGTTATGGGGCATACCATGCTGGATATTTTGGTTTATTTACTTGCTTCCACTGCTACTTAATACTCTTATTTGAATTTGGCTGGTCGGCCGTTTGTAATGGATGTAAACTTTAACTATCACGTTGTATGTCTTTTGAACTATCTATGTATGTTGTTGTATGGATGTGATCAACGTTGTATGAGAGTATGAGCATATTGGTTGCTGATCTTGGGAGCCAATATGATTGCATACTCGCTGTTCGTGGCTTCCTATTTAACTCACTAAGTGTAGTGCTTGACTTGTTGGAGAACCGACAATCATGTAGTGCTCGTAGGGGAGCAGCGCGCATGATCGTCGGGGCTTTAGTTGTAGTCAGGCTTTTCACTAAGATTGAGTTAAGTTGGAATTCATTTACTTGAGGCCTTAGAGTTATGTCCTTAAGACCTTGTTTAGTCTCGGTCTTACGGAGATAACCCGAGGGTCCTCACAGTGTTGGTATCAGAGCCATACTGACTGTAGGTTAGAGATAGCATGGGCGTTAAGTTTAGCAAGTCTCTTGGTCAAAATGTTTTTAAGTTATCAAAATTACTTTGGAAAGTTTAAGTGAGGGATATCTTTTATTCCTCGTCCATCTTAGTATCATTTCTTACCTTATTCTGGTTTTGATTTGCAAAACTAACTTATCTTGTCCTTCTTGTCCTTTAGATGAACCCTCAATACCTTGTTCGGGAGACTCAAGCTGAGAATGTGGGAGGATACCCGGAGTTACTAAGAGACATGATGTGGAGGGCCAACTTCACCTACCAGCCGACGTACTCCATCTATCGACGAGACCGAGGGCCAGGAATGGAGGAGTACCTGGCCGTAGCCGACATAATTGCCAAGCGTGTTATTGGAAGCATTCCATATCGATTTCAGGCACGAGGCACTTCTGAGGCCATGGCGCTTCAGGAAGTGGCTCGAGTGGCCATGAGTCGTCTTCGCTATGATTTGACCGAACTGTCCCAAATTACCGATGACCATTTCCCCATGCAAGCGCATCTTTGGGGAAGTGGCGAGTTCGCCAGATTCGATTAGGGAGGATCCCAAGTCCGACAATTGGCGGAGGGTGCACACTATGGACTTGATGCATCGTTGCACCATGCATGAGTTGTGGGAGGCGGCGCCGTCTCATCATAGCTCAAGAGCACTGCGACTTATGCATGACATGAGGCTTATTCATCTTGATGTCTTTGTATGGAGCTAATCGATTTCCCCTACCTTTCTGCCACGCAGTATCGCCTTCCGTAGTAGAAGGCCATCTTAATGGCATAGGATCACCTTTGCGCCTCCTAACCTAGGGGACCCGACGATATAGGATCCCCTGGATGTCACCTTCTAGATGAGTTTCCGGTGAACTTTGACCGGAACAATATCTAGGATGCTAGGGTAGTAAGCTCGCTGTCCTGTCATGTGTTCAGCGATGCGTGTATCTTTAAAATTCTTGTAATAGCCTAGTAATTGTTGGAACTTTCGTGTTATTTGCAAGAACTTTTATTCCGGACAGTTACCATTCGCCTTGGGGCTAATCAATGTAATTGTACCAGAACTCTATGAATGGTTTTATTGGATCTTGTACTGGCCTTAGTGCCTTGGTACCCCATTTGGTGTTATGTTCTTGCGTATTTTTGTGTATTTATCATTATGCATGTTTATGTATAACTTATTAAATTTATCTAACCATCCTTGTCACTCTGGGATGTGAGTCCCAACACTCGCTCGAGAGCCTTGGCGTGATGAGGGGTCTCCACCCTTAGAACCGCGTTCAACTGCTTTGGGTGAATCTTCTCACCAGCATCATTAGCGGGGTCGCACACCCGAGGGGACACTTCCACCGCCCCTACCATGGCGGAAGTGTTGGCTCAAATAGAGAGGAACCATATGGACGAGACCAGGATCCTTGAGGCTATTGCTCGCAACACCTCTCCTGCTCCTGTAGCAGCAGGGGGAGGTGGAAATCATAGAGCTCACGGAGGTCTCGCTGACTTTCAGCGAACTAACCCTCCCACCTTTGCGGGCACTGAGGACCCAATGGAGGCCGAAGATTGGCTACGGGACATTGAGAAGAAGCTAGCTATTGCTCAGTGCATGGGCATTAAGAAGGTACTCTTCGCCAGCTATCAGCTGGAGGGTGTTGCCAGCACATGGTGGGACAACTTCTCTGCCATGCAACTCGACGGAGCGTTAGTCATGTAACAATTCGCCTGACTTTCGTGGAGGCCCATATTCCTGATGGGGTCATGTCCATCAAGCAGCAGCAGTTTCTTGCCTTGAAGCAAGAAAAGAAGTCTGTCACCGAGTACCTTCACGAGTTCAACTCATTGGGCCGTTATGCACCTGATGACGTCTCCACCGATGCCCGCCGCTAGAGCCGTTTCATGAACGGCTTGACTGAGGAGATGCAGTTGGCTCTAGCTGTACATGACTTCCGCAATTTCCAGCACATGGTGAACAAGGCCATAGTGGTGGAGCACAAGAATCTTGTTGTAGAGAGTCAAGAAGAGGAAGAAGTTAGCTCGAGTGCGGCTAGCGGCGATTTTCCCGAACGGACCTGGACCGCCCGGGCATCTCGTTATCGGCTCGGTGCCACCGAGGACTTCTCGATGACTCCACGAGATTCTTTCCCGGTGAACAGTGGTACAATGGGGTAAGCCCCAAAGCGATAGTCCCTACCAGCCCAATGTCACTTGCTTTCCTTTGTGGTCGCCAGGCCACTATCCAGATAAGTGCCTCGCCAAGCGGCGAGGATGCCTCAGACTTCTGAGCTCCTACACCTTCAGGTGTGACCAGGACCTCCACCACCTCCGAGGGCAGCATCTACCCTCCTCGGGTCCCTGCACGTGGCCGAGTCAACCACGTCACTACTGAGGAGGCAAGCGGCGCTCCGGACGTCGTATTGGGTACACTTCTTGTTAATTCTTGTCCAGCATCAGTTTTATTTGATTCAGGAGCATCTCATTCATTCATAAAAAGGGAATATGCTGCACTTAATCAATTTGAGATAGTTAAGCTTTAGCCACCTTATCAAATTCGATCCAGGGATCATTTTTCCAAACCGATCAAGTGCTGTCGAGGCGTGAAGGTGGAAATTCATAAGAATGACTTCTTGACTAATTTAATTGTGATAAATTCAGTGGGTATTGATGTGATTTTAGGGATGGATTGGCTGTCCAAAAATCAGGGAAAGATCGATTGTGCTCAACGGTCTATTTCAGTCACAAGTGATGACAGGAGTCTAGTTGTCTTTTACCCCTTTAGTGGGCGATTCACATCTTTATGCCTTGGAAGCTAGTACCTCTATTGATTTGGATGAGGTACTAGTGGTATGTGAATATCCAGATGTTTTTCCAGAAGAACTCCCAAGCATGCCCCCTGACCATGAAGTCGAATTCGTCATCGAGCTTGCACCCGGTACCGCGCCAATTTCAAAACGGCTGTATCGGATGCATCCTAATGAGTTGGTTGATTTGAAAGCACAACTCAAGGAACTTCAAGATAAGGGATTCATTAGGCTGAGCTCCTCGCCTTGGGGATGCCCGGCTATCTTTGTCAAGAAGAAGGATAAGAGTTTATGGATGTGTGTCGACTACCGTCCGTTAAACGAGGTCACTGTCAAGAACAAATATCCGCTGCCAAGGATAGATGATTTGTTCGATCAATGGAATGGAGCCCAGGTTTTCTCCAAGGTTGATTTGAGGTTGGGCTACCATCAAATCAAAGTCGAGCGAAAGCGACATTCTCCTCTCGCTCACTGTGCATGCGAGTACCTTTGTCATGTCTTTCGGATTGACAAATGCTCCAGCATACTTCATGAACCTCATGAATTCAGTTTTCATGGAGTACTTAGATAAGTTTGTTGTCGTATTCATCGATGATATCCTTATGTACTCAAAGACTGATGAAGAACACATGCAGCACCTTCGTCTTGTGTTGGAAAAGCTTCGGCAACATCAACTTTATGCAAAGTTCAGCAAATGCGAGTTCTGGCTTCGGGAAGTTAGTTTCTTGGGTCATATCCTATCCAAGGGTGGTGTCGCTGTTGATCCAAGCAAAGTGAGAGATGTGCTTGACTGGAAACAACCCAAGAGCGTCACAGACATTCGTAGTTTTCTTGGACTTGCGGGATACTACCGCAGATTTATCAAGGACTTCTCCAAGATTGCGAGACCAATGACCCAATTATTAAAGAAGGAGAAGAAGTTTGAATGGTAAGCGGAATGTGAGGAAAGCTTTCACACCTTGAGAGATCTTCTGACCAAAGCTCCAGTGCTCATCCTGCCTAATATTCATAAGAGCTTCGATATTTATTGTGATGCATCTCGTCACAGGCTCGGTTGTGTGCTTATGCAAGAGGGCCAAGTGGTGGCGTATGCGTCGAGGCAATTGAGGCCTCATGAAGCTAATTATCCCACGCATGACTTGGAGCTTGCAGCTGTGGTTCATGCTTTGAAGATTTGGCGGTATTACCTCATTGGTAATCGTTGCGAGGTTTACACCGACCACAAGAGTCTCAAATATATTTTCACCCAAGCCGATCTGAACTTGAGGCAAAGAAGGTGGCTTGAGTTGATCAAGGACTATGATATGGGACTTCATTATCACCCCGGGAAAGCTAATGTGGTGGCCGATGCATTGAGCAGAAAATCTCAATGCAACTGTTTGTCGATAACTCCATTTTCGGCAGGGTTGTGTGCTGCAATGCAACGGCTGCACCTAGAGATAATTGAAGAAGGTTCTCTTGCTGCCCTAAGTGTGAATTTTACACTTGAGGACCAGATTAGAGAAGCCCAAAAGACTGATATGGAAGTAGCAAAGATCTGGGAGGAAATGAAGAAAGGCAAAGCCAAATGTTTCAAAGAAGATGTGCATGGTGCCCTTTGTTTCGGAAACCGCTTGGTAGTACCATTTGATTGCAACTTGAGAGAACTAATTCTCAAAGAGGCTCATGACTCCAAGTTCTCTATTCAACTAGGTAGTACCAAGATGTACCAAGATGTGAAGAAATGGCTTTGGTGGAGCCAAATGAAGCGACAAATCGCTCAATATGTTGCCGAGTGTGATGTATGCCAAAGAGTCAAGGCTGAGCATTTGAAGCCAGCAGGTACTCTACAACCCCTGCCCATTCCCAAGTGGAAATGGGAAGAAGTTGGCATGGATTTCATCACCGGCCTCCCAAGGACACAAGCTGGGTCCGATTCCATATGGGTGATTGTCGATCGTCTAACAAAGGTTGCTCACTTTATTCCTTTCAAGACCACTTACACTGGAGTCAAGTTAGCAGAACTGTACATCTCCAGGATTGTTTGTGTTCATGGCGTACCAAAAGTGATCGTATCTGATAGAGGCCCTCAATTCACATCACATTTCTGGGGATGCTTGCACAAAGCAATGGGGACCAATTTATCTTTCAGCTCTGCTTATCACCCGCAAACTGACGGTCAAACCGAAAGGGTGAACCAAATTTTAGAAGACCTTTTGCGGACTTGTGTGCTGTCCTATAGCAAGAATTGGGAGAAATACTTACCTTTTGCGGAGTTCTCCTACAACAATAGCTTCCAATCAAGTATACAAATGTCACCCTTCGAGGCATTATATGGGAGAGCTTGTAGGACACCTTTGAACTGGTCCGAAGCTGGTGAGAGGCCATTTTATGGTCCAACCTTGGTGGAGGATGCGGAAGAACAAGTTCGTGTCATCCGTGAGCGACTTCGGATGGCTCAATCTCGTTAGAAGTCCTATGCCAACCGTCGTCGACGTGAGTTGAGTTTCAAAGTGGATGATCATGTCTATCTTAAAGTCTCTCCAATGAAAGGAATGCATCGATTCCAAGTCAAAGGCAAATTGGCACCTCGCTACATCGGATCATTCCGGATTCTAGCAAAATTGGGATCCGTGGCATATCGATTGGAATAGCCACCCTCGCTTTCTGATGTGCACGATGTGTTCCATGTTTCACAATTGAAAAAGTGTCTTCGTGTCCCAACCAAAGCCACTGAGTTGGAAGAACTCGACTTGCAACCCGATCTTTCTTATCAGGAGCGTCCTATTCGCATTCTTGAAGAAACCGAACGCAAGACAAGGAATTGCAATATCAAGTTCGTCAAAGTGCAATGGAGTAATCATACCGAAGATGAAGCTACATGGGAATGTGAGGATCAATTCCGACAAGTCTATCCAAACCTTTTCCTTGAAGTGCCTTCGTATCAAGAAAGGCAAGGTTAAACAAAGCAACGGTAAGGAAAATGTTATAATTTTTGTAATCTTGTAAAGTATCATAGCACTATCTTTAAAGGAAATCAAAACAACAAATGCTATAATTCCTTAGAACCTTTCCATCCAACTTCCACCCTACCCGATCTCGGGGACGAGATCTTTTGTAAGGGGGGGAGGTTTGTCACATCCTCATCTTAATAAAGAGAATTATTATGCATCTCATGAGCATGCATCATGTTTTCAAACTTTTGCATAATTTATTGCACTAGGAAAATCTTAAACAAGTGCTAAACCTACACCTTGTAATTCAACTCCAAATGAAAATAGGAACAAAACCTTATGAACACCCTCTGGAAATAATTTATTCAAATACTATAGTAATTATAATGAATTAATATAATTTTTCCCAAATTGTTGGGACTGGTTTAAACCTTGAGAAAATTCAAACATCATTTAATGACATACACTAAGTTTGAATTTATTACATACCCATTATATCTTGAACAGTAGTGTTCAATAAATTTTATGGGTGCTAGACCTTCCCAGGAACCCTTGTGATTTATTTCACAATTTTAGGAAATTTATTCCTATATTTAACACCTTGGTCAAAGTGGAGAAAACAATTTAAAACCTAGTCAAACCCTAAAACCCAATCGGTCAAATCTTTGTTCATCGGGCTCGAGTCAAATAGCGACAACTTTGGCTCGGCGAACCACCTAGATGCACCATCGCATGCAAGCTTTGGATCAAAATTCAGCGCCCCAGATCTCACCACTGTTTCGGCCGGTCCAAAACCTTCATCCACTCTGAGCCGTCCGATTGAAAATCGACAGCCCAAATCGCGTACCCCTTCGGGATGAACCACGCGACCCATTCTAATCTGCGCCGTCCATCTGAAATCCAATGGCGGCGCCGAGTCATAACCCCGCCGATCTTGTGCTTGTCGTCGGCACGCCGCCCACCACCGATCGATTTGTCTTCAACCTCCGTCGGCTCACACAGAGCTTGGCGCCCTGTGGCCTTGGCGCTGCTTGCGAGCTCCATCAACGCCGTGACCGCACCGCGTCCGTTGGCCACTTCGGAGCGCTCTCCACTTGACGCCGCCTCCACTCCGTCCATTGCCCGGGATAATACCCCTTCAGCACCCCCTTTCTTCCTCACTCTTCCTCTCGGTGGCTGAGGAAGGGGAAGCTCTCCCGTGCGTATCCCTTGGGTGAGTCTCCTCCGCGTGGTAGCCCTCAATTCCTTGATCAATACCCTTTCCATTTTTGCTCATACAAACTTCTATGGTTGCTTGTAGCTCCCGGTGCATCTTCGAGCTCTCGGCTCGTTCCGGAGCACGCTCCGCTGGACACCTCCATGGCTTCTCTGTGTCTGGGAGGTATTGTCCAAAACCTAGCACGTCACTTTGCGCCTTTTTGCTTAGTAATCAAAACCCCTCGACTAATTTGGGTGTTGCACGACAGGGTTTCGTTGATTTGAAGAAATCACGGTTTCGGTCTAAGAACTGTCCCTTCGTCTCCCACTTCCCTTCGGTAAGCCATTCTTCAATTCCTTAGTCTCTCAGCATCCTTGTTTAGTCCTTAACCCTTTGCGACCACTCATTACCTCTCTGGTTCACCAGATCGAGCTCTCCCCGTTGAAGCTTGTCGCCGCCACCCTCTTCTCCGGCGCCGACACTGCTCCAGCTACTTCAAGCTTCCACAAGCACGCTCCTCTGCTCAGGTAGCTACCTTGTAGCCCCTAGGACCCCGGGCACTCGCTGTATGGTCACTGCGGAGCTTTATTTCGTGCATGCATGGTTGCCATAGTGGACGCCGCCGCTTAGCTCCGGCTAGCCGCCGGCATGGACCACCTCAGGCGCTGTAACCACACCCATTAGACACGCAAGGTTATTGCGCAACTATCCTAGCCCTTGGCCGGCTCTGCCATGGCGCGTAGCGCCGGCGAGCCAGCCGAACGCCGTGATCTGTTGTCGTACTCGGACGAACCTTTGTAGCAAGATCGTTGTCGGGTTAATGGTGATCATTAGCGTTAATCATTGTCTTAGCGCTTTAATGAGTCATTGTCGTGTGGGGCGTGCGCGAAAATAGGGAGATAAGCGAGAGCGGCGAGAGAGCGACGAGTGGGCCCTTGCATGCCTTAAGCCCGTCGCTAAACGCATGCGTCGTGGACCAAGTCCGTGGACCGAGCCACTGACTAAGGGACCCACCTGTTAGGACAAATTTTGAAATCGGAGTTAAAATGGAAAACGCGCTGTTCACCGGGCCCGCTGGTCAGCGTCAGTGGCTAGCACTACGCTCAGTAAGAAAAGTAGTAAATGAATTAGAAAATCTGAAAACGAATTATTTGTACACTGTAAAATATGTATGACTTCAAAAATACATAACTAATTCATCTTACCTCCAAAATGGATGAAACCACTTCTGGTAATTTTCATTTTTGATGAACTTTATATTAAAATTGATTGCAAACATGTCTCTATAGCAGAGAGTATTATTATGGAAAATGATCCATAAACTTAATATTTTTACAATAGAAAAACGGTGATAACTTTAAAAATGGATAACTAATTCATAAGAATTCCAAATGAGATAAACTCAACTATTCTGGTCTTGTAATAATATTCACTATTTATCCATATAATCCTTATACCCTCCACTGCTCTACAAAATTTGACCTCATAATTAAATTACTCAAAGAGAGCATTTTGAAAACTGAAAATTCAGATCGTAATAACTCTCACATGCTAAATCCAAATGAAATGATTCTTTCACCTAAATTAATCTAAAATCATGATTTAGCTACTGTAGAAAAATCATGCATTTTTGAGCATTTTGAATTTTTGAGTATTTCTCGATGCTTATTCGATATTATATTTATCTAGATACCGAGCCTATCGATATTGACCTATACGCTACTGAAGAAGAGCAACTGAGTTACCAGCAAGGCAAGCATCATTTGAACTTTCTTTTGCATCATATTTGATCCTAGTTTTGTTAAGTTAGTGCAATGATAATTGCTTGCATGCTATTTTAGATAACGTCGCTATTTTGGTGATGTGTAGATTAGTTATCTCCTAATTCATTGAGGTTATCCTTGAATTACTCTGGCACCAAATGCTTAAGTTAGAATGGTTGAAATATATTGTTCGGGCTTGCTTAGCCATGCAAGTCTAGAACCGGTAGTCGATTGTCGGGAATAACCCGACAATTATGGGATACACACAACTTTCTTTATATACTATTGGTTCAGATCTTTGTATCTGTTTTATGAGTTAAATTTTGTCATTTTAAATGAGCTTTTGGTCTGGACAAGCGATGGTTAGTGATGGTGCCTTTGTGCACGAGATTTGGGTAAGTGGTTGACTTGTTTGGACAATTAAGGACCGAACTTTGGTAACATCTTTGATTCAAGTAAAACTCATGCTATCACACGCGGTGTATGGGCACCGCTTAGTTAAGTAAGGGGTTGGTATTGTTGGGTTGATGACTGGTGGTGTGAGGGCATATATGTGTTCCATCGCATATATGTTCCATAAGAGTGCCGGTTGCAATTCTTTATTGTGAGGGTGAGCCCTCTTTAAACTTTATTGATTGGGTTGGCATTTCCGGCACAACTTGCGTGCCCGTTTAGTTGTAGGTGGGTAGCCTACACTTAAACGGGGTTACGTCGCGTATGGGTGAGTCAACTCAATGGTATCAACTTGCTGAAAAATACTAAGTCTTGGTTTACCCGGCCGGCATACCAAAGGAAGTATGCTATATTCGGAGGCATCTGGAGGCTTACGGGCTAATCAAGTCGTGTGGGTAAAGTAGTACACCCCTGCAGGGTATCAATCTATTCGAATAGCCGTGTCCACGGTTATGGATGACCACTTGAGTTACATGGTTGCTATTGTTAGTCTTGGAATTAAAATTGTGGTAATAACTTGGTATCGTCATAAATGGGATGTTCATGCTTGTTGTTGTATCAAAGTGGACAGCCACTTTGTCATTTGTATGGTTCATTTGTTATTCAATTTACTACTTATTCACATGCTTTACTTCTACTTCAAATCTGATTTTAAAATGGCACTTGAAAAACTAGTATATGTAGGTTGTAAATTGTTGCGTCTCTTTTGCAAAAACTAAGCCACTATGAGCCATCCTTTGGAACAACCTCTAGCATGATTAATTTTTATTTGTGTAAGACTTGCGAGTACCTTTGTACTCAACCCGGTTGCTACAATTTCAGGTGAGGAAGTGTATGAGCCCGTTGAGTTTGTTAGCGCCGATATTGGCAACGTTAATGAGTAATGATATCATTTAACTCCCAGTCGGATGCCGATGGGTTATGGGGCATACCATGCTGGATATTTTGGTTTATTTACTTGCTTCCGCTGCTACTTAATACTCTTTTTTGAATTTGGCCGATCGGCCGTTTGTAATGGATGTAAACTTTAACTATCACGTTGTATGTCTTTTGGACTATCTATGTATGTTGTTGTATGGATGTGATCAACGTTGTATGAGAGTATGAGCATATTGGTCGCTGATCTTGGGAGCCAATATGATTGCATACTCGCTGTTCGTGGCTTCCTATTTAACTCACTAAGTGTAGTGCTTGACTTGTTGGAGAATCGACAATCATGTAGTGCTCGCAGGGGAGCAGCGTGCATGATCGTCGGGGCTTTAGTTGTAGTAAGGCTTTTCACTAAGATTGAGTTAAGTTGGAATCCATTTACTTGAGGCCTTAGAGTTATGTCCTTAAGACCTTGTTTAGTCTCGGTCTTACGAAGATAACCAGGGGGTCCTCACATATTCCATATGCACACAAACATGCAAACAACTAACTCAATGTGCTAACACGCACACACACATGACATTGCACTACTGCTCCTATATGTATAGACTCAACTACATGCTTGCGCTCGCCAACGAGATTGCGTTGCGCGGTTGCCGCTAGCTCCGCTATGCCCAACGTCGCTACCGACCCATCGAGACTGGCCTGCGCCAAGCTGCTAGCTACCACCACGTCTCTGGCTACCCGTGCCCGCCATGCAGCTCCGCTGCGCCGGTCGTGTCTCTCGCTGACAGGCCGTCGGGAGCCGCCGCATGGGCACTCCCACTACTCTGCTGTGCTGCGTCACGCTCGCGCTATAGCAGCACCTACACTGCCGAGCACTACGCATCCGCCACACGCCCAGCGCCGCCGACGTGCCTCTGAGCTGCCATCGAGCATGCTCTGCACCATGGCATAGCCAGCCACCACGCGCCCTCGGGAGATTGCACTATAAATTGGAATGAGAAAACACAACAAGAAAACCCCTCCATAGATACACTTTTCTAAAGCTGGTTTTCAATTTCTCTGTAAAATAAGGAGTTATATAGTCTAGAGGCGTTTTTTAGAGACGCTTTTAAAAATCATGCCAAAAATATGTATGCTAGAGGCGGTTTTGAAACATTTTCGGGACATATACATAATTTTATCTTGTAGAGATGTTTTTGAGATGCTCTCTAATTCACCTAAAGGTTATGTTGTATAAAGACTTTTTTTGAGACGGTTTCCAACTCTCTAGAAACATTTTTTCGGTGGTTGATATGTGTTAAAAGAACTACATAATAATATTGCAACACACAGCTAAATACGTGAGGATGTGAGGTTAAGGTGGCCAGTGTGACAAGTCTAAGAGAAGTACTTCTCATGAGGTCTTGAGTTTGAGTACCAACTTTTGCAAGAGTACACATATTCTTTTTATTTGTTGAGACGTAGTGCAACGTTTCTACATAACACCGCATATCCCGTAGAGGCGCTTGAAAAAACACCACTACCGTTATAGCGATGCTACATGAGAAGACGCTTATGAGTAGTTTTCAAAAACACCTCTACAAGTGCATGGCAGCGGAAAAAAAGAGCGTCTAGCCTCTACGAGCCAGTTCTATTGCAGTGAAACTTTTAGACAAGAAAGACTTATTAACTGTTCTTGCCTGATTTCATAAGTTATTGTGTGTGTAACATTGTATAGGGCTAACTAGGCTTGTCCCTAGTGCTCAAACTCTATCTTTAACGATCAATAATCAAACTAACGTATCAGAATTGAAACTAACTAACAAATAATGTAGCTGCTGCCGATGGGGGCCACGTCCACAACAATTTAGTACTTTGCTTTTAGTTCAGTGTGGTTAATTGACTATTCTGGTGTAGTTCTGTTTATTATATCTTGATTACCTATTGTCTTGTTCCATTCAGTGGTTGTCACTAACTTTTGCAAGTTTTCAGTCCACTTCAGGCTGAAAATTGGTTCTGGAATTAAAGAACTAGATATAACTCAATCACCGGAGGATCAGAAGGTGTTTTTAGTGTTGTGATCTTGTGTAACACATATCAGCTGTTAACACAACCATGTAGTATATAAAAACTGATTACCATTGGTTAAGTTCTACCTTTTTTTTTTTTTTTTTTTTTTGCGAGGAGTATTTTGGTTTGTATGTGTTTCACTTTGAGAATGATGATGCATACCTTGTGTGTTGTCTGCTGTCGAAGTTACATTTTGTTTGAATTTGTTTGGGCTTCTGTGTACAAGTGCCACTGAGTGACCATTCTGAAGAAGTTTATCCAATTATTGTTGGAAATGATTATTACATATATACACGGGTGGACCCACCACGGGGGAATCCGGAGCCCCACTACTGCTGGTAGGACCGCCCTGGTACCCCCAGGGAACGACATCCATCGACCATGAGGGAGTGAGGTTTAAGGGTAGAAAAAGACTAGGGTCTTGTGATCATCCTCCATTTTAATCATCGGTTTGTAAGTTCCAGAGTGTATACTTGCCTTTACTTTCATGCTAGCTATTTGGTGCTACTTTATCACAAATTGTCTCTTAGCAATATTTGAAATCAAAATGATGGAAGCCAATTTTTTTGTTGTCTTGCAACAATGGTTCTAAATAAATCTGTATATCAAATATATATATGGAATATTACTCTTTCATATGTTTCGACAATAAAAAACCAAGAAACATGAAACAAATGATCAACAAAGGATATAATCCACTTATTAAAGTTACGTGTTATATGCTCCTATGGACCCTATACGTTCGATAATATAAATTTTTAATAATTCTGAAAACTAGAACCAGTCTGCCTTGTGTGATTACTGAACTAACAAGCACCACAAACAAGGTTGTCTTGTCGGGACCCAAATCTGTAAATCCGGACCCTTTGTGTACTCTGTACTAGTCCAAAGATCAGTAGCTAGTTCACACAGTGTCAACATTGATGAAATCATATCCATACAAGAAAATAGCTATGAATAAACCCAATATTATTAAAAAGTAATAACAGACCTTATGGTCAAGGTTTTACAATTATTACCAGTAGGGCTTAACGACACAATAACAAACTTGCAGCGAAAGAAACTCTTGTGGTAGCCATCCAACATGTCCACAAGCAATTGAGTGGAGAACACACCCTAGTTCGTATAGTCTTCGAAGTACTCCTCCTCATAGAACTTAGTGTTCCTTGGGTCTTCCTTGATGACTAATCAACAAATGGCGTATAGCCATGAGTACATAAAGTACTCAACAAGACGTAGGGAAATATATGCAAATAGTATTTATGCAAGGCTTGAACAAGAATAGCTTTATGGCTATTTTGTAGAAAGCAGTATTGACTGTAAATATAATAGATAAATTGAAAAGCACAATTTAAAGATTAAACACATAAGTAAACAAGTACTTTGAAACAACTAGTGAACTACATGTTCACTTCCCAACCATACCACCATCCAAACATTTTTATAAAAACTATACCCCTCACGTGAAATCACCAAGCAATGTCCATAACCGGGGACACAACTATTTGAATAGTTTTTAATACTCTGCAGAGGTTGTACAACTTGACCCATAAGAGATAATCATCTTATAATGTCAGACATGACACGCTTCCGAAGGCGTGTGGCTAAGTGATTTTCACAAGGCTTTTACAAAGCTCTGTTTTGACCTAGTTCTGCTCGCTAAGGATTCGCCATTCTAGGCCCCCTCTCGCGCCGCTTATCAACCCAAATAGAACCAAATCAAAACATTACTAATTATTCAGCCAAGTCCACCCCATCTTGGACATGTGGTTGTACGGTATAGCCCAGACCAATGGCGTACAAAGTTAAGTCCTTAGTGACTACTCAAGCGAGTCAACCATATTCCAAATCATCACCTTTACTACACAATCAATCGCCTGAGTATGAAATCATTTTTTGTTTTTTTGGATCAAACCCGACCAAATGGCAACCCTTTTCATAGCACAACAAATTTTCATAACAGTGGCCACACCACGATTCCATATTTCATTAAGTCAAACTTTCATGAGTAATCATTGTAAAGGAACCCATCGTACAACTAAAGCATGACTAAGCATAATACAAAACCCATGTTGGTAATAAAATATGTCCAACTAAAATTAACCCAGCCTATGATGTCCAAGGGTACATGTCAACATGTTATTCACAAATATTCAAGGAGACATATTGTTGAATATGTGTTTAACTACTCCCGAAAACATTTAATAAAAAATAGCAATGCATGTTAATTTAAAACAATATAATTTTATAAAATGGGTATAATATGGTTAAAGGTCTACGACTTGCCTTCGTCGAAATTTGCAGATGCTTCGGTATATTGCTCCTAGAAGGTTTCGGAAATGCCGGATTCTATACACGCAAAACGAGACGAATAAATAACATAAATTCAAATAAAATCCAAAAATTACAAAATAAATACTGGAAGGTTGATAATGAATTTATATGGATTTAGGATCAAGAATCGATGGATTTGGAGTTTGTGTGAGGGAGAACGAACATCTAGAAGTTTTGATGTCATAAGAAAAGATAGATTTCCGAAAATAGTGATCACTTTCTGAGTACTGTTCATCTTCCGAGTATTGTTCACCTTTTGAGTGCTGTTCATCTTCCAAGTACTATTCACCTTCCGAGTGCTGTTCATCTTCTAAGTACTGCTCACCTCTTCAACTTCATGTGGTCGGAAGGAGTTACGACTACCTGGCCGAAGGAGTTACGACTACCAGGTCGAAGGAGTTACGACTACCTAGGGCAGCAGCAGTGGTGCTTGGTTATAAGCTCCTTGGTGCTACTCGCCATGGTGAGCTACGTGAGGGTGCGCAAAAAGAAGGGGAGATGACGCTAAACCTTATGCGTTACCTTGAGGCGGCAGAGCACAACGGAGTGGCTAGCAATGAGAGGTTTTGCGGTGGTGGAGTTAGGTCGACGTCGGCGAGGGCGTTCCGATGGTCCTCCGGTCGAGAGAGTGCGCGCATGGGGACGAGCAGGTCAAGGCGATACCGAGGACATAGACGAAGGCAACGGAGCGAGCTTGCCGGCGGTGGAATCGACAGTGGAAAATGTCAGACCTGGGAGTAACACCCCAAGTTCTCTATGCATTTCTGAACTAGTCCCATGATTAGTAGCTAGTTCACACAGTAAACAGATATGGTAACATCCATAAATCGCACAACTTTATTAATAATCAACAGAGTTTATTACAAAAAAGGCTTACAAGCCAACAATAAACAAACACAGCGGAAGATGAAGAAGACGTGGTAGAGTCCAGCTGATCTGCCATATGCAATTGATTAGGGTAGCGGCCTAGTCGTTGAGATCCACACCGATAGCGAAGTCCTCCTCTGAAATTTATTGGCATTAAGCAAGGATGAGCACAACTTCCGTGCTCGCAAGTTACACCCAAATAACAGAGTTAATGCATGCATGGATATTAACAAGGAAGGCTTATAGGGTTATTTGTGCAAAAGCAATATTTGACATTTTAAATACAATACTATGTTCAAAAGCTCAAATTTTACAATAACTAAAATTGAGTTTGAATTAATAAAGATAGTGTAGGCACCAACCTAACACTAACTTAAACACGGGCACCAACCCGAGGCTTCAACCCATAACTTTTCTCATGGACACCCCATCCATATCAAAAACGGTTTTACAAAACCTTTTGAAAACAAAATCAAAGTCTAACTTTGAGTGGATTTGCTCAGCATGTCCATGACCGTGGACACAGCAATTCAAATATTTTTACACTCTGCAGAGATTGTACAGCTTTACCCACATGACATAACTTCTCTAGTTTATTTGGCATCCATCGATACCACCGCTCACTACCTTAGGTAAGCAGTCTAGAGCATGTGTCAAGGCCTTTACAATGTGTCACCCCACCGTAGTCCTACCTTGCTAAGGATTCACCCCCTTTGGACTAACCATTTGCTGGGTTCAGGCCCTCTCTTGTGCTAGGTGGGAATACATAAAAGTAGGTCATAAAGACACTCACGCAACCAGATGGCACGACCACGGTGAAACGTTACAAGTTAGTTAGCCAGGTCCCGCTCACACAGGACCTGTGGTAGTACGATGTGGCTTAGCAAGATGCGGCTCGAAGACTGGTCCTTAACTGACTTGGACGACTTCCAATAAAAACCCTAGGTCTCAATCCTACCTGGATTGAGCCCGTGCATAAACATGAACCCACCAACCATCCATTTTGCCCAAGTCCAAACCAATTTTATTTTGCTTTTCAAATCCTTTTCAAACATCCATGGCACACCAATGCAATGGATATAATTTAAACAACATTTGATTTTTGGCTGAAAGTTCCCAAATTGAATAATTTTGGGTCTAAGCATCACTAAGCATAATGTTTCTCAAAATGTTCTAGTTCATACTATCGCATAAACTAGATTTTCATCTAAGGTGTCAAGGTATGTCTGTTCAATGTCAAAATTTGGATGTACAAAGGAATTAGGAATAACTATAAAATTAAAACATGGATTTAAATTAACATGAGTATAAATAAGCACGCAATAATTTAAAACAAAATTAAAATAATTTTAAATAATAGGATTAAATATGATCAAAGATGTAACTCACCTTGCTTGATTATTTGTTGTCCTCAAACGGCGTCGAAATCAGACTTTCCGAAGTCATTGAAATATATGCACGAAAATAAGTCAAATTCAAATAAAATTCAAACAAAAATTTAAATGAACTCCAAATTAATAAATTTTGGTTTAGTTAGCTAGATCTTGATTTTAGATAAATTTATAAATTTGAATCGTCGAAATCAGAGTTCGTATGAAGAACTACGAGGTCCTGGAAGTTTAAACCCTAAAGAAAACCCTAAAAAGGAATTTCTGGATTTAATTTCGAAAGGAAAAACGATTAATGACATCAGGCTAACATCATTAATTGATTTTGATTTTCTAGCTGAATTAAATTTCTAAAAGAAAATCGGGTGAGCCACTGACATGTGGGCCCGATCTTATGGACCGGGTCCACGAAATTGCATCTTGTCCATAGTGGACCGAGTGCACTGCATCATGGCATTGCCACATATGTGCACACGGGGCAAGTGACAAGGCGGCCACGTAAGCGAAATTGGCGACGTGGCTGTGATGTGGCAGTGAGGTGGAGGTGCCACGTCGGCTAAAAGCCGACGGCAGCTCGGCGTTGAGCTCGCCGGCACTCTGCGCCGTGGCGAGCTCTAGCGAGGGGTTCAAACAGAAGAGGAGGGTATACGGATCTCAGGGCTTACCGCGACAGCAATTGGGTGTGAGAGGAACACCAACAGTGAAGGAAATGGCGGTAGCGAAGTTCGAGTCGGGGTCGGCACAGCGATTTGGCGGGTCTGTGACGAACTGGGTGGGTGCACGATGGAGAGCGTGGGGTGGCAACAAAGATGCCATGGTCGGGGTGGCTGGGGAGTCGACGATGGTGGCGAAATCGTCGGCCAAAGGTGCGGCGGCCGGTGGAGAAAAATCCCCGATTGTGGCCGGAGGAGAGGAGGGGAGAGGCTAAGAATTGGGGAAGGAGATGATGAAGGAGTGGGGCACACGATGCTCCCTTTTATAGGGGCGGAGGAGGCTAGGAGGACGAGGTAAGTGCGGTGGCGATCTCGGTGGTGACGGCGTGATCCAGCGAAATTGGCGCTCGAGATTGAATGGGGTGGCCAAAAATGGGGCGGCGATGAATGGGGTTTTAAATGTGCTTTAAGGCGTGAGGAATCACGGCGGCGAAGGAGCTCGGTGGAGCGCGCGCTCATGGCGGACGTTGGGCGCGGCTGCGAGCGAGGAAGAAAGAGGAGGAGGAAGAAGGTGTGGGGGTGGGTCGAATGGACTGGCGCGCGGGGAAAGAAAATAGGGCCGGAGGCGTGAGAAAAAGATGGGCTAAGGAGATTTCGGCCCAAAGGGTTATCGGGATTTTAATTGATTTTTCCAATTTAAATAATCCAATTAATTCATTTAAGCTTTAGAAAATAGCAAATAAAATCCAAAAATTGGGGAAAAATTCACAGAAATTCACATATTTATTTTAGACTTAAATAAAATATTTCCAACTTATAATTGGTAATAGTTTTTGCACATAATTTATTTTGGCTTTAAAATAATTAGGAAAAGCTTTTAAAATTCCAAAAACCCAATAAAATTTCTTTTTGACTTTAAAACCAAGAAATTAAATAATTGATTTTTTAACAAAAAATCTTTTTTAAATTACAGAAAATCAAGAAAGAACTTGACGACGAGAAAATAATAACTTTATTAATTTTATTTTTGGTAACAGAACTTTGGGATGTTATAAACTACCCCCCCTTAAAAGGAATCTCGTCCCCGAGATTCGGAGAGGCTAGAAAGAAAGATGGGGATACATGGTTTTCAACTGGAATTATCGTCGAACAAACCCTACTCCTCATTTGACAGGGCCTGAGCTGTGACGTTGTACAAATGTCCTTTTCCAAAATTCTATGGCTTCCTATTCACTTGCGTGGTGTTTACTTTTGGAACTTCAGAGTTGGATGGATTCACTGCTTGCTGTTTCTTTGGACATTTACTAGCAAAGTGTCCAACCTCATGGCAGTTGAAGCACGTGATGCTTGCAACATAGGATGAATCCTTCGGTGGCTGGCCATCCTTAGGTGTTTTGGAAGACTCCAAGTTGCTGGGGTCGTTTATTGCGGGTGTATCAGTTGAAGTTTCTGGCTGGAATCTGACTTGATGCGATGAAGTCCCTCTAGCTTTAGGAAAACCTCTAGGGTTGAACTTCTGTGCGGCCATTCTTCTCTTACGGTTCTCCATCTCTTGGTGCTTGCCTTCTTGACGAATTGCCTTGTTAACCAACTGCTAGAAATCAGAATAATCCTAGGAAATCAGCTGTATGGACAGATCATCATTGAGTCCTTCAAGGAATCTTTCTTGCTTGTCTTCATCTTTTGCAACATCTTTCAGTGCATAGCGTGCCAGTTGATTGAACTTGTGGAGGTACTCATTCGCTGAGCGGTTGCCTTGGCGTAGTGAGCAAAACTCCTTCTTCTTGAGGGTCATCATGCTGGAAGGAATATGTGCACAGCGGAAAGCTTGCACAAATTCATTCCAAGTGATGGTTTGATCGTCATTGCTAGCTAGGTTGTAGTTGTCCCACCATTTGGAAGCTGGCCCCATGAGCTGGTGCAAAGTGAACAACACCCTCTCACGATCAGTGCACTAAGCAATGTCCAACTTCTTACTAATCACTCGGAGCCAATCATCTGCATCCATGGGCTCTGTGCTGCTTGAAAAAGTTGGTGGACGCATCCTCATAAATTCTGACATGCTGGTCCTTTGGGGTGGTTGAGTTGGGGCTTGGAAAGTTGTAGATTGTCGGGCTTGATTATTGTTGATAGACTGAGAAAGCAGTTCGATCAGATGGTTTTGATTGGCCATCATCTGCTGCCATTTTGATCCATTGATTGCTGGTGGTGGTGGAATTGAGGCACTTCCATCATTGTTGGTGTTGGTTTCACTTCTAGAGCAACGAGTGCTCACCATCTGCCGGTTACTCCAGAGGGTTAGGGGAGGAGACAAAGGCTAGGGAAGAGATAAAGAAGAAGAACTAAGGGGATAGAGCAAAACAACACTCCCAAACAAAAGAACCAACTCAAAAGCTTTCCAGAAAAACTTTAATAGTTTTATACAATGTTCTATCGATTGAGACTCTTAATCCGGTGAAATGACTCAATACACAGAATGAGTCTTAGTAAACTTAAACTATATGGCTTGGCTGACAAAACAATCTTTGGTATATCTTGTCCGTTGTCACAACTACAATAATCTAGACATTTTTCGGTAGATTTGAGAAATATAATGGTTTATTATTTTTGATGTTGTAGAAAATATATACAAAAATGTATGAAGTTGTCTGTTGTGATAATTTTGGTTTAACCTCTAGGGTTGGAAACGGGAACCAAAACAGCAAATTCAGAAGTTTTGCGTAACTAGAATGTTGTGGGGAATTTCGTGTAGTTTCCAGAAAATATATAGTTTACTATATTTGGAGTTCAGAGATGAACGTTATGGTCATTTGATCACTGGGACAGCAGGTAGATTGTCCAGTGAAGTTGAATTAGGAGTGTCGGGTTTGCGTGTAGGTGCGGTAGTATTTTGTTTGATGAATTTGGTACTGTTGTGGCATATTTTGAATGTATTATTGATTGTTTATTAAGGGAGTGTTGCCTCAAACACAGTTCCACAGTTGCTAAACTTGGGGAGAATGATAGTCGTAATCCTATTCGATGCATGAACCTCCTTGAAATATTGATGTTCTTACTGTTGTAGCCATTATGTTATGGTATAGACAATAGATGATGTCAAGTTAGGAATTTTGAGTGCGAGCATCGTACAATTGCTTAGTCAAGATATAGTCTATACTAAAATTTTCCAAAAGAATGACATGATGAACATGAAATTGGGAGTTTTGGAAATGATGGTCCAGAGGGGTTTACCTCTATTATTTTGTATAAACATAAAAAATAAAAACTTAGTTTGTGACGTGTGCGAGCTATATTATATTTCTTATAAGTGTGAGAGGTGTATCTCACTAGTAGATAGGGGAGATCTTGGCCCAGGTCAATTAAGGATAACCTTAGCTAATTAAGTCATTGAAAACTAGCCTTTCATGCGGGTAGACCATAGTTGTGCGAGCATGTGTGATTGGTCGAAGGGGCTCCCTTCACCGAGGTGTTAGGAACAAAGCCTTCCAACACAACGGTGAATGCCTCACTAAGACGGGGATGTACCCGGGTGAAGTGAGCATGTTCATTCACCGGGCTAGTGCAAGGTTAGGACTGGATGATGTAAAGGCTTGGACGCATGCTCTAGAATGCTTACCAAAGGTAGTGAGCGGTGGTATCAACAGATGCCAAACAAACAAGAGAATTCACATGCTGTGGGTAAAGTTGTACTCCTCTGTAGAGTGTAAATCTATTTAAATAGTTGTGCTCGTGGTCATGAGCGTGCTTGGTGCGGTCCATCGTGTCTAGTCTTGGTTTTCATAAGAACAGTTTCATTGGGGAAAATGCAGGAAATGGTTTGTTGGTTTATATTTGAGTTGAGTACCATGTCTATGGCTGAAAATGAAATGTTGCTCGCTGCCAAAGAGGGTTGGGAGATCGTTACTTATTCAATTACTTACTTGTTGTCCTTTATCTATTTAACTGATCTTTACATTTTTGTTCCAAAATACTACGTATTGATATGACAAGTAAAATTTGCTTAATGTTGGAAACAACTTGTAGCATAGTGCCATATTCTTTGATAAGCCTTCCATTTATAATATGTTGCAATACGCTACAAGTCTTGTAGAGTACGCAATGTACTAAATCTTGCTTAAATTGTTATTCATACTTAGAGGATGAGCCTACACTAGATGATGTTTTCTTGCACCCGGTACCAGAGGGTTCGGTGACAGATCTTTCTAGGACTTGTCTCTTGTTAGTTGCCAGAGGTTTAGGATGGGCATGCCACTGGACCATTTTGGTTTATTTACTATGCTTTTTGCTGCACTTTGTTGATACTTGCTTTAATTTGGCCGGTCGGCCCTTGTGTTCTAAATAATGTAATCGCTCAAGTTACGGTACATACACGAGGGCTTGGGGTTTTCAAAGCCCGGGGTCTGACAATTTGCATCTAGGGTAATGACCCAAAATCCTACTATTCATAAGTTCGTCGATTATATAGGGTTTAGAATGGAGATTAATAAGAATAGATGCATTTTAGTTGCAATTGGAATTGCTGGAAACGCTGTTAGTAGATTGATTCCATGGGCAGTGTCTTCTACTGCATTTTTTGTCATTGTATAGGATTAATATGAAACTATGATCTGCTAGTAAGGTGTATACAATTTCGTTATCTATCCAAGGAGTACTTAAATGCTAGATTCAGATGGGTAGATTAAAAGTTAAAAGCCTTTGGAAACTTCATTGTCCTACGAACCGTCGAAATAAGGCAGTGTCGCAGTAATTTATAGATTATAAATAGTAGCTGGCCATATTAGGGTTTTGGTTTCGTATAAAAGATGTTGGGGTTTTCCTAAGCTTTCTTTAGAGTGACAAATCATTGAAAGTAGTTGGGTAGTTTGAATGTTATGGATCGGGGCATTTTGTTGTTCAATAACCGGTTAATGATCGTTGCAGTTGTCTTGTTTTGCGAATTAAATGAACTTAATGGCTGAATTAGTTAGTGGTGATAACTGGAAATTTGCAGATAGTGTTCTGTAGACTCCGAAAGTGGTCGCATGTACTATATTTCACACTGTAGAAAAATAGTTATGAAAACATGAAGCTTGTTGTCCAGAATTGTATCAGAACAAACTTTGGGGCTGAAAACAGGATCTAGATGTGTTAATCTTAAAATCTTGATAACTATACAAATGTGGAAACTTTTGTCTAGTTTCCATAGAGTATATTTTTTAATATATTTGGATCCCTTGGGGAGCAAGTTACGCTTGTTTGAATGCTAGGATAGCGTTATCGGTAAATCGGGGAGAAGTGAAAGGGACAAGGGACATGTTTTAAGCGTAGGTTCTAAAGCTTCGTTTCAATGGTATATTGCTGGTCATCAAGTCTATATTATGCACAATTAAGGCATGCATGATAGAACGGTACACGGTTGTTTGTTCTTGCCATTTGATTCTTAATTTTCACTCACCATCCTTTTAATTATGTTTATTCATGTCCATTATGATGGTATATGATGATTGATGAATAAATGATATTGATGGCTACATGGTAATGATGGAATACGTTAAATGACTATTAGAAAACATTGCGTCACTTGCATTCACATCATGATAGGAGTGCATTTGAGCCAGGTCGGTGAGAAAGTTATATAACTAGTCCGGAGTACATAAGCCAGGTCGGTGAGAAAGTTATATAACTGGTCCGGAGTATATGAGCTAGGTTGCTGAGAAAGTTATATGACTAGTATGGAGCGCTCTAGAGAAGTGGAGGTTGGACCCCATATGAAAGAGAATGGGGCAAGAGTGTTTATCAACGGGTGAACACACGCAATACCGGTACAATGTTAGGACTAAAATATGCAAATCTAAACCCTCTGTGTATAATGCACTAGTGCAGGATCACGCTAGTGCATACAATGTCAACATAGATGAATATCATTCCACACAAGACGAATATAAAAATAAACGACCAATTTGATTAATAAATAACAGTTGTGACCTTATAGTCGAGTTTACACTTATTAAGCTACGTAGGGCTAACACTAAATAAAGAGACGATAGTGGAACGAAAATAACTCCAATGGGAACCCATCGACTTGCCATAGGTAACCGACTGGGATCAAGACCTAGTGATCATCCTCCTCATAAAACTCCTCCTCGAAAGCAGGCGAAGACTCCTCTACTTCAGCTGAATGATTATAGCAAGAATAGGTACTCCGAGTACTCAACAAGTTGTACCACAGAATGCAATTATAGATGATAGCTTATTTCAAAGGATATGGCTTCTATGGTTATTTTGCAAAAAGCAACACTTGCAATTGAATACAAATAATAGAATGAAAGTGTAATTTAAAACGAACTAACAATAGTAATTTAAAATTATTTTCACAAAGAACACAAAGCCTAAACAATTTCTTTCACACATCCATATGAGTTTAAATCACACAGTTTCCCCTCCCAAATTGTTTTTTTGAAAATTTACCCCTCGTGTGAAATCCCTGAGTATGTCCAAGACCGCGGACGCGGCTATTCGAATAGAATGATTAACACTCAACATAGGTTCGTACACTTTACCCACAAGATATAACCAGGGTAGCTAGCATCAATCATAAAAAAAATATTTCTGAAACTTCATCTTGACAATTGACCCTCCCGTTGTGCATACTGACAGCACGAAACCCTCACACAGGTTGTCAGCCCATCGCACATCGTTGGATCTGGACACGGCGAACCGCTTATAAATGTGAATCATCACACAGAGATAATCACATCTCCACCATGACACACAGCTTAATCTATCTGCTTGAGTAGTCAATGTCAAGACTCCGTAGCTTACTAAGTTAGGTCTGTCCCATACTAGGCATGGGGTCGTACAATTATGGCTCAATTCAGTGGCGCACAAAGTTAAGTCCTTAATTGACCAAGGCGAGACTACCAATTACTACCAACTGTCACATTCATATATTCCCAAGCGCACACAGCTCCACCATATCACAATTCCATCCGTCCTAACAAAGATGAGGGAAGAGTGTGTCATCGATAGGGAAACACTCCGCTATGTCGGTATCAGCTAATGAGTTGCATATGAGCATGAGCATGATGGTGCATCGCATTCATGAGAAGTAAATTGTGCAACTATTTAATCATCTCTACTACTTAAATATTATAGTTGGTGGTTGTTGTCCATCCTCTCACCTTCTTCTGCGTCCGTTTGATCGGGGAGGAAACGATGGACGGCACAGATCGCTTCGCTTCGCACAGCACTACCTCCTGCGCCTCCCACGATTCCCACGAATTGGATTCTTCTCCTTCCTCCTATTCTCCCCTTTCTCTCACTCCCCCTCCCAACTGAACCAATCGCCACCGGCTCCTCCTACCCACCGATGCCACTGTTCCCCACGCGCCACACCGCCGCTTCCTCTCCCCACACACCGCCGCACAACCTCCACTCCCCATCCCCCTCAGTCCTCGCCCTGTCGTCTCCCCCTCCCTGCTCCTTCCCTCCCAATCCAGGCCGCCCTCCAGCCAACGACGAGGACGGGCAGGAGGAGGAAGCGTTGACCAAGCCGCCGCTGGCCACGGCACACCAGCGGGCCCTGTCCTTCTCCTCCTGAAGGACCTCATTGCCGGCCTCTACGGATCTCGGCCTCCCTCCACCCCTAACGCGGTAGAGGTGGGTACACCAGATGCCTCGGTGGCGCCCGCCAAGCCCGTCGTGTCGTTGTCATCCGTGGCGCTGGTCGGACCGGGGGGCCGCCGCATGTACCCGCTGTGGGACTTCCCAGGGAGGGAGGCAGCGGCTCTGGGTGGCGCGTTCCGGGACAACGTCCGATGGCTCCTAAAGTAGTGGGGCCCTGCCATGGACGGCGTCGGGCCCTCCACATGGCACACGCTCCTCTTGGACGACCGCACCGGTGCCATCATCCCCATCCTCGCCATCAAGGAGCTTACCGCGTCGTCGCCCACGTCGCTCTACGACTGTTGCCGTTGCACCTCCCAGGTCGCCGCCACGCGTGAAGACGGCACCCTCGATCTCTGGCTCGTCTCCCTCGGCTTAGTCGGGTGGCACCACCAGCTCGTACGCTTCCCATCCCATCTCCCCACGACTACGCGGTCTCTATGAGCAATCTAGGAATTTGCTGTGACCTAATTGGGGTTTCTATGGGTGCAGACAATACAGGGGGACGCTGAGTCAAGGTCACCTTCTTTGGTGTGGGGCGGAGGCGGGGGTATTGCTATCGCCAGTCGAAGGGTCAGTGGCCGAGTGGGATCTCTTCCACCTACGGCAAAAAGTGCCTCTATTCCATGCTTATGCTACATTTCATTTTCTATGTAAACTTGGATTTGGGGATTATGAATTTTGTATGTACGAATTATTTGGGACACATCGGTAATTGATGTCGAAGGTGTTGTCATTTTTGTGCATAGTCGGTTGTAATTATGTGATTGGGTAGCAAAATGCTGGGTCTTTACGTATTGGGTGTAGAGAATGCAATAGGCAAAGAGTGCATCCCACTTAAATTCCAATTGTTTGTTTCGTCAGATGTTTTATCTGGGTTCATTTATATCTTTTATTCATCTGATAGCTATTTTAAGTTCATAGATATAATGATCATTTGTTTGCCATTCTGTTTTGTAGACTGTCCTAGATTCTACTGATGTACCAGTCAGGCAGATGGCTATGGAGCCTTCAGATCCTATACATTTTGAAAATAAAGGTTCAGGATTTGCTGCTAATGGCCATGCAAATCATAATGGCCACACCGACTCCGACTCAAGTTACATCGATGATGGTGATAGCTCTGATGATGAAGATGATTCTGGCAAGACATGTTCTTCATATCATGTCAATGAATTTCAGCGTTTGGCCCTAGCCTCTAACGATGGTTCTGTACGCTTGTATAATGTACCTGAATCTGGTGCATTGACTTACTATAGATCTCTCCCAAGAGTAAGCGGTATGTCTTGTATATCTTTCATCTCCCAGTTATGTTGACAAGAATTTCAACTCTGGTAATTATGTTTCCGCTTCCGTACAGGGCGAATTTTGAGCATCACATGGAGTAATAATGCGAAATTAATATTTTTGGGAAGCAGCAATGAGAAAGAAACCAAAGAGTTGTGGAAGGTGACAGACTTTGCAAGAAGGTTAGGGTATACCATATTTTTCAAACTTATGAGATACAAATGCTTCTATGCTGGGAACTTGTGTTGTGCAGAAATGTTTTCGAGAATGATCATTATAAAAATATATAGGCTTGCTCTATTTCAGGGTTATGTTCCCTTACTATCACTAGAGGCATTAAACCAGCTGCACATCTTCATATTTGAACTTGGTTTGGTCCATGTTGTTTTCTACGCTACAACAATATTACTTGGTGTAGCGAAGGTATATCTGTAAAGATAAATTTCTGCTACATATGACCATATTTGTGGAAGATAAACATACTCTAGGTAAAATTTTATAGATAAGAAAATGGAAGCATTAGGAGATAGGAATTCACCGAGAAATACAACTAAAATGTGAGCTGCTGCCCTATCTTTTTGTTTCCATTGGTTATTTTATAAGTACTTGATGCAGGCTCCCTGCCTTATGTTACATAATAAAATATAGTTGCAATAGATGAAGGTATATAATTAACTTCATTGTATACAACAGAGTACAAAGAGTCAGTTGTGACTAGTGAGTGTTATCCATTCACTGATCAATTTAGAATTATATATTTTGTAGCCTTGCATAACCCCTCCCTCAGCTTATGTTTTCATGCTTTTAGGGGGGTTTATCAAGGTTTGTATCGGGTCTTTCATGCCATCATTGTGGGCTTTAGGACGTGATTTGCATGCGATCAAACACCTTTTTTATTTCTCTTAAAACCATTGTTATGTAGATTCAGTTGTCATTGTATTCCTGACTTTTTTGTATGGTGATTGGAGCACTTCTTTGTCCATACCCCATAGTTGTGTGAAGCCTACAGACCGGATAACCTCTTTTCCTAGACTGATTAATTAAGCTTGCTCCAGAGCACTTTAGCATCAAAATGGGTTGTTGCTCAAATATCTCAAATGTATTTTAAGTTTGCTCTGGATATTAGCTTGCCATTGCATAAAACCACATGAATACTTTGCATTGTGCCCAACAAGTGGAAAAGCTATATCCTAACTAAGAGCAATTCCTTTAGTCAAATTCTGCAAAGACTGTGCAATTTGTTTGATGTCTATTATGTTAATTTCTTTTTGGTTTGTACCCTAGATTCATCATCAACAAAACAAGGAGCCACCATAGCATGGACCACTGTGTTAGACCAAGTGGATACTTCACAGTTGGAAGCTAATTGAGTGTCCAATTTTGCATCGATTCCTAATGATGTTGATGCCTTATTTTGCCTATTCCATTACCATGTTCCCTTCATCTCTTTGATAAAAGGGTTGTGTTTTTTTTACTTAATAGTTATTAGGAAGTTCTGTATTCAAGAAATATTCTTGTGTTCCTTTTTGGGTTAAAAATACCAACTCATTATTTTTATTCTTAGCTCGATGATTTTGTTTTTATTGGAAAAAAATGGTTGCAGTAGCAAAGCATGCAGAAAAAGCTACACCATTGAATGTTGTGCTACATCGTAATCATCAGGGTGAATTTGTTAGTGAGTGAACAAAAGGATTTTGGATGAAGGTGGCTATTGTAAGCTGGATAGTAAGTCATATGCCCATCCTGTCATTTTTCTCAATTCAGTTATTTATAGTGTGGATTTTTGCATCCTTTGTGCGTGCATTAACCCAAATCATGATCTACGTAACATACGGACTCACTATGGAAGACACGTTCACCTCATTGCACGTGATCGTGCATAATAGCCTTGACTATAATGCATGCCTATTCATTAGCATGACATCCAATGTATCGAAGACAGAATTGCCAACTTTTATTAACTAGCACTGGATAAAATTATAGGATGTCATTAGGATATACTTACATGTTATGCTGCTTAGTAGCTCGTCAAAATTGTCAACCAATGAATGGTTTATTTTTTAAAAAAAAGTTTGGGAAAATGAATCGGTTAGCAGTTGAGTTGTTGGCTACTAAGTATTATGGCCTGAAAGAAACACTGTCCTCAAAGTATGGAAAGCATGTGCACAAAACTGAACTACCATTATCATTCAAGGTGCTCCTATTTTATGATGATTGGAACTCTGTGGTTATGCTACAGCTGAGTATAGCATATGATGCAAAGCTGAGCAGTACAAGAGCTTTTGGCATAAGAAGCAAATAACAGCTACATGCCATTGCAACTCTACGATGCGACATATGGGGAACCATACAAGGGTTTTTGGCATTGGCAGAACAACTCGCTGGACTCCAGACTCGGGAGCAAGCCAAATGGTTACAAGAAATCTGAGCCGAACAAGACTCAAGTAGTTCCTGCAGATGTTTTTTGGTTGATGCAGGATCTACTAGGGTGTAAAGTTAAGATCAGGCATTGGCTACCATGAGTCAACCCTGGAAGGTGAACTATGACATATCAGGTTATCAACTACTAAATACTGATTGATAGTAGTCCTGTTGATCATTCTAACTGACTTGATCATACACAACAGTTGAACCATAATTTGACTGTCTATACGTGTAATATTATTTTTTTGGTTAATTAGGATTTTCTAGCTGATGGCTGCATCGGTGCACCATCACCCTGTAATAATAATGTGTAAAATGCGAGAGCGAAACAGAAATGTCAAATGTATACCAGATTCATGGGTGCTGTTGACAGCAAGCAGAAAGAGGAGTGCATGAAAAAGTATCAACTTTTAATTGGTTGATCTTTTTTTTAATCTTCGCATCGATACATGGATAACATGCTGATTTGAACATCCGATAATTGGATAATTGCACGTTTAAGTGAATAGTTTGCTTTAGACATGATTAATGTACATTGCATATAATTTTTTGGTGCAAAGTATAAGTTTTTCTTGCATCGCACAGGCATGTGACTAGTTTTTAAAAACTGTGGATATCATTGGGATATGTGCATGATCTTAGGATGATGTTATAATTGGCAATGACGTTGAAGGTTTGTTGAAATACGCGTTTTCACCAAAGTTTAACTGATGTCAGTCACGGGTGGTCAGACCGACCAATCAGTGGTGGTCTGACCGGGTTCTTACTGTTCATTGGCCAAAAGGTGGTGATGATTGTTGAGTTAGGTCATATTCATGGGTTTCAGTGCATTCGGCTTCAAAAGTAGCAGTATCTAATGCTGTGAGTTCTGCTTCCATTGTTGACCTCGTTAAGATGGTCTGCTTGCAAGACTTCCATGAAACAGCGCCACCTCCAAGTATGAAGACATATCCACTTGTGGCCTTAATCTCATCGGCATCAGATATCCAATTTGAATCGCTATAACCGTCCAGTACCCTGGGGTACCCGGTATAATGAATGCCATAGCTCTTAGTACCCTTTAGATAGCGCATTACCCTCTCAAGAGCATGCCAATGATCATCTCCCAGATTGAAAACAAAACGGCTTAGTTTGCTCACAGCAAACGAGATGTCAGGCCTGGTACCGCTAGCTAAATACATGAGTGAACCAATTATCTGATAATATCTCAACTGGTCTCTGGCTATTCTCCGATTCTTCCTAAGCAACACGCTAGGATCATAAGGTGTTGGAGAGGATTTGTAGTCGCTATAACCAAAACGACTCAGAACCTTTTCCACATAATGAGATTGCAACAATGTAATCCCACCATCATCACCTCTCAACAGCTTGATGTTCAAGATAACATCAGCTACTCCCAGATCTTTCATCTCAAAATTCTGAGATAAGAAATCCTTGACCTCCTTAATCACGTTAAGGTTGGTCCCAAATATTAGTATGTCATCAACATACAGACATAGAATGACTCCCTCGCCCCCACCATAGCGATAATACACACATCTGTCAGCTTCATTCACAATAAAGCCTGCGGATGTTAAAGTTCTGTCGAACTTCTTATGCCACTACTTAAGTGCTTGTTTAAGACCATACAAAGATTTCAACAACTTGCACACCTTTCCTTCTTGACCATCTACTACAAATCAATCTTGCTGTTCCATGTAAATTTCCTCGTCCAACTCTCTATTTAGGAAAGCCGTCTTAACGTCCATCTGATGAATGAGAAGACTGTGTAAGGCAGCCAGAGATAGTAGTACTCGAATAGTGGTCAATCTAGCCACAGGTGAATAAGTATCAAAAAATCTTCGCCCTGCTTTTGGGTATAATCCTTCGCCACAACTTGTGCCTTGTACTTCTCGATAGTACCATCAAGCCTAAGCTTCTTTTTGAACACCCACTTACATCCCACAGGTTTACAACCATAAGGATGCTCAGTGATCTCCCAAGTTCCATTAGAGATAATGGAATCCATTTCATCTGATTGCTTCCTTCGATGATTCGCAGATCCGGAGAAGCATATGCTTCAGAAATGGTACTTGGAGTTTCATCCACAAGGTACACAATGAAATCAGGAACAAAAGACTTTGCAGTCCTTTGTCTTTTACTCTTCCTCAGAGTTTCATTGTCTTCCTCCTCAGGAATTTGCTTAGGGGTTTGCTCAAAATATTCTATTGGAATGGCAGGCTCAGGAATTGTATCAGGTTCCTGACTCGATGAACTAGGCATATCTTTCATCGGAAAAATATCCTCAAAGAATGTAGCATCTCTGGACTCCATAATTGTACCGACATGCACGTCAGGTACTCCAGATTTCACCACTAGAAATCTATATCCAACGTTATGGTGAGCATAGCCTAGAAAGACGCAATCCACGATTTTTGGTCCAAGCTTACACTTTTTGGGAATTGGCACATTGACTTTCGCCAAACAACCCCAAGTGCGCAAGTATGAAAGTGATAGTATTTTCTTCTTCCATTGTTCATATGGGGTTATCTCTTTATTCTTCGTGGGAATCCTGTTTAGGACATGACATGAAGTCAATATAGCCTCCCCCCACCATGCTTTGGAGAGACTTGTTGTGTCTAACATGGCGTTAACCAAATCAGTTAGAGTGCGATTCTTTCTTTCAGCAACCCCGTTTGACTGGGGTGAATAGGGAGGAGTCCTCTCATGGATTATACCATGTTCCTCACAGAATAAATTGAACTCATTAGAAAAATACTCGCCGCCACGATCAGACCTAATCCTTTTGATTTTTCTTTCAAGTTGGTTCTCAGCTTCTGTCTTATAGATTTTAAAGTAGTGAAGAGCTTCATCTTTAGTTTTCAAAAGATACACATAGCAGAACCTAGTGGAGTCATCAATCAAAGTCATGAAATATCTCTTACCACCTTTTGTCAACACACCATTCATCTTACATAGATCTAAATGTATGAGTTCTAATGGTGCCAAGTTTCTTACCTCTGCGGCCTTATGAGGCTTACGAGGCTGCTTAGATTGCACACAAACTTGACACTTAGAACCTTTGGCAAGGGTGAATTTCAGGATTAACTCTAAACTGACTAACCGCGTCATGCAACCAAAATTTATGTGACAAAGTCGTGAATACCAAATAGTAGTCTCATTACCACTACAAACATGGTTCACAACATTATTACACAAATCTGAAAGAGATAGGCAGAACAAGCCTCCCACACATAGCCTTTACCAACAAATTGTCCACACTTAGACACTACAAATTTATTGGACTCAAATACTAGTCTAAAACCATCTCTACACAGAAGAGATCCGCTGACGAGATTCTTATTGATAGATGGCACATGATGCACGTTCTTCAGTTGCACAATCTTCCCCGAAGTAAACTTCAGATCGACCATGCTAACACCGTGAACAGTGGCATGTGACCCGTTCCCCATTAGAACGGCTGAATCCCGAGTGACCTAGCAAGAAGAGAACAATGAAATATCAGCACACACATATATATTAGCACCAGTATCTATCCACCAATCGGTAGATTGACATACGGAAAGAACAGTAGGTAAATTACCATACCCTGATGTTCCCGTCTCAGTAGTACCAACAACAATATTAGCAAACAAATAGCTCATATGTACATCATATATTTTCTAGACGCGAATCATTCTTTTTAGCAATAGGCCATAATGCAAGCTCACATCCATAGCAGCGCCTCTTCTTTGTCCTCCTCTGCTCCCGTTAGAAATCGACAACCAAATAACAATGTAGATCAAGAACAAGGAGACACCGATTTTTACATGGAAAACCCTTTCGGGAAAAAACCATGGGCGCACGACAGCGATCCTCACTATATCAGAAAAAGTGTTTACAAAATGCAAGGATTTTCGTGAGTTGTCAACTCTTCCCGTGTGGCTTACAAGGGGTATATATGTACGACTCCTCCGGGGCAAGGAGGACGAGCACGCCACGTGCGGGAGGTCATCGACATCGACATGAGGGCCACCTCGATGTCGCTAGCGCCTCCGAACCGCTTCGCGCCGGTTCTGATGTTGTTTTCAAATAGTTATCCTCTATTGTTTCTGCTGATGTTGCGGTCCGTTGAAAACAATATTGTGGCCTATTGAAAACAATGTTGCATACTGTTCTTTGGAATGTTGCATCTGTAGAAAAAAAGTATTGCATCTATAGAAAAAAAAATGTTGCATCTATAGGAAAAAATGTTGCATACTGTTCAAGGCGATGTTGTAATTTTTTCCAACGCATTTTTTTTCTAGATGCTTTGTTTTTTGATTTGTGATGTTGCAACCGTTGTCCAGAGATGTTGCAACAATTTTCCTAGGATGATACAACCGTTGTCCGGGGATGTTGTAACCATTGTCCTAGGATATTGCAATCGTTGTCCGAGAATGTTGCAAGTATTGCATCTATAGAAAAAAATATTGTATACTGTTCACAACGATGTTGCAATTTTTTCAATGTTTTTTTTAGATGCTTTTTTTTATTTGTGGCCGATGGCGTACATGCAGTCTTGATTGATGCGTATATCTTGTTGTAACATCCTGTATTTTAGTTTGTGTTTCAAATGTATAAAATTTTGAGGGTTTCAAAAACTTTTGTTGAAATTCACAAGTTTGTACTTGGTTTCAAATTTTTGTTTCCAACATTCAAACTTGTGACTTGAAACCAAGGTTCTAGTCTTTTTTAGAAAACTTTATGTATCCAAATCTCTGGAATCAATTTTGTAAAATACTAGATTATTTATCACTAATTATTATAATTTTTCTAGAATTTTTAAAAGTTATTTTGACCTCTTCAAAATTCAAACAAAATCAAAGAGGCTGATTTGAAAAAGAATTTATTTTAGCCAAATGGAAAACCAAAAGTGGTCATTTTGATGTTTCATAAGCCCTAGATGAACCTGAGAGCATCCACAAAAAATTTCAAAATTTTTAGAATTTTATTTCTATTTTAAATAGCCCGATCAAACTCGTTTGTTTCCAGTCAAAATTAAATACAACTCTAACCCTAGCGCATCTAGTTCTTCAAGGATGAAACCTTGTGGACTATCTGATTTTAGATCAACGGACTGGATTGATTGGGCCGTTCGGACCGTCCGAACGAACCTATCGCTGTGGATCGTCCGATTTGATCTCAACGGTCCGGTTGAATTTAGCGTGGAAGCGTTGGAACCGTCCGATTGAATCTCAACGGACTAGATTGATTGGGCCGTTCGGACCATCTGAACACGCCTCTTCATATGAACCGTCCGCTTGAATTTGAATAGACTGGATCAATTGGAACGTTCGGACCGTCCGAACATGTACCTCATCTGGACCGTCCATTTTTATCAAGGTCATCTGGACCGTCCATGTGAACTTGACTCACTGCACCGTGTTCCTTTGGGTCGCTGATAGGTGGGCCCCACTTGTCAGGACCACCTTCGTCTTCGTCGACGCTGGAGCCGCGCACGCTGGCGCTGTGCATGGCGGCCATGATGCCCTTTCGCGCCACCTGGAGCACACGTGTTCACGTGGGAAGCATTGCCGGCCCCTATTTAACTTTCTCCACCCATCCATTTGTTTCCTTTCATTCTCTCTCGTCGCAATTTCACCTTCTTCTCCAAACTCGGTCCTCCACCACCGCCATTGATTCGGCCGTGTCCGACCTCCATTGACGACGAAGTTTGGGGCGTTTTGCTCCTGGGATCTAGGTGCACCCGACGCGCGCTTTCTCGGCGCTTCGACATCACCGAGGCGCCTCCTCCATGAAGACCCCGCCTTCGTCTCCGCCTCCGGTCACCGCTACCTCGCCGTCGACCTTCTCGAGCACCCGGGCCAACATCACCAGCTTCACCGAGTCTTTGCACACCCGAGCGTGCCTTCCTCAAGCCCTGGAGACCCTCTCAATCGCCAGATCCTCTACCTCGTCGTCGAGGCCGCGCGCGAAGCTGCCGTCAAGCTGCCGGCACCATTAAGGTTGAAGTCATTAGGGTTAAATGGTAATTAGTTATTTGTATGACAAGTGGGCCCCATCGAGATTAAGGGTAATTAGAGATCTAATTGAAATCTTTTGAAATCCCAGAGTCGGTGACATGCGGGCCCTCGGCCAGTTAAGTGTTTGCGCATATCTTCAAGTTTACGTTTTTGAAAGCTGAAGACGTATGCTTGGAATACGCCGACGTCATTGTCCACCGTGGGTCGGTCAAGTGACCGAATAACGCCGCTTCGGGCCCCACCAATCGATGACTGGGTGGCTTAACCTTTGAGTGTCAAAGGAATTAAATCCTTTTTGAATTTCCGAATTGAATTATTCCTGCGCTGATAATTCAATAAACTTCCAAAATTCATATCTATTTCATTTTAACTCCAAATTGAGTGAATCCAATTTTGTTAGTTTTCATTTTTAGTGTACTTTTTAATGGTTTAGTTTCCAAGCTTGTTGCTATTCCAGAACTTTTGCTAGCTAATTATTTTTGTAGTTATGCCTTTAACTTGTTAAATACTTAGAAAAATTCTTATAAATTTTATCTTTGGACTGAACCTTAGATCTTTGTTACTCAAACTCTTCCTGTTGTGAGTGCTTGCTATTGATTTTGATTACTATTTTTCCTTGATGTTATCTGTTTGTATTCGTTCTTATTCGCTCTTTTTATCAATCGTTAGATTACGATGATTCGGGTATTCTCGAGTGTGATCCTTAGTAGTCGGACGAATATCTTCAGCAAGGCAAGCAGGTTTCCATTGATGCACATTGATTCTATTATATTTGCATGTTAATGTTTCAAATGTTTCAACTGTATGTATGCATACTATATTGACAAGTATTTTATTAGTTGTGATAGTTAACCTGAGTAGTTAAATTGAACTGTAGGCAAATTATCCATCTTTTACTACTGAGCCTAGGTTATACTCATTGTGATTTAGGGCTCAATGGTTAAGCTCTAGTCACTTTATATTGTAGTATTCGAGTTGTTGTCGCTTAGCCATGCTTAGAACAGTAGTCTGGGGATCATCGCTTCGGCGATGGTCATTACAACATCACTTTATATATCTGAGTCAGGGTACTCATGTTTATATCTTTATTTGGAAAAACTAAAACTGAAAATAAAAAGGATTTAGATTTGGGCACATGGTTGTTGGTGTGATTGTGGGGTGTGTGGTGGTGTGCCTGAATCAACAAGGACCGAACATCTCATCCCACTAAACCAAGCATTATTGCGTGCATCCACATGAGGGTATATGGGACCCCTCTTGACTTAGTACTATGGAGAGTTTTAATTAATGAGTCGCTGGTGGTAGGTTTAGGTGGATAAAAAGAAATGTGTTATACTGTGTCGGGCATGTGACGGGTGAGAGGTTCGGGTAGGTTCCCTCGTCCGAGGAGTATTGGTAGTTGCTACGGCTAGGCCAATGTCTCCGACCCAACGTATGGGTCCTCTGTGGGAGTTCGGTAGTGGACGGTTCATAGAGGGTTAACCCCCATACGTGCGACTCTTAATTAACTTGTTCCATTGGAAAACGTCTCATAAGACTTAGCCGTGCCGGCAAACCTAAGGAAGTGTGCTTAATAGCTTGACAAAAAGGTGGCCTGACATGTGGGTAAAGTTGTACACCCCTGCAGGGTTTAATCTTTTTGAAAAGCCAAGTCCTTGGTTATGGACACGCTAGGGGAGGTCTTTCGAGAGTTAGACTATAACATTTCTATAAAACTTGAATTTGGGTAGTACGAATGGGTAATTCGTACTGTTGTGGTGGTGGCTGTGGTAAGACATCTCTAGGTTGTTAATTATGTTTATTATTGCTGACAAATTGTTATTTGATTCACTAAAAACTGATTTGCTAAACTTGCTTTCAATCTATTTAACTATTTGCAAGTAAATGCTGCTTTGTGATGAACCGAACCCTAAAGCTTTCTCCTTTGAATTATGCTTGCATGTAGCTATGTATAGGTTTGTTAACGTAAGTCTTAAGCGGGGAAATTTGGTTTGTTATGCTGGAACCGATGGAAAGATTAAGTATTACAAATTAAATCACACGGCGGCTCTCACAGCGGCGCACGAGGGAAGCTAGAAACGTTCTCGATGGCATGCCGCGACACACGGGGCGATGGCATGGTGCGGCTCTGTGGACGGTAGCGATGTCGTGCGATGGCAACAACAGAGACCACGCCGCATTCACGCGAGAGGGCGGCTTAGCTGCGACGCTTGTGGCGGGAACCTGGGCGTCCAATTCTAATCCCCAAATCAGACATCCGGGTGCTAGTACCACCCCAACTGAAATTTACCTCACTTGTTTTTGCAGCACTACTGCATCTTTTAACGGTCCTTAGGTACAGGTGCCTTTATCTTATAATACTTTTCTAAGTACAGTCATTTGCAATTTGGATAAACGTAATGCGAATATCGAAATATGACAGACCGCGGCCAACATGGCGCGAAGCACTGCCCCGTCACAAAATAGTGATATTTTTTACTTTTCAAAGCCAAAAAGATACTCATTTGACTACTAAATTTTTTATTATATATTCGATAAAAGTTGTAAAAATGCAATACTATGAATGTATTTTTTATCACAAATTCACTAGTATAGTTTTTATATTTTTAAACCATATATTTTAAACATTATCTTCATCAAAATTAATACAATTTAACTGCCCACGTCTTAGAACGTCACTTTTTTTTTTGACAGAGGGTGTCGTACGACTGGTGTCCAAAACGGGAACTTTTTTATTAATTAACTTTTTTTGAATTTTATTTTAAAGTTAATCCTCGACGCACTTTATTTCCAATTCTGATCTCTTTGGTTACGCCACGGGTGGTGGCGTGACAAAACAACACTGTTACGCACCAGGATAAACCCCCAAAATAGCATTTTTTGTCACGCCACTGGTTGTGGCATGACTAAATAACACTGTCACGCCACTTCCAGTGGCGGGACAAGAGTTTGATGAGAAATATGCTAGCGTGACAGTGTTATTTTGTCACGTTATAGGTGGTGACGTGACCAAAAGAGTCAGAATTGGAAATAAAGTACGCCGAAGATTAACTTTAAAATAAAATTTTAAAAAAGGTTAATTAATAAAAAAAATTCCCAAAACGGATACCGCAAAAATCGGTAACACATGTAACTTGGATGCGTGTGAGATTCCTGTATTGATGCATGCCAGTACTTACTAGACTTCTTGACTTGTAATTTGTCTTTGTACATGTTTTTTTTTTAAGGATTATAAAAAAAAAGTGCTTTGGTGTCCTACAAGATGCGCAGACATCGCCGACTGCCATACAAAATAACTGGAGCATAACTTTCCTAGTGTCTGGTGACCGTTCACATGGATCGTGCGTTAGAAATACGTTGACCGGCCTAGACAAAGTAAGGGTGCTTTCTTGCGCAGAGTGCAGACAATTTAAGTAGTCCAACAAAAATATAGTCCATCCATCCTTTTATATTTGATATTATTAACCTTTTTATGTCTCCAACATATGATTTTAACCATTAATTATTTTTTATAAGTCCATCCAATCTTTTATATTTGATATTATTAACTTTTAAATTTCTCAAACACATGAACCATTATTTTTTATAACGTCTCATGATTACAACAAACATATTGTTCGTCGTCAAACAGTGTCAATTAACAAAAAAAAAACTCTCCAAACGTAGGTCGGCAACACATTTCTATAAGTGCTAGGTGGAGTAGATGAAAATTTTACGGTTGTGAGGGGGCACCAACAAACTGATGGGACTGGGAACTAGTGTTTGAAAGGATATCCATCCGAACGGTAGCAAATAGACTTGCGAATATTGTCTGACGGTATTGTAAAGATCGAGAAAATTAAGAAATGAAACTTGGTAAGAAGTGCATGCATCGGTAAAAAATAGTAGTACTCACCCGTCCTCAGTCTCATATTGTCAGACAGTATTGTAAAGATCGAGAAAATTAAGAAAACTCAGCCAAGACAATAGTATACTCCACTACAGCTGTACAGAACGATACGAAGTACAGTATTTTGAGCAAGTGCCAACGAATTTTTTTAATAATTTATTTTGATTCGGAATTACGAAAATAATACTACTTTATTTTTTTGTCAGAAATAATCATCAGTCGCCGTATTGTTGGACGACTTAGAGTCGCCCAACGGGTGAGCGACAGATATCCCAGTCGCTTAACCGTTAGGCGACTCGACCTTTCGCCTCCTAGTCGCCTAACGGTGGAGCGACTAAGACACATGTCGCTCACCGTTGGCCCCTGGTCGTCCAACCCTTGGGCGACTAGGGGCGTTTGTAAGCGCGCATGCGCGCCTAGCCGCAGGCATGTCGCCATTTTCCAGAGAGCACGCGTGAGGCGAAGAAGGGAAAGAGGAGAAGAGAGGAAGGGAAAGAGGAGAGGGGGAGAGAAAGAGAGGAGATGAAGAGGGAGAGGGGGAAAGAAAGTGTCTTCGCATCGACGACGACGGCAGTGAGTCTAGCATTATTTTGTTTGCGTGTATTTTTAAAACCATGGTAGTTTAGTAAATAACATCATGTGTATTGACATATTGTTAGCAAATAAAATAATGGTAGGTTAACTTCAAAAATCTTTAGATGCGTACTATGTAGTGTCATATTATCAGTGGTGAAGCTAGAAAATTTATGTGGGGGTGTAGCAGTGATGGTAAAGATTGGGCTATTAAGGGTTGGATAAACTAGGCATTGTAAATATTGTATTAAGATGATACTTAATATTTATATATAATTAGTTGCACTTTTTTCCCAATCGGGCGACTGCTTCACACATTTAGTTGCGAAAACAACTTAATTTTATGGAGTGTTGATGATAACAATTGCTAACATCGGTAAATAAGTTTTAAATATGTGTGAACATATTATTAAAAACTTTGTAGTCATTACATAATATTTTGTTAAAAAATGGTGATGCTCGTGCATACTGGGCAACCCACCTGGACATGGTCCATGCATATTGTTAATAGTTGTAAATAGCGTAGCCGTAGGTTTGCATATAAAATCATGGTAAGTTACTTTTGAAACCATGGTAGGTTATGAACAAAAAATCACTAGACTTATGCAAGAGTGCAACTTAATTTTCAGAATTTCCGGAGCTACACTATAAGTAAATGAACCCACTAATTGTGTCATAATTGCTAACTGGAAATTGATTTGCAAGTATGGCTCGCGACCATGGTGGATCAGACTGACATTTTAGCCTACTGGACCGACTAGTCGAGGCGCAGCACCGCGTGAGCCATCGTGTCCCGCATCCAGTTTGTGGGGACGACGCGATTGACTTGGGGGTGGATTGCACGTGGACACCCCTCCAGGCTTGGAGACTGGACCCACGCTGGGTAGGCAGGTTTGTCCACAAGCTATGCCACTTCTTTGTGCCATATGTCCGCTATGTAGTTACTTCTTCATGCTTTGCAGGCTGAGCCATACTGGTCTTCTACCTCTCGCGCGGATGGTGGAGGCCACCGAAGAGGATGGTGCTCCGGTCGAGGACGATAGGGAGGTCCAGGCCAGTCCAGAGCGGTCACAACGGTTCCTATTCAACCGGTTGCTTCTGACAGCCCTAGTGGGTCGGTGACGACCCGAGATGCACACTTTCTACCTCTCATTCGGGGAGATGACCCCCACTCTGCAAGATGTCGTGCTGCTCGACCTGCCTATCGCGGGAGCCGCTGCCTCCCCGTCGGACACGCTTGCTAATTGGCGCGACGACCTGTTGGGCAGGTTTCAGGGGGTTCTTCCGACGGAGGCCGCGCCACCGTACTACGACTTCCAGGAGCGACAGCGGCATGGACCGCCCCTACGGTGGCTTTCGTAGTTCCGGGTATGTATGCTACCCATTGTCCATGTTTATCGATGCACTATCCTAGCCATATGGCGGGCTTACTAATTATTCGTTTGTGCATAGGTTGAGCGGATGGTCCTGGAGCCCACCGAAAACTAGGTGTCGTGGCACCTCGAGGCGTACCTGTTATGGCTCTTCGGCTGGGTACTATTTACCAGCAGCCACGATGACTCCGTCGATGCCCGCCTCGTGGGGTACGCAAGGGCCATCGTTGACAGTGAGGAGTTGTAGATCAGTTGGGGATCAGCCGTACTTGCCGCAATGTACTGTGGCATGTGAGAGGCGTTCTGTAGGATGAAGCCAACATCTATCCTCATAAGCTACCCCCTCCTGCTGCAGCTGTGGTCGTTTGAGTGCTTCTCCCTCAAACAACCCATGCTGGTAGACTCTAGTCCGTACCGCACGGACATGTACCACGGGGGCACGGTGGACCGGCCAACTGGAGGGTCCCTTTGGTGCCGTAGATTGGTACGTACTTTCTTCTATCTTCACTTCAGTCGTACGTTTTGCAGGCATAGTAGGAGGAGTGGCACCAGGACACAATGGCCAACGAAGATGGAGCCGTGGCTAGCACAGTGGGTGAATGCCCTCGAGGACTGCATGTAGGAGGATGTCCCGTACGACCCCAACGTGTACGACAAGTACCTATGTTGGTACACCCCAAAGACACGCACGCAGGCTGGTGCATGTTGTCGACCCTACCCCCGCTCGTGTACCAGCACTGACCGACGCGTACCCTGTACACTTCGCGCGGAACGTGCACCTCGCGGTATGTACTCTCATGGTTCAAAATTTTTTAGTAAGGTTACGTTAATTACAAGTTTGACGCTTTTGTGTACTCCTTGTAGACAAACATCAATGTCGCGATGGTGAGGGAGTCCTGGTCGATCCTGGGTAGGCTCGCCCATGGTACGGAGGTGACGCGGGATGAGATAGCGCAGTTTGCCCGTCGGGTCTACACTGGGGTGAGGCGTGCAGTGACCCTAATGTCATGTAGGAGTAGGACGGTCCAGGAGGTGGCCACGTCGGTGCATACGCCAAGGCCAAGACCGTCCCTGACCCGGTCGGAAGGGCAAGTTCACGTGCCCTCGCGCTTGGCGGCCGGAGGGTCCGAGTGGGCACGTGGGTTCACACCGCCACTGCCACTGCCACCGCCACCATCGTCATTCATGGACACCTACACGATAGCGCTAGGGCAGTATCCTTTCTTCCCCGACCTGTATGGACAGCACGATGAGTATGACCCTTTCTCGCATGCCATGGCCCACGATGAAGGTATGTTTCCTCTCTTTAGGTTTGTGATCGTTGATATATTGTAGGGATTAATAACATTATTTGTCCTGCAGGTTTCCCGCTCTAGGTGAGAGTTGAGCTCTCCCCACACGACGATGCCCACGAGGTCGTGGATGCCTTCTTTGCGGATTACCCCGGGGAAATCAGGGGAGCAGCTGAGCTCGCACCTGTTGAGGTTCTTTCCTGGTCGCAGCTTAGTGGGCCCCCAGTGGGCACGCTAACACAGGTGGAGTCGACCCATGAGGCCTTGGAAGCATGGGTCAGCAGGGCTCTTGAGTGCTTTTCCCTGTCTGGGCCCCAGTGTGAGATGTGGCGACGATGGAGGAGGTGCTGCGGGTGGCGTAGCGAGTGGCCAGTAGGGGGTCTTTGTTTTGCTCTATGTACTTGTATTATGTGTTTACGTATTCTACTTCGTAGTTACTATGACATGGTTGTCTATGCATTCCCTCTTGCATTGTACTATAACTTATGGTATTACTTACCAATTGTTCATGCCCTAGTCGCTAAACCGTTGGACGACTTGGCAGCAAAAAGTGGCCCACTACTAGCTGCCAAGTCGTCCAACCATTAGCTGATTAGTCGACGTGTCGCTCAACCGTTGGCCCACTACTTGCTATCAAGTCGTCCAACGGTTGAGGAACTAAACGGTTGTATAGAAAGCCAAACCCGGTCCTATCACGGTTTCTTTCGCCATTTCTCTCGGCAGACAACGAGAGCAGATCAGGAGAGGAGAAAAGGGGAGGGATAAAAGGATAGGGGTAGTGAAGAGGGGGAGAAGGTAGGGAGAGGGAGAAGGAGAGGAGCTCGAGAGAGGGAGAGAAGGGGAGGAGAGGAGCTTGGGAGAGGTATAGAAGGGGAGGAGAGGAGCTTGGGAGAGGGGGATAAGGGAGGAGAGGAGCTCAAGACGTGAAAGAAATAGACGAAGGAAGCTCGTTGATAAGAAGAGATGGTCTCCGCGTAAAGGTAATAGTCTTGTCTGTTCTTGTTCTCGGCCGAATGTAGGCGACGTGTAGCTACTTGTTGGTTTAGCACATATTTGGTGAATATATGTTGAGAAATTGCTGTTGCAATGTTTGAAAATTTACAGTGATAAATCAGTCATGTCGGAGCCCACAAGATTGAAAGTGCATTACGGTGTTGATACGGTTCGTGAAGGTCCATACAATGTTGACCTAAGTGGTTTCCAGCAAGTCAGTATGGTACACTCAGACGTGGTGAATGCCCGAATCGGAGATGTCCTACGCTGGATCACCAAAAGCTTCTCCTTGGACCCCCGACGTGTGCATTGTCATCGTACATGGGCTTTGGAGTCGATCTGACAAGCATATTCGGTGGGAGTTGACAAGACTGATGCACATGGTTGCATAAAAGGGATTTCTGGAAGGCTGCCGGCACAGTGGCTACGAGTGTGTGCTACTCGGGCAAGCATGTCTGAAGGGAGTCGTTGGAGGCCCTACCGACGGCTATCGTCGGGTTGGTGGCAGCAGCTCAGCGCAGTAGCGTGATTCAAGAAGAAGACATAGTGGCCGATGTTGTAGAGGCAGAAGAGGACAAGGTGGCCGATGTTGCGGAGGCAGAAGAGGGTGTAGTGACCCACATTACTGAGGCGGAAGATGAATATCGCACACCCCAGTGCAAAGGCAGATGCAAGGGAGCATGTCTATAGCATAGTGCGTTAGATGGAGATCGATGACTTGACAGCGCGGGCGGAGGAGAAAGATTTAGAATAGGATGGTGGTCACTCTTCTGAGGAGGACAAAGGTCCCATCCCATGGAAATGGAATAGGGTGGACGTTGAGGGTCTTGCTGTGCACAATGAGCACAAATCACCGTGGGAGTACCATGGGACGGTGGTTTGGCTTCATGCAATGTTTGCTGACAAGGGATCACTATAGGATGCCATTAAGCTGCTGGCCTTGTCCATGTAGCAGACATTTCGTGTCCTCAAATCCAGCCAGGAGTAGTACACCATGGTCTGTGAGTAGGTTGGGTGTCCTTGACGTGTGCACACACGTAGACCCAAGTACAAGACCAAAGATCTGCGCTCTCATTCGAAGGATTGCCCTCGACCATATACTCTCTCTAACATTTGTACTGACAAGCTCGCAGTAGCATCTAGCAATGTGCCAAACCAGTAGAATGGGCACGTCGTCCTGTAGTCCATTTACTGCCTCGTTGACCCTGGTGCGAAGTTCGTTAGTTGCCTCGGTGGCTCGGCCTGTACGAATGCCCTCTCCAGGTAACTGTCCAACCGCCGGTTCCGCGAGCTGTTGAGAGAGTCGATCACAGCTTGCTTCACTTCTCGGGACAGATCGACCAAGAACGGAGCACGTCGCCATCTCCAGATGAAACACTTGGACGTAGAGAAGAGAAGGTTTGTTGGCACCGCCGGTGTCTACGCACGTGAAAACCTGAAAACACACACGAGCATATTGGAAAACTCCAAGGAGAAGATGAACACACAAAACGTTTTGGTGCTGCCCAAACTTCTACAACTTTTCTCTTTTCTTCTCATTTTATACATCAAGAAACACTCTACGTTACAAGTAATGCAATAAACTGTTACTAATACTGCTGTTTCTAGTCACATGCAAAATAAACACTAATGCTACATGCAAAAACCAATTAAGTCAAGATTATAGTTAACAATTTCTCCCCTAATCTTGACATGCTGACTCACCGTTGCGTATCGCCTACAACCTCTTGCCACGCGTAGCAGCTTTCTCCTTGTTGCCCCACGCAATGGCTCCTCTTGCATGACTCATCGCGCCATTAGCGGTCTTCAACATTTATCTTCGAGAAGTTCCGCCTTCCCACTCGGTACGGGTTAGCAACACAAGTTCCCTTTATGTGTCACCAAATCCATGCTCGCAGCCGCTTCTCTACCACATGGTGCACTCCACCTTAAGGGGCAGTACAATCGTTCTTGCCACGTGATCACACTTGAGGGACATTACAGTCGTTCCCGCCATCTGCGACCATGAACATGGGCACCACCGTAGCCCATGCATTTGGCAGTTCTTCTTGTCGGGACATGGAGATGGACAGTACATTCGCCCATCTTGCCTTCCGGTTGACGACGACGTTCCTTAGTAGTAGGTATTTGGGAGACATGCCGCCACCTCTCTTCACCGCTACCACTTTGCCACCACAAGTTCACTGTCGGTGGCACAACTCACCAGAGCGACTCTGACCTCTGGTTCTTCTTGCAATGACGACCTCTATGCCATCGCTGTTTTGTTGGCCTCATGCTGACTCGTTTCCCGGTGGCTTCACATTGCCTCACCTTGCTGCCGCCGGTCTCCACCTCTGGTGGAGACTGCCATTGTCGGTCTACTCCACGGCAATCACGCCGGCGCCATCACTACGTGCGTTGCGTGTGACGCTTGCACACAGCCAGCCTCGCCATGGCCGCGTAGACCTCCGTCGTCGTGTTCTTGAGCGCATGGTGCTGCAGCCGACTCATCGCCGACACCTGTGCACCTTCGCCCAAACGCTCTGACTCTCCTCACCGCGGAGCCGCATGCCCCACACTGTACGCCATCGCGCCGTAGCCTACATGCGTTAGCACCCCTGCATGGTGCTGCACCGCCAGCTAGCCCTCACACGCGCACACCCACGCCTGCAGCCACCTATCTTGGCCCCTGCTCGCACGCACCTGCTCTCGCCCGTGACGCTCGTCGCCCTCGTGGCCGCAGTTGTGCGACGCGCCCCGCGCCTTGTGCACCTCCGCATCTTGCGCCGCGCCATGCCTTGCGCCACGTTTCTCCCACTGTCGCACCTCCTGGGACTGAGTCGCTGTGGCGCGGCCGTCGCCTCCAAGCAGCGCCGGCACATCCATAGTGAGCACCTTGGACAGCCGCTCCACGTTGCGCTCCAGCTGCTCCTGCTGATCCTTGAATAGGTTTTGCGCCATCGCCAGGATCGCTTGCTCCGCCAGGTACCATGTCGCATCGCCAGCGCCGTGTTGTGCCCTACTGCCGATGCCACCAGGTGGGCACTCTCCTCACATTGAACCTCGCTCTGATACCAATTGTTGGCACCGCCGATGTCTACGCACATGGAAACCTGGACACACACACATGAGCACAATGGAAAACTTCAAGAAGAAGATGAACACACAAAACGTTTTGGTACTGCCCAAACTTCTGCAACTTTTCTCTTTTCTTCTCATTTATACATCACGAAACACTCTACGTTACAAGTAATGCAATGAACAGGGGGCATCATGCAAAATAAACACTAATGCTACATGTAAAAACCAATTAAGTCAAGATTATAGCTAACAAGGTTCAATTGCCCGACCTTTCTGTGCCATCTTTTGAACAGGGGGCATCTACAGAGCTTCCGCACGGCAGACTTGGCAACCCAGCCTCGCACTACTACAGAAAAGGCCTTCATAGACGGTTCAAAAACACCATCACGAGCGGTTTCGGTATGCGTGCCGCGAGTCTATGGGTCGATAATGACATGAGGTTATCACGGATGGTTTCGAACCGTGCGTGATGCATACTTTCACTGAGCGGTTATTAATTCAGATGCATGCGTGATATCGACTATCGCGAGCGGTTTGTATCTAGAACCGTGCAGTGATAATATTATCACGAGATGGTTCTAACACGAACCATCGTGATAACTATCTATCACGAACATGTTCTAAACACGCGAAATGCGTGATAACTAGCTATCCTGAGCGGTTTGTGTTTAGAACCATCGTGATATATAAATAAAACCTCAAGCAATGGTTGCTTGTGCCTATATCGTCGATAGGTAATTGGACATGACATGATGTCATGTCCAATTACCTATCGATATTTATCGAATAATTGTATGTCCACGGGCTTTCCCTTGCGGTAGTACTTCTTGAACTTGCGTGCTTGATGAGATTGCTCGTGGCGGTGTCTCATCCTCCTCATGACCCACGAAAGGGTAGGGACTACAAACGATATAATATATACATATATATATACATATATATATATATACATACATATATATATATATATATATATATATATATAGATATATATATATATATATATATATATATATATATACATATATATATATATATACATACATATATATATATACATACATACATACATACATATATATATATACATACATACATATATATATACATACATACATACATACATACATACATACATACATACATATATATATATATATATATATATATATATATATATATATATATATATATATATATATATATATATATATATATATATATGAAGTTTTAAAGGCACAAGCAGCCACTGCTTGGAGGTTTTATAGAGAAGAGATGAGGAATAGAATGGTAGGACATATTCGTACTTGGGACACAAATATGAAAAGTTCATTGTAGCCAAGCCCCATCCGAACCACATCGATCCCATGTAAGCTAACCAAGCACAAAGAACCGGCATCAATTACCCTCAGTACCCATCAGAGAGCATTAACCAAACCCACCATTTTGCCCCATTCATTTTTGTCAATCTGAACCCACAGCATGAACTAAGCAAGTTGTACAGAATTAATGCACATACACCAATAGCCCTCAGTTTACATCACAGAGTAAGGGGACTATTAATATGCACTAATTATCAATTCAATTTCAGCATAAGACTATTAACATCATTGAGTAGTTCAACAGCTAGCAAGGTGCCACGGCTAACAAGCATCTGCATGATCATTGCATTCATTTATATTTATGATTTCTCTACTTCTCTCTACATGTATGTATTACACATTTACACTTCTCTGCAATGATGCACTTCTCATCATGTATGTATGTATTACACATTTAGCATCTGGGCTTTGGCCAATGGCCATCGTCATTAGCATCAACCAACAACCAGACAACATCAAGAAGACAAGAATGGGACTTACGCGTTAGTGGGAGAGCCGGAGAGGTTGGAGGTGCGATGGAGGTCCGAGGTAGCGCAACAAGCTGGCGGCGAGAGGGAGGAGGAGCTGGAGCTGCGGCGTAGGGAGGAGGAGCCAGGGCCGACGGCGCAGTGAGAGGGGACTAGGAGTTTGATCCGGCGGCGCAGGGAGGAGTGAACTTGATCCGGAGGTGCGGGAGCTGGCGGCGAGCGAGGAGGAGCTCGGTTCACATGAATACCAACAGCACAAACCAATAGGTGATAGATCTGTCTTACCTCGATATCGCCGGTGGAGAGGTGGCTGGTCGATATCGCCCGAGGAGGAGGAAGAGAGGAAGGTGCGTAGTATCACCATAGTTGTGGCATGCTGCGGTGACCTTTGCAAAAGACACTCTTATCGTGCAGTGTCTTGTGCGATGAACCGTGGTGTCACAACCATCGATGACGGAAGAATGCATGGCGGCGTCGGCGACGGGTCACTTTCGGGTGGGGAGGAGCAGAGCGAGAGTAAGGGCGCCCCGGGAGTGGCGAGTTAGGCGCAAACCCTAGCGGGCTCCTACTAATAAAGAGACTTATCACAGTCGGTTCTATTATGGAACTGTTAGTAATACTTATCATAGACGGTTCCACAATGGAACCGTCCGTGATATGGTCTCATATAACAAACGGTTCATTATTAAAATCGTCTGTGAAGTATCATAGACGATTGTTTGTTGAAACCGTCTGTGATATTTAGTAATATCATAGGCGGTTCTTATTAACCGCAAATGCGTGATAGTTCATGAGGCGGTTTTCAACATGAACCGTTTGTGATATTACCTCTTCCTGAGCGGTTTTAGTGCGACGATAATATAGGCGGTCTTTAAACCAAAACCGTCTATAATTGCATTTAATACAGACGGTTTTGGTCAACCGTCTGTGATGAAGTGTTCAGTATTAGCCTTCTTGTGGTAGTGTCGCAATCACCATGGCTGCTCCACGTACTTGCACAACAATAGTACCTTGGTCTAGTCTGAGAACACGTAAGTTATGATCTCCCATATCTCTTTTGCTGCAAGTAATGAAAGGAGAATCCACGTAAAAACTACTCCGTGATGGACTCTGCCGAGCTCGTTCTGTTTAGCAACCTTTGAAAAGCTATGGATAGCAACCGTCATACCTGAGATCCCCCCAATCAGAAGGGTGGATTGCAAAAGCTGAAGGAGTGGGAAACCTTCAGCAACTATAATGGCATGCCTGCGTTGAAGAAGTCATTGAGGAAAGCCACCTCCACCTCGCTGATACGGAACGCCCTCTCGGAGTCCCGATTGCCACCAAGGATCCCGTCAAGGACCAGCCATCTCGTCTTTTCCAGGTTTGCCTCGTGGATGTAGAAATTGAAGAATCGTCTACGAAGGAGCTTGTAGAGCGCAAAGGAGAGTAGGTCCTTGAGCTCCTCGTCAAGCGTGGAATTTTTAAAAATAATAATATTATTTTAAAAGATATTTACAAAAATAAATAGTCGTCCTAAAAAATTACAAAAATGGGTTCTTGTCGCCATTTGAACTGGCGACAGGTACCTATCACCAGTTTACATAAAGCCCTAAACTAATTAGTCTGTTTGTGATTTTCATAGATTTTCAACGGTACGAAATCTGTTAGACTCACAATAACATTTTGTGATCATCGTATGTTATTGTAGTGCGGTGAATTTCTTAAGAATTTTTCGAGGACGATTGAGGTATCAATGATTCGTAAGTAAGAAGATAAGTGATATTGTGATGCGCTGGGGAATTCATACACTGTGTAGAACTTTGGAGAAATGAGCTATTGCATAACATTGCTCATGTACATGCTCGACATATTATGTAAGGAAACAAAAGTAAATTTGCCATTACTATCAAAACTACGATAAATCACACTGATATTACATAACATTCAGCAAAACGTCATAACACATAATTCGTTTCAAATCAAAATGATAATTCAGAACATTGGAAATAACATATTACTACTGTCCATGCTTTCTCGTGGTCGCGACCTCAACGTCCCCCGTGTGGACTGCCTCGAGTTGGGCGACCGGATGAGGTCCCCACGGCAACCTCCAGAGTGCCGATGTCTCCTTCGTCCTGAGAATTTCTCATGAGGCATCTTTTGAAGGTGTGCCCAGACTCCCTGTAAATGGAGCACTTCTTCGTACAACGTCTGGTTTCTACTTCGTCTATGTCGTTCCTGATGCGCTGTACCTGTCGTCGGTCAACCTTTTCCTTGAGCCTATCAATGTCCACGGCCCAGATTAGTTGCTCCTAGGTCAGATGGACAGTGAAATGGCAAGCCACAGCGTAACCATACATCTCCTCAGTCCAGATTTGCATCACCGCCTCCTTGGTGAAATAGTCAGAGAGGTTCTGACCGGGATGCTATGCCACCGTCGAACATGCGGCTATGATATAGGAGCAGGGCCTATGCAGAAGAAGGGGCTTGTTGCAAGTATATATGCAACTACCGCGGCGTAACATGCACTCGTGGGTGACCCTCTCGCTGTTCGTCCCGCGACATCCTTTATCCCTGCACATTGTCTTAAAGCGAAGCTCCCTTGTACCCATCTTGAATGCCCAGTGTATCTCACCCTTCTTGCTCTTTTCCTCTATGTACTTGGTGACTGACGAGGATCTAATAATCCTCATTTTATCTTTTATCTATAATTCTTATTATAAGTAAATGTGACGTCATATGGTCCCTGAGTATACCCCTTAATTTTATAAGGGATGAGCCTACTAGGTGGTCGTAAGTTATTCTACGACCACCCCCATAGTCGTAAGTCATGCTACGACTACCCTATAGTCGTAAGTCTTGCTCGACTACCTTATGGTCGTAAGTTCTTTTACGACCAGATCAGCCACGACCACCTTATGATCAATTAAACCTCTGCACGAGTGGGTCCAATTGATTAAGGAATTCAGCGACCATCATACTTTGTTATTACAAGTAATAGCATGTAATGCTCCATTATCTCTGATATATAGCTGTCAGGCGGCGTGGAGGAGTTAATATGCTGGTGATTACTGCCAACATGCGCCCGTTATAGGATGTGATGAGGCGTCATTTCACCCGGAGAAACGGCCACTCCTTCACGGACTATAAAAAGGCGGCAATCAGAGAAGGAAAGGACGATCGAATCAAGGCGCAGATACACGCCAATCAAGGGCCATCAGGAAGACAAGCACTATCATCTGTAATAGTCTTAGTTTTTCTCCTAATTGTTCAGAATACACTCAATACCATACACACAGGAGTAGGGTTGTTATTCTCTCTGGAGAAGGCCTGAACCTGTATAAAAATTATCGTGTCAATCTAGCTGCGTGATTCCATTCTAGGAGACCCCCCGAATCAAACAATCTTTACGTAAGATCGGTTCTAAAACACCGACAGTTGGCGCCGACCGTGGGGATCTTCCGGTAATCTCTTGTCAACATACTCTCTTTTTCCCAAATCTCATGCACTCATGGCAGGAGAATGGAACAAGGAGAGCGGTTCGACTTGGCGGATTCTGTGACGTCGACATGGATGCGGTTTAGATTCTGGCGAGTATTGCCTCATCAATGGTATGCTGCTGCCTCTGGGGATCTTCCTGCAGATCCGAGGAGACAATCGTGATGGAGTTGAGGAGGATCCTTATCCCCCCAACAAGATGCGTCCAAGGGAGGAATCTACCCTCTCAAAGGACAAGGGTCAATCTGACTAGGACTACACCCAAGTGGACTCACTATCGATCAGTTGGTTGATTCTACTGTAGGTTGTGAAATGTTAAGTTTTTTAGATGCATATTCTGGATACCACCAGATCAATATGTGTCTAGACGGTGAAGAAAAGACCGCATTTATTACACCATTTGGTATATTTTGCTATGTCAAAATGCCATTTGGTCTAAAAAATGCCGGCGCTTCTTTTCAACGCTTGATGCAAGCGACTTTTTCATCTCAACTAGGTCAAAATCTAGAGGCCTATGTTGATGATCTAGTCGTCAAAAGCATAAAGAGACTTAATCATATTACTGACCTACAAGAAACATTCGACAACCTCAGAAAACATCGCTTAAAACTTAATCCTGAGAAGTGTGTGTTTGGAATCTCTTCAGGAAAATTGCTTGGTTTCCTAGTATCTATACGAGGAATCGAAGCAAATCCCGAAAAGATAAAGGACATTCTCCAAATGCGCCCTCCAACCACAAGGAAAGAAGTCCAGAAACTCACGGGGTGCATGGCGGCTTTAAGTTGTTTCATCGCATGACTAGGAGAAAAGGGACTACCTTTCTTTAAACTTCTAAGGAAACACAAAGGTTTTGAGTGGTCGAAAGAGGCAAACACTGCCTTTGAGGATGTCAAGAGGTACCTTACGAGTGCTCCTATTCTGGTCTCTCCAAGGCGTAAGAAAGCGCTCTTAATTTACCTAGCTACCACGCCATAGGCGATGGCGAAGATACTAGTCGTAGAAGCGTGAAAGCATACAACGACCGGTTTACTACGTAAGTGAAGTTTTACATGGGCCTAAGGGCGTTACCCTCGGGTCCAAAAGCTTCTATATGCCCTCCTCATGTCTTCGAGAAGCTGCGGCATTATTTTCAGCGCACAAAATAGGCTGTCTTGTCTGAGTTTCCTTGGGAGTGATCCTCGAATAGGGAAGCAATGGGGCGCATGGCAAAATGGTCGGTCGAACTTAGGGAGTTCGACATCCATTCGTGTCGAACGGCCGTTAAATCAGATCTTGGCGGACTTTGTCGCCGAATGGACAAATCTGAACTGTTCGGGATCCCGATATGATTCCCACGACCGATTGGGCGATGTACTGACGGGTCGCTTACTTTAAGTGGCTCTGGGTTGGGGGTGGTCTGGTATCTCTCCGGAGAGACCTTAAAGTATGCCATACAATTAAACTTTCGGGCCACTAACAGCGTGGCGAGAATCTGAAGGTTTGCTAGCGGCATACGGCGTGGCGCTCTTGATTCGCCGACTACTCGTGAGAGGAGACTCTCAACTAGTCGTGAATCAAGTCGGAAAAAATACCAAGTGCTCTAACCCGACAATGTCTCGGTATTTATCGGAAGTCGTAAGCTAGAAAAGCATTTTTAGGTTTGAGGCACAATTCATCCTCGAAAGGATAATTTCTCGCATGAGACCCGACTTGCTCGAATAGCTTCTTCCCGATCTATAGTACCAAAAGGAGTCTTCTTGGAACAACTCCAGAAGCTGTCACTAGTCGACGAACCAGAGACACCTCCTATTGAGACGGCCTTTCTAGAATACGAGGATACATGGATGGCGCCCATCTATGAGTATCTTTAGAAGGGTTCTGTACCCGAAGATGATCTCGAGGCGGATCGCTTATCGAAAAGCCAAAATGTATACTTTGGTTGAAGGAGTCCTCTATAAGCGAGGTACTCAAGGGGTGCTCATGCGATGCATTCATGAGCGAAGGATTAACACTCCTTCACGACATACATGGTGGCATCTGTGGAAATCATGCTTCCTCTGAGCGCTGGTCGGTAAGGCCTTTCGACAAGATTTTTACTGGCCAACAGCCCTTTATGATGCTAAAGAGTTGGTTAAAAGGTGTGTCCAATGCCAATTTCATAGCAAGCAAATACACCAACCAGCTCAGGCATTACAAACAATACCTCTATCTTGGCCTTTTGCAACACAGGGGTCTCGATATCCTAGAACCGTTCCCCAAAGCTCCGGGAGGTTTGAGTTCCTTTTGTGGCTATTGATCGTTCACAAAATGGATTGAAGCGAACCTATTTGGGATAACAAGGCGGCAAAAGCGGTTTATGATGAGATCGTAATTACTCGATTTGGAGTACCGAGTCGAATAATTACAGATAATGGTAAGCAATTTTCGGCGCTAAAATTTCAGGAATTTTATGACGAGTTGGGCACCAAGTTGTGTTATGTACATGGCCCATCTCCAAAGTAATGGGGCAATCGAGCGTGCAAGCGGCCAAATAATAAGAGGAATTAAGACCGAGTCTTTGACCAGCTCATCAAGCGCTCGGGGCTTGGGTACAAGGGTTACCCTCGATATTATAGGCGGTTAAATGCGACTACCGGTCGAGACTCTGGTGAAACACCATTTTTACGGTCTTTCGGTTGAAGCCATGCTTCCTCCGGCCGAAGATCGATCAACACGAGTCGAAACTTTCAAAGACTCCAACCAGAAAAACTTCGGCGGATGATATTAATCTACTCGAAGAAAGGAGAAACAGAGCCTTAATCCGTTCGGCAGTCTACCAACAAGCCCTGCGTAGATACTACGATCGTAAGGTCCAACCTCGCAGCCTTGCTGTAGGTGACTTGGTATTGTGGCTCTGCCAATCCAAGTCTAATCGGAACAAACTTTCTCCCAAGTGGGAAGGTCCTTACACAGTGGTCGAAGTTACTCGGCCAGGGTCTGTACGATTGACAATGGAAGATGGCCAGGTTCTCTCGAATTCTTGGAACATCGACCAGTTACGCAAGTTTTATGTGTAACTAACCATTCAGACAATAAAGGCTCAGGTTCTTTCTACCTGTATTGTCTTAATTTTGAGTAGTGTTTTCATAATCTTTCGACTACATTCCAAACACCCAGTTGCCTTTACACTGGTCGAAAGAAAGGTAACATCATCTAATCGAAGTCTCTCCTCTCTGCACATGGTTCTGCCCACTAGAAGGAGCTTTCTAGTATTGACTCGTTACTCACTTTTGCCGCCAAAACAAAGAGCTCGGGTTCTATTTGGTCGAAATATTTTTAAAAGCCAACTTTTTTTCACCTAGATTATTTCTTCAGTTCTTTTGAAAAGTATTCTAAGCAGAGTGCACTTTTTTAGATTTATTCAATTGACTTTGGTGTATTCGATTCGTCTCAACTAAGTCGGAGGAAGAAACACATCTAGTCGAAGTCTCTCCTCTCTGCACGTGGTCTTGCCCACTAGAAGGAACTTCCTAGCATTGGTCAGTTTCCTACTCTTGCTACCATGACAGACTTACCGAGTCCTCCAAATAAGGGCGAACGAATTTTTTTGAAGTCCTCTGGATGTTTGTTTAACTCAAGTTGCTGTTCTCGATTAAAATAATCTAGTCGGAGATGGTAACATCACCTAGTTGAAGACTTTCCTCTTTGCACGTGGTCCTGTCCACTAGAAGGAACTTCCTAGTGTCGATTCGTTCCCACTTTTTCGACCAGTGCATGATAGTCGTGACCAAAAACTACAAGTTAACCAAACCTCTCTGTTTTCATAAACCCTTTTTAATACTATTTACTTAGTTTGTCTAAACAAACTAAGCAAATAGTCGGGGGCTAGGATAAAGTTATTAATTTGACTTCAATTCTTAGTCTTTCATTCGTTAATTATCTTTTGAGTTACTAACTACTCGACAAGATGATTTGCAGGAAACAAGATGGATTATATAATACATCAACAAAAGCTTGTTTTTCACAGGTTTGTTACAAACTACTCTGAAGAGGGAGAGCCCAGTCGCATCTCCTCCGAAACCTTCCGGCCAACTGATTGCATTTCTTCCATCAGACGACTTGCTTCTGCCTCAAGGCAGTCGAAGTCGGCTTTGATAGGTTGCACATTAAGGCTGGGGTCATGAGCTTTAAGTTTTGCCAATGCATAACTTACTGCAGATTCGAACGCCTCCTTTATCGACTTAGCTTGGTTGGCCTTCAAAGTGGTCACCAGTTCTTGCAAAGTCCCGACTTGTTCCCCAATAGTACTTACGTGAGCAGCTATCGTATCATCTTGAGGAGGTTTTCCCTCAGTGCGTAGCTCACTAAGTACATTGTTCAGGAGCGTGATATTGCCTTGAAGATTAATCTTCATCGCCTCCATCTCTTGTTGGGTACGAGTCGAAGTCTCGCGGAGTTGTTTGTTTTCGACCACTTGCTCTGAAAAGAATAAGACTGGTCAAGCAAAAATAAACTCCTAGAGGAAGAAAACAAAAATAATCACGGTAAAGATTTCCTTACGCTAGTCGAGAATCTAACTTCTCGATTTACGCATTATGGGAAGCAATGGTATCGGCATGCCTCTTCTCCCATGATTTGATGTCATCTGCATTTGTCTTAGCAATCTGATACGGTCTCGTGATAGATCAAGGTTTTATCACGACTTGATCTCGAGCCTTCCAGTTCAAGGTTCATTTCTAAAAAAATGGGAGTAAGAAAAGGAAAGAACTTCGTAAGGACTGCGGCAGTAAAAATTGCTTACGATAGTCGGGATTTTAACCTCGTAATTTCTTGATCTTTATCTTTGGAATCGAGAAATCTCGTGAATAACCCGCTTTATCTTTGACTTCATTCGGAATTTTCTCATATCATCTTCTTTTTCTAAAAAAGCAACAATCGGTAAAGATCAACAACATAAGCGATCTTAAGTTCAACACTTCTTTGTTTATCCTTTCTCGCACTTTTTAGTTGCGAGTTGGCTTCTTTAAGCTTCCTCAAGAGAATTCTACTTTTTCCCATGACTTTCTCGACTCCTCTTTTTCATAATCGGCGAGTCGGCCAGTCTTTAAATAGCTATTTAACTTTGTAAAGGTTAAAGTGGACATGAACATTATTAAATTGGTTGTAAGTTCTTCTACAACCATTGATCGATCGTAAGTTCTTCTACGACCATGGATCTAGTCGTAAGTTCTCCTACGACAAAGCATCTGGTCGTAAGCCTTTTACGACTAGTACCTAGTCGTGAGTTTTTCCACGACAAACCCTGTAAGCACTATATAAGTAGTCAAGTCGAAAACAACTATGAAAAATAGTGACTTACCACCTCTCTGCCTATTTGCAGAGTTCCTCTTTTTCCTGTCGTAGCTCTAGAAGTTGTCGGTGATATTCACCAACAACGGCAATTTGTTCTAGAGCTTTTTGCAAAGGAAAAGACAGTAAGAAATAAGAGAAGACCACATGTATAAGTATCATTAAATACTTACACTCATGGTTGATCGAGCAAATATCGAGTAAACCAGCTCTGGATTCTTCAGCTCGTCCACTCTCTCGACTTGATCCCACCAAACCTTCTCAAGGCGCTCATTGTCAAAAGTTTCCCCTTTATTGGGAATGTCTTTGGGATGAGGGACTCGATGGCGAGATCTAAAAGCAGAAGACCCCACTATGGGCGGGGGTTAAAGAAATCGAATGAAGTTGAAGTATTCCTCATCTTGATTACAAATTGCGATTCTCTTTGGATACCGGAAGGAGGTCTGCAACGATTTCCTTTCCCGCACGGTGGTCAGGTACATCACCACCTTGGGCAGAGGCTTCTGCGACTGCCTCTGCTGGTTCCACGACCATTTCAGTAGTCATAGTTGTAACCTCAGTGGTAGTGGCTGCTACCTCAGTGGTTGTAGCCGCTACCTCAGTGGCCGTAGCTACGACCTCAGCCGTTGTGGTAATCACTTCAGGAGCCACGACTTCTTCCACAACCCGGGCTATGGACGATCCTTCGACTACTTCTGCTGACACCTCTCCAATTGCTGGAGAGGCGGCAATGGGCTTCTCAATGGAAGCCTCCTCAGGGGCTGAAGGAGTCAGGCTAAAACCAACAAAAGGAAAGCAAGTCAAATTGTGAAAAGCAAAAGGTAAATGCTGTTCTTACACTTTAGCTCATTTCACATACCTCTGCATCCTAGACTTGATCAGAAACTGTGAAAGTTTTCTTGTCATAATAAAAAAGGTACCTTGGCCTTGTGGGCTTTACGCCTAAGAGGTTCTTCGACCTCCTCGGCCTCCTCAGCTGCAGCTGCTTTAGCCTCGGCTTCTGCTATAGCCGTGTCCTTGGCCTTGCGGGCCTTGCGCCTCAAAGGTTCTTCAGCCTCCTCAACTTCAGTTGTTTCAACCTCGGCTTCTGTTGCAATCGTGCGTGCCGCAGACTTTGCCGAGGACCTGGTCGAAATGAGGGGACTTGAGCTTGATCCTCCCTTGTCGACGACTCTTGTAAGTCAACGCTTTTTAGTCGGAGGAGCTGAGTCCTTGTTCATTATCACCACGGCACCAATGGTTATCAGTTCAGGCTCTTCAACATCTTGACGGTTTTCCATGCCTACTTTCTGTAAAGAAAAACAGAAAAAGAAGGATCACTGACCAGTCGTAAGATTTTCTACGACCAGTATCCAGTTGTAAGCTTTTCTACGACATCTCCTTGATTGTAAGTTTTTCTACGATCACTACTTAGTCGTAAGTTCTTTCTACGACTATGAAGACCTAAGGATAAAATCAACTTTTGATTACCTTTAGGCGCTCCATCTTTTCCTCTGTGGATAAAACCGCAAGGATTTGAGGAACTCCCACCCTGGGTGGTGGAGACTTCTCACAAATGAGTTTGACTCGAACGTCAATCTCTGCCTGTGAAAGATCTGTGTAAAATAGATAAAAACATTCATTAGACAATTTTGAAGAAGACCAAACTGAGAGTTAAGTCGTAAAACTACTTACCCTCCTCGTAGTCCCTGGTCGGGTCTCCTCGCCCCGTATACCTCCACATGGGAGGTACTCGTTTCTTCAAAGGGCTAATTCGACGTGTGATGAAATCCTTCACCACATGCCATCCGGTTAACCCCTTTTCTTTCAAGTCCTTTATGGCTTGAATATAAGGGGCAATTCGGTCGATATCCTGGGGAGTCAAATCCCACGAAGGTTTCTTTTCGGCAGCCTTCCCCTCGAAAGTAAGGCTGTCTTCTGAGGTGACTTTCCAGTAAAACCACCTCTTCCTCCATCCCGGCCACGAAGACCTAGTAAACATCTGAATATACTCCCTCGACTTCTGTCATGGAGCTTGAGACCACAACTTCGGCTATTCGGTTTGTCGAGCCATTCCATAGAAATATTGAAAGAGCTCAAGGTCATTTGGAATTCCAGTGCACGCCTCACATAGATACACAAATCGCTTAGCATTGTGATGGAATTGGGACCAAGGTTTACCAATTCCACCCAAAATCTTTCGAGTATGAGTGTGAAAGGGTGAGCAGCAATCGAAGACCACACTCTGTCGCTTTGGAAGATTGGAATTTGCTCATCCTCTCCCGATGGCCAATGCTGCCCAAACGCCGCAAACCACTTCACGAGGATCTTCTCTGGAATCTTCCCGGCGTCGACCAGGGCTTGCATCTTCACCGCATCCATCTCCGACTCGGCCCACTCAGAAACTCCCCCAGCCATTTCTCTCAGAAAGGGGAGATTTTTGTTTGAGTTGGTAGCGGAGAAGACAAGAACTCGACGAACAGTGGAACGATTTAGGGAAAAGTAGAAGTCTAAGTTTTACCCTCGGTAAGTATTTATAACCATGTACCTTAGGCCGAAGGCGTGGCATTCCAAAGGTTGCCACCGCTTCGGGAACCACTCCAACGGACATACTAACGGGAGTCGTTTGCAATTCCCTAACTTGTCCGTTCAGGAAAATCAGGTTCGTTTTTACACCTCAAGCGAAATTACTTCCTTGGTCAGATCTTTTTGACCAAAGAAAATGTTAATCAGAAAGAATTTTCTTCCGATCACCATACTACGACCACCTCGTGATCGTAGGAGTGTTCTACGACTATTTGATAGTCGTAAGCAATCTTCTTGACCAAGCATATTTCTGGTCAAAGTAGTACACAAATATCGAAGAGTTTTTCCTTTGACTATCTTTCTATGACCCTCTCGTGGTCGTAAGACCATTTATAACTCCTTTACCAAGTAAGTTGCTTTCACTTGAAGCTAGGGGGCTAGATGACGAGGATCTAATAATCCTCATTTTATCTTTTATCTATAATTCTTATTATAAATAAATGTGACGTCATATGGTCCCTGAGTATACCCCTTAATTTTATAAGGGAGGAGCCTACTAGGTGGTCGTAAGTTATTCTACGACCACCCCCATAGTCGTAAGTCATGCTACGACTACCCCATAGTCCTAAGTCTTGCTACGACTACCTTATGGTTGTAAGTTCTTCTACGACCAGGTCAGCCACGACCACCTTATGATCAATTAAACCTACAGACGAGTGGGTCCAATTGATTAATGAATTCAAGCAGTCATCATACATAGTTATTCTGCGAAGTAATAGCATGTAATGCTCCATTATCTCTGATATATAGTTGTTAGGCGGCGTGGAGGAGTTAATACGCCGGTGATTACTGCCAACATGCGCCCGTTACAGGATGTGATGAGGTGCCATTTCACCCGGAGAAACGGCCACTCCTCCACGGACTATATAAAGGCGGCAATCAGAGAAGGAAAGGACGATCGAATCAAGGCGTAGACACACGCCAATCAAGGGCCATCAGGAAGACAAGCACTATCATATGTAATAGTCTAAGTTTTTCTCCTGATTGTTCAGAAAACACTCAATACCATACACACACAAGAGTAGGGTTGTTATTCTCTCCGGAGAAGGCCTGAACCTGTATAAAAATTCCCGTGTCAATCTCGCTGCGTGATTCCATTCTAGGAGACCCCCCGAATCAAACAATCTTTACGTAAGATCGGTTCTAAAACATCGACAGTGACCATGGTGGAGTAGAGTATTATGTCATTTGCCATGGCGAGCGACGCGTTGTTGCTTTTGGCAACAAAATAGTTCGTCGTACCACGGAGAATTGCCTCCACAATACTAACCAAAGGGAGGCACTTTGCGCCATGCATGACCTAGTTGTACACCTCGGCTAGATTAGTTCTCATGACACCATATCGAGCACCACCTCTGTTATGTAGCAGTGATCACTTCTCCTTAGGCTCACGCTCAATCTAGTCCGAGAAGCATTTCACCTGCGCCCCGTCCTCCTCGTCAATCTAGGAGCATTTATGGATAGCTGTGGCAATATTTCGGGGGCCTAGTTAGCACTTGGGGTGCCTCTTCTTGCTGCCTCCCTTCTGTGCTTGTGGATCCGCTCATCTAGAATCTTTCAGAATGCTTCGAACTTCTGCTGCTAGTTCTGGTTGCACAGCCGCTTGAACAAGTTCATTAAGTCCTTGTTGCAGAACTGCTTGTAAAAGTTTGCACCCAAGTGCTTCATGCACCACTTGCTCTGCAGATCCGGCCATATAAGTGGTATGTTCTCTCCCCATGTACGCTGCTCTGGTCTCGGTAGGGGCACGGTTGCCGATTGAAAATAATACAAATCAATCCCCTCGGGACCCTCCATAATAGTCCGTTGACCATAGTAAATTTTGAAATTGGCGACGTCGGACATATTTGACGCACTGCACCATAAAGAACATTTCCACAATTAACCACAAATCTAAAACTAGACTACCCACGGAAAAGTATTGTGTAAAACGTACTGCACTACGTAATCGTACATCTAAAACTATGTAATCCATTTGGTTGAAAAAATTACCCGAGAGGTGGGCAACCGGACTGGCAGCGCTTCGCTAGCTCCTCTCCTCCCCTCTATTCCTCTCTATTCTCTCCTCTTTTTTCTGAATAAAAGTGATCCATATGCCGAATTTTAGGGTTTAAGAGGTTTATATAGGGTCATGCTTCACTGTCGCCATTTCAAATGACGACAGGAAGCTATTGTCACCAGTTTAAATGGTGACATGAAGACTGTTAACTTCATGTCGCCAGTTGAACCGGTGACAGGTAGCTGAACTGGCGACATGGGGCCTACAGGGTCCCTGTCGTCAGTTTAACTGGCGATAAATACCTATCACCAGCTGAACTAGCGACAGGGAGTCATTTTTGTAATTTTTTGGGGCGACTATTTATTTTTGTAAATATCTTTTAAAATAATATTATTTAAAAAAATTTCTCAAGCGTGTGGGCACTTCCTTGGTGGTTCCAGATCTTGTCAAGCGTGATGTAATGGCAACAGGAGCCTCTTGATATAATGGCAGCTGTGTACAACTTTTTGGATTCTCCCTGGAGAAGGAGGAGAGTTCAACAAATCCACGAAACCAGTGTTTGAAAGAATATCCATCCGAACGGTAGCAAATAGACTTGCGAATATTGTCAGACGGTATTGTAAAGATCGAGAAAATTAAGAAATGAGACTTGGTAAGAAGTGCATGCATCGGTAAAAAATAGTAGTACTCACCCATCCTCAGTCTCTCTCTCTCTCTTTTTTTTTGAAAAGAGGACAAGAACCAGTAACACGGGTCTTCATAGGCATCTGCGCGTGAGAATTGAATAGCAATTTTCATGGTACATAACTAATTGGTCTCTAGTGCGATTTAGAACGAACATGGCAGGGAATCATTTTTTTTTTGTAAGTGTGTTACTACCTCCATTCTTACCTATTATTTTAGACATCGACACGATCGACGATGCACTCTTTTTACCATTATTTTTTTCTAATTACTTCATCCGCCTTAATATATTTGTACACGTCAAGGAAGCACTAAATTTAATAAATAATTAATAAGAAATGATCATATGTACCCCTATTAAAGCATATACCACAATCACTTAACATCTTCTAAAGCATTAAAGTAGCGGGTAAAGGGTGGAAAAATTACAATAACTATATTCTATATTTCCTCCATAGACTAATATATTGAAACGGATACTCCCAAAGCCATGAGCAAATATAGCGAAACGGATGGGGTATATGTTAGAAAAGGTATTAAAAATATAACAACATAGAAGTACTTTTGATGACAAATTTCAATACTTTGTCCTATTTGACATTCACTTTGTCCTATTTGCGAGTGATAAGAAGACGGTGGATTGGTTTATAAAAGTGCACTTGGGAGTGGAGCTTGCTTCATTGGACTAGACGATGGCCAAGGAAGGGAAAGGCAAGCAATTTGACTCGGTCGAAGGTAAGACACACTACTACCTCAACCTCATGCTCAACTATTTATATGGTATTCTTCGTTTACTTCTATCCCCAACGGCGTCGCCTCATTTATTGTCAGTCCAATTACAGCGTTTCTTTTCCTTCCTTTTGAATCGTCTCATTCAGTGGTGACACAGTTTTACAACGCGATTGTGTCGAACTGTCGATCATTAGTGAGCTTCGTTAATGGTAGTCAACGAAGCATGCCTATTGGGTTTGCATGGGCGACCTCGGCGATGGGATGGGAGGCTTAGCCGGTGCAGGTTCGATATCCACCTTCTTATTTGTTCGTGAAATAATTGTACTAAGATTTTGTTGGAGTGTCTGTACTTCAACTCTTCCATCAAATTTGACATGAACCAAAGGGAAAAGGTAAGGTCTTGCTTGGAAAGAGAAATTTTGGAATCCACTTTTTGCTATGAAATTTCTGCAAAGTTCCTACACTCCAAATCGGCTTCAAACGGAAGATGGATCTGGATAAAGTAAAATCAACTCATCATTGCAAATATTTTGTATGTTAATTTAGTGAAGCAAATAATGTTCCCTGTTTTGTTTTTAGGGCACAGGGAGGGAAAGAATGTAGCTACGCTAACCCACGCCCAACATTATGTAGCTACGCTAACCCACGCCTAACTTCAGCCTAACCTGTGCCACTCAGTCTCCGAGGCTGTACAAGACTCTGATAAGATGGTCATCAGCTACTACAAAGAACAAAATATAATTGCATTAGGGAAGACGAATTTGCTATTCATAATTAAGTTGCCCATTTTTTTTCCCTGAAAATAAGTTATATTTTTCACCTTTTGAATCCCATCGTGATTCATGCTCTAGCTTCGGGCAACATCCTCCTCTCCCCTCTGGTGGTGGCGGTTGCTACTTCTTCTTTGACAGCCGTGGGTAAAGTTTAGGATTCACTAGGTAATTAGTGTTTTGGATTAAACTGAGCCCTAACTATAAAATTAGGATGGGCGACGGTGGCAGGGCGATGAGCGCAAGGTGTCAAGTTTTGGGGCACGAGGTGGTGGTTGATCTAATAGTGGTGAGCCGTTCGATGGAAACAGCGATGAGGAAAGCGGTGGCCACTTGGGGTGGTGGAGGCGAGGATTAGGGGTAGGGGCGAGGAGTTCTTTTGTGCATGGAGGGATGAGAGGCGCAGATCCATTGGATCTTACTCCAATGGCTGTAAAATGTGACTGATTTTTTGCCAAAAGTCAAGCAACTTATACATAACCCGTGAGGAAACGTACCTAGCATATCGATCGAGCACAAGTATTGCTTGTCCATGGGGCCAAACAAGAGCACACCTAAACCTTCCAGGCTCTGCAACAGCAGTCCTGCACTACACAGCACCTCCCGGGGGACATGATTATTGAACTTACGGCTATCACTTCATGTTCTACTCAATTATTACTTGACACGTGTGTATGTCATGGTAAGAACAAGTTGTAGAAAAAATGTACTACCTGCATTTTGATTCAATTCTTCCGTCTTACATGTCAAATATAGTTTGACATCTCTAGTTAAACAATACATAACGATCCAAAAAACTTGAATTAGTCAAAACAGATATAAGCATATCGTACCTAATTGTTTTCACATTATAAAAAACATACCCAAAGCAATGTTAATCCTTCTAATTTTGCAAAAATTATCCAGGCTTGTCATCTAAGTTACTTTTTTTTTCGAAGAAGGCTTGCCACCTAAGTAAACAAAATGATCAAGTACACGGGTTTTAGGCCAATCCAAGTTTCAATCTCGGCTGTAACTTCGCAGCATGCATGAATGAAACGTGTCCCCTTAACCTGTTGGAGCGTCAATCTCGGCTTAGATTGGACTATCGTTAATCCAACTAGTCATCAACCCGTGCATCTGCACGGGCTAGAGATTTTTTTATATTTTAGTTGATTTTATGTGCAGGTTTTATTTAATCAGGTATTCAGGTCCGACATCTACTTTAGTTTTTTCTTTTTACTTTATTCTTGGATACTATACTACTTTCTAAAATTTTAATACCCAAAATTACATATATTTAGCTATCATATCTTTCCTCATAATTGTTTTACCTTTTACGTATTTATTACTAATTATATGTACGCTTATTATGGATATATATGTTTATGAATTTCGTTATCCCTTTAAATTTAAATTTATTACTAATTCATGTATGCGTGATCGATTTCAGACGGCATGTAGCTTTGGCAAAACCCAATAAGCTAGCAATGTTAAACGCCATCACTTTTCACTGTTTTGCATCGTGTAGAGAGAGTGAGATAGAGGGTAGTGCATCACATGCAACTGGGTTGTTCTGTGGCAAAAATAATGCAGATTCTTCTAGTGATAACAGTACTAAGTTTTAATAGAGAGATTAGGAAGTTTGATAACTTTTAATAGGAAATTTTTTAATGATTTTTTTTTCAAAATTTAGTTCTAAACTTGAGTAGAATTTCCAAGTTTTTAATAGAATTCACTACTTAGTAGGAATTTTTATATTAGAAAGTTAGAATGGTTAACATTGGAAAGTTATTTTAATAGAAAATTTTGGATTTCAAAGTTGTACAATTTAGACAGAAACTTGTTCGATAGAATGTTTTAGACGGAGTATTTATGTTACTGTCTTGAGTACAAAAGTTTTGAACTCAAAAATTACGTACCATGGATCCATATGCATGGAGGAAGAAACAATGCCTAGTAAAAAACAATCACTGCCAAGATTCCATACCGGAAGCTAGCCCCCTTCCTGTAACCGGACACAGCCACATAGGAGACACACCATGCATGTAAGAACTCCAACCTTGAAAACTCTTGACTGGACACGGGAGACATCTTGCATGCATGAGTCCCGATGTGATAGCGCATTGGATTCTAATTCTTCGATTTCTGCTAGTACATGGCTGCATAGGACTATCAATTTTTTCTAGTACATAGTTGCATAAGACTTGATCTAAGCCATTGATTTATAGTATTATGAAGTTTGGATGATCCAGATATTCTCTTTTTTGGATTAATGTGAGAATTTCTAGAATTTCTGATTCATGTGGGAATTTCTAGCCTTTTATCCACCTAGGAAGTTCTAAACTTGAGTAGAATTTCCAAGTTTTTAATAGAATTCACTACTTAGTAGGAATTTTTATATTAGAAAGTTACTTGAGAGGAAAGTTTGAAAATTTGAGCCCAAACTTTTACTACTCCCTCCGTTCATAAATACATGACGTTTGACCAAGCGTGCAGTCAAACTTGTATAACTTTGTCCATTAATTTTCATATGATTTTGTTAGTAAAAAATTACAAAATTATTATATTATGAAAATATTTATCATGACAAATCTAATGATACTATTCACTCATGATCAATCTAAATAGTTTTTCATATATTATTAGTCAAAGTTAGATAAGTTTGACTGCACGCTTGGTCAAACGTCATGTATTTATGAACAGAGGGAGTATTTGAGTAGAATGGTTAAGGTTGGAAAGTTATTTTAATAGAAAATTTTGGATTTCAAAGTTGTACAATTTAGACAAAAACTTGTTCGATAGAATGTTTTAGACGGAGTATTTATGTTACTGTCTTGAGTACAAAAGTTTTGAACTCAAAAATTACGTACCGTGGATCGATATGCATGGAGGAAGAAACAATGCCTAGTAAAAAACATTCACCGCCAAGATTCCATACCGGAAGCTAGCCCCCTTCCTATAACCGGACACAGCCACATAGGAGACACACCATGCATGTAAGAACTCCAACCTTGCAAACTCTTGACGGGACACGGGAGACATCTTGCATGCATGAGTCCTGATGTGATAGCACATTGGATTCTAATTCTTCGATTTCTGCTAGTATGTAGCTGCATAGGACTATCAATTTTTGCTAGTACATAGTTGCATAAGACTTGATCTAAGCCATTGATTTATAGTATTATGAAGTTTGGATGATCCAGATCTTCTCTTTTTTGGATTAATGTGAGAATTTCTAGAATTTCTGATTTATGTGGGAATTTCTAGCCTTTTATCTATCTAGAATTAACGTAAGGGCTTCTAGAAGGACCTCTAATTAGTATATATAAAGATGGCACGTAATTAGAGTTTACTAATTTGGACACCATGTTTCCAAAGAACAGAAAATAGAAACCACACACACTAGCAGTACTGATTCTGTGTTCTCCATGTCGACAGTGCAGAAGCTTCCTCGCGACCAACAACCATGCTACATCTACAAAGCTCCCGACCACATCCGGAGCACCAACCAAAAACAGTACGAGCCAATGGCAGTTGCCATCGGCCCTTACCATGCCGGCTCCCTGCAGAAGGCTCAGAAACTCAAAGAGCAGTGCCTCAACGAAGTCGTCCTGCTGAGTGGAAGGAAGCACGATGACTACCTTAAAGAGATGAGAAGCCTCGTCAAAAAAGCAAGGGGATACTACGCTGAAGAGATCGACATGGACAATGAGGAGATGGCGCAGATGCTGCTTCTCGATGGCTGCTTCATACTCGTCTCCCTCCATGGAACAGGGGGGATTAAGCAGCTGATTCCTGCAAATGGAGACCCGGAATGGTCACATTCCACTTGCCCGCAAGAGAGCGACGAAGACAACCAGATAACGGAGGCCAACGGCATTGACAGCTGGAACCATTTCTACATCGCACGGGATCTCTTCCTCCTCGAGAACCAGATCCCGTTCCTCGTGATCCAGAAGATATATGATCTTCTCATCGAGAACCATCCCTCCGCGGAGCGCCGTGCGGTCGACAGCATGGTGGCGTATGTCCGGCAAGTGCTGAGCGTGTACGTGAAGGTGCCCAAGGGCGAGGCGCCACCCGCCGGTGACGTTCACCATCTGCTTCACCTGTGCCACATGCACCTGATACCAATCCAGCAGCGCTCGACTTCAAGCGTTGAGCTGCGCTCCAGGGCAAGTGCAACCGTGGGCCGGCTGCGCAGAGCGACGCAGTACCGCGAGCTCATGGTGCGGTTCAGGAAGCGGGAACTCGACAAGACGGCGCGCAGCATCCTGGACGTGAGGTTCCGGGGTGGCGTGCTGGAGATCCCGCCGCTGGAGATCGACGGCGGCACGTTGAGGTTTATGGCGAACCTAATCCTGCTTGAGCAGGGGAGCCCGCACGTTGGGCTCTACATAACGGCGTACTGCGCCTTCATGTCGCAGGTCGCGGGCACCGCCGAGGACGTCGCGCTCCTCTCGGAGAAAGGGATCATCGTGCACACGCTGGGCAGCGACGGAGACGTCGCGGAGGGGTTCAGGAAGCTGTGCGATGGGATCATCTTTGATGCCAACGACGACAGGTACAACTATCTCAGGCCGGTGTGCCAAGCATTGGAGGAGCACTACCGCAGCGGCAAATGGAGGCTGCTGTCGTCGCTACGCCAACACGCCAACTGCCCAAACCCATGGATACTGGTGGGCATCCTTGGCATCATCGCTTTGCTTTGCTTTGCTTCATTACACAGCAGCTGCATCATGCCACTTTGAGGTACCAGGGAGCCTAAAAAACCGGAGGTTTCCTTTCATTCCACTACAACAAAACTATCACATAAAGACGCTTTTGTTTTGACGCTTTTATATCCGTCTCTACACCGAGAAACACCTCGTATGTAAAAACACTTCTTAAGACGTTTTATATGGCGCCACAAAATCTGACTGTAGGCATGTCTCCACCTCCCCCACGCTTCTGTCTCTCCACCTCCCCACTCCTTCAACCTCCCAACATAAATCCAATCTGGCCAGTGCTGTGCCGCCCTCGGGCCCTCCGCCCACACCCTCCCTCCACGCCCGCGGCTGCTCCTCCCTCCGTGCCCTACCTCCACGCCCGGCGGCCACCCCTCCCTCCGTGGCCCCAAAGCCCTTGCGAGTCGTGACCTCGCCTGGCGCTGCCGCCCGCGCACCCTCTCTCCACGCCAGGTGGCCGCCCCTCCCTTCGTGGCTCCGGTGGCGGAGCCCGCTCCCACCTGAGCTGACCGTCCACTTGCCCGCTCCCAATCCGCCGCCTCTCCTTGGCCCAACATGTACCAGTGGCGCAAGTTCAAGTTCTTTGAGGAGAAGGCGGCTGGCCTGGGCTTGTGGCGGCGTCGTGCGGCTGAGATCGCGGGCAGCGTGACCCTCCATCGAGCGGCGCGTCACGGTCGGCTGCGGCGACGACTGCCGTGGGGCTCCTCGACCGGGGTTCTGTCTCTCCTACGGGTTCGAGCCTCGCCTCCTCTGTCCTCTTCCTCCAGCAGCTCAAAGTGCGCACTGTAAAACGAATGAAGGCGTCGATTTCTTCGATAGGTTTGTTGTTAGTGCCATCTACGCATAAGAAAGTTCATCTAGAACTGTGGAATTCTTTGATAGATTTGTTGTTTCGCATATACAAGCTGAATCTGGCCTGGCGTGGGTCAAAACAAATAATTATATGCTTTTTCTTAGTTGAAACCAACTTGAATTATGGGCGGTGGGCGCATTGTTCGTAGTTCCCAGATGGGTTGATAAACCCCGCTCTGTCACACAACCCTCAACAATGCTAGAAGGTTATTTCTAAAATTTTGCAAGAGACTTGCTTTCGGGATATATAAAATAGTGGTGATTATTAAGTGGAAAAGAGGGTACCCGATGTTTGCATGCTCCTTTGCTATATCTTGAATTGTGTGGAAAAAGGAAAAAAGGAAGAAAAAAAACTAGCAAAGTGTAGTTCAATTGTAGCTGTCACTACCAGAAACAGGCTATTTCCCGAGTGCCCTAAACACTCGGGAAAGTCACCAAAACACTCGGGAAAAACGTTCCCGAAGGTTGGCTGTCGGGAAACACCACTCAGGAAAGTTTAGTCAGGGAAAAAATGTTTTCCCGAGTGTTCCCGAGATTTACACTCGGGAAAATCTCTTTTCCCGAGTGTACGACTAAACACTCGAGAAACATAAAACCCTCGGGAGAAAAATGTCTCGACGGCTTAGGCCACCGTAACGGAAATATTTACCGAGTGTTAACACTCAGGAAAGAAAAAAATTGGCACTCGGGAAAAAACTTTCTCGATGAGCCCTAAAAGTTCCCCGAGTGTCAACACTCGGGAATTTTTTTTTTGTCCTGAGTGCATTGCAAACAACCACACTCGGGAAAGCTTTCTTTCCTCCCTGGTGAGTGCAATTTTTTTCCCAAGTGTGTGTCAAACAAGGCACTCGGGATTTACCTAAACAGGATATGCTCCAATTAATTTTGCATTTAATTTCACACCGATTTTGCAATCAAATAAACCAAAATTCCATAGCAAGAAAAAAAGCACAGATCATTACATATATAGATTGAACAATATTGACATAATTCCCAAACTCACAATATATATATATAGATCGAACATCCACAACATTCGAGTTCAAATTCGATACATATAACAGTTCCAAGTAGTAATTTCATTACATATATAACCATTTTCTTCGGAAAACAGGATGTTACATTCACTGAAGAGGTGGGTATAGTAGTTGATATCTTGTTCATCAAAAGCAAGCCCCAGCTTCACATTTATTTCTTCCAAAGCTTCCCTCCCCCTTTCAATGACTGGAACAACACTGACTGAAATCATGATAAACACACCCTGTCATTCTATCATGAACCAAAGCAGCAAAGTCACCAAACTAGCTTAATTTCATCAAGTAGGTCTCTGCCAGCTACTATTAGTACTTAAAATAAGAGTAATGTGTAAAATGTACCAACGTTAGATCCATTCGGTGATACGAAATTGAATAAAATGCATAGTGTTACAAGGAGACTATATTTACAGTCTCAAGATGGCCCTAACAATTGTTCAAAAATATAGCTTCTGATGTTTTAAGTGCAATTGCTTCAAGTGAGACAACTCCTCCACAACCTCTTTCCAGAACTTGGCAACTCAGGTTTAGGTAACAACTTGTCAGCTGGAATCTTAGATCAATGACTCAAATTATACCAAAAAATACACGTCATAATGGTAAGGTAAATCTATTTCAGAATTCTATGCTTGAACAGAAAATTGTGCAATGTCGACAAATAAAGGAAATCATTTAAAAGTCATTATGATAAGATGAATTCTATGAAAAACAAATGCATTTGCATATACTAAAACACTAACATCAGTTGCGCCAGGACAGTACCTGATCTCCTTAGGACGAAGAAGAAAAGAGCAAAGTGAGACCATTAGTTCCCTACCATTAGTTCATGTATGTCGCATGCCGACCTAGCGTATTCTTCGCACGGTAAGATAGAGAAAAGAGCGTAAAATTCAAAACTCCCCCCCAAATAATAATAATAATAATAATAAAGAGCATAGAATTCAAAACTTCCTTAAATCAACTCTTTTTTCCACCCATGAAGCCCAAGTCTCCAATATACTAAAGGTATGTACATAAATTTACTGTATGAAAACACATCAATGTTTAACAATTAATAAGACAGCCAGCTATGAAAATGGTTTACAAAATTCTTTTCAAGCTAAATTAAATAATATTTTAAGAATATTATAACTTAAGTTACCTCATATGCCGATGGTTCGAGTTGAAACTTTGTACGAAGATCAGATCTGAATACACCAGTTTCAAGACACTCAACATGACCACCAATGTAGGTTTCACTTTCTAATAGACGGTTATTGTAGAACTTCTCCAGATCAGCTTGGTGCTTGTTAGGACAAATAATATTAGCCTTGAATGCCTATACATCAGAAGTAACTAAATTCAGCAAGCATGAGAAAAAAAAATCAGAGGTAGTTGAAAAGGTAGTACTCTTAGTGGTGGGGACTAGGGATTTAAATCTCAAAGTGCTTGGCCTGGGTTCAAATCTCAAAGTGACACACCTGGACCATATATTAGTAGCATTGCACATAGTGTGCCACTTCCTTTCCGCAATACCTCATCAGGTGACATAGGTATTATGGTTGCAAGGGAAAAGATAATCAGCATTGCAACTATCGTTTAATACAAAATATGACATAGCAAGAACAGAGTGAAATATGCCTTTAGATATGTGCAACGGATTATGTCATTATCTATTAGCCATAGTATATCTTCGAACAAGCTGCTCATATAATGGGAGATGATTCCTAGGAACAAAAATCCTGAACCTGTAAGCAAATCATAACAATAATCAGGCATAACAAAGGTGTAAATAGTTTAGTATTCAGTTTAGTAGAGAACATGGAACGAACAAAATAATGAAGTTCCCAAATCTGATGTGTGTGGTTTTCAATTTTAAGGCCTTCATAATTTCAACAAACTCTCTGTGCTCTGCAGTACCGAGCTTTTCTCGAGCCTAGTAAAAATATCCAAAATTGAAGGATTACTATTATCTCATACACATAGCGCATAGCGTAAAGATGAATATACTAACAAGATAGCTTATGTACTACCACATATCCAAGCTAAATTTCATCAAACCACATGACGATATAACAGTAGGTCAAATAAAATATGTAGCTACAAAAAAAATGGTTTGGTATGTCGATAGAAAATTGTATTGCTAGATTTATTAAATGTTGTAAAATTTTCCTACAAATACTGCAACATTTTGTCAGAAAGAATGCAACCTCATCCTAAAATATACTAATCTTATGACATTCTATGTCTCCCAAGTTTCTAACTACTTTACAAGATAAGCCTCAACGCATTGTAACTACTAATTTTTCTAAAAATTGGACCAATGTTGTCTGCAAAGCAAAAAGAACAAGATTATAGTCTCCAATTTTAGATTTGGAATAAATCAGAACAGGAAACATCATACTACAGAACCGACCGAAGAGTATTCTCCAATTTTTAGATTTGGACTAAATCAGAACAGAACAAAACAGAACAGCTCTTACTAAATCAGAACAGAAAAACTCCAAGCTATCAATTACAGATTCCACATGATGTGGTTCGCCTTCTCTGGGAAATGCCCTAGCGTACATCTCCCCTGAAATGCATGAGAGGAATTAATATCACAAACGTTACAAGCACTGGCCAACAGCACTAATGAGATGACTGTACCAGTGTTCTTATCTTCCAATTTGATAATGCATTCTTCTCCCTTGCTGACAACCTTAAGCGCCCCTTCCCAAGCCCATTTGTTGACATTCCACTCATTAGCCCTAGGTGTCACAACCAGTGTAACATAATTCCATGGTTCAACACATGTATCCCAGCTCTTACTAAATCAGAACAGAACAATTAATCTAAAAACTTAGAATATAGAACAAGTCCAAATCCATGCCATGGGGTGGTTCGCGTTCTTGATGAAATAACATATCCTAGGACAAGAATATCCTAGAACAAGAATAATGTTAGAAATTGAAATCTAACACACGAACAAGAACAATACAACATAACTCTTACTAAATCAGAACGAAACAACTCTAAGCGACCTTGACTGGTTTGTTATTAACAAAATCGACTCTTGATTAAGTATTATAATAAGGGGATTAACTTACATGTGCGATATTCTCATGAACTGACTATAATCAATTCATGACACATGAACATTGTTAGATGTATTTTACCAACTCATTAACCACATATTCCGTTATGTCATTAACTTGTATGCATATAGTGTATATGTCTCGTGTGATAGGAAACTAACCGAGCCGTCGGCGATATCAACCCCTACACAAAAGCCAACCTTGGCCTTATCCCACTTTATTAAATCACCTCCCTGTGTTACAAAATAGATCAGTATAGGATAATACTACTCTTGTACTGCAAGAATCATTGCTCTTCCTAATTAATACTCACAATACACCGCTTACCTTGCCACAAGCAAGATCAAGAACGCA